>ML677349.1:25053945-25148770 GCA_007922305.1 Dermatemys mawii
GCCGGCTCCAGCCCCGATCCCGCGAGCGGGCGGGCGGGCGGGCTGCCAGCTCCAACCCCCGCCGCGATGGGTGGGCTGCCGCCCCGGACCCCGCTGTGGCAGGCGGGCTGCTGCCCCGTTTCCCCCCCACCCCCCGGCCAGCCGCGTAAAGTTAAATTTGTGTAAGTTAAATGTGCGTAAAATGCGACTGGCCTGTAGTGTACAATATTCCTCTGTTAGAACACTGGCATGTACAAAACTCATATGAGTGTACATAGGGAAGGTAGCTTAAATAATAATGTTAAGTAGGAATTCCAAGGTCACATTTATCCCCCTATGCTGATGTCCTATATTATTCTAACGTAAGCTGTTTTTTTCCCTAGTTTTCATTTAGACAACTTCACTGTTCCTTCATTGTTTGCAGGCTTGGAATTTTTCATTGCTTAATTGGACTTTACAGTTAGAAAGATAATCTAAATGATCTTTCTTATAATGAGGCTTCAAAATTACACATAGTTGTCAATTTTGAGTTTCCCAAGAGTTTGTCAAATGGGCTTGTAAACTATAGGGGTCATAAACAATGCTAGTGTGTACAAACAGTACATAATATTATGGTATTTGCTGTCTTTCTTTTACAGTGTTGGACAGTATTTTACTTTATTATTTGTTGTCCTGCACTGACTTTAAATCCTCCTTTGAAGTACCAATCTCTTAAATAATCCACTATTTGTACCGTCCTTGGCAAATTTGAGTCATTATCTTCCTTATTACAGATTTGGACACAGTTGCTACCAGCAAAATTCCTTGCATCCTGTTAAAATATTTGTTGTAATAAAGATTTATGGGATTTATCATACAATTCAGTCATTAAATTTAAAAGGTCACTTTTTAACCATCCTGCTTGAACACTAGGTTGTTACTGGCAGAGAAAGTGGAGAAGAATGATTTTCACATCTGATAACAACTTGATTTTGTATATTGGTATCAGATTTTTGGCAGTAGCAATTTTGGGGCTGAATCTGCATTTTTCTAAGGACTGTCACTTGCAAAATAATTCATTCCAAGTACAATAAAGTCCTTTTAAAAGCATTGTTGTTGGTTAATGTTCTTTTATTTTTTTAAAAAATTGACAGCTGTTTAAAGGTCTTTACTTTTATCAGGACTGATCTGCATCTTTTAAGTTTTGATATACAGTAGGTGCCTGTTTCTCCACCACCCTTTCTCAAGCAGCAGATGTGAATTGACTTTTTTTCTAAAATAGACTGATGTCAGCAGGTTTTTGTAATGAAATTATACTTTGTATCCTCAGGAAAGATCTACAAAAGCAATCATCTGAAGTTGTTGTGGGAGCCCAGTGTGGGAATTCAGTGCTACGAGGAGCGCATGTCTTTGTTCCAGGAATCATATCTGCTTCAAAATGTAAGCATTCTCTAATATAGTGCAGTAGGATTTGGAGTGAGGGGAGGATGACCATCCATTGCAGTTGACATCTACTATTTATTTTACTTTGTTCTTGTTTGTAAAACTTTCATGATTTTTCTTGTGCAATACGTATAACAAAACGGTGCGTGCTACATCTCTTCTGTGCTGCTTTGAGGTTTCTCTCCTTTTAGAGACTTCAGTTTCTTAACAGCAGGATTGTCTGTTATTGATATTTTTGTATTCTTCTTTTGACTTGAAAAAGGTGGGGTTTTTTACAAAGATCAGATGTTTTCAAGTGAGAAGTAACCTGACCAGACTGGAAAGTTATGTCATTTTGGTGTAAACCAGAGAGAGTAATTTTGTAGATTTTCTAATAAGCTTCAGTAGTTGCTATTAAAGTCAATATATAGCCTTAGTACTGCCTAAGTAAAGCACATCCAATTTACTAACTTCCCAGTCTAGCCAAGGGGAAATGTGGGATGCATGATTGATACCTCTGTATGGTTAATGGCCACTAATGTAGGAGCTGTTATCTTTTGAAAAAATAGCCAAGAAAAGACACATTGACTTCATGATATCTTAGGGTATGTCTTCACTACAAACTTAGGTCGATTACCTTGTAGTCGTTTTTCAAAGCAGACTGTATAAGGTCGATTTTGTGTGTCCCCACAAAACACAGCAAGTCAGCAGCATTCATCCACAGTACTGTGGAAAACATCGACATAGCGAGTGGTGCACTGTGGGTAGCTATCCCACAGTTCCTGGAATCCTCAGCAGGCACCATTTCGAGCGGTGCACTGTGGGTAGCTTTCTCGGTTCCCTAACCCCCCGCTGCCCCTCCCACTGTGAAAGCAACTGCAAATGTTCCCGGGTCTTTTCCTGTCTGCAAAGTTCTGAAAGTTCCCGGGGCTTTTCCTGCAAATGTCTGCAAAGTTACTGGGCCTTTTCCTGTCTGCAAATGTTCCCGGAACTTTTTCTGTCTACCTGGCCAGAGCAGCGAGTTGAGAGTGCTGTCCAGAGCGGTCACAGTGGAGCACTGTGGGACAGCTTCCGGAGGCCAATAAAGTCTACATGCGTCCTCACTAAGCCACAGTCGACCCAGAGAGGTCGATTTCAGTGCTACTCCTCTTGTCAGGGAGGAGTACAGAAATCGATTTTAAGGGCCCTTTAAATTGATTTAAATGGCTGCCATGTGAGGACGGGTGCAGGTTTAGGTCGACTTAACAGCGCTAAAGTCGACCTTAAGTCATAGTGTAGACCAGGCCTTAGAAACATAAGAAAGTAGATGTGAAGGAGAACTGAAGTTTTTGTTTTTTGTTTATTTTGCTTTCCCTTGACATTGAAATAGCCATGTTTGTTGTTATAATAGTCTAGTGTGACAGTTTGACAATATGTTTATTGAATTAAATTAAATCTTATTGAGTTAGGGTTAATACCTTTGGCGTAGATTATATTAGAAATGCAAATGTTTATGTACTATTGTGAGATTATATGGAACTTCTTTAGCAGGAAAACAAAATTAATACAATCTCTGGAAGGTATGAGAAAGTTCAAAGGTCTTTTTGGAACAATACGTGTGACATGGATATTCTAATCTACAAAGTTCCTTTAAGTGAGGGGAATGCAGGTTTTCCCCTCTGAAGCCAACATATTGAAGATAAGACCTGGGGAGAGAGACCTATTTTATACTAATTAACTGCTTCTGGAATCTCTAAATCAAAGACCCCCTGCCCTGTATAAAAGGGTGGACTAAATTTCTCATGAGTATGTTTGTTCTGAGTTGAATCTGATGAACTTGTAACCACAAGGAAACCTTTAGGGTGGGATGATGAAAAACTGCTCTTGATGGAGCCCATGTTAGAGTTTCAGTTAAATCTGATAAGCTTATTAGCATCTGTGTTTTTAATATGTTTTTTCTGTAATGCTTTTTACATTAAGAATAAAGTAGGCTTCCTTAGAAAGAACAAGGTGGTAACTGTTATCTATACCAATCACTCCATTATCTAAAAAATCAAGCAGATTTAGGCAGATTGTCTTTGCTGGGAGTAACACAGTGAAGGCAGGGAACCATTCAGTCTGGACACACCCTGGTCAGAAACGGGTGAGATGCGGATCTCCACACCAGAGTGGCAACAGCTCGGGTATTGGAAGCCTGAGAGTGTATGCCCTTGCTGGACCACTGGAGGGAGTACAAGTGCAGTTGCCCTGAACTGTAAGATTAGTATTGACTTCTAATATTTCTTGGTGAGAAAAATCTTCCTCGTATTTAATTTATGGAGGTTCTGAAGTTATCATGCGAACCTTTGTGTCCCTCTCTTCCAGTGCCAGTGAGCCAGAAGATAATCTATATATGCTCTTGAACAGTGCTTAGTCTTTAGCTGCATATTGAAACAGTTTGTGCTATTTATTTTTTTAAAGGTCAAACTAACTTCTGTAATATAATTGTGGATGATTCACTTTGTTGTTATCATGGTAGTGACTATGGCTGTGTTAACCACAGGTCTTTCTTTTTCCATCTAGATCAGTGTTTCTCAGACTTGGATCCACAAGGGTTCTCTAGGGGGTCCGTGGGCCCTGCTGATCAATTCCTCCCCCTCCCTTCCTCAGTTTCTCCCCCTCCCTCCAGCACCTCCTGCACGTTGGGGAACAGCTGTTCAGCAGCGTGCAGGAGGTGCTGGGAGGGAGGGGGATGAGCAGAGGTGGGGTGTGATCGGGGGAGGGAAGAAGAAGGGCAGGGGTGGGGTGGGAAGAGGTGAGGAAGGGCCTTGGGGGAAGGGGTAGAGTGGGGGCAGAGCCAGGGGGGCCTTGGGGTCTGCGAAAAACTTTAAATCAAAATAGGGGTTCTTGGGTTGCTAACGTTTGAGAACCGCTGATCCAGATAAAAGTAAATTTTGACCCTGAATAAAAAAAGCACTTATGCACGTGCTTAAATTCAGTCCTCTTCAGAAAAGTAATTAAACTCATGGTTAACTTTAAGCGTGTGCTTAAGTTCCATTGACTTAATATGTATGCTTTCCTTAATCTAGGCATTTATGAGAAAATGAGTAAGTTGCTTCAACAGTTGTTAAAACTGCTTTCACTTTGTACAGTTCTACTCATAAATATGGAAAATACTTACTGGGTGAGCTAGTCATTTATCATCATTGCCATACATTAGCACACAGCATCAAATAAAAGGGAAACATATTTCAATAGGACTTTAAAAAGATTTTAGAGGAATTAAAGATAGGAAAATGAAGTGGGAAAGTATGATGTCCGCTTGAGATCAGGTATAATAAAGCCCTGTATCTAGAAATTGCACTCAGCATAGATGGTATAACAAGACATGAATGGTAGTGCATAAGTGGGCCACTTAATCATTGATCAAATTATACAGATAAGGAGGAATCAGCGATTGAAGGTTTTTAAGCTTAGTTTGACAAATCTAAATTTAAGCTTTAGGTTAGACAATATAGCTGCCTATATTTGTGAGAAAGCACAAATATTGCAAGTTATAAGTAAAAATTGAACATACTGCTGCTGCATTCTAAAGATGACAAGGGAAAAATCTTTCGGCTTTACAAGTGAGGATGGACAAATAATTTGATGGGAGATAAAGTTAAATAGCTGCAAATTTTACAAATACTAGATAGATGGTAGCAACATGGAGTGTCAGTATTTTGGATATTGTAAACATTCCAAGAAGAAAATTATCTAGTGTAGAAGCTATTTCTGGCTACAAGAATTGATCACAAATATAATGCAGTTTTTAAAAGTTCTAAAAGCATGGCTCCATAATAAAATGATCCTTTCCCTCTGGCACATTTAATCTTGCCCCTTGGTCATAGGAAAGAGATCTCTGAAACACAACCCTGCCCATTTTGAGGAGCTTTAAACTGCCATGTTCATTCCCAATTCAAAAGCTTAGTTTTGTCTCTGTAGTTTTCCTCTAGTACAACCAGCCAGGCTCTTCAATAAAAAGATCCTAGAAAAGCATTTTGGGAGAAATCTCTAAGGGTGGTTTGAGTAATAGTGCTCTCAAAATGAAGCTTTTACAAGTAGAGGCAGAGCTTAGCAAGTGCACATGTGGTAGACCATGCTTTCTTACTGCTTTATTCCAAGCAGACTTAACAGAATCTCCTGTACTAGAGACCAAAGTATTCTTCCAGCTTTTCTAGGCACCAGTGCAGCAAGATACTTTGACAGTGGGACTACTTGTGCTCTTATGATCAGGCACATACTTAAGTACCTTGCTCAGCTAAGTCCTTTACACAGAAGTGGCTTCTCTGTTATATTTTGTGTGCAGAAAATAATTAGGCAATAGAAAAACTGCCAGGTGACTTTGTGGACTGGTCAAAACTGGAGATACTCAAGCTCACCTTGACCTGAAATCAATATTGCTGTGATATAAGGGGTTGAAGTACATGGCCCAACAGAAGTTCCGGATGAGTTGGACACTGTTCTCTTGCCAAATATAAATTTTAAAAAAATCTCTTTCTTTCCCTAGTTATGAAAGCTGGAGATATGGTCTCTGTATACTCTGATATTGAAGGGAAATGTAAAAGAGGAGCCAAAGAATTTCTGGGAACCAAAGTTTTTATTGGAAATGGGATTTCTGAATTGAGTCGCAGTGAAATCTTCAGTTCAAGTGGCTCACTGAAGTAAGTCCATAGTAACTGCAATGAAGATTAAGAAGCTGCACTTATTTTCCTTTTTGAGAAAAAAGGCTAGAAATTTAGAAATATTCTGTAAAATGCATAAAGGTTAGATATTAGGGATAGGTTTCTAACTATAAAGATAGGTAAGTACTGGAATAGGATAGTAAGGGAGATTATGAAATTTCCATCATTGCTGGTTTTTAAGAACAGGTTAGACCAGCGGTTCTCAAACTTTAGCAACCTGAGGACCCCCCATTTTGATTTAGATTTTTTTGTGGACCCCCAGGACCCTTGCTTAGTCTCAGGCCCCACCCCCAATCCAACCCTTCCGGAAGGGCCCACCCCATCTCTTCCTGCTCCTGCTACACCCCTACCCGTCCTCTTCCCCACCTCTTTTCACCATCTTCCCCAAGCATGCCCCGTCCTTGCTCCTCCTTCCTTCCCTCCCCAGTGCCTCTTGCACCCTGCTGAACAGCTGTTCCCTGGTGTGAAAGAGGCATTGGGAGGGATGGGGACGAGTTGATCAGTGGGGCCCATGGCCTTGGACATGATTCCACACACAGCCCAACCCCCGAGTGTGCCCTGTCCTTGCTCCTCCCAGATCTCCTGCATGCTGCTGAACAGCAGTTTCCCTGTGTGCAGGAGGCACTGGGAGGGAACGATAGGAGTTGAGTTGCTCAGTGGGCCCACGGATCCGCTGGAGTACCATCTTGGATCCCCAGTGGTCCACCGACCCCAATATGAGAAACCTTGGATTAGACAATCACTTGTCTAGGTATACAGTGCTTGGTTCTGCCTCAGCACAGGAGACGCTACTAAATGACCTCTCAAGATCCCTTCCGGGCTTACGTTGGGTCAACCCTGCCATGGTCCTTCCCACCCACTCTGCTTTTTGGGAAGCTAATGCTTCTGGTTTGCCAGTGGGTTTGTGCCCTCCCCTCCTGAGAGGCACAAGAGGCATGGAAAGTTCCTTGTGTCCACTCTTCTACTTGAACATCTGTGCAGGGCTAAGAGAGCCACCGTCCTGGACCTAAATTATACTATGTTTATGCTTTTATAGCAGCTAGCCCAAAGGAGCCTTCATGCTGACCAGTGTTTGTAGGTGTTACCATAGTATAAATATTTATTAATGATACTGTTCTCAGTTTACAGTTGCAGGATGGGTTGTAGATACTGGTTTAGTGAATTCTTAAAACATTATTGGTTGGGAAACAAGTGGATTTATTTTATTTTATTGTCACATTGAGTTCTGCCAAGTTAATAAGCAGGATGCAGCTTTGATAAACTGTCCTACCTCAACCACTAAGTTTACTTCAGTTTGGCCAGAAATGCAGCCTTCCAGCAAGAGATATTTTCAATTTTAAAGAAGCTGTATTTTAGGTTGACTATCTTTAATGACATCTGTTTATAACACTATTTGCCAAAGTATTTGTTATCTTCAAGCATGCTTGGCTTCTCTGTTTTTGCTGTCAAAGAAAATGATTTGGGTTTTTTCCCTCCAGCACAGAATTAGCATGTAAAGTGTGTCCAGTATGCAGAATAGCTCTTTTAAATATAGTTACATCAAGCATATTTGCCTGATTTTAAAAAACAATGTACAAAAAACTTGGGTGTGAAACAAAAGTCCCTGTATAGAGTACTTCCTGACGTAGGTTAAATAGAGAAAGAGGAGAAGTCTCAGATGATAATGTGGCAAAATTGAATACAAGACACTAAAGCTTGAGCCTGTCATATTTGCTTTTCTGTTCCAATTCTTCTTTTTCTTGTAGGAAACTGTGCATGCTGCACTTAGGAAAATAGATTCAGTCTTGCTGACTGCAGTTATTTAGCAGTTTTGTTTTCAGGTTCTTTTGTACCATTTCTCTTTCCTTTGTTGCGATTACTTAGTAATATTTTTATCTCAGCTTAATAAAACCTAAACCTGAAGAGCCTATGTTAACTTTTAAACGTTTTATTTTACCATGCAAATCAATGCTGATGGCCTTAATATATAGGACATTTTGATTCTCCAGTACTATAGATACATTAGGGAAATACAACTAGATGGAACTACTATAAGGTGGGTGCTTAAAGCATTGGAAAACTGTTTCCTGAGAGTAGTTATCAGTGGTTCAGAGTCATGCTTGAAGCGCATAACGAGTGGGGTTCTACAGGGATCAGGTGTGGGTCCAGTTCTGTTCAGTATCTTCATTTATTTAGATAATGGCACAGAGAGTACACTTATAAAGTTTGTGGATGATACCAAGCTGGGAAGGGTTGCAAGTGCTTTGGAGGATAAGATTAAAATTCAAGATGATCTGGACAAACTGGAGAAATGGTCCGAAGTAAACTGGATGAAATTCAATACGAACAAATACAAAGTACTTCACTTAGAAAGGGACAATCAGTTGCATGTATACAAAACAGGAAATGACTGCCCACAGAAGGAGTATTACAGAAAGAGATTTGGGAGTCATAGTGGATCACAAGCTAAATATGAGTCAACATTGTAAAATGTTGCAAAAAAAGCAAGCATAATTTTGGAATTAGTAGGAGTGTTGTAAGCAAGACACGAGAAGTAATTTTTCTGCTCTATTCTGACCAGATTAGGCCTCAGTTGAACTATTGTGTCCAGTTCTGGGTGCCACAATTCAGGAAAGGTGTGAGCAAATTGGAGAAAATCCAGAGAAGAGCAACAAAACTGATTATAGGTCTAGAAAACTTGACTTATGAGGGTAGTTGAAAATATTGGGTTTGTTTAGTCTGGAGAAGAGAAGACAGATGAGACATAACAGTTTTCAAGTATATAAAAGGTTGTCATAAGGAGGAAAAATTGTTCTCTTTAACCTCTGAGGATAGAACAAATAAGCATCTTTCATTGCAGTAAGAGTGGTTTAGATTGGACATGTAGAAAAACTCCCTAACTGTCAGGGTGATTAAGCACTGAAATAAATTTCCTAAGGTGGTTGTAGAACCTCCATCATTGGAGATTTTTATGAGCAGGTTAGAGAAACACCTGTCAGAGATGGTCTAGATCAGGGGTGGGCAAACTTTTTGGCCCAAGGGCCACATCTGAGTTTGGAAATTGTATGGTGGGCCATGAATACTCATGAAATTGGGGTTTGGGGTGCAGGAACGGGTGGTGGGCTGGGGGTAGGGCTGGGGATGAGGCGTTCGGCGTGCAGGAGGGTGCTCTGGGCTGGGACTGAGGGGTTTAGAGGGTGGGAGTGGGATCAGGACTGGGGCAGGGGGTTGGGGTGCAGGTTCCAGGGGGCACTTAACCTCAAGCAGCTCCCAGAAGCAATGGCATATCCCCCTGCCCAGCTTCTACACAGAGGGGCGGCCAGGCATCTCTGTGCACTGCCCTGTCCACGGGCACCACCCCTGCAGCTCCCATTGGTTGTGGTTCCAGGCCAATGGGAGCTGTGGGGGTGGCATTTAGAGCCCCCTGGATGCCCCTACACATAGGAGCTGGAAGGGGGACATATGTGCAGAGCGGGACAAACCTCCATCCCTGCTCCCAGGCTGGAGTGCTAGAGCAGGGCAAGACCCAGACCCTGCTCTCCGGTGGAAGCTCGAGAGTCAAATTAAAAAATCTGAAGGGCTGGATGCCGCTCCTGGGTTGTGGTTTGCTCACCCTGGTCTAGATAATATTTAGTCCTGCCATGAGTGCAGGGGACTGGACTAGATGACCTCTCAATGTCCTTTTCAGTCCTCTGATTCTCCTGCTCACATTCTTCTTTCAACTTTTTAGAGTTTCTCAGATTTGTGTATTTAATAAATAATAGTAGTAAAACCTAGCATTTGTACCACACTTCATATTTTCAAGTCATTGATCAGATATTATTTAATCTTCACAAAACTGCTACAGAGTAAATAAATTAGTATTATGCCATTTTATGTATGAGGAAATTATTCTTTCTTGGCCATTTTTTAATTGCAAAATACAGAGAAATATTTTACTTTGTAGCCATTTGGTGAATCCAATGTGATGACATTTCAAAGCTTGAGTTATAAAATTGTAAAAGGTTTATTTTATTTGAGTTGATTTTTATGTATTTTCACCTATGCAAAATTCTGTTCACAGTTAGATTAGTATAACCCTGGTGACTTAAGTGGAATGTGCCCCTTTATCATTAATATCAATATTGCTGAAAAACAAAAAGCAGACCATCACCGGGCAAAATAGTATTAATCGAGTGACTCAGAAATGTTCTGAATGTCTTGTGAAAAAAAAAGAACAAAGGAATATTTCCGTGGCAAAATGTAGTTTTAGAATTTTAAAGCAGAGCAGATAATTTAGTGGAATCAGATTTAATATGAGTTTCTTGCTTTTCAGAGGAATAGGTGTAAGAATGACAGACCCAGTCTACCTTAGTCCTTCGCTGGACAATGTGCTGTCCAGTTATTTGTTTTTGCAGGTAAGTGCATTACTAAATAGGGCTGTACAATTTTCATAAGAATAAATATCCTTCAAGTGGTTGATTAGGACTCTAAGGGGATTCCATTTTCAGAATGCTTCCGTAACACCTAATTCAATATTTTCTTCACAGAAGTTGGATCTAGATAGAATATAGATCTGAAGAAGAGAACCGTGTAAACTTGAAAGCTTGTCTTTAATCAACAGCAGTTGATCCAAAAAAAGATATCTCACTCATCTTGACTCCCCAGTAGATAGATAGAATAAACGAGAGAGCAGTTTACATTGTTCATCTCTGAAGGCTATCTTATATTTCGAACAGCCTTTCAGGCAACATTGGATTCCACTGACACTGTGGCAAGGACCATTGCAACTGCCATATTAATGCGCAGGGTCTCCTAGCTGCACCTGTTGGGGTTTCCAAGGGAGATGCAATTAACTGTTTTCCAGCAAGATGATGAGTCACTTCACTCCTTAAAGAACTTGAGTCACCCATAGATCTCTAGGCATCTATACACCTACAGCAAAATGTAAACAGGGCAAGTATTCTATGTCACAACGTCATAGGCTCTGTACACACAGAACCAGAGTCAGTATGATCCTCAAAGATCACCCAAACAAAGAGTAAATTCTTCACAGCTATCCACATCACAGGAACCCATCTCCAAAAAACAAATTTGAAGATTTGGTCATGGGATTGACAGACCTCCCCCAACTATTGTTGCTAACTCCAAACTCCACTAACATCTGTTTACAGACCGTCTAGTACCATTCTACCCATTCTGGCATATTTATCACGTCTGACAAATGGGTACTAGAGATTAAGACCACCTACTCCATCCGGTTCCTCTCCATCCTCCCTTCCCGTCCCTCTTCAGGGACCCCTCTCGCGAGTCATTCTTGAGACAGGAAATAGAACACCTTCTGCAACTAGACACAGTAGAACCACTGCCAGTACAACACAGAGGGAAGAGCTTCTATTCTCAGTTTTTTAATACAGAAGAAATCTGGGAAATGGAGACCCATTCTTGACCTCAGGAAACTATACAAATTGATCAAAATGCAACATTTCAGGATCGTGACTTTAGCAACAATAATTCCTGCATTGGAATGAGGGGATTCGTTTGCAACCCTTGATCTGCAAGATGCATATTCTCACATCACCATGCACCTGATACACAGGTGGTTACTCCGATTTGTATTGAGACAGGACCTGTTGCAGTACACGATACTATCCTTTGGTCTCTCCATGGCCCCTTCAGTGTTTTCCAAAATTCTAGCAGTGTTGGAGGCCCACCTATGCAAGCAAGAAGTCATGATCTACCCATATTAAGATGATTGTCTAATCAAGGTTCACACTCAAGAAGAAGCTATAAAAGCCAGGCAAAAGACAGTGCCACTTTTCATAGATCTTGGTCTACAAATAAACCTTCAAAAGTCAATGCTAATACCAGTTCAACAACTGGACTTTCTTGGGGTCTACCTAAACTCTATAGAGGTTAAAGCATCACTACCACTTCAGAGATTTGTTGCCCTGGTAGACTTGATCGATAACATGATACAAAGTCTATGAGTATCTGCCAGGACCTGCCTTCATCAACTGGGTCACATGGTGGTGACCTGCTCTCGTCTATGAGGTGTTCATGTCGTAAATCATACCAGACTACACTTATGCTGTCTGCAGGCTTGACTCAGGACAGTGTACATCCCACGCAAACACAGACTAAACAAACTCCTAAGCATGCCAATGAAGGTCAAGAACTAGTTACAGTGGTGGACCCACCTGCACAATGTGTGCACAGGCATTCCCTTCTACGTCTCCCCTCCCGTCCTGAAATGATAATTACAATGGATGTCTCACTACTGGGATGGCGAGATGCATTTGTCATCCGAAGGGATACACCTTTCCTGTACGCTTTCCCTCTCATCCCACTATTGCCCAGAGTCACAGACAGGATCAGATCTGGTCAAGCCAGTGTCATCCTGATTAGCTCCAGCAGGGCCCAGGCAAACATGATATCCATACCAACAACAGATGTCAGCATGCCCACTGATGACATCTGTTGTTGGGAGAGAGATTTGGATAAAGTGCAAGTCCTTCCACTTTATCCAAATCTCTCTCAGGATGCAGGCCAAACTCTGCAAACCCAGAGATACTCTGTCTGAGAGTCTGTCTCCTCATTGGTTCCAAGATGAAAAGATGATCTGCTCCAAAGAAGTTAAGGACATCTTGCTAAATAGCAGATGGACAATTACACACTCGACATACCCCTACAAATGGAAGAGATTCTACACGTGGTGCCTAAACAAACAAATTGAAGCCATCAATTCTACCCTGCCCATAATCTTGGACTACATCTTTACCTTAAGAAATTAGGAGTCTCAATGAATTCATTATCATTACACGTGGCAACAATTACAACCTTCCACCACAAGGTGGATGGCATTTTGGTCTTTGCACACCCAACTACTAAAAAAATTCTGCAGGGCGTTTGTTACCTCCACCTAGAATCCCAACTTCTCAGTGGGTCCTCACCTTACAGCTTCAATCTCTGATAACTGCCCCATTTGAACCTCTGGCTATATGTTAACTACTACATCTTTCCATGAAAGTAGCCTTTCTAGTAGCCAACACATCAGTGAGGTGTGTTGGAGAAATAGGGGCCTTTATGGCAGACCCACCATATACAGTTTTTCTTAAGAATAAGGTGACACTGAGATCCTCACCCTAAATTGTTGCCTAAAGTCTCTTCTTCGTTCTATCTCAACCAACCCATCCATCTTTCCACATTCTTCTCTAAACCTCATAAGGATAGGCAAGAGGTGACATTTCACATTCTGTATATCAGAAGGGCATTAGTCTCTTATCTAGAATGGATCAAGCCATTCAGAAAAACTTCTAAGCTGTTCCTCTCCTCCATGGAATGTTCCAAAGGCAAACCCATTTTTAAGCAGACTTTTCAAACTGATTTCAGGCTGCGTCCAGCTATGTTACTGTCAACATGACTACAACCCTCTTCACGGTCAAAACACACTCCACAAGAGCAGTAGCCACATCAGTTGCGTCCTTGAATGATGTGCCTTTTAATGTCCTATGCAAAGCAGCTACTTGGACATCACCCCACACATTCATACAACACTATGTCATCGATCAGCTCTCAGCATCTGATGCTGAGCTGGGACACACGGTTCTATTGTCCATTCAGAATTAACTCCGATCCCCTCCTTCCACCTGAGGTGCAATGCTCTACAGTCACCTAAAGTGGAGCACCCACAGAGACATCACTCGAAGAAGAAGGGAGGGTTACTCACTTTGTGCAGTAACTGAGGTTCTTCAAGATGTGTTTCCCTGTGGGTGCTCCATTACCCTCCCTCCTCCCCTCTACTTTGGAGTTCTAATTAGTCCTCTGTGCTAGAGAAGGAACTGAGCAGGAGGTGGCGGCACAGCTTTATTCAACTGCCACAACAGGCACAAGATGAGGAGAATACATGTGTGGCCCAGCCAGATGCTGCTGTCGAAATTCTCTGACTAGAGGTGCAGAGAGCTCAATCACTTAAAATGGAGTACCCATGGGACACACATCTTGAAGAACCTCAGGTACTGCCCAAGGTGAGTAACTCTCTCTTAATGCCTTGCAAAGCCTGCTTGCAAGTGCCCTAAATGATGTGTTTGAGATCTGATGTTAGCATTGGAGGTCTACCTTTGGAGCTGTAGTTTACATTTATAAAAAAATTAAATTTCACTTAGTATTCAGATTAAGGAATCTAATAAATTAATCTACAAACACCTTGTCTATACCAAAACAAGCCACATCTCTGTCTCCTTCCTAGTTTCTCTGAGCATGCCCCCTCATGTGTCAGGCTTCTTGCCTTCACTTCTCTTCAGGCAGAATTCCACAATTCTCCCACTCCATACCATTCCCTGGGCTACTGTACCTTGTGTATCAATTATGCTTGTTCAGCAGTTCTGAGTGTGGTTCTTCCCTTGTGATCAGTGGTGTATATAGTGACCAGAGAACCACCTTAAACCCAAAGGATTGTTTATTTTACCAGTTGGAACAAAGCTTTTGGAGAAAATGGGTTTTAAAACAAACAGTGTACACACAAATCTATCTTGTCTATAAGCTTGCTATCCCTGAGGGTGGCCTACGCAGGTCTAACTTCTGCAGGCACTCCAGTGGGTGCTGGGTGTCAGCCTGGATGTTCAGCTTCTCAACTAGCCTCACCGCTAGTGAGAGTGAGGGCTTTTCTACACATGCAGTGCTGCAGAGGCGTAACTGCACTGCTACAGCGCTTCTGATGAAGGTGCTCTATGCTGATAGGAGAGAGCTCTCCCGTTGGCATATTAAAACCACCCCTGTGGTCCACGATTTACACTATCGCTTATGTCGGTGTAACTTATGTTGCTCAGGGGGCTGGTTTATTTACACCGCTTTAGCAACATAAATTATGCTGACATAAGTTGTAGTGTAGACATAGCCTGAGGCACTTTTTATCCAGTCAGGTTTCCTTTGTTTCTGTCAGCTCCTGTGCTTCAGCCTGCTGCTCAAAACCAGGTCATTAGGCTGTGCAGAAGATTGAAGCAGACTCCAGAGCTAACCACTTTGTCATTGTCCCATACAAACCTTCAGATGTTTTAGTGAGAGGTATTTTATTTTGAGCCATTATTCTACTTCCTTCTTGCTTTCTTTACAGCCCTCCATTAAGCTAAACAAATACAATTCATACAGAAAACATCCTAATGACCAGATCAGTATGATATTACAGGGCAACTCCACGTCAGTCACAGTATCACCCTGTTTTAGTTAGCTTTATAGTTGCCTTAGTCATGAATCCCCAGGAAATTGCCAACGCCTCAATTATTAATGCTTAAGTTTAGGAGAAAAGCACCCAGAGATGTAAAGTGAAAGATAAGTATACACTTACTTAATTTGAAGTTTTTAAATTGAAATTATTTAAGCTCTATAATGGAGAGAGCAACAAAAATATAAGTTCCTTCATTGCTTGATGAGATGGTTTTCAGTATATATTCCCTATGTTTGTCATCCCTGAAATAAGACTGTTTTAAAGATTTAATTCAATCTTTTTGTTTTAATGATAGAACTTGCCCTCTGCAGTTGTAAGCCATGTTTTAAATCCACAGCCAGGAGAGAGAATTCTGGACATGTGTGCTGCACCTGGGGGAAAAACAACCCATCTTGCAACATTAATGCATGATCAGGTAAGAAAAGTCATTGAACATTTTTTATCTCAGTAAGGAAGTTTTGACCTGTATTTCATTAGCATGACTCACTTCGATTATCTATTGCTATCAACAGATAACACAAAATAGCAAACCATTAATATTTGAACATGCTGCTTACTTTGCAGCATGTCAGAATTATTGAAATAAATGCAGGTCTGTCTTGTCACATAGTCCCTTATTACAAATAGAACCTTATTTGCCTCAAACTGATCTGGTTTTAGTGGACATTTGTGACCAAAAAATGTTAAAAATGTGTTTTAATCTTTGTTTATCAGAACATTAATAATGTGTAGGGCAGTTGTCAAGGTTCCTTCCCCACTCTGAACTCTGGAGTACAGATGTGGGGACCTGCATGCAAGACCTCCTAAGCTGATATTATACGAGGTTAGGTTAAAACTTCCCCAAGGTACACTTCCTTTCCCTGTCCTTGGATGGTGTTGCTGCCACCACTAAGTGATTTTCACAAAAATTCAGGAAAAGGGTAACTTAGAGTCTCTGTTCCCCCAGAATATTCTCCCAAGTCCCTTTAGCCCCTTTCCTGGGAAGGTTTGAGAATAATGTGAGTTCTGACCAGACCCTTTGTCCGTAGGACACTGAAAATCAAACATGTTTCTAAAAGAAGTTTTATTTAAAAAAAAAAAAAAGTAAAAGAATTACACCTGCAAAAATCAGGATGGAAGGTAACTTTACAGGGTAATACAAAGGTTTAAAACACAGAGGATTCCCCTCTAGGCTTAGCTTCAAAGTTACAAAGAAACAGGAATAAACCTCCCTCTTAGCATAGGGAAAATTCACAAGCTAAAACAAAAGATAATCTAATGCATTTCCTTGCCCTTACTTACAATCTTAGATGCTCATTTCAGGTACGTTTTTAGGAGATGTTTCTCCTGCGTGGTCTCTCCGTCCAGAGAGGGAACAAACAAAGAGAGCACAAATAAAACAAAACGTTTATGAATGAAATGTATTCTTCCCATTTAAATAATTCTATAAAACTTAGATTAAAATTTTCTCATCAGAATTTATTTTTAAAGTGGAGAAATGTATGTGTGTTATGAATTGGAGCTTAAATTAAAGGTAACAGGAATTGTTGCAGCTGCTCATCATTTTAACCACTACATTTAGAACACACTTCACTTTTTCAGGGTGAAGTGATAGCCATGGACAAGATAGCTAGCAAAGTCAAAAAAATCAAGCAGAATGCAGCATTGTTGCAGCTGAATTGTATTAAAGCATTTTGCTATGATGGGACTAAGGCACTTGCCATTGGGAAGAGAGAAGATGGACAAGGTAAAGTAAATGATTTTAAGAATTTTGATACTGTGTTTTAGAAGAAAATGATAATCATTTTTTTGCTAATGCTGTTAATCCTGCCACAATATCCAAAGTTCTTGAAACTTTGGCACATACTCAGGGTGCTTCAGCATTGTGGATATCCTTTTACTTTCTACTCTTCTGCAATTATCAGTTTCTCAGCACTGCACATGCAGAACTCTTAATTGTCTGTCTGTATTGCAGCATCATGTGCTTAAGGAAGCATTCATTTCTTCTTCAGATAATATCAGAGAGACTGCCTATTAAGCCTTTCTTCATTATGGTGTTTAAGCCCACACTGAATTTTGGGGGTTTTGTTAATTCTGTCACATAAGTGACTTTGGCAGATCCTTTAGCTTCTGTGTGCCTCTGAATTCCCATCTGTAGAATGGGGATATTAATATTTAACTTCCAGGAGTACAACGAAGCTTTGTTAATGTTTGTATAGCTATTTGACAGAGACAGATGGAAAGTGTTAGAGAAGCACAGAGCATTATTTTTATTTCATTTGCTTTTCTGAGATGCTGTATTGATGACTCTGGTTCTGTTTCCAGAATGGAAATTTTTAAATTGTATATTTTTTTTTAATTCTTTTTCATTTGCTATGCAAACTAAACTGTTTCTTTTCCCAAAGGAACTGTTAATTGCCTTTCCCTGCTAGTTCAGCAAGGTCATAGCAAAACTAAGGGTTTGATTGCATAATGAATGCACTTTCCTCATGTGGGGCAGTCCTTGTTAATGCCCGATAACTTGCAGTCAGATTGATTTCCAAGGTCAAATGTAGCATTTTCATAAAGTTTTTCAACAGATATATATGTATTTTATAATAGTATTTAGAGATTATGCAGGTGAGGAAACAGCAGCAGTGGAAAGAGCCAGGCATAGTACATGTAAAATCTATTCAGGATTTACTACACATCTCTGCACTTAAGTCTCTCAAAATGCTCTGTATTCTGGTCCACAGTCTCTCTTGGGCAACAGCTGCCAGTCATGCCAGATAGTCGCAAAATATAATGCTTTGGGGAGTGCTGGCATATGGCTAGCTAGCTGTAGGATGAAGCCACCAATTTTCACATGTGATCTATATTGAACTTTTGGTAGGCATGAGTAGATAGAACTTTCTCCCTCGTTGTCTACTCCCAGATGTATGTGGGGGAACCAGTTTCTCTTGACTCTGAATCCTGAGCTGAGGCGTCACCCTGCTCCTGATATTGTAAGAACTTCTAGGTTGGACAGCCCAGCAGGATTCAGGAGATAGGACAGCTTCAGGATGGGGAGTTGAAAATTCCCTTCCTCCACACCAGCAACTCTGAATAGTATTCATATTGTAATTTTTGGAGCCATCTTGTGTCTCATTCCAGAGCTTACCACCAAAGTCCTGTTTTCATTGGCACTTTTTTTAATATTGTACTTTCAGTACATTAAATTAGGGTTGAGAAATGCTAATGCCTAGATTGATCTCAAATTGTTTAGTTCACAGGGTTGTAAAGATAGTGATAAGTAAAATGCTTCCTTCTCAGGAATGAAATCTACACAGTCATTACTAGCTGTGCCACTTCTTACCTGTAAATTAGGTCAGTTTTGCAAACACACTACGTAGAGCACAAACCATCAAACATTTCATATCAGGAAGTCAATGACAGCTTGCCACTATCTACAGGTGAAGTCTCAAGAAGAGAAACAAAGGCTTTGTGTAATGTATAATTAACTGGTTTTGCTGCAGTTTTTAAAAATGTCAATTGCCTTTTGCAGAAGGCCCTCCATTCTCAGCAGAGTCATTTGATCGAATTCTTCTTGATGTTCCTTGTAGTGGGATGGGACAGAGACCAAATATGTCCTATTCCTGGACTCTAAAAGAAGTGGCATCTTATCAGCCATTGCAGCGCAAGCTTTTCAGCATGGTATGTATGAATGACCATTAAGCAGCTAAAGAAAACTGCACATAAATAGTTTTACAGTTAAGGATTACATGGGCGCAGCTTACCTCATCTGAACGCAGTCATCCCCCAGTTTCTCCTGGCTCTCCGGTACTTGGATGCTGTGGTGTATTGTCCAGATGAACAAAAGTCTTCCATCCAGAGCACATAAAAGTACAAAATGAAGAGCTTCTATAAAATAATGCTTCCCTGTCCTGGGCTGACTCCTTTCCTTTGATTGTAGGGTCTACATCAGTTCTTTGCTGCTCCTTGGGTCACAGGCTTTCAGTCCTGGGCACTGGCACCACTGATGGACCTTTGCCTTCCCACAACCCTTAGTGCAGGGCTCAGCCTGAGCTATATATTGCTTTTCTTCAGGGTCTTCCCTGGTCATTCCTCCTCAGAGAATGCAAAGGCAGGGGCTTTCCTCTCATCTTCTATGTAAGCCAACCCCAGGCCTCTAAATAACTAAGTCTCAAGCCTGTGCTGTGCTTTCTTGCTCTGGGTCTTGTCTTACGCCTTTTTCCACCTCTCCCCGGGAGTTTTCTGCATGGTCTCCTCCTGCATGTAAGACTCCTTTCAGGTTCTGTCACAAGCTCCTTGACTCATATTGCCTGTTTAGGTTTATTTACTAGCTCCCTCTAAGCAAGGAATCATCACCAAGCTTGGTACAGCCCCTGGAGAGCCTCCTTAACAAGCTTCAGTTCCTTACCCTAGAGAGACCCATACCACCATACCCTGGGTGAGCCCCACCAGCAAGCTGGTGCTCTTCTTCAGCTCCCTTCTTATCATCGAGAAGACCTATAATAGATTAGATTCTTCCTGGTCTCTCTCTCATTTGGAAAATACTTCCGCTTATGTATCCTTCCCCCTTTTCCAGCAGACCTTGCTTCTAGCTGTAGTTCTCAGAATAGCTGACCTAAAAGGAGTGGGATTGGAGTAGGAATGTGTTTGGTCCAGATTTGCCCCTAAAAGGCCAGTATACATCACTGATAAAAATTTCAAACTCCAGTTGATATTCTCCCTACTGCAATGGATTTACCCTCTTCTTAAATTGAAGAGAACCGTACTATTTCCTGTATCATTAAATCTGTTTGGGGATTTCACATTTTTGTATCCTCATCTTAAACTAGTCTACACCTGAGGGATGTTCATCTCTTGGATAGACTGTCAGCAGAACCAATTGAATACTAGAAAGTTTTGATGCTCTGGTTCCTACTTTCAAGACACGCCTTCTTTTAGATCTCTCCATTGCATACTACCTTGCTTAGAACAAGATGGGAAAACAGAAGAAGTTGTGTTCAGCTCACTTTTTCCATATTCATGGCTAACTGAGTCAAAGAGAGGAAGGAAGATTTAAATCCTTGTCTAGAACCCTTCAGATATTTATAAAACAAGATCAGTTGCTTTCCTGTCAAAAGACTTCTGCTTTTCCTAGGGAGACTGTATCATGTATCAGGTACTATTAATCTTACAGCCTTAGAACATCTTTAGATATGTAAAGATTCTTCAGTATGTCTTTGAACTGGTGTAATTAAAGTACTACATTTTCTTTTCTAATCCTTTTGATCCACCAGTTTCAACAGAAGACATTGGATTAATAACTTAGTGTCATAATATGTGGGAATAACATCAACTGTCAGTCATTGATCAAAAGACTTTTATGTTCACATTTTGGCTTCAGCTGCTGAAAACAGATCCAACGTGCATCTAGATGAGTTACACAGAGCTTTCCAGAGGGCTGTTTTAGAGATCTTGAGGGGAGAGGTCCCTTCTCTCGGACCAGGAAGATGCATGAGCTCTCATGCTAATAGGGAAGGAATGGCTTTCAAATTAGTGGGCTTCTGTAATACAAACACTGATCTTTCTTCCAGAAGTAAACTTGGACATGTTAGAACTTATATTGCATCCCTTGAAAGGGACAAAATGTCTGTACAGTTAGCAGAATGCCTGAGTCCTAGACAGAAAAATTCTGGCCTAAATAAGTGTTAAATTTACCTATTGTACCATAATGATTCCAAATAACTATGCAAATCAGAATGAACTTTTAAGAAAACTTACTTTGAACAGTATAGTGGTATAGTAATTCAGCATTTAAGATGTTTATACCATACAAGCTGAGCCACAATCTCTTTCTAGGCAGTGAAATTGCTGAAGCCAGGGGGCATTTTGGTGTATAGTACGTGTACAATTACACTGTCGGAAAATGAGGAGCAAGTCGCCTGGGCCCTGGAAACTTTTCCCTGCCTCCAGCTTCAGTCACAGGTAGGAACAGTTTGTTTACTACATGGAACTTGGTATGCAAGTTTCAGTGCTGGAATTTTAAGCAACATGGCGAAGAATGCTGTTGTAGGATTCTACTCAGGAAACAGTGAAGAAATGGTGTATCTGATTTCATAAAACATATTTCTCTTGTAGGCATTTTTAGTTGCTGCAGATTTAACAGCATATGGATTATTTTTTTTGTTACATCTGTTTGATCTGTTGTCATTAAAATAATGGCTGTGCCATGACACTTAAAGTACCAGTTTCTGCTGTGTGCGGTAAGATATTTCTCAGAAGAATACAATAAAATAAATTTAAATCCTCTAAGTAGCAAATACTGAAACTCCTGGTATATAACATCCATAGATAGAAATGGACTTGCAAGTAAAAGTATTTGAGGAACAGGAAAGTCTTGTCACTGGTAAGTGACAACATAGTGTTGACCAAGGAAAATGGTCTTTCATGAAGTTTTCTGTTAGCATTCTAGATGCTATATGCTGCTGCAGAAATGTGCTTTGAACAACTAGCCAGTTTCACCTTAGGTAATGTGAGAGGTTGAGGGCTCTAGGACACATGGTGATTTTCATAGTGAATCAGCACATATCTAATTGCAATTCAGTGAAGGGAGATTAAATGGCTTTACATTCATATTCCCACCAGTGTTTTGCACTGGTTTCATGTTATCTGTACACCAGTCAGTCATTTAAAACAGAGAGTGATCATAGATAGTTCAAGACAGGCTAGCATTTTCCTTGTAGCTCTTTGTTGTTAATGCATATTTATACTTTTTTTGTTGTTTTATTTCAGTACCTCAAAGGAGGGGCAAAATACATTTAATTAATGCTATTGAAATAGCTATAAGAATCATGTTAAGGATGGAAGAAAATGTAAAAAACTGCTGGTGGGGAAGGGGGGAAGAATACAGAAGTGCTTATTAATACTCTATATGCAAGTCACTCTTGCATAGCACTGGTTCTCAACCTGTTTACTGTAGTGGGCTGCATATTTGGCCCACAGTGTGTTATGTGGGCTGCATCCAGTACTACCTGGCCCTGAGGATGTCACATGCGCTGCAGCTCTGTGCTGATTGGGCCACAGGTTGAGAACCACGATTAGTCAAAGGCATTGTCATTGTGTCAGAAGTGCATGACATCTATCCACAGAATCACAAACATGTCAGATGAAATAGTTCTGTTACAATTTCTAGTTCATTTCAGAGCCAATATTTGAAGATAGTAGGGGTATGAAAATAAGTTTGATCTTTGAATGCAGCTATTCTAAAAGATACTTCTCTCGCTGTTTATATTAGTACTTTGAGCAATTTTATCATCAGAGTAGCTATAATTCTGTTCTCCCAGGCTTCCACTTAGGGTGTTAAGAGGTTTAATTGTTAATTTTACTGGATTATATGGTTGAGGAAAAGTCAATTTGATTCTGGTTTAGCATGTAAATATTGTAATTGTGCAGATAGTAAATGTGCCTAGAGCAAGTAATTGGTGTATCTTTTAACTGAAATGTTAAAAATTGAGAGTTTGGGATCATGGTATAGGACAATAAGAGTGGCTGGTTGTGTTTATCAGAAGATGAATATAGAAGATATACTAGCCAATATTTAATGGAGCTGGAGCTTGTGCTGAAGATTATCACAGGCCCATGTTTCCTCTATCATTGGTTGATATGAATATAGTTGTCTTTGCCATCCATTTCCTGGAAGCTTCCAGGTTACACCTATCAGATCCAAAATGAAATGCTTTGCTTACTAGCAGAAAAAAAGAAATCCTGGTAACTTATAAAGCAAAATTCTCGTTGAAGTAAATGGCAAAATTCCCATTGACTTCAGTATTGGGATTTCACTCATGAAGTGACTCACTACACACAGCATTGACTCACTATCGTTTACCTTCTTGCACCTGTTGTATAAGTGTATGGATTTTTTTTCACCACCTGTATTGTGTGTATGAAGTACTGGTCTTTTGGGTCTAATTTTTCAGATTAGGAAGTGACATTAAACAGGGTGCATTCCCACAATATTTCTATAGACTTTTTATGATTTCCTGTAAATAGCTCTCCAGTAGCATGAGCTAAGATATTCTTTCCTTTTCCTTATGAAAGAGATACAACAGAAAAAACTCAAGAGCTAGGATCAGCTTGGCTTTGGCTCATATAGAAATTTCGTATTAAATTTACTAAAGATGTTCAATTACAATTATTCTACCACTGTTACACTACATCATTCTATACATGATTTCTTGTTGAGTTCATCTTTTAATGTGTATTTTTAATTAATCAAAACAACAGTAACTGCAGACTAATGTAAATAAACTGCTTTACTTTTTCACTTAAAAAAGGAGCCACATATTGGAGGAGAAGGCATGATGGGAGCTGGATTGTCACTTGATCAGCTGAAGCTGCTGCAGAGGTTTGATCCATCCAGTGTGACTTCACATGGAATGGACGTTAACTCTTTGCAGGATTCCAGGGAAGACGACCTGATCTTGCTGGCAAATAAAGACTGTATAGGATTTTTTATTGCAAAATTTATGAAATTGAACAGCAAATAGACATTTAGCAACACAACCTGAAAAAAACCCTTTTGAGTTAAGAATTGTTCAACTGTTAACTCTTTCTTCTCATGCATTGTTGTCAAGCCAACAGGCTGATGACATGGTTGCTATAGAAGCAGTAAAATCTCCCAGCTGTTCTACTGGGACAGAGCCACAGATTTGGAGCAAGAAAGTCACAGTTGCAGGAGGTGTTGATTCACTGTTAAGTCTCCATTAGTTTTTCTGTTTCTAGTAGGTCAGTGGCAGGAGATGTAAATGGATTCAGTACTCCTTGTTGACTTACTGTGTTCAGTAGTGCACATTAAGATTACTGCTTGTTTTCTGTTTTAACTTGTTGGTTTAATGTATATAGTATTGTACAGGAACAGGTTTTGCTATGGGAATTTAAATTTTATAAAATGCAAAAAAAAATCCAGATTAAATACATAGAAAAATATAAAGTCAAATTTTGTAAAGAATGATAGTTTTAATGGGGAATTTAGAAATTACTGCATCATTAAATAGTGATGTGAAATAGTTGCATTTCACAGAGCTGTTTTATAAATTAATAATGATATCTCATCTTCTTTATTTTATAAGCAAGATTCTCTATTCATATTATAGATTAGGGTGACCAGATGTCCCAATTTTACAGGGACAGCTGTGATTTTTGGGTCCTTTTCTTATATAGGTTCCTATTACTCCCCTACCCCCTGTCCTTATTTTTCACATTTGCTGTCTGGTCACCCTATTATAGACACATGTAATACAATAGGCTTTGTAGCCTGTATTTTACAGCAGCATATGTATACTACCTCTCTCACTGCAGGGAATGAAAGATACAGTGCTTCAAGGTTAAACTTGCTATTTGTAAGCCTGGATCAGGTCAGAAACAGCACTGCTGGACTGATTGACCAGGGGGCAGTTTTAAAGTCCACTATCGCTTACACCGTGAGGGCTACAGTCTAATAAGCTATCCCATTGGGGTGGTGCAAATGTCAGCTTTTTCATGACACAGAGTATCACGTTCCTATGTAGCAGATTGTGAGATCCAGTCCTATAATTACAGAATCATAGACATTTAGGGCTGGAAGGGACCTCACAGTCATCAAGTGCAGGTCCCTGCACTGAGGCAGACCCAGTTAAACTTAGACCATCCCTGATAGGTGTTTGTCCACCCTGTTCTTATGAACTTCTAATGATGGGACTCCATAACATTCCCTTAAAGCATACAGTAGACTCTCGATTATCCAGGATGACAGGGAAAAAATTAATCCTGGTTAATAAAATCCTGGATAATCACCATCCATAGGAAATATAGGGTGGGGGGGTTGGTTCACCAGCCACCCTGCGCTGGGGAGAGGGGGTGTTGGTTCTCTAGCTGCCCTGGTGGGGTTTTTTTTTTTGTGTGCTTGGAGTGGCAACAAAGCCAGAGCCGGCCAGGTGAGTTAGTTACACGTATTTTTTTTTTTTGACATCCTGGTTAATCCACTTTCTGGTTAACCCAATCCTGGATAATCGAGAGTCTACTGTATTCCCTAGCTATTAGGGAAAATGTTATATCTACCTCGTCCCACTACATCTCAATGTGCGTGGAAAGTACAAGAACAGTCGAACACCATCCTCTTTCAAACAGATTTCCTTCACATATTTTAAGATTACCAGGTTCCCCCCTCAGTCTTCTTTTCTTCAGAACAAACAGGGCTCTGTTTTTTAAAAAATCCTTCAGCACAGGTCAGATTCTTTAAATCAGTGATCTTCAAACTTTTCTGGGTCATGCCCTTACCCCTCTCCCTTCCCCTTGGCACCAGGAGCATGGCTGCGCCTTGCCAGGAATGCACAGACGTAAGGGGGCTGGGGCTATAGCTAGGGATAGGACTAGGAGTGGAGCTCTAGCCTGAGGTCAAGGCTGGGGCCGGGAGTCTGGTGCAAAGCCATGGCTGAGTCTGAGAGGGGACAGGGTAGCACCTCTGTGCCTGTTGACCCCTTATTGTGGTTGCTCTTGGTTAGACTTTCTCCAATTTATCCATGTCTTTCCTAAAGTATGGACTCGCAGTTGGATACAGTTCTCTAACTGAAGGCTGTCCACTATGGAGTAGTGCAGGACTGTTATTTTCCATGTCTTACATCTATGTTCATACATGCCCAAATACTATCCTTTTTCACAACTGTGCCACATTGTTGGCTTATATTCAGTTGTGATCCACTGTAACCCCCAATATCTTTACAGCAGGACTAAACCAACCCAATTATTCCAATTTTTTTCCTCTTCCTTAAGTGAAGTACTTTGATTTCTGACCAATTCTACAAGGTAATTTTGAATTCTAATTCTAATCCTTTCCCCCAAACTGCCTGCAACGTCTTCCTATCTTGGTGTCATCCGCAACTTCTGTAAGTATATGCTCCACTCCAAGTTGTCAATGACATCATGATAACTTGCTGCTGCTTCTTCCTCACCTCCTTTGAAATGTTAGTGTGGTGGTTAATATAAGACAAACTTCTAGAGAGAAATCTGTGCTTACTGCTGTCTAAAAAACCATAATCCACCTTGCAAATGGCACCAGTTTCGAACTGAAAAGGGAATGAAAAAAGATGGCAATGAGAATGGTTAACTTTAATAAATCTGCAAAAATGTATACTAATCCTGAATGCCTGTGGCTCTTTGGTGTATGAAAATAGTGTTAGGGCTTCCTGGTTCAAGCAGTCTTCCTCATTTCCCATACAAGGAATATTGCTGGAACTGGCAATATGTAGGAATGAAAAAGGTGGGTACAGTTCAAACAACCTAAATTCAGGATTGATTGGGGAGTTTTTTCCTTGATAAACTTTGATAAACAAAAGTTGTCAAAAACTAATATTTACAAAACATTTGAGTAGAAGTAAAGCTATATTTGGTTTGAGTGAACAGCATAAATGATATTTCCTTCTGTAAAAGTAAAATAGGTTTGAGTTCACTTCAGTCTGTTTCCTGCCTGAGATACTTGGTTTGCAATTAAAACAACCTAGTACAAGTTATATAATTTTGTTACTCAAATGTCACTGTGGTTTGTTCTTAAATTTAGCTTCTGCTTATTGGCTAAGATAGTATATGTTTATCATCTCATGCATCATCTGTAAGTGATTGATAGCTATTCCTCACAAGGGGAAGGAATCAGTTTGAAAGCTCTTTCCTATCTTAAATGGCTACCCCTAGGGTTAACCATAACTAGCCAAACCAGTGCTTTTAAACACAGTTAGCCCTAAGTACACTAGGTGAAAAGTTCTGTTACTTAAAATGTGTTAGCTAGCAAACACATTTTAAAAATACAAGCTGTTTTTCTACTCTACACATGGGTTTATTTGCTGGCAGTTGCACTTCTATGTCAATGCTAGTAAAAGACACCATCATTGTTTAAGGTAAATGCCTAGAATTAAATCCTGCAAAATCAATTAGGATACTATGGGCTGTATTCTAACACACATGTACATTGGGAAGAATAGGGAACAACTTAGTTGCTGCTTTCAGTATGTACTAATAGTAGGAATTGTGCTGTACAGTAGTGAATCTGAAAAAGGCTGCAGTGTTGAATTGTTAGACCTGTTGTCTTTCCTACGTGGATTTTAAAAAAAACCCAAACAAATCTCTGTTCTAAACCAGAGAACAGGCTGTGCCAAAGCTGATCTCAACTGACCTATTTATGGAGGAGTTCTCAGGAAGAAACAAACTTTTTTTTTTTTTTTTTGGTAACTAAATTGTAGACACTCCCAGCTTCAGTTGTTTTCATTGTTACCCACTATGTAATGCCAAGGACCAAATTCCTTTACAGCTCATATCCAGCTACAACAGGCCTGCACAACTCGGAAAGCAGTGAGGGCCATATTACTGCAAAAAAAGCCAGCTGCGGGCCAAAAAGCCCCGCCCCCATCTGCTTCTCCCTATCCCACCACTTGGCTTGTTCCACCCCTATTCACCCCCCGCGGGCCGCACAGTGAGCCCGTGCGGGCCACATGTTGTGCAGGCCTGATCTACAAGTTGTTTGTGACCCAAATTGTAGGCCATTTTCCCTTCTGCTTTGAACTACAGAAGTCTAATGTCAATATCGAGCTTCTGGTCCTCAATAGTTAGCCAGCTGGACTGCCTCTCCCAGTGACTCTGACCCAGTATTATTAGAGTATCTCTTATAATACAAAGAGAAAAATAATCTACCAAAAGGGATTTGGTTACACTAACTTCTCTACTGTGATCAGTTGACTCAAACTACTTTTTTTTCCTAAGTTTGCTATAGTGAAGTTGTATTAAAAGCAACTTTGAATTTTTTGTAAACATTATGAAGTGTTTTAAAATATCCCTAATCAAACAACAAATTATCCCTAATAATCAAATAATCGAATCTGTTTAGTAAACAGATTTTTTTAAAAAAATGTTTTTCATTTAATTATTTTTTATGAGATTTTTTAAAAAAGTAAATGGTTGCATGATGCTGGTTTAGTATTTTTGTCATGAAAAATGAGTGCTGAACTTTGCTGAACTTTGCAGTTATGCTACTATAACTGACATAATAGTTGGAGTAGGTTAGAGAATTACCATTCACAGCTCAGTAACTTCAAGCTGGTAAAATTGCTAGAGAAGGAGTGTAGGGGCAAGGATATATAATAATCTCTTTCAGTTCAAAAATGATCTGAAACATTTCAAACAGCAACTATACTTGCAACATGGGTTCCTACTGATGAACTGATACAGCTCCATATGAAAAAAGACCCCCACCACGTACATATACAGCCACTACTTGTGCAAAGCCATTTAGTAGTGTAACAGGTCTACAAACTCTTCATATTGATAGAAAGGTAATTAAGTTGTACACAAATGCTCAAAACTTTGTTTCTAGAAAGAGACCCTTACCGTCCCTTCCCCCCCGTGCACCCATTCAGTCAAATGCTGTTCTGGGATGCCTATGAGTAACAACAACGAAAAATGTCACCCTCTAGTTATAAAATAAAATACGCCAAAGCCTTTTTTGGGGAAAAAATATTTCCCGAAGGGTGGAAACAATTAGACCTGGACTAAAGGAATGGATTTTTAAAAAATGAATCTCATGTATTTCTTACACATTTCACTATAATGATATCAAATACTTGGTCAGGCAATTCCAATAACCACCGTTTTGCAAGAAAATATATAAAACTATGAAACATGCAGAGTTATAAATGAGCACGACCCCAATTCTGTAGTCTTTATATAATCTGTGCTACTGACAACCACAGGGAGCATTTGATTCTCAAAACTAGTAATATCATTATCTGTGAGACAGAACAGAATTTAATCTAGGCAGGAAGATGGGCTCTGAAGCCAAAAAGTAATATACAGTGTGTCCCACTTACCAGTAAAACAGGTTGTCACTCCATTTGATTTCAACACATTTCTCTAGTGTGTTCATAACAGATGGAACCTTTGGTTATAATGGTCCTTTTTCTGGGCTCTTACTGGCAGACAAGCTTTTGGCTGAAGGACCGAGGAAGGTCCTGGCTGCAAAGGAGGACTACAGAGTAAGTGGCAAGTGTAGAAAAAAGTGGAGAAGCTACAAAAAAATTTATTTTCCAACAAAATAACTCTCCACAAGCTGTGTAAACTTTTCTTACTAAAACAAATACTCTAAAACACAAAGATTTTACATTTCCAGTGAAACACTTACAGTAATACTTGCCTGTGTTTTACTCTCCTGGAGCCTCAACAAACAGCCAGCAGATTTATGCTTTCCCAATTACGTGCAACAGTGAACTACCTCCTGTTCCGACTGCAATTCAGATTTTGAAAATAACAGATAGAAGAAAGAACTGAGTGGTTGGAATTTTGAGTAATCTCCTATTTCCTTCTCTGGATCCTCTTAGACGCACTGAACTTCTGCATGTATGCGTGTATACATTCTCTCTCTCTCTCTGATATATGCTCCACCATTCTGACAATAAAACAAAACTTAGAGTGTGTCTATTACAATTTGTGTGAAGTGTGTAGAGCAGTTTATAGTGCTAGGTTAGTTATCAATTTAAAATGAAAAATTATAAGTTTGCAAGGATGGCATAAAATATAGGAATCAAACCTTTTATCTCAAGCATCCATACATTCATATTTACAGTAAGGACAAGCTTTTAGCTATAGAAAAAAAATGTCTAGATTGAACACTCTTACAAATTTCCTGAATGAGGCTAGTTCCAGTTGCCATAATTCAAAAGCACATCTGCTGACTTGGCATTAGGACTCTAAAACAGTGTGGTCAAACTTATATAGTAAGAAGGTGTCTGCAGAAATAACATTTATAAACTGTATATACAGTACACAGTACCAGTACATAGAAAATAGATTTTGACTTTATGATTCCCTGTGTGTAAGGCAAGACTGAATTCTGTCCCCAAATGGAGTCCACTAGCGGTACAAGCAACAGATAGTGGCTCTTAAATCAATATGCAAATCAAGTGCATACAAATTAAAAATCAAAACAGATGAGTTTCAGTTTTGTATGTGCTGATTCTGGCTTGCTGAATACACGGGAGGTTATTAAACATCAACTGTACCTTGTTTTAAAACACTAACACCACCTTGATAGCAACAGATATTGTTCAAGTGGCTGCTACCAAAAACAGCTTGAAAAAAGCACAGTACAGCATCAGGAGCTCTGCAGTTGTACTCTGCCAATTTATATAGCACTAATCAAAAAAATAAGTATATGAATATTCTACTTCATGCTATTGCTATGCAAGCAACAGCAATACAAATCAGCATACAGAAGGTACCATATGTTCTGCAATGAAGAACCCAAAGATATTTTCAAGGGGCATTGTTATACAAGACTTCAAAGAAACACAAACTGCCGGAGGCAAAAGTTACTGGCGGATGTATACATCCCTGTTCCAGTCTCCCATGTCATTGCGTTTTCTAGATATCACTTCCCCATCCTTGTCACAATATTGGTCCCTTGATTTATGACGACTGCGTTGTTTGTTGCATTCATTGTGGTCCTGCTCTCGGTCCCTCTCCTTTGAGCGATGCCTTGATTCCCTATGTCTGTGATCACTGCTCCCATGTGACTCGTCTCTATGACTGTGATCCCTGTGAGAATCATTGTAGTCACCATGCTCATGTGAGTACTCTTCCTTTGGTTCTATGTAAGCTGAATCTCTGCTGTCTTGGGTTTCTGAGTCAAACGTTTCTTGCCTAGACAGGCCTCGGCTAACACCACTGCGATGGTTATGGTGTGCTGAGGAAGATGAACGATGTTGAAATTTCTTCATGGGTTCAATCCGTGCTTCCTCTTCAACTTGTGAGCCAGTTCGTTCTGGGGCTGAATGGTCATTCCTCTGATCTCCTTGGGAGCCCTGGTTAGTGTCACAATAGACAGTAAATTTGCAATCATGGATGTATATTTAAAGACATTTCCTCACTACAAATTAAGCTAAAAACAATAAATAAAAGCCTTCATTTACCTACATGACAATGCACTGTGAATCTAATCCAGAAATGTTTAGAATTAAACTTTTACTGAACATATTGTATTGCAATACAAGTGAGCCCTTCCATCCCAAGCAGGATGTGGGGCAGCAGTCAGCTTGATCTCTGACAGGTCCATGGCTTGTGCAACATCTTTACTGTCTGAACATTCCAGTTAGCAACAACTGCAACTGCACTCCAGATACAACATGGAGGATGCAGGAGCAGAACTGGGAATTCAGAAGAGCCACAGAGGATATGTCAGCTTCAGAGAGGGTAGGTATCATTCGAGGGTATCAGAAACCATTATGAGGATAGGTATCACTGGAGACAGTCTTTAAAACACAGCTGTGTGAATGCTGAAGGGGTGGGTATAGCAGTAGAAGGCCAAATTTTAGCCTTTGGTTTTATTTTAAGAATTAAAATATGGCTTGACCTGGTATTGCTCATACTTGTATTATAATACCAATAATATCATTGTCCCTCTGTATTTTTTGGTAATAATTCAGTTCCCTCACTGTGATAAGACACTTGGCAATAATAATTTAACTATAAGCTCAAAGTCCAAGGAAAATGGAGGGACAATGATATTATCACAAATAATTTCCTAACATATTGCTACTACATAAGATTGAAATAAGAATTACCAAGTACAATCAAACCTAGTCTTCATCAGCACAGTGTTTGAAATCACTGCAAAATGAACAGTTGTGATTATTTAGCTCAGTTTTGGGGTTCTGTTATATTTACCTGCATTTGTCCCAAAACAACAGCCAAATGATTGCTGAGATTTAATTTCAGAAGTAAGAAAGAAACAGTGTCCTGCCAAAAGGAATAGTCCTAACCACTAACCTAGGAACTTCAACATGAAGCTATCAGGGTTGGTACAAAGTTAAATCAAATTAGAAGTTCAAAGTCCTTGCTGTTGTCTGGGTGTGGCAGGTGAGCCAAGTTATCCACCTTCTCAGCAGTCTCCCTCATACAAGCAAGGAAACGGTTGTATGCAAGTTAACTATAGAGTAAGGCTGGTGACCACGTGATCTTCAACATCACTATGGTCTGGGACTCTTGGCATGGCACAGATACATGCCTTACTATACACTGCACAGGTATAATTTGTAAAGCACAGATTGCTGAGAATTTTAAAATTTGATGGTAACAGACTATGAACCTCAGTGATGATTGAACCAGACGGTATTCTGAACACAAAGAGCTGTGAACCATGCTTGTAACGGTTTCCAATTGCTTCACATTGATTCAGTAGACATTGTTGGCCACAGGGTGAGACACAGCATAACAATCCTGGAATATTATTATATAGGTAGAATTTAACACAGTAGTACATCTGTTTATCTGAGCACAGTAAAAGCTAGAATTGCATCTGCTTTGCCAAAATTACATTGGAGGTTATATCACTTGTGTTGTTCAGATTCATGAGTTTCTGACATCATGTCTCTGTCAACACAAGACTCTAGGCCAGCGGTGTCCAATAGAAATTTGATGCTAGCCACACTTGTGGTTTTGAATTTTTCTTATTAGCCACATCATAAAGAAGCCACATTATAAAAAAGCCGCATGCATTAGCCACAATTCAATAGCCTATTAGCCACGTGGCTAGTGGCAAATGTATTGGACACCGCCGCTCTAGGCTCTACTGTGGAAGCCTTTTGTTTCTGTTTCAGTCATTATTTAGCTGATGTTTGCATTTTGGGGTTGTGGATCAAAGTCGAGTTAGGACTAGGATTTGGGTTTGGTTTCAGGAGAACTGAAGTTTTATGAACTGATCTAAGAAGAGTTCTGTCCAAAAAGATGGAAATATTATGATCAGCTCTTTTCAGAGATTTCAGGCTGAAATCTTTCAGTTCTTGTGAGATTTTAGCTGCATCAAAATAAGAAAGAGAAAACAAGCCCTTCTAAGTTTTGTATCCTAACAGTGGATTAAGATCTGGAGACTGGAATGCAAGTACAAACCCTTCCTAAATTTTGAAGAGGCTCAGATTTGAGGTTCCAGCTTTGGCCCACCTTGGCTTAAAATATATCTTCATATGTTGAAGCTGAAGAGTTATGTGAAGAGCTATAAAAATTCTGGTGGCTGGTAAGTATGTTACTGCAGCAGTGGTTGTTCTGGGCAAGAGGAAATTCCACTTCCCATCACCATACATTTCCAGCCAGGCCCTTTCACCCTTAGGAATCCAAAGATGTCTTGCAAGTAAGGAAACAAATGCTAGTGTGAATGCAATGAATATCACAAGAAAAGTGTCTGTCTTCAAGTATTTACATTATAAAGCGCAAATGATTTTTCCTAAGAGCAGCACTCTTCTGCTCTATCAACTTACAGCTCCCAGTGAAACACATTTAACAACTTCTGTTATCAAAATTCCCACTCTGTGCCCTGGCAAGTCTCTCTCCCCTTGCAGAAGTGAATGTGGGTGAGAGAAAAGAAAGAGAGAGAGAGGAAACTATACCTGTAAATTTATGTTTGGACCTGGGCTGATAGGAAGAGTGGCTGTTGCAAGTGTGCGAGTGAGGAGCTGGTTGGGAGGATTGCTGCAAGGAGGATGGGTGGCCTTCCAATAGGCTTCCAGATAGTCAGCCAGGTGCTCACAGGCATCTTCAAGCTGGTTCTCATCCAGAATTACATCAAACATTTCCTGTGAAGGGAGACATTTTAGTGAGAACAGCCACCTTCGGAGCCAATATAAAACTACAGAAGGTGCTGCTGATAGACCACATGAGAAAATACTTTTACTATTGTACCACACATAAACCAGATTCATAATATTCATGCCCTGAATATTTTGTGATAGAACTTAAAAATATAGACTTAAAAGTAATCTGTACATAACAGTGAAATTATACTTTCCATGGCAAGCCCAAATGATCGACACTTGGAAAGATATATGTAATCTGGGAAGGCAGAATTGGTACTGTAAATATATTTTAAAACTCAAATATGGAAACAGAAGTTAAAAAGTAGAATTTTTTAATTGTTAGATTAAAGAAATGATGGAACAAGCTACCAAAGAACATTGTGGAATCCCTATACCTAGTGACACTTCAGACAAAGCAAGACAAAACTGATAATAGACAAAACTAATAATACTTAGCACTTGAGGTGATTTTCATCTTTAAAAAGCTACAGAGATATTAACTAAATCACTGTTAATTTACCACTATATCCCATTCCCACTTAAAACCTATGGAATGACTTCTATCGGCTTCAGTTGCAGTTGGACTGGCCCTATATAGACCCTAAGCTCTTTGAGGCAGGGACCTTGTCTTTGTATGTGCCTGTACAGTACCTAGCAAACTCTTGATATTATGGTATAGTGATGGATCTGCAAAGAAGGAGACTAGAGCTTCCATTAGCTCTTCTCAACTGTACATCCCCTTCCTCTTGAGTAAGCAAGGATTACAGTTCCCATCAGTCCCCTGGTAAGGGAAAAGATCCTGAATCAGGAAGCTGGGAGGCTGTTTTGGGAGTGGGGGGCCACACTGCATAAGGGAGCTGGAGAGAATCCCCAGGAACTGTGGACAGTCACGTGTGGAACTCTGCCAGCATCACAGCTGGGTACAGGTCTGTGTGGGACTTACGGGGAGGAGCAGCAGCAGGGCTGGGAGCCAGCACAAAGGAGCCCCAATGAAAGACACTAATTGAGCTTGCCAGCAAATGCTTACTTGCTTGACTAGAGACCGGACTGGAGAGGACACTCCAGGCTCTAAGCCTGAAAAGCCCTAACTCGCAGACGGACTACCCCAGAGACCCAGACAGGGACTGCTAGTGCTCACTGAACTGCAGCTGTTTAAGCTTCTCTACCTAGGCTATTTGCAACCTTTCCATTTTCCTGCCAGCTCTAGTAAAAACCTCTTTCTTAGCCGCGTGTCTGAATGTTTCACGGGATTCACCAGGGGTAGCGCCTAGAAGGCTTAGCTGCTGAAGTAGCTACATTGCCTGCCTCTGGGACACGGTATGCCAGGTGCATTACTGGCACTACAAGCACATTAGGGATTTGAGATACAAAGTAAACCCAACAATAAAATATATTCATAATAATAATCCTCACAATGTTCGCAAGAGTAAATCTGGGTGATTTTTATTTTTTTTTGGCAAATAGTAAATTTTTGCTGAAAAATGCATCTCTTGGGTCACTAACTATTCACAAATTCTGGTTGAATTTGGTAAATAGTTCAAGCCAAAACAACACTGTGAAAAAATAAATTAAAAATTTGAAACTGTTCATTTAGGCCATTTCAAAATGTTTCATTTTGATTTTTTCATTTTGAAAATCAGCTTTATAGATATAAAGAGGTGAAAAAAAATGAAGGTTACTTGTAACTGGAGTTCTTTGAGTTGGCTCTGGATTCTCACACCTATGGACACTGTTCCACTGTACCATTACTGTGTAATGGTAGAATCATCTCCAAGCAGTGTCCGCTTAAAGGCTGGCACGCCCCTTCCTACTCCCCCGCTTCAGAGTCGCTCAACATATGGAGGGCAAGCAGAGAGGAGGCAAGAGTCCTCTCCAACCTCAGTTTCTTTCACTGCCAGTCCAGAGAAAGAAATTAAAAGACTCGGAGAAAGAAGGGAAGGCAGGCAGAAAGTGTAAATATGCAGCGCTATCCTGAAGAACTCTGATTACAAGTAACAAACCTTCATTTTTCCTTTGAGTGGTTCTGCATAGTTCCAGTTATGGAGAGTTTAATAAGCAGTGCTGCAAATAACCTGGAGGAGGGAAAGTATCCTAACTGAACAGAGATGGAAACACCAATCTATTAAATCATGCATCAGCCCTTGAAGCCAAATCAAGAGAATAATATTTAGTAAAAGTGTGCACTGAACTCCACATTATAGCCCTACAAGTCTCAGCAAGAGTGACTTGCTTAATGCAAGCAAAAGATACTGCCAAAACTCTAGTGAAACGAGATTGTACCAATGTAGGCACCGGAATGTCTGTAATTTGTCCTATTCAACAATACACTGTTTAATCCATGTAGAAATGGTCTGGGAAGACACAGCATGACCCCTATGATTTTTAGTATAAGAGATTAATGATGTAGATGTTTTCTATAAACTTTTAATTCTATTTAAATATTATGCAAGAGCACCTAAAGAGTGTAAAAAGATTCATCTTTAATCATATGTGGCCTTGAAAAAAAATACTGGCAAATTAATTGTCAGACTGATGTGAAATTCAGAAACTATTTTTGGCAAAAACCTGGGGTCAGGTCTAAGAATCACCTCACTTTTGTGAAATGGCATAAGTGGTAGCTTAGCCATCAAGGCATTTATTTCATTCCCGCACTCTTTTGGTTAGCATTATGGCAATAATGAATGCCATCTTAACAAATAAATCATATAAAGAACACTCAGCCATGGGTTCAATCATGCACATAGATAACACCAAATTACGTTCCCAAGGAGGGACAGGATTCCATCAAAGGCGGAGGCATGTCAGATAATCAAACAGAGAGGAAAAGTTTAGGAGATTTTCTAAAGGCCCTTGTACTATTCAGGTAAAAGGCTTCGGCTCCCCTAACGTCTAGCATTTTCTACTGTGTAGTAACACTTCCTGTACCTCCAAAGAGCAGGATCTTCCTATGTGCTGGAACTATGAAGGAGCCAGGCCTTGAGTTGGCGCATCTACAGGTTGGGATGGAGAGTGTGTCCTTTGTTTTGTGAGAGGAGATGGGAGTGGGTTGGAGAGAGATCAATGGGCACGGCGTGAGTTGTGACAGGTAAGGATATCATGCCTGTCTCAGCCAGGAGGGAGCAATCAGTATAACATTTGTTCTTTCTCTTTTTATTTTTAACGGGACTTTCGATAGCAGAGGGAATGGGAAAAAACATAGATAAGATCCTTTTCCCACAGAATAAGGAGAGCATCTCTTAAGGAGTGTTGTCCTATTCCCAGGGCCGGATTAAGACCTTTAGAGGCCCTAAGCACTGAAAAGATTACGGTGCCCGCCATATGTAATTCAAAATAAAAACAATACTATACCATAAAATAAAATTTTATTTTTCAAAATGACACAAAACTTACATGTATGCTGAAATTAAAATAGCTTCTTTCTAGATTTTCTGATTCCAAAATTCTGGATAAGTTCATCAAAGCTGACTCGACAAAGCATGTCCGCTTCCATATACAATAGGGAAAGTGAATCAAGTCTGTCCTGACACGATGTTCTTCTGTGAGGGTTTTTTATTCTTTTCTGATGAGAAAAAGAGCGTTCTGTGGAGCAGTTAGTAATCATCAATGTTAGAAAAATACATAGTGCAATCTCTGCATTTGGAAATACACATTGTAGTCCGTCTTTCCATATTGTGTCATGAAGATCATTGTGACTGAATTTCATTTTTTCCTGTTTCATTAAACTTTGCATGCATATAACAGTGGAACTGCCATACTTCTCCACAGAGATTCATGTTCAAGTCAACAGGGTATGAGTCTAGCTTTTTGGAACCCTGTGAATATTGTTCATCAGATAAGTCCATATTATTTAGAAAAGAAAATCTACTTGATACTTCTTTGTACACTTCACCTCACCTCTTCATATGAGCTTCAAGTGTATCAATTATAGCGTAGTAAGTAAATACACAAAATTTGTCTCTAGGATTCAATGCTGTTTCTGTTGCACTGCTATCATTTGTTTTCCTGATTCGCTTGTGGGACTGGGCTTCTTTGTAGTTAGTATCAGGCAAGATATCTTTTGATATGTCTTCAAATCTTTCAAAATCATTCCTCAAAGTGTGTAAATGGTCTGCTAATGATTGACAGAGGTCTGCACATGTTTTCAAATCCAATTCTTTTTCTTGGACAGCTTTACTTGTGTGGTAAAAGTGTTGTAAAATTTCATTCCACATGGTCAACATGAATACAAACTCTAGTTCTTGCATCTTGTTTGCAATGTTTTCTGCCTCTCGTATAGTTTCTCCTTTTTGTGATTGGTCTTCAGCTATATTTTTTAATGCAACCACAATCTTTGAGTAGGACTCCAGAATTGCACTTGTTGCCACTGCATGTGCCTCCCAGCGAGTATCAGAAAGAGATTTCAACACATGATCATTGCCCAAATATGTTTTAAGAACTGCCCAACAGTGTGTTGAGGCAGAGAAAAATGTATAAAGTAACTGGACTGTTGAGAAAAAACTGCCACCAACCAACCACCAACTTCACTGCAGCCATCAAGACTGAGATAGTGTGTAGCACATGGTATGAATATGGCATATTTGTTCTGTTCTAAAAGCTTCTTCTGCATTCCTGAATAATGCCCTGCCATGTTGGCAGCGTTGTAATAAGATTTCTCAAAGTGCAGCGGTCAATCTATTTTGAAAACTTGGCACAGATAATGCAGTACTTGATTTGCCATTTCTTCACCAGTGTGGATTTTCAAATTGGGGAATGTTATAAATCGTTCAACTGGTTTTCCATCTATGGGAAACACATATCTTAATACAATACTCATTTGATCAATATGTGAAAGATCAGGTGTAGAGTCGACAGAAAAACTGAAGTAGCCAGCAGTACTTATTTCATCCACAAGAGCTGAACGAACTTTGTCACTCATTACACCAATGAGTTCATCACATATTGTCTTGGATAAGTATGATGTGTTACCAGCATTTGCCAGCATTCCCATATTTTGAGATATGGCCTGCTAAAATTGGGTCAAACTGAGCCACAAGCTCCAACAATCCCAAGAAATTTCCATTCTGCAATGATCCAAATGTGTCATTTGATCCCCAGAAAGGTAGACCATGTTCAGCTAATGTTTGAATAACAGCTATAACAGACTGCAAGACATGTTGCCAGTATTCACGCTCCCCTTTAATTTGTTCTTCCAATTTTTGTGTCAATCCAAAGCCCTGTCTTCGATTTAAATATGTCAAGTGAATCTCTGTGAGTAGTGCTATTTTCATGTCGTTCAATTTTTCCCATGATGACTACTTCGATGCTTTTTTGAAATATCAAATATCAATTTTTTTCAAAAAAAATCTTATTTTTTTGGTGCTCCCTGCTTTGCTGGTGCCCTAAGCACATGCAGAGAGCGTGAGTGTTCAAGAGTAGACAGACTAAGTCCAATCATCTTAGTCGTCAGGTGAAGGGAATGTGGATCTGGAAGAAGAATTCTGGTCTGCTGCTGACACAGAGAAAGATGTATGAAAACCCTGTTGGACAAATGAAGCAGATCTCTACGCCATTGCTGATATGACCAAGCTGAGGCAATTAGAATTATCCTTGCACTGTCCTGACCACTCTTCCTCATCATTTTCTGAATCAATGGAAAGGGGGGGGAAATCATATAGAAGGGCCCTTCACCATTGTAGACAGAAAGCATCAGAGATGGACTGACTGTCTCTTCCTGTTCTCAAGTAGAAGATGCAGTTCTTCCCATTGAACCTTGTAGCAAACAGGTCCACATCTAGTTAACCCCAAATGGAAAAGATGCTCTAAGTCAACTGATCCTTCAGGTATCATTCATTTGAAAACTCTGCATTTGAGAACTATCCCTCCTGAGACTATCTGGAATCATGCTGTTCTCCCCTGCAAAATGACGGGCCACTGGGTAATCATCATGCCAAGTACACCAGTCCCATAATCTGACTGCATCTGCACACTGCCTCGGCACACAGCTGAGTGGAGTGAGCACTCCAGTTTGCTGATGTATTGTCTGTCACTGCTTCCTGTGTATGTGAGTAAGGAATGATCTGAGGACCAGATGAATGGCTCTTAACACACACACACACTTTATATCTATCTATATTGCAGATGCTGTCTGCAATGGTGAAGGACCCTTCTACATGCTTTTCTCCCTTTCCATTCATTCAGAAAGTGGTGAGGAAGAGTGGTCGGGACAGGGCAAGGATAATTCTAATAGTCGATCTTGTCTCCTTCATTTTGCCAGCAACTCATCCATCTTTCCACTGAAAATAATATCCCCTTTGAAAGGGAAATCTTCCACCTTAGTTCTGTTACTCAGAGCCAGAGAAGATGAGTGAAGCCAAGCACGTCCCCTCAGAGTAACCACAGAAGCCTATGGTCTGGCGAGTCTGAGGAATCAAATGAAGCTAAGAGCATGCTTTGCCACATTTTCACCCTCCAGTTAGCAAATGCAATTGTATGTCCTTTTGTCATTAGGCAAATCCTGCACAAACAATGCCATTTTTTCCTATAGAGGGAATTGATGGCCCAGGCCATAATTACTTGATAATTTGCCACCCTAATATCAAGAGGAGAAAAAGAAAACACTTTTCTCCCTAGGGAATCAATCTTCTTTCCTTCTCTGCCACCAGGAATGGAATGTGCTTGTCCAGACCTCAATGTACTACTGTCAACAGCCACCATCAATGAATGAGGTACGGGGGTGTGTGAAAATATGAAAACCCTGCTGAGAGTATCTGATATAATTTGACTGTCAATTTAGAAATAGGATGGCAAAAGACAGGAGTGGACTAGAGAGTTTTAGCCAGCTGCAGCAGACCAACACCAGATGGAAGGTTTCCTCCACAGCTACTGAAGGTAAATTCAACATGGATGCCATGCGATCCCCTAGTCATGGAACTTCCTCAGAAGGGCAAGAGGCAGAAGCCACTCCCACATGCTCATCTGGTGACATCAGGATCATAGTCGGTGGCAACTCCTCTTCTGAACGAGAACATGCTATCTTCCTTTTTAGACAGAGTAATACGAACCACTGTCTGAGATGCAGACAGATCTGGCAGAACCAGATCTGAGGACTTCTCCACTGCTGGATCCTTTACAGATGAAGCATCATCTCTCCATCCCTAAAGAGAACACAAATGATAAATTCCTGAAGCTGCACCCAGTTAAGGCCATGAAGTCCAGGACTGCCAGTCTTCTCAGCAGCTGGTAACCGGGAACATACCTGGAGGAGGAGGAACAAAAGGAGATACAACTGAGAGGAAACAAGGCTCTTTTTCCTTCCTTATCCTGATCTAAATGTGGATCTGGCCTCAGATCCATGATGGAGTGCATTGGAGAATCAGTGAACTCAAATGGTGAGCAGACCAATGAAGCCTGACTCTTCTTCAAGACCCTCTCACTAGGATCTGAGCAGCAATCAGAAGCTGACCAGCATACATCAACCAAAGTAAAAGTCTTCTTTGGATCAGAAGATGAACCTGGATCTGAAACACATGTCAAAGCTGGCGCCAAAAATTTGGATAGTGCAGAATCTAACGAAATATTCAGCTCCACCTCTTTGGTCCCTGGAAACTGGAATCAGCCTAGGTTTTGGAGCTGGAATTGTAGAGGCCATGTCCGAATTGAGCAGATCCAACAAATTTGACATGCAGGATCTGGCACTGCTAACAGTGTCTGTTTTCTCCCTTGCCTCCTTCTTCAGAACTGGTACAGCCAGAGATGACAACGTACCTCTTGGTTCCATTGCAGGTGGTCTCTCTTTCTCTATCGACGGGGCCTTGGAAGACCTTACAGCTTGAGCAGCAGGATCTAGAGCCGACTTGATGAAGGTTCCCATTTCTTGGATCCTTTAAGCTGCTTCACCTTGCTGGAGTAAGTCACAGGAGCAGAGGCTGGCCTCTTGGACTTCGGATCTAACAAGCACCCGGGACTGGAGAATTCAGTCTCAAAGGCCTCCTGAAGTAGGGGCACCTGCAATCTGTTGTGTCTCACCTTGCAAGCTCTGGGTGTGAAAGTCTGGCAGATGGAACATCCAGGAGAGTGGCCCTCTCCCAAGCATGTGACGGTCATCAGATGCTGGGAGGAGAGCTGGGCACAAAGCACATCTCTTGAATCCCACCTTCTTTTTTAATTCAGCTCTAGTATAACCCAGTACTGACTACTAACTAACTTAAGTAACTACACTAAACAAGTATAAAGACACTAAGAAGTGGAGAAAACCCCAGATCTGTATGGACTGGAGCAGTTTGTGTCCCTCTGGCATAGTGACTGGAAGGGACTGAGGTGGTAGAGAGCACAGTGAGCCTCGCCCTCAGAACAACTGGAGATGGTGAGGGGAGGGGCAGGAGGGGCTTCATGGGCACTCCAATGGACACTACTTGGAGATGGTTCTACCATTAGGCACCACAAAGTGGCACAATACCCATAACTGGGGATATACAGAGCCAACTTGAACACCTGAAAATGGGATGAAATGACACAAAAAATAGAAAACATTTGGTTCAACTTGAAACACTTTTGGGTTTCTTTTCAGAAAATCCCCCCATCTCCTCCACCAAAAAAATATAACCCACCAACCAAACACCTCTGTTGTGGTTTGAACTGAACTGAGGGTTTGTTTTTTCACATTTTTTGTTTTGGACACCAAATTTGCTCACCTCTAACAGTGAGCAGCTGAGCATGATATTATCATCTTCATTTTAAATATGGAGAAGCTAAATGTTTGCATGACTTGCCCAAGGATACAGTGCAAATCAACAGTATGATCTCATATACCTCTCTGCTGAAATGAGTAAGAATGCAAAGTGAATCCAGGTGAAGCCAATTATGATGGCATATGCCCAGTAGGAAATACAAAGAAGCCACCAATTCATTTTATACCCACCTGGGAACCCACCTGGTGCCCCTCTTCCAGCCCCAATTTAGCCCTGCACCTGCACAGCCAGGTGATGGGCAGCCTGAACCCGGCCCTGGCCCTGGTCCCAACTCAGCCTGTCCCCCAACCTACCGCAGTCGGGGAGGGGTGCCGTTCCACCGGCCCCAAGTCAGTCCAACTCCCAACCTGCCGCAGCCCCCAACCTGCCTCTCCCCTGCCCAGCCCAGGTGCTGCTGTGGGGAGAGAAAGCTGGAGGGAATCCTCTGCCCACCATAACCCTGGAGCAGCCTGCACTCCAAGCCCCTCATCTTCAGCCCCACCCCAGAGCCCGCACCCCAACCCTGTGCCCCAGCCCTAAGCCCCTTATTCCTGGCTCCGCCCCAGAGCCTGCACCTCCAGTCAGAGCCCTCACAGCCCTGCCCCCTACCCTCTGCCTCAGCCCTGAGCCCTCTCCCACACTCTGAACCCCTCGTCTCCAGCCCCACCACATGAATTTTGTTATGTGCAGCAATATGAAGGTGATATGTCACACATCACCCCCATACTGGTGCACATATCAAAATTAATTCCAAACGTGTGCGGGGAAAATTAGAGGGAACCCTGCCAGAGGCAACTTTTGGTCATGATCCAAAACTGAACTGATTTGGTTTAATAACCTATAAAGGGTTACTGAAATAATTTAGTTCCTCAGCTATGGATCACGTAACAATATTGGTGGCTCAATACCTATATATCTCCAGGATTAATCATACTGCTGAAAAAGAAATATATTTGACCATTATGACATGTAGAGATCTCAAATGGAGTTTTATGCAAAATGAGAAGTGAAATATGAACAGACAGTGGCAAGCACCAATAAATGTTATACAATTAGCGTATTACTTGGAAACAAAGGACAGACTAGTCCCTTTGAAGTCTATATTTCCGTATCAGTAATGCATCAACAGTAACTCACTGGAGGACATTGGGCCAGTTTATCAGCTGCCACCATTTGAACATTTAGGTGTTTAGCTTGAGACTTCCCTCGAGATTTTATTAGCCTCTGTAAAACCTGTGGAAAATAAGATAGTTAAAATACATAGTGGGTGGGAAAAGAAAGAATTCAGAAGCAAGAAATAGTCAGATAGTGGGAATAGGATCAAACCATTCCATTCAATGGGAGATTTGCCAGGGACTTGATTGTTAGCAGGATTAGGCCCAGTGTATTTGTGTACTCCTCAGAAAAGTAGCACTCTTGTTATATATTTTTTAACATATCTAATAACTTCTCATTCACTGGCATTAAGAGCCTTTCCACCTTGCCTTTTAAGCCATGCACAACCTTGCTCCTTCCTACCTCTCTGCTCTCAGTCTCATTATTCCCTTTCTCCCTCCTTTTCTGCCCACATTGCACTAACTGACCCCTTCCAGTCCTCCTAGTCTCGTGTGTGCCTTCTTCTATGTAGCCATTTATATTGAGACTCTTAAGAATGCTCTTCCAGACCCACTTTGCCAAGCCTCCACTTTCTCTTTCCAATGTCTCTTCAGGATGTACTTGTTCCAAGAAGACTATAAATGTAGACATCCCCACACAATGAAATGGTGATAAATTAAATGACTGAACATTTTAAGAATACACAGAACAAAAATTACAAAACTGAACACTGTATGTGCTGAACTGTACTGACCATTTGTCCTGCTGCTCATAACATCTCCTCCCTTATCTTCATTTCTATACTGTCTATTTGGATTATAACATTTTTGGGGCATGGATTTTAGCTCATATTTCTGTGAAGTCTTTAACAAACTGTAGACTCTCTGTAAAGCAATATTACATAAATAATAATAAACAAGCGAACTGTTTCCCTTAGTTTAACTTAAGTAACCATTAGAACTACAGCTCTCTCTATTTTACAAAAAAATGATTTTGTAACCCACTGATTGAGATGGTATCCTTTTAATGGTATCTTTCCATCCAAAGGGAAATAATTCAAAAGTGCAATTCATTGATCTTCAGTGACATCCAGTGGAGAACCTGTGTCTCTTTGTAGCTGTGGCATAGTCACAAAGAATGGGTGGATTGAAACAGAATTAACAGCAGGTAAGATAGTTACCTTGGGAGAAGAAATCTTTACATATACTATAATGGGAGCCAGAGAGGTTTTACTTAGTTGAGCTGGATGATTAATGGTATCGGCATCAAGTACTACCAGCTGCAATGTCCTTGCTAATTCAAATATCCGTTCAATTTCACTCTGAACTTCAGCTGCAGATAGTAGAAAATTAGAGTTATGAAAGTATTTTACAGAAATGAATTCTAACAAATGTAAAAATGAGGTAGATTGGCAGGTAGCTCCCATAACAGATGAGTAGATTGGCAGGAGCTGTTAACTGTTAATGTCACTGGCATTCTACTGTAGCAAACATATCTTTAGCAAGAACATTCCGCCTACAGTTTATATTTTCTGAGGGTTTTACCAGTCTCACCTTCATGCTTTTCTATACTACTAATATGCAGAAACATTTTTAACACCTTCTTATAAAATCGAATCCATGTGTGTATAGCAGAGGTGTATGCAGCATTATGATCTCCTGTTTGAAATATGAATCCCTCAATTTTACTACAGTATCTCAATGGATTCCTTATTTGTAAATTATTCAAGCGCAGACTCTAATTATACTTAATGACCATAATTTTCAAACCTGAGTGCCTGAAGCTATGCATTAAATTTATACTGAAGTACCTGAAAGAGACTTGCTTTCCATAGATACTAAGCACCCATAATTTCTGTTTGCTTCAACATGAGTTCTCAATGCTTACCATCTCTCAAAATTGGGCCCTATATGTAATATGGCACTAGGTGTGAAAATTTTAGTCAATATTTGTAAAGTACTTTGAAAACAAAAAATTCAGAATAATGCTAATAATCTTCCCAATAACCCTTGAGGTAGGTAAGGATTATTATCACAGCTGGTCAGAAAAAAATCTGACAAAACAGTTTTTCATTGGAATTTGTCAATTCATCAAAATCAGAACATTCCATGGAAATAGTTAACTTTGATGGAGTTCCTGTGGAAACAAGCAGGTTTCCAACAGAAACCTACCAGTTCGCCGATAAGCAGTCTTCTGGGGACTAAGGGCTTCACAGGCCCATGATTCCAAGGCAGCCCCTAGGAGGACTGCTCCAGATCTGGGCCTCCATCCCTTTTCATGGAGAATTTCAAAAATTTGTGAACAAAACCAAATTTCAAAATAGTGAAATCCTCTAAGAAACACAATAACTTTTCTCTGCCAAGTTCTAATTACTATCCCTATTTCACAGATAGGGAAACTGAGGCAGAGGTTGAATGCTTTGCTTAACCTACAGACAAAGTCAATGTCAGAGCTAAGATCATAACTCAAATGGGAATGGGATTCAAGTTCTGTGCTTATTCCACACCACTATCTTAAGATAACTAACAAGAATAAGATAAATCCAAAAGGATAAGCAACTAGTGGATGCTTACCTGCACACAAACGGACTACCCAAACACTAAAATATAGTGTTATGTTATCAATTTTGTGTTTGTTTTTTGAGCTGGGTTAGCAGTGCGAGTTGTCTCTAAATGCTTTGGGAAATGTAGCCAGCCTGCATGGGCTACGAGTGCACACGTTCCTCTACTTGGATAATTCTGTGATGAAGAATATTACTTTGGAGGGTGTCAAAAGATAAATATGTGTCACTGCTAGAGTCACTAAGGTTCATAAGTTACCCAAAATCCTCATTTGTTTCCAGCAGTCAACCAAAGTATACAGCGCCCCAGCTAATCGCTGCTCACTTAAAGCCTTTCTAGCCAAGGAGAAGATCCAAGACTTCACTTGTCAGGCAGAAAGGTAAATTGTGAGCCAGCAGGTGACAGCTCAGACCATGCCACACTTGGTGGTTCTTCAGACTGTAACTAGCAGTAGTTACAGCATTTAGACATGTCTTACATCAGAGAACTTTAGTAGACTCTGAGCCCTAGGTTACACTAGGGAAACATTTGCTAGTATAACTATACCAGCAAACCCTCCTAGTATAGATGCAGCTTATGCCAGCAATGAAGTGCTTTTGCCAATATAGTTTATACACATTCCCTAAACAAAATAAGCCATATTAACAAAATATTTTTTGCTGATATAACTGCAGCTACACTAGGGATATTGCCAATATAGAAATATCATTAAAACAGTATTACTAACCAACATTGTTATACTAGCAAAAATTTAAGCGTTGACCTGGTCTGAGATTCCAATGAAAGTAAGCTAAGCACAGACTCACACATCACATCTGAAGGAAAGATCACCTTTGAGCCTCAAGGCCTAGAGCCTATGAAGGGACCTTTATTTAGGAATCAATTTCCAACACACCTATTCAAATCGTAGTGACCTGGTGTCCCAAAAAGTTGTCCATTTGAACTGGGACCATGAGACCATAGTGTTTTAAATCAACAAACAAGGAGGCATCTGATGATGCTGCCTATGTCAGGACACCCCACAAATGTAAGAATGGACTCTGCTATACCTGCCATTACTGATTGCCACATATCTAGCCAGGAAGGTGAACACGACTGCAGATAGAATGAGTTAATCTCTGGTGGACCTGCATGAGCAGCCTCCGGATCAGAGAGTGGGGAACTGAGATCTTCCTCCAGCTGGGGACATCAGAGGTGCACCTCTGTCACTCTTTGGAAGAAGAAGTTTTCAGCTCAAAGCATTAAGAATGAGTGGGACATTTTCCATGAACTGAAGAGAGTCAGTATGTCTTTCCATCAGTATTTCTGGTAGTCACCACCCTGGCAAAGCACAGGAGGAAGCGGCTCAATGCTCTTTACCTGCCTCATACTGGCCCAGAGAGGTATGACTATCAATTCTGCTGCAGATGCCAAAGCTGATCCCATTAGACTGAATGTCTGGTCTCAGATTCTTAGTTAGAGTCAAGGCACCTTGCTTCACTTCAGCCCATGAGCTCTCTACCTGATAGCATGGCTCTTGACAGCATAGAGATCTCTAGGTATAGTTTCAATGAGCAAGTGGCTTGCATCCTCTGACTTCTCAAAAATCATCTATACCATGGACTTACATTGCCAAGTAGAAGAGGTTAACAGCCTAGTGCACAAAGACCCAGTGGGCCTTTTTAATTCCTGCACAAAAACTCTTTGGCTATGTTCTGATCTAATTTGATAATTTACTCCATTCAGGCTAATTTGCTAGCTATTCTGGTCCATCATGAACTAGTCAAATAAAAAGCTTCTGCCTGCCTAACTTCAGGTTCATGTGGGAGCTTTGGAAATCCCTGCTGGTATCATGAGACACTAATGTGGGTCCTGACTAACAATGATTAAAACTCTACTCGTTACCGGTGACTTCTGTGCTTAATTTCTGCCAGGGCTTGCCAGGACTGAGCCCCAGAACATCTAGGTTTGGCAATTCATAGCCCCAGGACCTCTGGGCTTGTCATGTCAGTTATGAAAATAAAAAAAAATGTTTAAGCCCCAGCACTACTTTCATTATAAATTAAGTACTGCATGATTCTTACACTGAATTTCATTTTCCTGGTGGCAGCGACTTCAGCTCAGAGTAAATACACCTCAGGCTCTACTGACCAATCCAGCTTACACCAAGTTTGATATGGAAATGGTGATGCTTCAAACACATCAAAGTTCCACTCCAAGATAGTGACAGAATTCTACTTTAACAAGCCTATTATTTTGCCAACATGTTTTCCATGTCCATCCTAGGGAGACCCTTCTCTACATGGCTCACGTTATGAGGTCTGGTGGGTGAGGGATGTGAAGGAGATTACCTAAAGCAGTCTAAAGCCTTAGAAAGTCCACCAAACTTTTTGTTTTGTTACTTATTCACTACATACCACTATTTCTAAGAGGGCCATGATTAAATCATTGCTGAATTGCATTTTTAATTGCTATCATTTGGTTAGCCACATGAAGGTATATTTGATCAAAGGCAGGCAGCCTCCACTGCCGGTCTCAGAAACGTTTCCCTTACATTTCTACAAGGCAGCCACACAGTCCTCACTCTGTATGCTCACACAGTTAGAATACTTTGCTTTAGCTTTTAGGAGTGAAACTAATGTTGAGCTGCATGATGTAGAACAGTTTCCCAAGACTCCCCAGTTCTCCATTTCTTCCTTTGGGAATGTGAATTTAAATTGGCCAATTTTATTTGAATCTTTCCCCTTTGCTCTCATCTTTTAGGTTATCTGTGCAGAACTGGAATTCATTTGCAAACTTGACACAATCAAATTACGGCTTAAAAAAGAGCGGGAGTGGCTGGGTCACTACAAAAAATAATTTTCCCTCTGTTGATACTCACACCTTCTTGTCAGCTGCTGGGAATGGGCCACATCCACCATGACTGAATTGATCTCGTTAGCAATGACCCCCTACTTCATAAGACAAGTCCCATCTTTTCATGTGCAGTATATTTATACCTGCTTATTGTATTTTTCACTCCAGGAATCTAATGAAGTTGGCTATAGCCCACAAAAGCTTCTCCCCATATAAATTTGTTAAGACTCTAAAGTGCTTCACTATTTTTGCTGATACAGACTAACACGGCTACTCCTCTGAAATCTGGCATCTGAGATTGTAATAGTGTATCTTTCCCCGCCATATTTAAATAAAAGTCCTCTCTTCTTGGCTGACCATGGTTTCATTGTTACTCCATGTTTCAGCTTAATTCTCCCTCAAGAAGGGAAAATTACAGAGTTGCAATTCTTCTTCTCTGAAGAATTCTCATTCACTTTCCCTCATCCTTCCCCACCAAAGGCTTCAAGTGCAGTAGATAAGCCCAAATGGTGGCATATGACTGCCAAAAGGGAGAGATGGCTTGCTTTCAGGACTTGCTTACTACTGCCATTAGCAACCAAAATAATTCAGGAACTACAGGACTTGCACACATCTTCAGTGAGAGATCTGAGACCCAGAAGAGAAAATACTGTCAGAGTAGTATCCTCAAAAAAAAAAAAAAAAAAAAGAAAGAAAAGAAAAGAAAAGAAGAAAAGGCAGAATTATAGGTCAGTAATTTTCCCTTCCACAAAAATCAGGTATTAATAAAATCTCTCCTCTGATGTACTGAGAAACCATGTCAGCAAGGTTATAAAAGCGAACTCACATAAATTGTATTAACCACCCATAATGGGATGTATAAATAAAGCTTGAGCTACCATGAATGTCACCATGATGAACATATAGCCCAGCTATTACAACACTCAAAAACAAAGAAATCATATAAGACAAAAACAAAAGTTGTCAATCAAATGCTAAAGAAAATAAATGAGACTTATATTTTGCCCTGAAGCCTGATAGATATTGGCTGTAGAGGGCCACCAAAGGGGAGCACATTTCAAAGATGGGAGCCCCCAAACACCACCTGCACATGCAGGGGAGATCAGCTCCAAGAACTGACACAACAAGTCTCTCAGTCAGTTTTGAGCACACAGGCTATCAGTACAGATAGTCTATCTCTTAATAAAGTCCCAGAACATTCACAGCAACTGCACCCTGCAGTGAATAGGCATCCAGTGCACAGATCTGAGCATCCTCAGCAAGTGGCTTGCTCCAGTCTGGACTTTCCAAGTGGACTTCAAGTAGAATTTAAATAGAGTCACAACAGTTTACCCTGGAGTGGGCAAAGGCCCGAAGATCACTGCAGAACAGGATAGTCCTTCACTTCTCTAGTAACTTAAATTAATCAAAGTAAAATTTGTAGTCTCTTGTGCAAAGCTGCATTATGTGAAGTTTTGTACTTGTGCATATAGCCTTAACTCCAGCAGAAGAGACTTTTGTCTCTCTCTCTTTATATTTAATAAACTTTACCTCTACTTCAAAAAAGGTAATCAAAACTTTTGAGCCATTTTTATATATATGGACAAAGTAGAAATTCCAGCAAAAGTAATAGGAAAAAAAGGAATTATTAAAGACAGTTTAAATGTATGGACTCAGATATGGAGGAGGGGTGCAAAGGTAACCACTGCATTCCCATAAGTCTGAATATGTCCTTGAAGTCTGCACTAAATTAATTACTCTGGCTGCTAACAGCCCCAAGAGGCCAATACAGCTGCCAGGAGTATTTTGGGGGTGTAAGGAAGTCCAGTAAAGCCACCTACACTTGCACCATGAAGGGGGTTTGACATACAAGTTGCTACACTGGCACTATGTTACAGGAGGATCCTTCTGTGGATGGCAAGGGAGGCTCCTCTGTCAAGGGAGTGGGCATAAAGGGTACATCTACGCAGCAGCTGGGAAGTGTACATCCCAGCTCGGGTAGACTTACACACATTAGCTTGGCTCAAGCTATTAGGCTAAAAATAAAGTTGTGGCCACAGTGGAAAGGGAGGCAACTCAGGTTAGCTTCCTAAACACAATCTCACCCAAACACTGGATATATATCAGGCAGCTAGCTTGAGCTGCTGTGGCCACACTGCTATTTGTAGAGTGCTAACTTCAGCAGAGCTAGCATATGTATGTCTATCTGAGCTGAGAATTAACTTCCCATTGCTGTGTAAATATACTGAATGACCTCACCACTGTGCAGGATCTGGGCCATGAATATTAAATTATAAACCCAAAGCTGTTTTGTTTAGATGAAGCAAAGTATTTTGATTTTCAGCAACAGAACTAAGAGTACAGCTACACTACCCGCTGGATCGATCCCCAGATCAACTCCTCTCCTCCACGTCGGCAGGAGAAATAAGCAGAGTCGGCAAGGAAGTGTCTGCAGTCAACTCGCTGCTGTGGGGATGGCCAGGTAGGTCAACCTAACATATTGCAACTTAAGCTACGCTATTCGTGTAGCTGAAGTTGCATATCTTACGTCGATCCCCCCACCAGTGTAACTCAGCCGTTAGGATGGCAGTGTTTCCAAGAATTAACTGATGCGAGAACGAATAGGGCTACTTTGACTGTAGTGGTGTGTGTGCATTTAAATGTCAGTTTACACTAAATAACCATAAATCATCCAACATCCAAATATCAGAGTCTATTTGACCTTTCTCTTACAACCATTCCATTTATATTTTCTGACTTACTAACTGTTGACATATTTTTAACCATTATCATTTTTGTTTTCTGATGATATTAATATACCCTCTTTTAGAAGCATCTGGTCTTTAAGTTACTATCCTAACTTCATCAGCTATACAATCAGATAAGCCCTATTTTTCTGGAAAAAAACAGTCGCTGATCTTAACCAATGCTGTTTATACTGCAGAGAAAACAGTATGAACAGACTCATAACTTGTGCACAAGCATAAATGTCATGTTAGAATGATCAGTAATGTCTCATACAAGTGACTTTTAACAATAATATTTTTCAAATTGATTCAGAAAGAGAGGAGATACTGGAAGCCTGATTCTGCTCTCATGCAAGTTTTACACTGTGTCACCACACTGACTTCAAACAAGTTACTCCTTGATTTACAACAGTATAACAGACAGAATCAAGGTCATTGGCTTCTTATGAAAAAAATTAAAAGCTAGCATTCTATTGGGAAAAGACCACAATTAAACTAGGCCTAGCCAGAGTGTGGCACCAAAATGATAGCATTTATTGAGAAGGGTAGTGACTCATACAGGAAAAAAGGGGAGGGATGACCAGTTGACTTTTGTTCAACACGTGTACTACTGACTAAATAGCAAACCAGTTTGAGAGAGAGTAAATTTTACTAAGATTCTCCTATTAAAATGATTTCTTAAACAGTCATATATAACTGGAATATCTATAAATTTAAAACTAACAGTACATTTTGAGCGTTCTGAATAAAATGTAACTACAAAATTAAGTCCTGTTTATAACTGAATAACTTCTGCCACAGAAATTCAACCACCATTATTGGTGTAACAACAGAATACAAAGGGTCAGTGAACAATATGTATTAAACATGATCAAATATTCATTTAAAAAATGGTAAGTAGCGCAGGAACATATCTACCTTTCCCCCTTTGTTTTTTAAAACAAAATAATAAAAATCCACTTTGGATGAGACTTTCTAGTTTGAACCCAAGTGAATGTTAATATAGAAACATGGGCACCTAAAATTAGGCTCAGAAATCCATATCTAGGCACCTAAATAAGTGGCTGTTTATTTCCTGTAAGTAGTCATGACTTTGAAAGTCATCATTACAGTTTTAAGTAGCTAAAACACAAACTTTATTGTTTAAACACAATGATCATGCACGTTACCTAGAAGCAGTAAGGAACGTGAGGAAGTTTTTGTAAATTATTTATTACAGGCCAGATGGTAATATCCTTACTTACCTCCAGTTAGACCTTATTCCACAAACAGTCCCGCTGAGTGAGGTTCAACATGAGTAAAGGTAGCAGAATCTGGCTCTAAAACAGTTAAACTGAAAGCCTGTCCAGCTATATAATATAACTATTGGAGTGGGCATTTAGAAAGGTGTACTTTAACGCATGTGTTGTTATAGTCATGTATGTATTTTTCTAATTGGCCAAATATGAATATTCATGATTGTAAAACTTTGATCAGACTTTCCTTCAAATGTAGCTTGAGATGTAGATCTCACTGAGACCTAAAATATATAACTTAAATGAAAAAAATTGATTTCTTGTTTTAAAATTACTGATGTTTAAAATAAAAAGATATAGTACCCACATAACTCTTTCAGGTGTAAAAAAATTGCTACATGAATATAGACATGGCCTCTAGTACTAACAGAATGTTGGGGGATATGTTGCTGCCTGGTGTCTGTAATTTACTGAATTGAGGACATTTATTCTTGTCCAACCTCCTCCCCTTCTTCTTGGGAAAAAAACCCCATGACATTACATTCAAAATAATGATGTTATTAAATCTGTAGAGTTAAATATCCCAAAGTCAGAATATGGGTGAGTTAGGGTTCAACATGCAACTTTAATGTGCGCACACAAGTAAAGTTATACACAGATCCTGCTCCTGAGCTGTGCTTGGTGCAGCTTAATGGGATACTTGAGGATTCTAATGTTGAATGTGGGGCTAGAAATTTAGACATCCCAGGCCTCAGAGATCTCTAAGCTGTCCCTCTTCTCCAGGGGTGTGGCCAGGGTTTTGTTAGACCTCAGCAATTGCTGGCTGCCAGACTGGCTCCTTGGGAAAACTGCTAGAGGTAAGAGCATTCTTCTGGTTTAAGGCAGCCCCAGGATTGGGAGAGCACCCACAAAGTCTGAGTTATGCTGAGAATTCCTTGGCTACTACTTAGGGTCTGGGCCAGTATCTTTCAAAAAGTCTTAATTTAAAAGGAGATGGTAAAGGTATTTTCCTACCTTTATAGCAATTTTTTTCTCTGGACTATAAGAAAACTTTGGCATCTTGAAACCAAAATATATTTTCTGTCTAAAGTCTGGTCTACACTAGAGAATTAGGTCAGCTTAACAATGCCACTCAGGGATGTGACTATCCACTATGTGAGTGGCATAGTTAAGCTGACCTAATTCCCCATGTAGACAGCACTAGGTTGACGAATGTTTTCCGTTCATTTAGCTACTGCTTCTCGCCAATAAGATAATCCATCATGATGGTGCACGCAGTGTCTACATTGAAGCACTACAGTGGTGTAGCTGCAGCTCTGCTGCTGTAGTGTTTCGAGTGTAGACAAGCCCGAACTCCTGTTTCCCAGTCCCTATTACAAGCACTAGGCCAAAGTGCTTTGTGAGTGTGTTGGACATCCAACATTCCTTTTTCATTTTGGCTTACATTTATTTTAAAAGCAGTGAAGCATTTATTTTGGAACAGAAATCATATAAAGAGGGCATGATTAAATTATTAAACACATTAATACCACACTAACATCTTCTTTCAATAGCATAATTGCAAAGAATTTAATGGATACGATTGTTCAAATGATTCTGTTGGCTTTGCATATAGATTAAAAAATGATGGTTGAATTCTGGACTATCAACAACAGTTTCATTTTATGCTTCTATAAGCATTTATGTTTCACTTTTTACAATACAATCTACAGGATACTAGCAAAATACCAAGGAATTCTATAAAGTTCCTAGGGTCAAATTTTCAAAGTTACGCACTTAAATTATATATGCAAATTGTGTGCCTATAACCACAGACAGCTGTTACAAATCAGAAAATTGGGTTCACAATTGTGTATGATCAGTTAATCATATTCAGAACTGTATTTTTTACATGAACATTCTCTGGTTTGAACTAGCGTATGCAGATGTTGTACATGCAATTTAGACACCTACATTTGAAAATCTAGCCCTTATAGTTCATTGGTCACCCTGAACTTTATTTTTAACATTTTACAATAAATAAAGAAAATGATATCCCCAAGAAAAAAATCAGTGCATAATACAGCTAAGACTTCTGTATATCATTATAAACCAGTTATTGGAAACAGACAGTGGTTTTGTGAGGCACACTAAATCATAGAACACAAAAACAGCAGGAAACATAATTTGCAAGCTTATATACATACCCAAAACATCTGGAAAGGGAGGGCATTAATGAAGCAAAGAATGGAAAAAGCCAAGACAATCAGGTTCTTGTACAAAGCATACAGCATGAGATAAAGTTATAACAAGAGCAGGTAGAAATGTCACATACATAGGAACAATCAAGAAAAAGGTTTGGGTGCTTAATACTTACAAAGAAAAGCAGCAAAAAAAGCAAAGCTAATTCAGCAGCTTCTGCAGATGCCATACACATATGTAGAAACAAATAGCCATGTATATGCCAATTTTGGAATGAATTTCAGATTGGTGAGTTTTTATCATGTACTTTACCTCCTTTGTGTGAAGAGTATTTTTTTCAAAAAGATAAACTTTTTTTTAGGCATTTTAAGCAATTAGCAAATGAACTGCCCTTTCATTTTAGTATAAATATGACTATTGACATTTCACATAAACATATAGACATTACTGGCATGCAAATACTTCCCTTCAGTATGCAGCTGTTTTAACATACAAAAGCAAGCTTTCATACAAGAGCTGAGTAAAACTTTATTTTTCCCTTTGAATCATTTTGCATAAATTTTGACTACTAGTTAGTATTTTGCTAACATTCTTGGATAGATTAGTTTTGCATTAAAATACTCAGAAACAGAGATTTTTACTTATCACTTTGATTTTGAACAAGTCAAATCCTAAAATCTTTTACATACCCTTACTCAGGCAGTTTCCAAGGAAGACTGAACAATATTAGATCTAAAATGAACATCTTCATAATCCCTTAAATGCAGTTCTTTACCTCTGTGTGTTTTATTTGGAGAGGTGGGGAGCTTGGTTCTCTCTGTTCAACATGTTAAATCAGCTGTTGGCCTCATAGCAAAGCTAATATATTTCCATTATATACTTCTCTGCTGTGCAGCCCTATACTCTGTGGTCTGATGAAAATCATTCTTACAAAAGGCTGATTTATTTCCCCAGTGGAAACAAATTTTTATTGAGATTGCAAGTATAGTAGCTTTTCCCCACTTTATTCACATTTTTCTTTCCTTTTAAGAGACAGTAATGTAAATCTTTATTGTAAGACTGATGTTTTCAGGAAAGAAAAAACAATGTGACTAATTGAATAATAAGGTAGGTGAGGTAATATCTTTCATTGGACCAACTTCTGTGGGTGAAAGATACAAGAGTTCAAGCTTATACAGAGCAATTCTTCAAGTCTGGGAAAGGTACTCAGAGTGTCTCAGCTAAATACAAGACAGATCAGATTGTTTAGCACTGTGGTTCTCAACCAGGGCATACATCAACTCATCCAGATATTTGCCTAATTTTTACAGTAAGCTACATAAAAAGCATTAGTGAAGTCTGTACAAACTAAAATTTCATATATACAATTACTTGTTTATACTGCTCTATATACACTGAAATGTAAGTACAATATTTATATTTCAATTGATTTACTTTATAACTATATGGTAAAAATGAAGAACTAAATACCTTTTTAAGTACTAGTGTGCTGTAACACTTCTGTATTTTTATGTCTGATTTTGTAAGCAAGTAGTTATAGGTTGTTGTAGTGAGCTATAAATACAGTGTCTTTACACAAGAACATAAGGATGGCCATACTGGGTCAGATCAAAAGTCCATCAAGCCCAGTATCCTGTCCTCTGACAGTGGCCAATGGCAGGTGCCCCAGAGGGAATGAACAGAACAGGTAATCATCAAGTGATCCAGCCCATTCTCAGATTCTGCCAACCAGAGGCTAGGGACACCTTGAAAAGAATATAGCAGTAGGGCTATATAACCTATATATTGAGTCCATGGATTTTAGTGTCTAACAAAATTATGAATTTAAACCCTAACTCTCATCGCTGGAAGGGGTTATGCACATTTCCTTTGAGAATGTAGACTGAGAGGTCAGATATGGAGTGCTTGTTTTAGGAAAAGTATTTGCTCATGTGTGATACAGTGTTTTTGTCTTATCATTTTTATGTGTAAGTTCATTTGAGCGTAGAATCATTGGTTCATTTCTCCCACATAATTGTTGTTGGGGCATTTAGTGCTCTGGATGAGGTATTCCACCTGTTCATATAGGCATGTGTAGGATCCAGGGATCTTGGAAAGTGTGTTGTGGGGAGCACTGATCATCAGAGCAATGGAGATATGGCTGCAGGTATGGCTTGTATATGTTCATATAGGCATGTGTAGGATCCAGGGATCTTGGAAAGTGTGTTGTGGGGAGCATTGATCATCAGAGCAATGGAGATATGTCTGCAGGTAGGGCTTGTGAGGTCTCACCTCAGACCCATCTCCCCTTCCCAGTGTCCTTGCCAAGCCAATCCCAGTCTCCTCCCACAGCTCATCACCTGATCTCACTGCCTCTCCTCCCCACACCGACACAGATGCTCTGAGTCCCCACATCATTTCTTTCCCCTGGCTCTCAGTCTTAGACCATACCTCAGATCTTAGTTAGAGCTTCCATCTTCCTCCACCATCCTCCAGCCTTAGTCTCTCCCCCAACTCCCTTGGCTCCTTGTCTCAGTCTTGCACCCAACAACCCCAAGACCAGCTCTTTGTCCCTTCCTCATTCCAATCATTCAATAAGGCAGCTTCCTCTTCCACACTGTCTGGACCCAGTACTGTGAGTACATGAGAGAGACACTCCTGTTCTCAGTTCCAGTGTCCAGACCTGGCCTGGCCTGCAGCAACTCAGAGCTGCAATTACAGAGAGTGTCCTTCTTAGCCCTGGGGATGAAGCATACTTGGTTCTGGCAATCCTTGTGCAATTTAGCGGCAAAGCTCTAGTGAGTCTTTATTTAGCATGTATAAACTGTGATTTTTCACATGTTTATAACTTGGCCAAATTTGGGCAGATTTTGAAAGGAATGGCAAAAGGAACATCCCTGACACAAAGGCCCACTTTGTCAAATTTCAAAACCCTGCTCTAAGGCATGGGACCCTAGAGCATTTCAAAGGAAAGGTTTCCAGGATTTTTTTAACTGCAGTGAGGGTGAGGGAGTATCTTTCCCTAGCTTCATCCTTAGAAACAGCTGAGCTGTTCTGACTAAAATTCAGCTGAGGCAGATACCCTAAATGGAAAAATTCATCCCAAATGGTCAAACTTTGGCAAAGTTATAAGCAACTGGATACAACTTAGAAGGGTTAGGCCAACCTTAATAATAGATGGATCTACCAGCCCAGCCTATACAACACACAGACAGACACCATTTGTGCTACTGCAACTAAGATTATGCCAGCACTTCCACAGTAAGTAGAAAGAAGAAATGCTGAGGTGCTACACGCTGAAGTCTATCATTAGAGCTGAGTGAACAATTCACCATGAACTATTTATTCAGCAAATGTATCCCTTTTCCTTTTAATAAATAGACTGAAATTTTTACATATATTCACTTGTGAAATTCTTTGATGGATGTTTTACATGTTCAGACAAACTTAGGCTATTCAACTTGGTACTCTTTTGATTACTGTGATTATTCTTTGAGTATTAAACATTAATTCTATGATATTCAAGTTGTTCAACTGATCACCATGGTACTATTTGCGTTCCATGCTTGGACGATCTAATCTATATAATCAACTTTCACTTTGGCTTCAAACAAATTTAACTTAATCTTTTCATTAAATGATCAAAGCAATTTTGGCCACAGGCCTGAAATTCCATCACAGGAATGTTCACATGAACAAAACTTTGGACAAAGCAAATAAGAAGGCATGTGAACACAGTCAGAATGAAATTATTTAGAAACCATCGTAATGTTGTATAAATAAGTTTTCTTACTATACACCCAGCTCAACTTGCCATCCAAGATTTCAAAGGATGGGTTTTCGAAAGCAAATTTTCAAGCACTTCATATAGCTATTTCTTAGTTACAGGAATATATTCTAAAAAGTCCAACTGCTACACAACTATAAATGTAAAGATATCCAGCAAAATACATATTTACTCAGACTCTTTGTTTACAAAACTGATTAAAAGTATATTCACCAAAAACACCAGAACAGTTTCAGAACCCATTCTAGTCTCTAATAACTAACACATTTTCTATTGTCTATGCACACTTTCATAGATTCCAAGGACAGAGGGGACCATCATGATCATCTAGTCTACCCTCCTCTGTAACACAGGCCATAGAACTTTCCCAAATAATTCCTAGAGGGTATCTTAATCTTGATTTAAGCTTTTCAGAAAATATAATAAACTATATTTTTTGTAAATATAATTAAAGTTGTGACACAAACAAATCAAAATTAGGAAATCAGACTTAAGACTGATCTTCCATCTTAGCTTCACTCCATACTGAAGTGCAATGGGCCAGATCCCAAGCTACTGTATATCGGTAAAGTTAAAGTCAAAGGAGATAAACCAATTGACACGCTGAGAATCTAGCTGAATATGAATTATGGATATTTCAGTTTTTATATCAGCCATAACAATACAAAAATGTACTTTTTCTGCATTTAATTTTAATTTTTAATTAAATTGCTCAGATACAAGATAATGCAATATTGAAAATGAAAACTTCAAAAATGTAAGTATATATTACAAGTATCCCAGCAAAGATCAGACTCTTATTAACCTTGAAGAACCCACCGAATTACTGGTAGTGTGAAACTGCATCTTTACTTATCCAAAGCAATATCCCTAAGTTTTATCTGCATTATGGGCTAGTTCTTACTCTCAGTGAGACCAGTGCCAAAACTAACATTAATCCCAGTGGGAGAAGGATAGCCCAGTACCAGTAAGTATTTTCTCAGGCAGTGCTTTCAGAAATGACTTCACATTTCTAGGACCTCTGATTTTTTGGCTTTGTGCCTGGAATGATTGTGAACACTGCTCCTGTCACAACAGAGAAGGTAGATGATTTTTGTTATAGACATGAACTGGGAGTACTATAGTGTCCAATCTCTGGTTATTATCACAACATACACTACTTACCTAAGCTTGATCTTGTGTTGGACCGTTCTATTATAGCATGCTTACTAGGATTATTTAATACAGAGCGTTTGGCAAGCGAGATGTCTGCTGTGACCCGTGTGATTGATATACTGTAAAACAAACAAACCTGTATGTTACTCATCATGCAGGAATATGGGGACAGAAGTCAGACAATTAATATTAAAAGGTAGCGAGGACTAGAAGGAGAGGAGAAGAGAGAAGGCACTGTCCTCTTTGAAAGAAGTGGATAAAAGAGTGGATTATCTACACTTTAATTAATACTGCTTCAAGCAGTACTGATGGAAATGCTGTGCCTGCATCCCCTTTCTTTGTTTGCACAGTATGACTGCACATTTAATGGCAGCCTGGTTACCATGTACAGGGAGCCATGCTGCCAAGGGAGTGGGAACTAGAATTTCGTGGAACATACAGTTGTCTTCCCTTTGGGCTCCTACGATTTACACAGTTAGCAGATTACACCTCATGCTTTCTCCACACTTCAAGATGAGATGGCTAGAAAGAAATACAGCAAGATAAGCTCTGCATAGTTTCCTCTCAAGCTCCCGCCTACAGGAATCTTCATGGGAACATAAAATCTGCTACACAGAAAACAACATTTTCCCTAATCTTTGTTTGGAATATTGATCCTCATGTGTAACAGAAATAGCAGTAGCTATAGAGTTACAAAAGTGATAAAAAAAACTTAGTACCTATACTAGTGTATGCTGCAGCCCACGTCTGTGTTTTGTTGTTTTTTTTTAAATCAAATTGTCCTGTTTTCTTGGGTAAGTTTGTAACAGGGAGCAAGATTTACATTTCACTACCACAACAGATTCCGCAATACACTATCAATTTGAAATGTTTGGGATCTAATTGTAGAGAAACTGAAGGATGGGTAGAAAAGTCAATGACAGCCATGCCTGGCAGACTCCATTTTGGGACTAAGAGTGAGGATGATCCAATTAGAAATGATTACTCCCAGTTGGTCACAGTGACCTCCTACATAACCTTTTGTATTTTCTTTTTCCTGTGAAAACAGCTCAGCTTCTTCTGGTTTTGACAGTCAACCTACATCCTTTGGCTTGGTTCCACCTTCAAACTTTCTGGACTATCCAGGTCTAAACAGAGGTCACATTCTTCCAAAGATGAGATTTAAATCAGGCTGATCCTGTTTCTTCCTCCCCACCTCCCTTTGTTTATAATTTTATTTGCCATTTAAGAGGGAGGAAATGGATTTGCTAAGAACTAAAAGGCATATTCCCCTGGAGGATAAGTCTCACCAAATAGCTCCACTTACTTTGATGTGTATATGTATCTGTGTAAAATCCTGAACTATCAAATGCAGCAAACCAGAGTTTATACATGAAAACAGAATTATTTTTACAGTACAAATTAGAGACGTTTTAAAAACATATCCATGGTCTGCTTAACAGCTAAACGCAAAGCCAAATGCCATGATTCTTAGCATAACATATACAGATTATTCCACGTAGTTATGGAAAACAAATCTACTTTGCACTACTGGATTTGTTATATCCATTTGCTAAAAGTTAGATTTTTACATCTTGCAAAACAAGTTTTCCAGTTTACATGTTTGTCAGTTTCCTTTCCATGTGCTATAGAAAATAAATTTTCTCTTTTCTTTCCCAAATGTAATTATGTAACAATGAATGAAGTCAGATTTCTATATTATTTTAAAACCTCTTGTTTCATCCACTATGGTTTTTTTTAAAGAGAATGTATCACACCATGAAGAATCTCTTCTCAAAATTACCATAACACACGGAACTTTGCAAACAAAGAAAGATGTTCCAACTCGTTTCCACTTGCAATACTTAAAATTTTGTCACTACAATTTCTGAACGATACATATCCATTAACTGATGACTTCACTACTATATAGGATGACTACTATGGTATGCCAGATGACTGATCCTGGGAGACATCATCATTAAAATTTTCTGTATTGTCCAGCATCTCACAAAGCCGAAGATCTTAACTGAAAATGTCAAGTTTTCGCTAGACAATTTGGCAGCACTTGGAGAGATGGTATACTTTTACTTCAACCTCTGTTCAGCTAAAGCAGGGGAGGGCAAACTATGGCCCACAGGCTGATCCAGTCCTTTAGGGCTTTGGATCTGGTCCATGGTATTGCCACCCCCGTGTCACTGCAGGCCCCGCTCCACTCTGGGAATTGGCTGGCACCATGTCCCTGCAGCCCCTGGAGTGGGGAGGGGGAGGCAGAGGGCTTTCCACACTGCTCTTGCCTGTGGGTACCTACCCGGAAACTCCCATTGGCCTGGAACGGGGAACCACAGCCAATGGGAACTTTGAGGGAGGTATCCACAGGCAAGGGCAGCGCACTCAGCCCTCTCTTCCCCAGGGGTTGCAGGGATGTAGTGCCGGCCACTTCCCAGAAAGGAATGGCACAGAGCGAGCCTGCACTGGCCCGCACTGCTGCCACACTGGAGCCTTCCTGTACCCCGCACCCTAACCCCCTGCCCTGAGGCCCCTGTTGTATCCTGCACCCCAACTCCCTGCCATGAGCCCCCTGCCTTCACCCCAACCCCCTTCCATACCCTACACTCTTCCTGCACCCCAACCCCCCTGCCTTGAGCCCCCTGCTGCACTCCACACCTTCCCAGCACCACTGTCCCGAGCCCTCTCTCATACTGTGCACCACCTTCTGCACTCCAACCCCCTTCCCTGAGCCCCCTTTTAGACCTTGCACCCCTCCTCTGCCCCACCCCCTTGCCCTGAGCCCTTTCCTGCATACCACACCTTTCCCACCCCCCGCACCCCAACCCCCTGTCCTAGTCCTACATTCATGGCCCTGCATTCAATTTCCCCACCCAGAAGTGATTCTCAGGCCAAAAAGTTTGCCCACCCCTGAGCTAAAGCATTCATCAAAGAATACAAAAATGCCTCCCTTCTGGTTTCCTCCACTTCATTTGTTCAGAAGGCAGCTGTCTTGGTATATATATTCATTTGGAGCCTGACTCAACCACCAGTCCAGTCAATATAAAGATTCCAGTTGATTTCACTGAACACTGGTTGCTTACCATTCAAAGGATAGACTGTCTCACTGCTACAAGAAGTGAACTGTTATTTAATCCTTGTATTATACTAGTGCCTTGAGGCCTCATCAAGATCAGGACTCCCTTGTACTATTGGCTATGCAAACATATCTGTCCTGGAGAGCAGATATCACGCATGTGATTTAAACTAAACAATGTTTAATTTAAACAAGAGAATTTTTTTTAGTTCATGCCTTTCCCACACATAAAACTTTGGGCAAATGGTTAGCCACTTGGATTTCAGCTGTCACTTCTGGCCACAAACCGCCATCTTCACCTTACTTTAAATAAAATACGTGTGTGACTCTTAGACTTTTCCCATCCCTATACATCAGTAATGCTCTCTACTCATGAAGCTTTCATTTCCTACCACAATTTATTGCATACAAGAGGTGCTCTAACATTAACTGCATGGTATTATGAAGATTCATTTGCACTGGTATCCCGGTTAGAATGTTATTTCTCAGAGACCCTTTAATTTAAAAATAAGAGCTATATTCAAGTAAATAGAGATTCCATAACACTTACCGCCCTTCAAATCTGTGTTTTAAAAAATCAAATAATGCTTTTTGCATCATATCTGTCACCTATAAACAAATAAGCAATAAATTAAAACCCTGCATATGAAATAAATACTACATGGTACTAATGACTTAAAAAATTGGTTAATTGGTGTTTTAAGGATTATTAAAAACTTGTGACTCCTGGTGACGTGGCGTGAAAAGCAAATTTACAATCTGAATACTTTAATGTCCCTTGTCTAAAAAATGTAAAATAAGAAAGCATTTATCCAGTAGTCTTTTATATTTTTGCCTGATCTTCCTGTGGCATTAATTGATGCTGTTCAACATCATTCCCTCTTAATCCAAAATCAGAAACTAAAGACAGACTGTCTTTTTACATCCTGAAAATAGTCACTGACAATCACTTACCTCATATCCCTTCAAGGAAGGCCCCACTAAAACTACTGGTCGCATAGAAGGCACTACATCATAGGGAGGGATGTGCTCTGTCTGCATAAAGGGAAAACACCTTTAAGAATCTCAGCATGGATAGAGAATGGTATTAATTTACAATATAAGTAACTGAATTTCCAGCAGTGTCACCAAAGGAGACTTAGGGATTCACTGATTTTTCATTACCTCTTCCTGCAAATAGACATGGAGTACAAGAAGCATGGTTTCAGGATTTCTGTTTAAAAAGCTTACATTTGTATCTCTTCCCTTTTTCCCTATATAATTGGGAACTGGCCCTTTTAGAAACAGCCACACGCAATCTGAGCGGTTAATGGTAATGTGCTGTTTCTGAAAGTTACTTTGCATGAACAGCAGTAGGGCTGTGACATCTGAGTAAGGACAGAAGGTTCTTCTCAAAACCCTATTGAAGTCCATTATAAAATCTCATAAAACAATTATTGCCAAGGGGAGAAAGAAAACCAAAACCAAATCCCAAAAAAGGGAGGATTGCTTAGCTCTTCTTTCATATATATCTGTGTCCTGCTTAATAAACCATAGTGACATCACTGTAAATTCCCAAGGAAGTGCTTATATTTTAACTTCCAAAGTCAGACCCACAAATTCTAAAATATGTATCATCATCACTGGCAAGTGAAATCACAGTAACAACTGGTCATGTTAGTATTTACAGAAAATTTAAATAAACACAGCTGAGAACAGCAATGCTCCTTCTGTAGGAAGCTCCTATCTGCTCTCAAGGAGAGGGGTTATGTTAGTTACATATTATTTATTAAACTACTTACTGATGTATCATGCACAATTTATGAATGTTTGAGTGATTTTTCTTTAAGATATATTGGCATAAATCATGCATCTGTCAGATGACTGCTAAAATTATATACATTAATATGTATGGTAAAGAGGAGGAATCAGACAGTTTTGAACTAAACTGTTTGCACAAGACATCTCCAAGACTACCAAAACTGGCTTATCAGACAACTTTATTTTTAAAGTTTTGGTTGTTTTTTGTTTGTTTTAGGGGGATAAAACATGTTTCAAATCCACCAACCTGGAAAAAGTTTAAAAGGAAGTATGCCAGATTTATTTTTCAAAGGCCTACATAGTACAAATACATCAGTCACCATCAAGGGATATTGTCATTGTTAATTATTTCAGGACTCAACATGTTCAAGGTTAATCACATAAAAAAACAAGTTACAAACATTTTCAAACACAAAAAACAGAGACAAACATTAATAAAGCAACAGCACAAAATGCCACACAAGCAGTGGACTAACACAGCCTAAAACATGGAAAACAATCTTGTGGCTGAATTTTTGTTTTGTTTTGTTACATCTAGGTTCACCACATAACTGGTAACATAAGAAGAATGAAAACCAGTGCCCAAGGCATCATAAGCATGTGAAGAGAACTTATTTACACAGTGCAGGATCTTACTTAAGATGTTTTGAAGAAAACCCTGTAACTATGTAGTGTAATTATGAAAATATACCCCTTCAACTTTCATTACTAGGTATGCAAATAATCTGATGCATGCATTACAGAGACAATCCCTAAGAAAAATCTATAATAGATCTGTAAATGTTTATGAGGTCAAGGTTAAAATGCATAGAGCTTTCTTAAAAGGTGGCTGACTATCCGCAAAAGCTTAACATTGATGCTATTAGTCAACAAGCTACCTGAAAATTAGGGAAGGTACAGAAATTACCTTGTTTGATGGAATATTGGTGTTTAAAATCTATATTGCAGCAACTCAGGTTTATTTTTGCCTTTACCAGCTAAAATTAACTATTTTATCAGCAGAAAATTAGTGAAAAAACTATACAAAATTATTTGATGAAAACATCAGTTATGAAAATTAATAAAGAGCTTGGGGGATCAATCCCTACAATATCAGGGAACAAGCTACAGAAAATTTTCCCCTCCAGATCTCTGGTTGAAATCTGTCCCAGACTGGTGTTAGCAGAGATTTTACCATTGGATGGTTGTTAAGTAGTTTTTACTGTCTGAAATTAGTTGGGGGTGTCCATCCAGTTTCTAATACACAACTGTCCACATGTTACACAAAAATACCCACCACAGCTGGAAATGATTCTGAGATTCTAATCAGAGAAGTCAAAGAATAAATAAGCATATAGAATTTCATCTCTGTAACAAGTCCTTCTAGAGACAAAGATTAAGCCTTGTGGAGAGGCTTACATTGATAGAAGCCAAGGAAGACATTCAGATGTCTTAATTTTGCATATTATTTGCATTTTTGAGAGCTACAACTATGATTAATTAAGATATTATTCAGAATACAAGAAACTCCCATTCCATTCCAGGAATTCTATAATGGACTAACACCCATTTTATTTAAGAAAATTATTCACTGAACAAAGCAAAAGGACTTTTTATGAGGGAGAAGAATACACTATTTTTTGAAGAAACGTAATAAGGAAGATAGAGGAGGAATTTTTGCACCACTTGGATGCATCCACAGAATTGGCAACACTGAGTAGTAGCAGTACTTATAAGTCTCTGACAGTGTTACTTATGGATAGAGGGTTGTAATTAAAATCCAAGGAAGAGGCGTTAAGAAAAATTTGAGGATTAAAAAACAAAGTAGAAATATAGTAGTTAGCCTAGTATCGCAGGGTAAATATTTTGCTGCTAAACAACGTATCCAAGCAGGGTTCATAGGCACATCTTAGAGTCCCAGTCAAGGGATGCCAACAGCATAATTCAATAGCACCTTTCTTGGCCAGTTTTTGGACAGGCACTGGATCTTTTACACAGGACCACTAGTCCCATTTCCAGCAGTTAAGATTCTAGAATCTGATTGATGGAGAAGGCAAAAACATTGGGAGAGAATTTATATATGACAATAGGAAAAACTCACAGTAGACCGCCAAAACAAGTCTGCAGTTTTCCACTGGTCTTGCTCATCTGCAGATTTGGCACCTAGTGGATTAGAAGTTTAAATACTGACTAAATTTAAAATTGAAGGGGTTTTTTGTAAGTACAAGTTGAGTATTTGATTAGGTTTTAATAATAGTTTGAATAGACTGAATAATAAGTTAAAAAGCTTGAAAAAAAAGACAGACAGATAGAATAAGCATGCACTAGAAAGGTGCATTATATGGAGTTGTCAATGTTTTACTTCCTTGAATGTTTAAAGAAATTCCCACTGTGCCTATTATTCCATCAAAAAGGATAAGTACTGTAACAGTGTTTCACTGAGTCACTGACTGTACCTAGCAAGTTTATTTTAATGTATGGAATCAATCAATCACTTCACCTGTTTCTTCCTTATTCTAAAATGATTGTCTTGCATAGGTTATGGGTAATAATGCTAATGATGCCGGTGGCAGGATAAACACCGCTCATGTTAATGTAAACTTACCGATTTCTGCTTCTGCTTAGCTACAGCAGCATGGAAAAGAAACAAAGAATAACAAAAGCATGCATGTTATTGGCTTGTCAAAGGACGCAGACAGTTAACAGGACTAGAAATGTGACGCAGTGCAGGTGAGCAGGTGGACAGATAGGAGCTTTGAAGTTGGTGTTACCTTCTTAAAGAAGGGCATTCTTTTCTCTTTGGAGTGGGGTGATGTTACACTGTTTGCACTGGGTTTGGGGGAGCGATGGTTTGCTGGAATATCATTTTCTTCTGCATCTAAGCCAGTGGCATCTATGTCTATAGCTATATACAGACAAACAATTCAAAATTATCAGATGATAGGGAGAGGAGAAATAGGTTAAAAAGAAAAACAAAATAAAATTAAACTACCTGAAGAAAAGAAATCAACCATGACTACAGAACATAGTAAAAACTTAAAGGGAAAAATTTAAAGGTGCAAAACATTAGGATTAGAAAACATACAAGGCAACATCTGTAACAACTACTGTAACATTTTCTTCAAATTCCCTTTTACAGAATTAAATCAGACATCCATAGGTTTACTCTCACAAAAAATGGATAAATGGTCAAGTTCTGCTCTTTATGTTAAGTTGATGCAAATTTGGAGTTCTTCAGTGGAGATATTCGGCATTTACATCAGTGTAAAATAACAGAATTTGACTTACAGTATCTGGATTATTTATCTATATATTTATTTTACAGAATTCTAGTTCAAAATGTGCTGTCTTGAATTAAGATTTTAGTATTATGTACTTAGGATATTAAACACAGAAAATTTTTGTCCGAAGTTTTTAATTCCATGAGTCAAAATCTGCCTCAGATACTCAGCTACACAGAACTATCTAAGAGCAGAATATAATTGGCACTGTCATTTAAAATCACATTATTTAAATCAAAAATGTACAGTAGGCACAAGATCCATTAATTAGAAATAATAAAACACATCTAATGTCAATGAACACTTAAATGAATGACATGGGGAAGAAAGAAAACCTAGCTTAGTTATCATGGAGGCATGCTGAATTCTGCTGAAAAGATCAAGTGAGGAAGTGGCAATAATAAACCATTGCTACTCCATCCCCTTCTCCAAAAGAAAATCAGATGCATCAGACAGAGGTGGCAGCATAAATATATGGTGCATCCTACAGCAAATTAGTGATCACTGACAATGTAAACAATAAAACATGAATGGACTCGGCACTAAATAGTTTCTAGAATGCAAAGGAGAATGTAAAAGTGAGCCCTCCTCAGGGTGTGGCCAACAGAGGTCTGCTAGCTATATCTGAAACAAAGAATCCTAGGCTTTTTCAGGCACCCTTACATAGAGCAGTCTACCACAGGGTGACCAGATCTCCTGATTTTATAGGGACAGTCCTGATATTTGGGTTTTTTTCTTATATGGGCTCCTATTATCCCCCATCCTCTGTCTAGATTTTTCACACTTGCTGTCTGGTCACTCTAGTCTACCACAGCCTAGGGTGGAGGGTGCTCACTGGAAACCTGTCTTCAGTGAGCACCCTCCAATGCTGACAAATGGACACTGGGAATTAATCCACAAAAACAGCATATCCCTCTCCTGGAAAGATCTTATCTACCCTCTGCCAGATACCTCGAGATTCTGTCTCTCTCTAAAACAAACAAACAAACTTTGGAAACACTTGTATAAAGCAGTACACTGAATTGAATTAATTCAAGGCCTACAAGGGCCATTAGTGGTATAAGAAGTATAGACTTTAGCTAAAACCATAAACAATCACCTTGAGTATTATAAATCTACCTAAGTGATCTCCATGCTGCTGTTTTGTGGATGGGACAGCACTGATCTATGTCACCAAGTTATGTGACTAGCAAACAGCTGGTTCAGCTAATTTATGTGCAGTTTCTGATTTAAGAGTTACTTCGGCCAGTTATCTCTTCTGTTTGAGTAGCACACATTTTCTCCTGGTCCATACAGCCCAGTATCCAGTCTTCTGACAGTGGATGCCCCCAGGTGCTTCAGAATACAGGAACTCCTCACTTAAAGTCGTCCCAGTTAATGTTGTTTAGTTGTTACGTTGCTGATCAATTAGGGACAAGCTTGTTTAAAGTTGTGCAACACTTCCTTCTTTTGGCAGCCACTGCTTGCAGGAAGAGCAGCCTGCTGCAGCTAGCTGGTGGGTGGTTGGAACCAGGGTAGACCGGCAGGCTCCATCAGCTCCCCACACCAGTTCCCTGCTCCCCTAAATTCCCTGTGCAGCAGCTGCCCACCAGGCTATCAATTGCTGGCAGTTCATCTGTCCATCCCCCCACTGCCATGTGCTGCTCCTGCCTTCGAGCTGCTCCCCAAGACTCCTGCTTGCTGTGCAGGGTGAGGAGGGGGGGCGGGGCTAATGTCAGGCTGTCTCCCTCCCCCCTGCTCCTGCATTCTGCTTATCCCATCTTCCATAGAACAGGGACACATTACAGGGCAAAGGAGGGAGGAAGCGTGCCCTGGCAGCGGCTGCGGCTCAGCTTGCTGATCTAATTAACAAGGCAGTGTACTTAAAGGGGAAATGTGCATCTGCCCTGCCTCCTTTCCTGTTCCTTGTAGAGTGTGAGAGTTAACCCTTGAGGAGTCAGCCAATTGCTAATTCATCATTTAGCAGTAAGGCATTCCCTAGGAAATATCCCGCTCTGACTCCTCCACCTCAACCAAGCTTCACAATCATCATCACTGTGTACCAATATTAAACTGCTTGTTTAAAACTTATACTGTGTGTGTGTATATATATATATATATATAATATAGTCTTTTGTCGGGTGAAAAAAAATTCCCTGGATCCTAACCTCCTCATTTACATTAATTCTTATGGGGAAATTGGATTATCTTAACATCATTTTGCTTAAAGTTGCATTTTTTAGGAATATAACTACAATGTTAAGCGAGGAGTTACTGTAGGGCAATTACTGAGTGATCCACCCCCTACTGTTCAGTCCCACATTCTGTCATTCAGTAGAAACAAGGGCAATTATCTCTCAGTTCCTGTGTTACTATGAACATATTTGCTACAGGAGATATTTTGATTAACTGGTTCAAGTGCTATGGCACGGGTTGGAGCCCCGGTTGACAAGTCCTGAGCTTCTGCACTTTCCAGCTCTGCACCCCACATTTGCAACCTCTGGTATCTGGGTCTCCGTGCACCAGACAACTCTTAACTCACTAACCTGATCACTATGGACCAAAAAAAAAAAAACAACAACCTCCAACGATACAGTCAGAAACAAAACTTGAACTCTAAAAAAAAGTGTAAAACTCTGAACAAGAGAGTTTAAATAGGATTCACCACAACGCTACAGAGCAGGAAGCCAAACTGGGGACTAACCACAGATCTGTGGCTGTGGAACTGCCCAGACCCTAGTCTTGAGTTGAGGGAGGACAGAAGATACCACCAGCTGCTACATCCACTCCTATGCAAATTACTCTGAGTATGTTTAACTAAATCAATTACACCATTCCGATAAAGACATCTTTTCAAAGAGAATTAAGATTTTTTTTCTATAATACAAGGCCATCTGTAGTAACTGAACAGCCAGTGAGTAAGTAGTAAAATATACTCCTTACTGCGTAAGTAAATACAATAGCCACTTCAAAGAGCATACTCTTGATGTTCCAAAAGTCTTCAGGAAAAGCAAGGTTATTACCATGACCATAGATGGATGGAATATTTCCAGCTAAAAACTCCCCTCCCCTCAAAAGCCTTTTTCATTTTTGCAGAATAATTTGATTTTTTTTAATCTGACTAGTTGAAAATTAGCTTGTTGGTTCTGCATTTGTCATTTTAAGGTTGTGTTCCTTGCTTTCATTTTTCTTCTTTGATCTTATTCTTGTTAGTCCCCCTTCTTCAATAGTAGTTATTAGTGCTGTTCTAATGTACTTGGTCATCATTGTGGTTCTGGGTCTTTATGTTTGGTCATCATATTCAAGTGCAATTACATTTATTATGTAGGCTATAAGGCTTTCATGGACTGATTAGAATGGTCCGGAAAGACGAAGTATCTCATTTTTCAGTATTTGTTCATTTTGTTTGGCGTTTGTTTTTTGCACTGCAGGTTTGAATTAGTCAGCCTGATAACATATTGTTTTTTTCTAAAGTGAAATTAACTCATCTTACTTTCCATTTCTGCACATCATGGAATTAGTCCATACTTTGGTACAGTTGTCCATTTCTCCCAAGCAGAACGCCTGGCAACAGAATAGCTGGAGTGTTGCAGGTCAGAACTCAGGTGTGTTAGGAGAATGGAATGGGGTGGTATGCATGGTGCTTGTCGACTGCCATGCCTACCTCACGCACTGCTACTGGTTCCCCTCATAGCATATTTTAAACAAAAATATGCAAAAACCAAAATACTGAGACACACCAGCAAGCAAATATTCACTATTCATGACTATTTTCCCCAAGACCAAGCCTCGATATGGAGGAGTCAAGCACAGTAAAATTAATCTCCTGGAAACACTGCTTCCTAAAAGCTCTATTTACAAGAATGCTTAAATACAGGGGAGGGGACTGTGTGCTCAGAAGACTCAGTACCGAGGAAAATACCAGCTGAGCTGGAGATTCTCCACACACCCATTTACGTTTTTGATAACCAGGTTGGCTCATCTCTGTCTCAACTTATATCTGAAATTATAATTCAATTTTCTGGCTACATTTTCAGTTCCCTTACCACCAAATTTCATAAAACATTCTGTGAGCATCAAATAAGATATGTCAAATAAATGGAAATACATTTGCTGATTTGCTGTACAAATATTTTTGGTATACAAAGTGTTTCATCCTGAAATATTACTTATCACTACAGACAAAGCTCAAGTACTATAAAACTATACACAGATGCTCTGGGTGGAAAGTGGAAGCCTTAACAGTTCACATCAATACAGTTTAGGGTCCTCATACAGCAAAGCACCTAAGTATGTACTTAAATACTCTGTTGAATTTGGCATGAAAAACATAATTTTCAGTTGAAACGTCAAAGTAAGGAACTAAAGTGAAATTAGCTAAATCATCAGGCTTAACACTGCTACTATTACAAAGCCATGTCTACATAGGCAAGAAAAGTGTGTTTTTCAATCAAATGATCTTATTTCATAATTTAATGATTTTAGCTGGTTGTATTGTAATCTAAGCCCTATCGAAGCTAACTTGATTGGAAAACAAACTCTTTTTGCTTATGTAGACAAGACTAAAGAATGACATGAGGTTCTTACTGATTGAAAGTACTACGTACCACTGTTTTTTCATTCATCCAAAAGATGAAACATCCAGCAATACAGTATTCCTTAACATAGTGCTAGGGCTTTAATAAACTTCGATTGCTTAATTTAGTAGTTAAAATTATAAAAAAATATTTTAGGAAGTTTAGGTATTTGAATATAAAAAAACTGTTTCTTTTCAATCAACTGACATAACAATGAAAACTCCCTATTTCCTTTTTTTTGCACACATACTCCTTAGGATTCTGTTCAAGATAACTGGTCATGTCCCAGTTTCCTTTAATTACACGAGCTATTCTTAGCATTCTGGTCCAACTCTTAAGTGCAATTGCTTAATGTCTCTTGAACATAACCTACACTAAGTTCAAATGTATCGGTTGGTGCTCTAAATGCAAAGCAGCATTTATTAAAAAGAATTTTGCATCAAGGAAATAAAACAAATCTACAAGAACTGAGTCATGATCTGCTTTGTAAAACCTAATAAAATCATGCAAATAAAAGCTCCTGATGTTATAAAATTATGTAGTTTTTGGTGGGTGTACAGGACCCTAGAGATATTCCTCATTCATCTCAGCACCTTCTTCTTACTGGTACTAGATGATTATCCTCACCCATCAGGAATTGCTCAGGAGAAAACTATGACTTTTAGTATAAAACAGCAACACCTGACAAATCACGCAACTTTAGAAGGGAACAAGTTCTGGATATGTTTAATTTCACCTTATTTTCTAGACTAATTCCCCCCCCTCCACACACACACACACACACACACACACACACACACAAACACCATGAGTTAATAACATAACGTCATAGTGAAATCAAGACAGTGAAATCAAGTTGAATAGATTTGATAAAAACCATATCACTGCACAAACTAGCCAGAGGCAATAACGAATTCGTCCAATTCCCTCTTCTCCAGCACAGACGCAAACCAGTCTCACATGACAACACAACCACCTGCCACTGTGCCAAAGGAGACTAAAAATTAGGAAGACCTTTTCTCCAACTCAGTTTAAAAAATATAATGCAAAGTAGTGTAAATCTTAAATGACTAAACACAATTGTATAAACAGGTTGTCTAAAGGCTAGTGTCCTACTTACCAGATGATGGAGGCGTTGATTTTCTGGAACTAGGTACTATGTCACCCAAACTGGATGATGAATTTCCTCCTGATTTACTAGAGTACACAAGAAATCAGTGTTAAAATCTTAGCGTCTTATCAGTAGTAAATCAAGAATGTATTCATTTTCTCTCTTTCAAAGTATCAAATGGGTCACTAACAAAGACAAGCAGTACTCCTGATCTCAGTGTTAACTTACACTTTAAGCAAAATGTATGCACACTTTGGGGACTGAGAGATTGCACGTCAATTTGTTTCCATACAGGTCCAGTTTTAATGCCTAATGATTATTCTGCTGGTAGTTATATCTAGTAGGAAGATATACCTACTTTCATTGTGATCTTAATATGAACACTTTTTCAGTAAATCCATTGGACATTCAGATTAAAATTTTTGCCTTCATATACTTTCTCTCAGAATTGCTGATAGTAGGAAGGATACTCAAGGAAGAAAAAAATACTGTTTTCAAAAGCACACACAACTGATCATCACTATGTGGAACTAGTACGTTTGGCAAATGCAAGGTTGGAATATACAGAGCTCAAAGTTCTGAATGGAAATGCCTCATCACGAGATGTTCACCTCTTATGGTATTTGCTTGGGTTTTCCAATGGTCAATACCTGTTACTTCTCACTACTTTTTAAAATGTTCAAATAAACTAATAATCAAAACAAAATAATCCAAAACTCTTAAAGGTGCTGTGTGTGTGAGAGAGAGAGAGAAATAGAGAGAGCATTACAGGTAATAAATGTTCCTTTTCTCCAAAACAGTGTAAATTACAATAGTATCTCAATTATACTGAAACTAAGAATCTCCAGAAATGTTTCTGGAAGCTTGTTAATTAACAAAACATACACTTGCCTCAAATAGAAACTAAAATAACTCAGTAACAATATCAAGAAAATAAATTTTATTTATCTAGAAAAATAGAACAACTAACTGGATAACTGGTTTATGATTCATGGCACAACCCCTCTAATTGCAGAGATTAGGAAGAACATTCCCCTACTAGCAATTTGTTCTATGAATATTTAGTATAAGATTTCTTCCATCTTCTTCTGAAGAACCTGGTAGTGAATAGCATCAGAGACAAGATACTGGATTAGTTGGATTAATGGTTCAAAGCAATTCCTAAATGTTTATGTAAAAGTAAAAAGATGGCTACATTTTCTTAGGGCTTTAGTCTACTCCATCATAAAACTTGTGGAGAAGAACTTTTCCAAGATGGACACAAAAATAGTATCTGCAGAATAACTGACTGGATAAAATAGAACTTTAAGGTTACCTTTGTTGGGAATCAATGGTTAATCTGCAATACCAGCTTACCTTTTAGAAATGTAGTGTAAGGTGGATCAGCAACTGGAGCCTGACACTCAGTAATCCCGTTCTGGAGTGTGCCAGCTGGAGTGCCAGACTGAATCCATAGGTGATCCTACCCAAGGGACTACAACTGCAGTGGCTGCCAGATCCCTCTGATACCATTTCCTGGCACACTTGGAGTCAAGGGTAGGGAGGGTTTGGAGTGGAAACTCCTGCTGAGGCCAATACAGAGGCTTTTACATGTACAAGCAGTTTATGAGGGAAACGATGAGCTAGGGGTGCTCAGCCACTCTGTGGGAGGGGGCCAGCCTAACTCAGAGAGACAGAGAGAAACTAGTATATAGCAAGCGACTTTGGGCTTTTTTATTTTTGACATTGGGCAATCGTTTTCATGCAGTTACATCTGTTTTTTTATCACACTTGACTCTGGAGCTGCTTCCCCCCACCTTGCAGGGCCGGTGCAAGCACTTGGCGACCTAGGCAGTCGCCTAGGGTGGCACCGTTTTTCAGGGCGGCTTTTACCTGTTTTGAGGGCAGCATTTTCCCACCCTCAGCGGCATTTTGGCGGCAGCTCCCCGGCAAACTTTTGGCAGCATTTTGGTGGACATGTCCGCTCAGCTTCTTCTTCTTTCGGCGGCATTTCAACGGCAGGAAACCAACATCCGGAATTTTTTTTTTCCCCTGCCACCCCAGCAGCTCTGCCCATCTTCGGCAGACTTCTGCTGCTGTTCTCGTTAGCCACCTAGGGTGGCAAAAATGCTGACGTCGGCCCTGCCCCCTTGAACTATGCCCCACCTAGTGTCAGAACACAACCCCCCCATCATCATGATGCCATGACTCTCACTCTGCCAGCCACCCCTCTTCCCCGTTTTTGGTGCAGTTTTAGGAACAAGCATGCTCGGTTTTGGGCGGTTTTCCTGACTGGGAGCTGTAAAAGTGAGAAGCAGAACAGCTCAGTTAATCTCTGATTACCACCCATTCCTCAGAGGGGAGGTCAGGCAGTTTCAGCTCTGTGGAGGCTGTGTCCAGCGTGGCAGACCTCTGATCCAGTGCCAACTACAAAGAGCCAGCTGAGACCACCATTGGACTCCAGGCAGCATGTGAGCCTGGTAGGAGCCATGAGAGGAGGACTCTGCTCCACTGAGCTGTGGAAACACATTAGGAGAATCCATTTTGTTTAAGCTGGCCAACATTCACAGTTCTGTAGCACACAACTCAGTATTCAACCTCAGCATATCATTTTCCCGGGAAGGTGCCAGGGAGGGAGCTGGGGTTTGGGAAGAGCTGTGAGAGTTAGGAGGCGGGGAATTTGTTGGTTAGTGTTGAATACTTTTTAGTTAACCCTAACCCTTTCCTTCCCCAGATCCTATCATCCTGCTCCTTATAAAGTCCCCTGTGTTATACTGCTGGTTTTCAGTGTGGAATTCCATTGCTGGAGTTTGGATTGATGTACTTCATTGTTTCTCGTGTACTGGGTTTTATACTTCTTTGCCATTAGCAGCAATATTCATTTTCCCAAGGGACAAATACCCTCAGGTACAGTAAGGAGCCATCTTAGGTGGAGGCATCGAGCATCAGACAAAGAACCCAGAACCCCCTCCATCAGAGGACAGAGAAGAAGCCAAGTAGAAAGCACCAGGGAGGAGATTTGAGGGGAGGGGTTACTTTGGGGGAGGGTCTACAACTCTAAAATGCAACAGGCTTTCTGATAAGCTATTCTCAATCCATTCTAAACATTCACATTCAGTAGCTATAGTAAATCTGTAAATGGTTATAGTCATGATTTAAGTGATAAGCGCAGTACACAGCAGGGTCTGAACAGAAACAAATGTACTTTATACATGATTACAAAAAGCCCAAATAAAAGCTAAGAATTATCTTACGGAAGATGTCTCTCACCCAAACTGAGAAAGTGTTAGAAGATAAGACAGTTTTTGAGTAGAGCAAATAAAGGGTTTATTTGCCCATGTTTACACTAAACCACAAAACTAGTCCATTTGAATTTGTATATCTTTCTGGTTGATTCCTCCTGAGAAATTAGAACTTCAGAAATCTCATTTGATGTATCTAGCTAACTAGTTTGTGCCCTATAGGAGCCATGCCAAAAGAGATCAAGAAATGAATTTCAGAGACTTGGCCAGTAATGGCAAGACTTTCAGCCTCATAGGATTGGCCCTCACCATCTCAGAGAGAAAAAGTAATTAAATCTAACTTGACCATTAGGGGAAAATGTAGCCACTTCATGCATAAGTGAACACATCGCTGTTCACTGTAATTTGCACAAAGGACTTATATATGCCACGTGAGTGTCACAAACTTTCCTTGAACCATCAAGTTAGTTTTGGATGGCATGGCAGACAGATATGAGGAGAGACTTCCTCACTCTCTGGCCTGAAACTATGGAAGCCTTGGGGTAACATAATTAAGAATCTTATGTGGCAGTGTGCCATGGTACTGCAAACATATTACAATGGACCACATCATGATTTTAGTTAAACCAAGGTAAATCCAGAATAACTCTACTTTCCTCAGTGAACTTATCCTGGATTTACTTTGGCTTGACTCTACTGAAATCAGAATTGAGCTCAACATTTGAATACTTGGTGACTGCTGAATTGTCACTTCCCAGTTCACATCATGCTACACTTACATGTCAAGAAGGCTCTTATCTGAATTACGACTAACAGGACCCCTGTGGTGGTGGTGGTGTTATTACTAATTTGTATTCCTGTAGTGCCTGTAAGGTCTCGGCACAAACCAGGACACCACTGCACTATGGTACAAACACAAAATGAAAATACAGTCCCTGCCCCAAAGAACTTACAATCTCAGTACAAGACAAGAGGCAACAGACGGAGGCAAACAGATACAGAAGACAAGAAAATAACAAGGCAATATGGATCAACATGATAGGCAGTGGACCAGGAGTTTAGTCACTGTTAAGGGTTTTTTTTGTTGTTTTGGGGGGTTTTTTGGGTGGGAGGGGAGTTGGGAGATTCATGGAATAAGAGAGGTTCAAGAAGGGTTCTGAAGGACGTATGTTAGCTTTGTGAATTTCCATGGGTACTGCATATATCTGTCAGGAATAAGATGGAACTTGCAGTAATTTCTTTAGTGGTTTATACCTGTACCTTTATGGAAACTATTATGGTAGAAACATTTAATCACAATCTGATCTAGAACCAGGCATGTTAGCACTATCTCCAGATCCACAGGACATGCATTTCCAAAAACACCATAACATCCAACTTTGAGTCCTGGAAAGCTTCTCAGACAGCTCAGTTTAATCTATCCTCTTATTTAAAAAAAAACAGGAGATTTCGAATCCTCAGGAGGAGGTCATTTCCTTCCCTTCCAAAGACCGCAAGGATGTTGAAGCACTGCTTCTGGACCTTTCAGGCCATATTGGTGCCAGTTTCTGAGAGCCAAACGTGTGGCCCAATGAGAGAACTACACTCACATCTGATTATCTCTAAGACTCCTCCCTTCAGGACTTTTCATGCTGCCTTAGCTCTGGATTTAAGCAAGCATCACAAGCCAGACCCACCACAAGGTATTTGCCCCACTATCTGAAGGGGATATCCTGGAGAAGATCCTATATTTAATTGAATTGTAATCCTTGCCAGGACATTACAAACACAGTGAATGACACAAGTACAGGAATGTAAACCAGTATGTTGAGTACACCAGGTACTCACTGGAAATATTTGAAGCCATAGGACTATTTTCCATATCTACAAAAGAAAAATGGGCACAAGACAACATGCCTGGATAGCAAAGGTAACAAAACAAAACTCAAAATGATACCCAAACTAAAAGATAACTCAAGAGGAAGGCAAGAGAGACAACAGTAAGAAGTGTATCAACACTGCTTGGCTCTTTGAAACGTTGGTGTGCCGCCAGATCCTTTCAAGAAATATCTTTTTAATTTAAATAAAGTAACATGGTAAATTCATCACTGCTACTAGACCTGGAAGTACGGCCTGAAAAGTACAGGCAACAAAGCAATCAAAGCTGAATTTAGCAGCTGCAAAATTGGCACACAGCATTATCTGAGCAAAGTTTAGAATCCTGTCTGCAGGGAGAAAACAAGAGTGGAGTGGCAGCTACTGGCCACTGGAACAGCTGAGTAGGTTGGTTCACCCTCTACTGAGGAGGCCGTTCAAAACACTCAGAACTTTATGCAATGTAAATTCCAATTTGCATGTGCCAGGGACATAAGAGCTGCAAAGAGATGATCAGTTCTAGCATGTACCTCTGGAATAGTCTTATTTATATTTTCTTCCTCCTGCTGCATGATTAATTGGCTACCTCCAGGTGAAGGCTAGTTTTCATATTTAAACCCTGAAACTTAAGAACCACATGGTATTTTAGCCATTTGACTCCCATTAACTTTTTAACCTGCATCTGAAAATGTAGGTGAAAAAGGTTACATTTCCACTGCAAATATTAATGCAGTGTCCTCTTACCGGGGGAATTTATCACTGATATTTTTTTCATATATGAAGAATAAAATAAGCACACCACTCTAAGATAGCAGCAATGTTAGTCAGAACTTCAGGAGACTGAAGAGGTTTAAAATCAGGAAGTGACAAATCCTTTGGTGAACACCGGGCTGGTGTACTGAAGAATCCTATGAGGTTTTGAGGAAAATGAATTCTCCCCACTCGATACTATGGAGTTACAAAACAGTTATTCCATGGCCACTGCTGCTACCTTAGGTCTACAGTTGCCTATTCTCTCACTGCATTTCTGATCCTCGATAATGCTTCCCTGTATAATAAAGCACAAAGAGCTTCTATGGCCTTCTGCTTCCCTCCATGGTCTCTGCAAACCCATCACAAATAATGAAAGCACACAAGTGTTACTGTAACGAGGGTCCTTTATCTCAGAGAAGGGGTGAGTGGTATTTGCCCCCAAATCTGTTGAAATATGTAGGAGGATAAACACAGCTCCAGATATACCACAGTAGATACTATATCCTTGTGGCATCTAGATACTGAGGTACACTTGAAGGTATTGTATGTTTAATTTTAGGCAACGCTGAACACATAGTCAGACCTCAATGATAAACAATAGGCACACAACATCCAATATAAAATATACTGTAAAAGTTGTACGGATAGAGAAAAAACATTTTGTTAAGTAGACAAGTATGTATAATTTGAGATAGGAAAGCATTTTCCTTAAGAAAAAAGTATTTCCAGAAGTGCAGATACTGGTTTCATTTCATGAGTCTATCTCACCATTCTCTGTGAACTCTAAAACTAGTGTTGGAAATGCAGTGAAAACAAATTACAAAATGCTAAGAAACTTGGAGAGTTTCAATTGCAAGTAAACTGTACTTTTCCACCAAATGTGCATATACAGATACCAATTTGCATTTGCAGTGGTGATATATCCGCACAGTTGGTATCTTGTTGGCCCTATCTCTGTGCAAGTACCCAGTTTGCACACACAACTGTGAATGTACATACAAACTGGATGCACACAATTGTGAAAACTCATCTCTGAAAATCAAACATGCAAAGTTAAGACAATATTTTCAACTCACACCATAACAACAATTTTCCTTAAATATATTTGATGCATATTAATTGAATAGTCTTCATTGTTTCAGGTCATAGTTTGTTTGCCTGTGTTTATCTATTTTATGTATTTCAGAAGTGCCCATCACTGTATAAACTTTTAAGGAAAGCTAAAGTACAGAATGAGTTTTGGATGAATTAATATTGTAAAACATTTTGTGAACTTTTAGGTTAAGACTTTGTTAGCTAAGATTCAGCACCAGTGATATCTTTATATGACTTCAACACCCCTGAAACTAAAGGATTCACACTAGAAATGCCGACACAAACTAGTTAGAATTACTGTGTGGCTAATGCACAACTCTATCGCTATGAAATAAGAGTGGCACATTTTCCTCAGACCAATATTCCCTGCTTTTTCACAACAGCAGCAGTGAAACCACACAACTAAAGATGTTGATTTGTGACAAACGTTCCTTAATTAATCTAAAATCTTCAGAGTCAACAATTATACTCATTAAAGAGAAAAACAAAAATATTGGATGCTTTGAATCTACAGTTATGATTCCTAAGTTATACATCACAGTCAAAGATACTTTAAAATTTGCCTTTATTTTTATTACCTGGAGTAGAATTTTCCTTGCTTTGCCCTTTGTTCATGCTGTATCCTCATGTTTTCTAATTTGACTGGACTTGGTATGAATCCTATTTCACAGCCTTCTTTTACCAACCGTCCTATCCACCAGTCATTGTTAAACTTCTAAAAATATAAAGAAATGAAAAAATACATGCATTATAAAATAATACTATTGGTTCATTTTAATCTTTTTTTTCCATTTTGCAATCTTTTTTGTGTAATTCCTCTCTAGTTAGACACTGAACTAAATTATTATGGCTATGAAGTGCCCTGGGAATTTGCAGAAATACATTTAAGAATAACTATAACTTGCAAACAATTAAAATGCACAAGCTCTGTCTCCTAGTCTTCATGATTCTCCATAAATTTGAGTTCCCTTCCACATCTGCAACTTCAACTCTTTCTATTTTACAGATTGTTCTCTATGCTTTTAAATACCAACATTCCACCTTTCCTCCCACCTTGTCTCTCTCTACAGTGGACAGTAGATACTTCTTCCATTCCACTCCTATCATCTGTAACATCCTCACTAACTTCCTAACATTTCAAAGCCTGTCTCTAGAGGCTTATTTTTCCTGGACATAGCCATGACTTCCAACTTTTTATTTAGTACAGTATATAAAACTCTACTCTGTAAAAATCATCCTCTGCTCCATCATGTGCTCTGAGACTTTGCTATTCTGCCTCCCTTGTTCCTGATCTATCACATTTATACATGCTATCTCTGTGATATATTCTAATCAATTGCAACATATCCACATTCACATGAACAGACAAAAACTGAGAAATATTTTATATTTTCGTATGAATTGAAAAGTTGCAAATAGGTTTAGAATACAAGACATCCCAGTTAACAGGATGTCACTTTATGCATACATGTACCAGTGAACAGATCAGTTAGAGCCACACTTCATTCATATTTAAATATTTATATCAGCTTCCACTACCACACAGCTTGTCAAAGCAGAGTTGTTACTTTTTATGCCTCATCCATTAGACCAACTTTGTTCCAGCCTTGATAGGTCCCATGTTCAGCTGTCTGGGAATTATATGCGCATGCTATCAGGTGTTTTTAATAATTTATGAACAGAATGTATGTGTTTATTTTTGACTGAATTTTCTTTATCTAACACAAAATTAATTGACTGATTTTGAAGTTTTGTTGCATATGAGACACAATGTAATTCATTGTAATATTAACTAATGTGGAGTAGTTAGAAGAGCAAACAGGATTCCTGGGTATCTTTAAAAAGGAAATCAAGGTAATTTGGAATATAATGACAATGGAACAATGACACATGCCATTATTTGGAGTACTGTGTTCAATTTTAGTCACTTCTGTAGAATTTGTGTGTTGCCTGAGACAAAATTTAAGTTAACTTACTTAACTAGCAAGTAAACACAAGTCTGATGCTTGGTAATTAGCCTGACTGAATAATGCCACATTCATGCCACTGGCTCCTGTTTTTGAGAATGAGAGAACAGGTGAATCAACAGGAAGTAAGAGTCTGTATAGTATCTTTACTGGATGCAACTTCAAACACGAACTTCCTGCCAAAGCATAACTTGTTATAGCACAATATCATATAGTGATATCTTCCAGTGGTAGAGATAGGAAAGATCTACAGAGGGGCAATGGATATTTTTTAGAAAAAAGACAGGATTTACATATGAGGTTGGAGCCTACTCATATTGAAGTCAACAGGAGCTTTAACATTGACAGAAATTAAAGAAGGATTTGCTTTACATGATACAAAAAGTTTGCAGAAATTGGATTATTTAATCTTGAAAAGAGAAGAGTCAGAGCAGTATTCGTTGAAGTATTAAATATCAGCAAGCCTGTAGTAAAATATTATTAGTCCCTCCCTTTTTATGCCGCCCTGTAATATGAGAACATGGGTGTCACTCAAGAAAAATGATTTTAGTTCAGTTAACTGTACATTGTAAATTAATAGGAAATGTTTCTTCACAAAGAAGTCAGTGGACAATCAGTCCATAGACTTCACTGCTGCAATACATCAGAGTCAAATACTGTAACAGAATTTTAAAAAGGAATTACATTACATTGTGACCAATTACCACAAGCTAAAATTACTTCAGTATTATGGTGCCACAGGACTCTTTGTCACTTCAGTATTATGAACACTAGTAGAGGGCATTGGCAGTAGGACATGGGTCCTGTCTGTGGCACTGCAAAAGTGTGAGAGATTATAAGAGGCCAACGCTGTAAAAGCAAGCAGCACTGGCCAAAGAGGAGTGGCCAGAAAGGGCACCAAATCAGGAACCTCCTCCACAAAACGCTCCAGCTGGCAGAGTATTGAATGAAACACTAACGGGAATTAAAGTTAACTTCTTTGGGGTAATCCTGACCAGACATGAAAGCACTGAAACACGCCCCACTAACCAAATGGTGATTATATAGGTGGTTTTCGCTATAGAAAGGTGTACTTTGCCTCACCTTGTATCATAATTACAGAATTCAAGCTGATGTTGCTAGAGAGGAAATTTGTTACTAATTCAATGTAGAGAATTGCACCATTGGATAGGTTCATTTCAGAATGGGTTCTTCTTCCTTACTCAGGAATAGATAGCAATCACTCCTCAGAGACAGGACCAGTAGTTTGACTCAATATGGCTATATTTTGTGGGTAAATATTCATAGGTTCCAATGGTCTTACTTAAAATATTTTGTCTTGTTTAGCATAACAACGAAGACAATATTGAATTTCATAGTCAGCTGCCACTTTTTACTTTCCCAAAATAAGAAAATAATTACTAATGAATATTCCATAAAGTGGGACTCCAGAAATATGGAGGGAACCATTATTTAGTTTTCTAAGGCAAACCTGGAACATTTTAAAGGCAATCAAGTACCAATATATTTCCCATTGCCACTTGTGGCAAAGCTCTGGCCTTGTCCCTGTGGGTCCTGCGCTTCCAGGCGGTCTGTGCTAGCCTCAAAGGCTCACCGCGACCCTCCACGTAGCCCTTCTCTCTCCAGGCCAGGGTTAAAGCCTACTGAGCCCTTTTCATCATCAGCCAGCAAAGCTGTTGGTGAGAGAACTCCCACAGTCTCTGTTGTCTCTTTGGGCTTATTTCAGGACAGTATAACCTCCTGTCCTGGTAGGGTCTGCCTTCCCCTTCCAGGAGGTGTTTCAGTAGTAGCAGGTTGGGTGGAACCCGGGCCCACCCTCTACTCCAGGTTCCAGCCCAGTGACCCTGATGGTAGTAGCTATTGGCAGCCAACCTTTCACTGACAGAGTTGCTACTTTTCCCTGGGCTAATTCCCCACAGCTCTCCCACCTCTCCCTTACCTCAAGGTATCGCAAAACTTCCTCTCCTCCAGCTCCTTTCTCCTTGGCTCCCCCACTTGACTAACTGGGAGGTTTTTAACTGGTTTCAGCCAGCCCCTAATTGGCTTCAGGTGTCTCAAACAGGCTGGCTATTTCTTTTACTTTCTAGAAGCTTCTTGACTGGCCTGGAGTAGCCTTTGTTTGGCTATCCAGGGAACAGGGAACTGCACATCCTGAAGCTGATATACCTGCCTTCCAGCACTCTCCTATACCCTTCTGGTCTGACTCCATCACACACTCAAGTTGCATGAATAACTTCATTTTTACCATGTTTTCCTGTTTCCCTAGTACTACATACGGTTGCAGATACAATGTCAATGGACCTGAGTTTTCACTTCATGCTCAAACAACACATTAAGGATCAAAAAAAAGTTCAAGTAACTTTTTTCACTCATTATCTTTTATCTTCATCCATCTGTGCACCAGAGCCTGGCTAGGACTAGAAGTGCAAAGGGCTACATAATGTAGAAAGGCTACTCATTCTCTTGGGGTTTCTGTTTCAAGTGACAAGGAAATCCTATTTAAAAAGATCTTCTTTTGTGAGATTACTAGCTCAGTTTTGAAATTTGGATAGGATAATCATCACAATTTGACTTATCTAAACAAACTAAGTCAAACTTTTAAACATTTTAAGTACATGTGAAGTCAATTAAAACTGAAATCATAGTTTGGTATGGCAGTATTATTTACAATCCCATTTGGTGGGTGTATGTGAAAAACGTTATAGTGTTACTATAATTATGTTCCTCAAAATTATTAATACAAATCCCTTTGTGTCACTGAAGATATTATATAAGATAGATTACAGAGGATTTCAGACAAGGATTTTTTTCTTCACCGTGCACCCTTTGAATCTAAATTATTATTTCCTTTTATGTGTGTTTCATGTTCATGGGAAAATCAATAATTAATCACCAATGTAAAATGGACTAAAATTTTTATTTATTGTTCCCGTTCCCTAATCTCTGTCTAGCTTTCTGTCTATCCATTGAGAATTCTTTTGGGAATGATTGTGCCAGGAATGCTAGGAAAAGCACCTTCCCACCTCATGGATACTACCATTAATACAACAATTGAATTCCTTGTCTCTCTGCAGGAGCAAAAATTTGAATGATTTCAAAGAAGCTCCAGATGTTTTTACACATGTACAGATGAATTGTTCCAATCATTTTAAGCTGACTCCCAGCTTTTATGCCTCTTCCACAGTTAATGACAATTGCACAGGAGGCAGATGACTTCAACAGTCAACCATGAGACCAAAGAAGTCTGGGGATTTGGATTCAGGAAACAGATTCAGAAGAGAGCAACAGAAGGCTGTACCAGGTGGCTCCTCAGAGGAAGTTTTAAAATTATTTACTTCAGACGTTGACCTTCTACATTTTTTTCTTGCAAGCAGGGGAGAAAGATCGAAGATTTGTGGGTATGAAACTTCTTTTGTGCCCATGTAAAATTTTTCCAATAACCGTTTGGGAGAAAGGATAGAACAATGGCACAGACAACGTGGTTAGGCAGTCACTTGGGAGGCTAGCGTAAGCATATTGATAGTTATTACATTGTTTATTTACTGTCTAATTTCTTATAACAATATATTTAAATGCTGTCTATGGTATAATATAATTAACCGAAATCAAAGAAGTTCCTATGGGAAAAAAAAACAAGGCCAAGGTATTATTTCAGACTGAGTCACAAGCATTAGAGAGAGGTAACTGTTGGCTACTGAATCAGAACAAATCCCTGTAGTACTAGAACAGTGAATCCTGCAGAGATTACATCATTCAACATGCAGATTGCAGAACTAGATTTGTTTTAAAGCCTACAAAAATGATACAATCATCAAAGAACATAATAATTTTCTTCTCAAATGTTATGTGTTTGAAGGCAGAATATGCAAGATATCATATACAATGAGCACAATATTTCCAGGAAGCTATAAATCCTGTTGCATTGTTACATTTTGGTAACATTTGTACAGTGCTTTGAAAATATAAAGTGCTATATTAATGTTAAGTGCTATTATTATTATTATTAACAACAACAACAAAAAAGTGAAAACAGCTGCAAGTTTTACTCACTTCTTTAACATGAAGAAAATCTTTTGCTTCAAATGAGATGGCCATGCCTGGAACTGGGACATCATCATCATGTCCTGCGCTATAGCCGACATTTGTCCGGACTGCAAATGCAACAGGTTTTGTCTGCAGGGTAAAAAGTAAACAGATTTTGAACATTTTCTCTCTTATGCCTATAGAGTCAGATACAGAGATATTGATATATCTTCCTGGAAGTGTTGTATTAAGTCATCTACGTAATGTTCTCCCAATTAACATAGCAAAAACCACGCCATAAAACTTATGAAATATAAGAATTGCTCTACTCAAAATATGTTTGTTCACAATCTGAACATAACAGGTATATTCTAACCACTTCACTTGAGAAAAACAGCTGACATTTAGTTTCAAAGCAATAGAATCATTAGTAATGTTCATGTAGAAATATAATTTGAAGGTCTAAATTTTCTAAAATCACTAGTGATTTGGGGCATCCAGAAACTGAAGTATCCAAGCAGCTTGTCACTTCTGAAATCTTAGGTCAAAATGTCCATTTACAGCATATGTTAGATACAACATGTCCTTAAAAGTTCACCATCACAGTAGTACATTGAGAATTAGATGATCCCAAGAGTTCTCCATCTGTTAAAAAGCCCTGCACTCTTCTCTTGGTGCTTAAAGTGTTTCTTCCACTGAAAAGTACCTGTATAAAAATGGCATTTTGAAGTTCCATGTTTATTTTATCTCAATTGTTTCATATCATATTTTCTCATTTTATGAATGAAAGGATATATTTTTAGTCACTAGAACTGCAGACTCACTCTGGATCTAAAAGTTTGTTTTAGCTAATGCATTAATGTCACGTAATACCACTAAAACATTCTTCAGTCCAATTCTGTCCTCATTTACGTGAGGGTTGCAAATTTAACCATGATCAGAAGTTGACTGCAATTGGAACTCTCTCATAGCTGTGTTGGCTTTGCAGTGCAAAAAGGAGAAAACAAAAGAGAAAACTTATTTTAAAGTAAGCACAACTGCAGTCTACACTTAAATATGCATAGAGGGTTTGATTTTACACTCATTTAAGTCAATGGTACAGGATCAAGAGTAGAGAGCATATCTGTTGAGTAAGAAGGTGCCAACTTTACCTAGTGACTTCTCAGAGTAAAACTGTACTTTAAGGTTAGTGGTACAGTAAGACTAAGTGACAAAACATAATAACCACTGTTAACTAACAATTAAATGTAAGAAAACCTACGTAAATGCAACATTAATGTACATATTTTAAAAACCCAAGTATGAAAGTCAAAAATGTGGATACCCAAAGCAATGTTAAAGCAAAAATTGTCCAGGTAGTAGAATCTCACTCATTCACGTTAATGAGGGAGTTCTGCATTACTGCACGTGTGCAGAATTCATGTCTCCAGCAGTTTTATTTGCTTCCCCACAGAAAAATAACTTTTGATGGGGAAGCAAAGAGAAGCTGCAAGAGTGGTCACATATCCCTCCCTGGCAGCAGAGGCAGGTCATTTCAGGCAACCGGACCAGCCGGTAGAGATGTAAATCATGCGAACGGGGGCTGGGCAATCATGCATGTGAGAGAGAGGGAGAGAGAGAGAGATAGAGACACTCTGCCCCTCTCACTCGCTAAGCTTGGGACAGACTCTGTCCCCTCAGGCAGAGCAGAATATAAGAAGCCTGCCTGCTTAGTGAACTGTTCCCACTCTCTCTCTGTAAATTCCCCCAGGAGTATAAAATAGGTGTAAAAGTTTTAAGGCTCTTTTACATTGCCAGAGTGGTGTAAAGGACAGTATGGCCTTCTAAATGCTTACGGTGCTTTAGTGATTAGAACTGACCTAAATTTTTGTACTGAAAAGTTTTCTATCAAAAAGCGGTCCATGAACTGTTTACTACTGATCTTTCTGGAGATGGTCAGTAGCCAATATAAACTGTAAATTTATTCCCCAGACCTCACTTGCTCTTTAGTTGCCTATGTACCACTGAGCATATGGCTGCATATATTTGTTGACTAAAAACTAGAAATAAGGGCCAAACTTAGGTACATTACTATTAGACAAAAGAGGTTTAGGAATTTCCCCGAATGCTCCCCACTCCCATTCTCCATCCACTGTATTTTAGTTTAAATAAAATTACCTAAATAATTGAAACCAGCATGATTATAGTGCATTATTTTGACAAATAAAATATACAAAATATTGCAAAAAATTATTTTTTGGTGCAGAATTCCCCCAGAGTACAACTCAACACAGAGTACAGACTTTTCTGATTTTGTAAGCAAATGAACAATCAAAGAAATAGCATAATAAAATAATTAGTTTATTTAAATTTAACAGGTGAAGCTTACTTTTGATTATTTTTAATAATACATCATTTACTAATAAATATTCTGTAGGCTGCTGTGTAATTCACTGAATAATAATTGTGGATTTCATTTAAATTTCTCCAAATTATTATCCAAAATCCAAGCTTTAATCTAAAAAGGGGAGGGAAAAAGAGCCAGATCTTTGGGGTCAGGTCAAACTATGCTTGTTGCAAGACCCAGGGTGGTTCTGCCTTGATCCTTGACCCAATGAGAGCCCTAACCAGATCCCAGAATAATTTAGAACAGCCTAAATTATGTCATCTATAGCAATCCCCTAGGGCCTATTCTACTGGCTCAGAATCCTTGTAGTGCAGGGTACTTTGGAGTCCACCTCCTGCCGCTCCAGGCCATGCTTTTGGGCCACTCAGAAATTGCCCTGATATCAAGGGAGTCCTCAGCAACCCTAATAGGCCAGGTCTCTGTTTCCTTAGTGCTGCAGATCTGCCTCAAACTCTCTAGTCCTTATCATGGGTAAAATAGTTTCAAAGTCTGAACTGGAGATAACTGATGTCCTATCCATCTTAATAGAGTATTAACACGTCTGCGTGACAGTTTCAATGTCAGCATTAACTATCTCACTGCTGATTGTTTTAGCAGAAGCACAAAGTAAACACGATTATGGTATAGACACTTCTAGATTTTTTGGTAGAAATTGAGTGTGTTAAAGCGAATAGCTAATTGCTGTAAAGTGTTGCTACGGTGATGAATGAACAATTCAACACACTGCATCCCAAGGATAAAGACATCACTGTCTCTGCCCAAAAAAGAGAAGGGAAAAAAAGGCAAAGGATCTTAACCCCACAGCAAAAGCGTCAGCTGCCTCAAACCAACATCACCTGATACATTTACCTGGATATCAAAAAGCCCCTGATGCCATATCCAAGTTTCCACGGGCATATTGTACTATCACATTACTTATTAGTATTGGCATTGCAGCAGTATAAAATAATAGGATTGAATATAAAAATAAACAAACAACAATACTTGATATAGATATTCTGTGTTGTTTGGATTGGAAAGGTAGGAGGACCATGAGGAGGAGAAGGGTCTCTGCTGCATAATTTAGGTCCAATGTGCTGCATAAGCTGTGGGGTTTGTGATGTTTTACAAGAGTAATGAAGTCTCAGTAATATATGGCTTCGCTGCAGGCCTTAGCTATGATAGCTATGACTTTGCTGAGAAGTGTGGTAAAACAGATGTTTCTTTTTATGAGAATTACTGGTTTGCATATCAGCAATTATGGGGACTGTACTGTACTTATGTAGTATTTTCAATTCTTTATTCTATTAAATGTAAAAATGTAAGGTAGCTGAGTTACTGTGGTAACTTTATTTCAGGTCTTGTACATTGAAGATCTCAGTTGTACTGTTGCAATAATATAGACTTTTTAAACTTAATTTTCCAAAGGAAAAAAAATGGCACCTTTATGTGATCTTAATGTAACTGCAATAGCACGACTTATCTAAATGGGCAAGCTGGAAAGTGTTTTGAGGTTGGAAGGATGAAACTGTGAGCTTTGTTACTGAGGATGAGGTGCCAGGATCATTTCTATAGCTGGGTTTTAATAAGGAGTTCCATTGGTGGTAAATATAGGAAGCAGGGTTATCGGATGGGATTTATATCAATGTGCAGTGTAATGATGCATATATATAGTAGGAGTTAAACTGAGATCATTAAACTCAATAATCAAAGCAAAGTTTGTGCATACTGGATCTCAAAGAAAGCCTCTGCAGGTTACCTCTAAAATAAGGGGGAAAATAGCAGTTGCTGGCCGGATTTGTACAGTGATTGGAATATCACTTAAATACTGTATGTGGATACTGAAACTGGTGCATACTTAAACAGGTACGGAAGATGATAACTATAGGGCTGCTTGAATAAGTGCTACTCAACATAGTTAAGTTTTATGATACCTAACCTTAATTTCTTGACACATTTTCCCCCAAACTTCAGAAAGTGACTATAAATCATAGAAGTCTTAGCTGTATGCCAAGTCTGAAGTTTTAAAAATCAGCTATTTCAATCATCTGAGTGAAGATAGTGAATAATTATTAGAACATAATCCTTATATTAGTCATTTCCATGAGGCTGTAACACAAAGCCACATGGGGTATGTTGAAAATACAGTCTAGACACACAGCCTATTGTTATGTACTCATATTCATTGTGAAACTAACTTACATTTTCTTTGGAACAGACCTTACAAATGATGGGACCTTAGCCAAAGACAAGAATACGTAGCCCATATTTACAGACCCATTAGCACTCTATGAAGATCAGAATTTACCATCTAGGGACAGTATCAGCATTCCTCTTACCCACATCAGTAGCAGTTCTTCCTTACTCATGCCAACAGTATGTGAAAGTAATTGCAACAGTTTCCCAAAATAGTTCATTTTGCTGGTAAAGCAAATGACAACCTGCCGCAATAACAACAAATGAATAATGCTTCAACTCTTGTATAGTCACGTCCTCACTCTTATGGTTAAACCAGCCAGATGGAATGAAAGATTGGCAAATGATATTTCCTTTTACTCTATCATTTAAGATTTCTCCTTATCAGATATTTGGAAATATTCCAAGTAGTTGACTTTGGATGACAAGTCCCAATGTGAGGATAAGACAGCTAGGATAAAGAGATTCCATTGTCTTTCCCTATGTTGTAAAAGGAAGTTGCAAAGTTATGCATAAGTAGGTGTGAAAATAATTTGTTGAAACTTCAGGTTTCACTTAAACAGTGAAAAGTTTTTTATGTAACTTGCACTTGCTTCATTAGATTCAATGTAAAAGTCAAACAATAAGTATGCATATGAGATTTGAAAACAGGAATGTGTTCAAAGAAGTACACAAAAACACTATGAAATTCTGATCTTTTGCGCTTTCACAATCCATTTTTATAACTCAGATGACTAATTCAGAGCCTCTTATTGTATTAATTCCTATCACCTCACCTTCTCAATCCTTATCTCTCATTCTCTAGCTCTTCTTGTCTGTACGATTTTTTTGTTGCCCTGAACCTTCCACGAAACAATTCTGTTAATAACTGAGGAACTTTGGATTCTTTGAATCTACCATTTTAAAAGTTGGCATGTTTAGGTCAAATTGGAGTGAGATGGGGGAAAAAACGCCCCCACCTACCTAATACCCTTTTTTCCCCATGTAGATGGTTATCCACTTAGAAAGCCTTTGATTAGAGATTGCAGACCCTTTTGATCTATCTGTGAGCAAATAATTTGGGGGTCTTTCTGAATGGTTTCCCTTCCAGATAGAAGGCCAGGGCTCTCCTGATCTCAAGGGTGCAAAACCTTGCCTTTTGTTTATCTAGGTGAGGTTTAGGGTGAAAGGCTGGCAGATGAATGGGTTGGCTAATATGAAACTAAGAGGAAACTTTAGGTAAAAATTTGAGATGTAGTCACAATATGACTTTGTCCTTAATAAATACTGTGAATGGGGGGCAGGTCATAAAACCCCCTATTTTCCCAACCCAACACATCAACTTGATAGTTATCAGGAATGCTGTTTTCATTTATAAAGGGAGGAGTGAAAAGGCAGCCACCAGTTCAAATGGTGGTCTTGTAAGGCATTTAAGAATCAGATTGAGGTCCCAAAACAGAATAGGAGTCTTGACTGGCAGAAAAAGATTTCTGACCCCCCTGAGGAACTTCTGTCATTTTGGTGGGCAAAACAGAATAACTCTCTATGATGGCTGCCATGTGGACGCTAATGGAGCTCAGTGATAGCCCCAAAATTTTAATATTAGGATATAGTCCAATATATCTGGCAGCAATGTCGTCATCGGTGGAATATGTCTGAGGTCATACCAAGAGGTAAATCTTGTTCATTTTGAGAGAATGAGTGGCAAGTACACTGTTTTCTGCTGTGTATTAGTACTATTTTTACTTCTTCTGAGCAGGTTGTCTCTAATTCTGTGAACAATTGATACCCCCTCTTTTGAGCTAAAGCACTCTGAGATGGAGGTGAAGGATCTTCCTGGCTTCCTGGAAGAGGAGATGAGGAGCAGCCTGGAGAGTGATCTGGCGTATCAGGTAAGGAAATCATGTTTGTCTGGGCCAGGTCAGAATTATGATGATCACTCTGGCTTTGCTCATTTTTATTTTGAGTAGAACTTTGTCAATGAGAGGAAATAGTAGGAATGTGTACAGTAGATCCGACAACCAATGAAGGTGAAAGGCATGCCCCAGGGCTCAGTGACTCAGCCCATCTCTAGTGCAAAACTGGGCACATCTCTTGTTTATCGCTGTGGTGAACAAGTCTCTCTGGGGTTGCCCCACTGCTGGAACATGTGGTGTAATACACTGGAATCAATTTGGTCTTGTGGTCTTGGAAGGAGTGCTTGCTGAGTAGCCAAAATATGTTGGAGCCAAGAAGTGGTGACTTGGACATCACAGATGCATCCAAGTCTCAGGGAAAATGAAAATTCCATGGTACCAAGCATACCATGGTCTGCCCTGAGGTAATAGTGGCTGAGGGAACAGTATCATGAGTCTTGGCTACTCTGAGGGAAGTGCAGTCAGAGCCCGAATGGGCTTCTTCAGTATCAGGGAAGCAGAGGAAGAGCTCTTCTTTCCATCTGGATCCGTGACAGTACCAATGACCTCTCTGGGCCTGAGGTTTTGCTGTCTTTTGGTCTAATAGTGCACTTTGTACCTGAGGAACCAGGAGCCTTATGGGTACTGGACTGGAGAGAAGATGGTGCTGAAGTACCTGAATAAATGGACAATCTGTGCTTTTTTGAAGTAGATTCTCTACCTGGTGAACTTGTGACATGGCCTCTGGAAGACTTTTGAGAGGAGTCTTGGGTCTTCCTCTTAGATGCCCTCAGAGTACAGCTCAGAATACTGGAGGAAGCAGACTTGCTCAGAGACCAATGTATGTGGAGGGGAGGAGGGGGAAGCGGGTGTCCCTTTCCCTGAGTCAGAAGCCGGGGCAGCGAGCTCTCCATAAGGACACAAAGTTTGATCTCCCTGTTTTTTATAGTTCTAGACTTCAATGCCAGACAGAAACTACACTTCTGGGCAATGTACAATTACCTGCGGCAACTAATCCACTGAGAGTGCCAGTCACATACCGGGATTGCCTCCTGGTATGACAGCCAAGAGGATCTGAGCACCATCATTGCCAGGAGGCACTGGAGATGGATCGGTCGCATGCTTTGGATGGAAACTGATTCCTTCACCAGAGTAGCAATAAAATGGACACCTGAAGGCAAAATGAGGCTGCCCGAAAACAACATGGTGAAGAGCTGTGGAAGTCGAGCTGAAAAACCCGAGGCACAGCTGAGGAACCATTGAAAGACTTGCCAGAAACAGACAGGAGTGGAAGAGCTTCATCACTGCCCTAAATACCAGAGGCGTAACAGGAACATGTTGATGATGATGATGACAATGACAGACAATATTTTAAACTGGGAGAACCAGGCACAACCTTTCAGTGAATAAGAATATCTACTAACTAGTGTGTGTGTGTGTGTGTGTGTGTGTGTGTGTGTGTGTGTGTGTGTGTGTGTGTGTGTGTGTGTGTGTGTGTGTGTGTGTGTGTGTGTGTGTGTGTGTGTGTGTGTGTGTGTGTGTGTGTGTGTGTGTGTGTGTGTGTGTGTGTGTGTGTGTGTGTGTGTGTGTGTGTGTGTGT
>ML677349.1:25162155-25266815 GCA_007922305.1 Dermatemys mawii
TTCTCAATTTTGGCGTTTGAGGCATCCAGTAAAGTGATCTTAAGCCATTCCCAATGATCATTCACATTTTTCTGATTAAATTGTTGCTAATCTGGCTCAAAATAGCTTTCAGCTTTGTTAAATTGGTCCTTTTAAAACACCAAGTGTGTGTGTATAATATATACACTGATCTGACTTTATTCTGTTTGCACATTAGAAATGTGATCAAGTTATGATTGTACCTAAATTACCAATATTTTTAGTTGTGTGATCACTTCCTTAGTCTGTCAAGACAAAATGAGGCACTTTTACATCAGACTGTCCCCATTCCAGAATGACCTCAGGAGTACACAAATAAGCTACTGAGGAGTGCATTGATTTAAATAACTTATTTAAGTCACGATTTAATCAACAAGGAGGAATAGCTTAGTATACAAAAATATCCACAGGAAATTTACAGCAAGACTCTTGCATCATTAGTAGACCTGACCAGTCTACTTAGGAGCCCTGAAACAAAATTCAGACCAGCATATAATCAGGTGAGCTCCCACAAAAGGATAAAATTACTTATCTGTAATTCTGCTTCTCTGAAGATCTCCTATTGCAAGATTTCACTTCTGCATCTTGGGTCTTTACCATTAGTGGGATTCCCCTAGCTCTTAAAACCTTTTTGATCCTGGAGGGTAGTGATAGCAGGTAGAGCAAAAGCCAGGGACTTACTGACTGTAATATGCCTTCCCCGCGACAGGCTCCAATTAGTTTTTTTAATGCATTTAAAATGACCAATAGGTGATTCAAACTATGCCTCAAATAAATTAAAAAAAGAAATAAGGTGCAAGAAAAAAACCCAACAACTCTCAAACAAAAAATACCTTTAAGGTCTGGGAGGAGATGTGCAGTGAGTGGGAATCCTGCAACATATCTTTACAGAAGCAGAACTACAGATATGTAATTGCCTTTTATCTAAAGATACATTTTTGAAGGGATCTCACTCTTGGAGAGTAAGAAGAAGCTTGAGGGATGCCCCCTGCAACCCATCCCCCCCATCCCGCAAAATAAACAAAAGAGTAAATTAGTGATATGTAGCAGTAAAAATCAATAATTTCAGCGCAAGGATCAGGTCTTTATATATATTAGCAAAGCACCTTGCTCAATGAGACCTTGATCCTGATTGGAGTCTCTATATATTCCTGCAACACAAATATGAAATGAACATAGGCGTGCACAGCCCATTTCATTAGGGTGTACACCCAGAGAGCCCTGCCCTCATCTCATCCACTTCCTCCCACCTCCCGACTGCCCCCCCTCAAAACTCCCAACCCCCCTCTGCTCCTTGTCCCCGACTGCCCCCTTCTGAGACCCTCCTCCATAACTGCCCCCCAGGACTCTACCCCCTACCTGTCCCCTGACTGCCCCGGCCTCTATCCACCCCACTAACCCCCGACAGACTCGCAGGACTCCCATGCCCCATCCAACCCCCCTGCTCCCTGACCACCCCCTCCAGAGACCCCCTGCCCCTAATCACCTCACTGGAACCCCATCCCCTATCCTATCTGCCCCATCCAAACCCCGCTCCCTTACCACACCACTTACTCCCACCTCCCAGAATCTCAATGCACTGTGTCCAGTGAGGTCTGAGCTCTTACCGCTCAGCCTGCCGGAGATCGCAGCCCCATGGCTCTGAGTGGTAGGAGCTAGGGCCCCACCAGAGCCACACCGCTGCTCCACTGTCCAGGGCGGCTCCTGGACATGGTGCACTGAGGCTCCAGGGGATGGGGAAAGGTGGGGGTGGGGCCAGGGCCCGGGGAGCCTCCCTGGCCGGCAGCTCAGGCACGCCGGACAGGAGGAGCTTGCCCACCCCTGCATTAGGGTGTGCCTGGGCACACCAGGCACACCCTGTGCGCACGCCTGTGGAAATGAACAACAACAATTACTGAATGAACAACATTATACTGGGTTATCATCATTCTTTGTGTATGCTGATAGTATGGTGACCACATTTTCAAAATGCAAAAACAGGATATATGCAGGAGCCCTGCACCGCCCCCCCCCCCACCCCCCTTCCCCCCGCCCCCCCCCCCCCCCCCCCAGGCCCTGGCCAGGCCAGAAGCCAGAGCCAGCTAGTGCTAAAAGCCATGCAGGGAGCCCAGACCACTGTAAGGAGCCCTGGACCCTAGACTAGGGTTGCCAACTTTCTACTTGCACAAACCTGAACACCTTTGCCCTGCTCCTGCCCCTAATCCACCCTCCCCACTCCACATTCCGCCCCTTCTCTGAGGTCCCACTTCTTCAGCACCCATTTACTGTGGTTCCTGGCCCATGGGAGTCATGGGGATGGTGCTTGGGGTGGGGAAAACCTGCATAGCTCCTTGGCTGCTTCTACACGTAGGACCTGGATGGGGGATATGCTGGCTGCTTCCCAGGAGTGCCCAACACGGAGGCTAGCAGGTAGCCTGCCAGCCCCGCTACACGGAGCTGTCAACCAGTCAACAACCTGTACAGCACTGCCAGGATCCCTTTTCAACTAGGTATTCCAATCGAAAACCGGACACCTGGTCACCCTACCTTACACTTGCCCTGGGTGGGGTGCTGGGATGCCCAAGAACAGCCCCTGGCCATGTGTCTGTCCCCCGGGTTGCGCTGCCCAGGGCAGGTGGAAGCTCTAATGGCCCGGGCTCTCTCGGTGGCTCTTACTACTGCTCAGCTCCAGCTTCTGTCTTGATCAGGGGTGGGGTATCAAGGGGAAGAAGAGGAGCTGGAGGAGTGGCCTTGTGGCAAGGGGAGACTAAGGTCCACCTCATCCCTCCTCACTGGAAACAGGCTGGCACCACCCCAAGCCTCAGGCAGGCACAGAGCAGTGCCAAATGCTATCCTGGAATCATTCAACCTAGGATCAGGACTTAAATGTACATTTTGGGACTTGTCTCACCCAAATGTGGACAGGTGGTCACACTAGCTGTTAGGCATGAGGCTGAAGGATGAGAGCCAAACTACAAAGAAATTACAATATGCCACCACATAGACTTCAGCAGCAAAACTTATATCCATAAGAACATAAGAAAGGCCGTACTGGGTCAGACCAAAGGTCCATCTAGCCCAGTATCCTGTCTACCGACAGAGGCCAATGCCAGGTGCCCCGGAGTGAGTGAACCTAACAGGCAATGATCAAGTGATCTTTCTCCTGCCATCCATCACCCACCTCCGACAAACAGAGGCTAAGGACACCAATCCTTACCCACCCTGGCTAATAACCATTAATGGACTTAACCTCCATGAATTTATCCATATTAAGATTGATAGGACAGATTAATTTAGAATAAAAAAAAGACTATAGGGATGTTGTAATTATTCCCCAAATAAGTGTTTTAGACCCAGGAAATTAAGAGTAAAGGATAAATTTAATTTAAAAGAAATCTAAATAACCCAAGATATGGCACCTAAACAGCCTTAACTCTGTCCTACAGTCACCTCATTCAGTAACCATATGATTAAGGGATGTCAGTATTTGTGGTCTCAGATTAGATTGATTTTTAAATATGTTAGATTATTTTATTTCCCCCTCTCATGGTGTCACCACTACAAGTGAGGCATTTACAAATAATACAATTCTTTGTGAGTTTCTCTGAAGTAGTTAATTATTATTCAGTGCCTACTCTAATTTTTTCAGAAAATACACTGTATTCTTCAGCCATAACTAAGCTGTTGCAAAAGTCAACACAACTCGGTTTTAACTATGCTAAAACCACTAGTACATCCATACTAACTTATTTTGTATTGCCACAGTTCCTGAGGCCCCAGTCTTGTATCATTAACCCTTTATGCAAGACTGGTGCTTGGACTAAACAAACAGTAGAAAGGACAAGAGAACTGTGAAACACTCACGCTCAGCATAATAAGCAGCAGTCTCAGCACAAAAAATGTCTAGCCAGATCTACACTTTTCCAAAATAGCAAGGTACTTGGATTCAAGGATTTGGATTGGCCCATTATAGAAACAGATCTGGTCTTAATCTTATGCTGTCATTTAATACACACGTTTCCCTGTTGTTCAGTTCAGTATAACTGAGTCTATACATCCACAGATGCATACCAAGATTGATGTCACGATGTCCCCATGGAGGCCACTGAAAGGCCCAAAACATGGAAACAATTGTGGTTATTTAAGTATCCACATCTTTTGAGTACTGTCTATGATGAAGATAGTCAAAGCTGAACCCAGCAGCCACCTCCATCAGCACTGCTTTGATGACTTTCTAGGTACAGACATTATTAGGACACAAGACCAACAAATTCTGAATCATGATTACCAAAAATGCCAATGCTGGCAAACATATGGTTGCCAAAAGCTTTGGTGATTTGATAATATTGACAGTGATAGACAAACTGAATATCCCAGCCAGACTACCGCAAGGACCTAGCTAGACACTGATTCAGGTGGTGCTCAATCTGCAATGAGGCTACAGCCCTTTGAGATGATGATTACAGAAGCAGATCAGCCATACAGTTTGGTTCTGGAGTCAAACTGCCAAGTTTTATGGTGTTTGAACCAAGGGACTTGTTTTGGGTCCAGCTCTAATTTTTTACTGTGTACTTCCAAAAACAGGGAAAATGCTAATCACCCCGAGCCATTCATATTTCTGCATTTGTAGGGTGACAGGATGGCTCAGAGGACTGTTGATACTAACTTAGAGTAGACATAGGCCAGTAATGACCAGAGAGCATCACCATTTGATGGTTGCTCATAAGTGTAAATGTTACAGTTACCAGTGAGATGTCCACATTATAGCAAACGTAGAAGCATAGAAGATTAGGGTTGGAAGAGACCTCAGGAGGTCATCTAGTCCAACCTCCTGCTCAAACCAGGACCAACACCAACTAAATCTACCCAGCCAGGACTTTGTCAAGCCAGGCCTTAAAAACCTCGTAGGACGGAGATTCCACCACCTCCCTAGGTAACCCATTCCAGTGCTTCACCACCCTCCTAGTGAAATAGTGTTTCCTAATATCGAACCCAAACCTCCCACACTGCAAACTGAGACCATTACTCCTCCTTCTGTCATCTGCCACCACTGAGAACAGCTGAGCTCCATCCTCTTCGAAACCCCCCTTTAAGTAGTAAAAGGCTGCTATCAAATCCCTCCTCACACTTTTCTTCTGTAGACTAAACAAGCTCAGTTCCCTCAGCCTCTCCTCGTAAGTCACATGCCCCAGCCCCCTGATCATTTTTGTTACCCTCCACTGGACTCTCTCCAATTTGTCCACATCCCCTCTGTAGCAGGGGCCCCAAAACTGGACACTATACTCCAGATGTGGCCTCACCAGTGCTGAATAGAGAGGAATAATCACTTCCCTCAATCTGCTAGCAATGCTCCTACTAATACAGCCCAATATGCTGTTAGCCTTCTTGGCAACAAGGGTGCACTGCTGACTCATATCCAGCTTCTCATCCACTGTAATCTGCAGGTCCTTTTCTGCAGAACTGCTGCTTAGTCAGTTGGTCCCCAGACTGTAGTAGTGTACGGAATTCTTTCATCCTAAGTGCAGAACTCTGCACTTGCCCTTGTTGAACCTGATCAGATTTCTTTTGGCCCAATCCTCCAATTTGTCTAGGTCACTCTGGACCCTATCCCTATCCTCCAGAGTATCTACCTCTCCCCCATCTTAGTGTCATCTGCAAACTTGCTGATTGTGCAATACATCCAATCATCCAAATCATTAATAAAGATATTAAACAAACCCAGTCCCAGGACCGACCTCTGGGCATTCTACTTCATACCACCTGCGAATTAGACATCATGCCATTGATCACTACCCATTGAGCCCAAAAATCTAGCCAGCTTTCAATCCACTTTATAGTCCATTCATCCAATCCATACTTTTTTAACTTGCTGGCAAGAATACTGTGGGAGACCTCACCACCAGGTAGCCTCCTTGTTGGTATCCTGAGCAGAGAGGCCATAAACTGAACAGTCATGGAAATGGAACTGACATTTTATTAAACCTAGTTGTTGTTTTCCCATGATTGAGGCAAATTGGAAAGATGAAATAGGGAAGCTTGCATTGCTGGTGCCCTGCTATATCTTTTCAGTCATTTAATAGCAGTTTCTAGTCTCCTTTGCAATAGCATTAGCTTTACATATATATTAACAAAGACCATTTCTTGCAACAAGTTAACTCCTTATCTGTTCTATCTTGTATTTAACTGTGACACTCTGGGTACCTTTCCCAGACCCAAACAGTTCTGTGCAGATTGAAAGCTTCTCTCTTTCACCAACAGAAGTTTGTCCAATAAAAATATATTACTTCATCCACCGTGTCTCTGTAATAGTCTGAGACCAACACAGCTACAAAAACACTGCATACAACAATGTGAAAACAGTGTCACCAGTGCTGGTTTACATTCAGCTCAGAAGACAGCAAGGATTGAAATAGCTTTAGTGACGCACACAAAGCAGCCTCATACTAGCAGGGTCTGGTTTTTATTAGAGTATAATACCATCAGTCAATACTCATCTGCAGCAGTGTTCTGTTTGTAATAAGTATGCCAAAAAGGTGCGTCTTCCTATATCAATGACTTGGGGAATGAATAGAAACTATTTGAAACAGTAAGGTTGAAGAATAAAGGTCTCCTTTTAAGTCTGTTTGTGCTTACTGAAAACATGCTTATTCTAGCAGCAGAAAAAAAAAAAACAACCCAGCAGATGAAAGCTGTCATCTGTAACAAAAATAATCTGCTGGGATTTCAAGTTCACTTTTCAATGTCACAAGTGAGGACATTTTATGCTTATGAAATAGCATTTCACTGGTTCATAACTTTTTTTTTGTGGCTAAAAATGAGGTTCACACAAAAGATTTACATTAACATATTTTTAGATTTTTCATGGGGAGAAAATTCTGCAGAAAGGACATAAATCCAAACCACAAACAAAGCTCAGGGAAGTTATTTAAATTTTAAAAAGGGGGCAGTAGTTTATCTGTGATTATAAGTGAAGATAAGGTTATCAACACTTCATGAAAAATGCTATGCTACAGTGTTATATTAATGTTTCTTAACTTTAACATAATGTCTATTGGGTTTATACGTGATTCCATATTTTAAATACCCTTTTCAACTATATTTTCAGTAATTAACCCAGCCAGGTCTAGACAGCTGCTAGAGTCAGAGGCTCATGTTTTTACAATTTTTCACATTTTTCTAATATGTGATGCATTGCCATTCTTTAAGAAATTATAAAGGAATAACAGAATGGTGAGTTTTGTACTGCAAAACCTTTGCTTGGTAAAAGTTTTACATTTTGCTACTAGATCACTCTATTACTTTGCAGATGTTATGTGAATATATATGCGTATTTCAAAAGGCAGATGTTAAATTATCTCCTAATCCAGAAGAGTGGCCAGAAAATGGCAGGTCATTTGAGAGAACTCTAAATTCTAAGCAATGGACATGTCTACTTCATTTTTCAATTGATGGCATTGTACAAGCTCAAATGAGACATCCTACAATCCCTGTAGTAGCTATATAATATTATTAATGTATTTGTTTCTGGTATGTGAGGCACTTCCCAAAAGTGAAAGAGGATATGGTCCCTGACCCAAGTACATTTGTATTACAGAGACACTATATAAGATTCAAACAAACAATTAAAAGAACATTAAGGTTGAAAATCAAAACACTCCAAAGTTAGGAAATGGCAATATTAGATTTTCTGTGTAACCTTAATTTGGCTCCCTTTCACATATGAATTATGATACCATCTTTAGTTACATGATCACATACAGGTTTTTCCACAGGATCATTGTCTCATTAAATTGGCAGCATGGGTGGTATTCACTTAATGAGCCATGTTTTGTTAAGAGATGCACCATTTGTTACTAGTTTTGGAAGATATTTCCTGACAGCAGAGGAATGGTGAGACTCAGAAACCTCTGTCTGCACTATAGGTTCTAGAAGGGAGTGTTCTCTAATGGGAATAGGCTCTTCTGCTTGTTCCCCCCAACCTCAGCTTCTTCTGTCCCATCCTCACCAACTTGTCCCTCTCCCATCCATCATCCACCCCAGTTCCTGACTCAGTCCCATTTTCCTTGCCAACCCACTCCCAGTCTCCACTCCTCAGGCCTCTCATCCCACGCCCAGTCTCCTCTGCTCAGCCTGTCCTAGTCTCCCCTCTGAGTCCAATTTTCCCACCACCCAGCCTCTCTCCACTTCTCTTAAACCAGGGGTTCTCAAACTGGACCCCTTGAGGTTATTAGATGTGGGTTGTGAATACGTGCACGAAACAGAGAGCAATTGCTATAAAATACATCATTGAAATCTAACATGTTAGAAAATTGCACATACCTTTCTGTCACAATGTAGTCTATTTACTTCAAAAACTACTGTAAATGTATAATACAGTGATTGTTGATCCTTTATATATAGATTACATACATTATCACCACTTTAATGAAATTGGACTCCGGGGATTGTAGTATTGTACACACAGGTTTGTTGTCTTGAGGCTACAAAAGTGTGACACAGACAACACTGTTTCAGAACTGGGTATCTGGCCAGCAGCTGCCACTTCCCGGCTGCGCAGCTCTGAAGACAGCCCTTGCCACCAGCTGCTGGCCAGAGTGCTGCCTTCGGAGCTGAGAGGCTCTGAAAAGTGATATTAACAAACATACAAATGTCACTTTTGATAGCCGACTTAACACCACATTGCCACCCTTACTTCTGTGCTGCTGCTGGCGGCAGCACTGACTTCACAGTGCCCAGCTCTGAAACAGCACAACCACCACCACCAGCAGCAGCAGTGTAGAAATAAAGGTGAAAATGGGGCATCAACTCTGCTGTAAAAAAATCATATTTGTATGTTTGTTAATATCACTTTTGTTTTTTTCCCCACACCCTGACGGACAAAAGTTTTAACAACAAAAATGCTAGTGTAGTCATAGCCTTACTCAAGAATGTTACAGCTAAATACAAGAGGGAACAGATTGTTTAGCATAAGTAGTTAACACATATTTCAAGAAAACATTCAAGATAAAGTGGTCTGTTAATACTTCAGTCATAGGGAGGAAAGGAGTGTGGGGTGGGGGGAGGCAGGCAGTGTTAGTGGGTTTTAGATTGTTGTAATAAGACATAAATCCAGTGTCTCTGTTCAGGCCAAGATTTTTTAGTGTTTAATAAAGTTATGAATGTAACCTCCTGGGCTCATCTTTTGAAAGGTTGGACCAATACAAGTTGGTCTAATAAAATATATTACCTCACCCACTTGGTCTGTCTAATATCCTGGGACTGATATAGCTGTAACAATACTGCATGCCAACTGAACTTTTATAACTGGTTGGGAACTGCCCACAGCTTTCTTGGTATCAGAGCCTGGTCATTATCTGAGCTGCTTTACTAAACTCTGGCTCTGCAAGGGAGCTGGAAGGCTAGCAGATCCAGCCCCTTGAGGAGTTCCCCTATGTGGAGCACTGCCCAGAAGGCCTATGATCATAATAGCAGCTCCTAATGTTCTCCTGGCTCCATTAGAGGAGAGCTGGGATGAGGTCAGTGTCCTTTGTCCTGGTGAACTCTGGCTGCCTGAAAGTCCCCTGGAGAATCAGAAATAAGTCTGAGTGGTCCTAAGGGTGCTCTGACTCAAGCCAGGAACCAGTGTGGTCATAAGATCGAGAAAAGGGGGGGAGGGAGGAGGGCTGAATATAACAGTGACTAAAAGCCACTTCGTTAGCCACCCTCCTCCTGAGCTGTGTCAAATGCAGCCTGTAATCTGGGCCTAGATATTTATGAAGGGTTCCTGCCACCCCCAGTTAAAAAACAAAACAAAACACTGAGAGAATGGAATGTTTAATAGCTATTTTTCCATAAGGTGAAAATTACTGACCTGTAACCCTGCTTCATTATGTCTCACTCTTGGATCCCTTGCTCCAAGCATAGGACAGAGAAGGTTTCATGCTAGTAACATGAAACTCAAGAGTGTAAATCCTTCAGTGATGATATCTTAAAGAATATGATTTACAGCTGCTACACAGGTAGTCTTACACCCAGCAGATAAAACACTAGCTAATAAGCCTCGTTCTTATTACAGTAGTGGCATCATTGGCTCTAGCTTGTGGTAGGTACGCAACTGGGAGGTATGCAGTCTGTGTGCCATCATTAGATATATATAGGCTCACCAGAGGAAGTAATAATTAAAGGCTCAGGAGTAGTATCAGCTTGCCTTGTTTAAAATATATTGTCTGTTTTAAGCTTTGTAGCTTGTCAGAGTCTTTCTTTCTGCTTTCCTCTACATTGAGTACGAACCGGGAATGTTTGGAGAGAAAACATACAGTCACTCCACGAGAGAGAGAAAAAATTACTGTCAGTATAAAGTTACAGGTATATTTGAAAAGTGGATGTGATGGATGGTGTGCAGCTTTGTGAGCAAACAGCAAGAAAGGAAAGCTGATTTATAAAAAATGCTCTTAGCTCCAACAGAACCACCAACTTGTTACAGGTACATTGTCAAATCAGTGAATGATGCTATTTTCTGCATCAGTTCTAGGTTTTTCCACCTTTCTTTCACAGTAGGAACATAACTGGATTCTGACATCATTTACCTTAGTGTAAATGCAGAGTGACTGCAAGATTTTACAGCATTCTAAGTGATATCTGAATCTGCCATTGGGCCAGGATCATTGGCTGTAGAAGAGCAGCAGAAAGATGGCTTTAGCTCAAGATGGATAAAATCCATTATTTTGTTTTAAATTGGTTTATTCAAATTAAGTTTAAATTTTAATTGAATTCTGTATTTAAATTTTAATATTTTAAATAGAAATCTATTTAAAATTAAATTTGAAATTGGCATCCTATGTTGAGGCCTACATTTACTATAATCTATTATTATTTTATTAAAATCTAAAAAATATTAAGCAATACATGTTTACTACAAAGCTTTAAAGAGAATCAAACCTCTGAACTAGTGGAAGGCACTGTCAAAGCATCTGGAACTATATTTTGTTTAAGTGTTAACACTGCTTTTGACCACAGAAGCTTCTTCTGTGGGTACAAAAAGAACATTTTCTTCATTTCAGTTTATTCAGATAGTTCAATTCAATGACTAGTTCATTCAAATTAATTCCTGGATGTATGCAACAAGAGTTACTATGACAGCAAGGAATACAACAATGGTGAAACTTTATAAGTTTGCACTCTAAGAAATGGAGAAGGAAAGCATCAAATGGTCAAAACTGGTATAACTCCAGAGTTTTTCCTGGTTATTTTGTTACCAAAAATCAGTGGGCCAAATTTTCTGCTGGTCTGCTGGTGTAAATAGGATAGATAGGAATTGTTGATCAAGATCTAAAATTATACTTGTTTAAAGCATTTAAGAGGGCTGTTTTACCATTTTTATGTCTTCCCACTGGCTCTATAATTATTATACAAAGTCCTTGGCTCCCTTCCAAGGATCAGAGCTCCAGTCCTTTCTGAACATTTAGCAGTTGGACAGTGAGATTTCAAACAGCAATTTATGCATTTATGTTATAATACACATGGTTACAATATGCTGAGTGAAGGAAGTGATGCCAAAACTTTAAATTAATAAACAAAAGATTTAAATTGAACACAGGGCAAATGGCAATCGGTTGATGGAAATCACAGAATTATATGACAGGAAAGAACTTCAAGAAGTCATCTAGTCCATCTCCCTGCTCTGAGGCAAGACCAGCTTTACCTTGAACATCTCGACAGGTTTTTTTCTAATCTGTTCTTCAAAACTTCTAATGACAGGCCTTCCACAATCTCTCTTGGTAACCTCGTCCAGTACTTAAAACTACCCTAATACTTAGAAAACATTTCATAATATCTAACCTAAATCAAATTTGTATGCATGTATCAGTTCTGTATCTGAAGTTAAGAATATTGACTATGTGACTGTTACAGCTGTGTGTTACTTGGGGAACGCCCACCAGACAGTAGACCTCAATGGGCCATTAGGAAAGACAATAGAATGGGTCTTTGAACATGCTGATTTCTCCTCTTCCTATGGACATTAGAAATAAACTTTGTCTTATGGTGGCTTTAATACTGCAAGGTAATGTGATAATGTCACCTAGTATGGAGTACCACCTTGGACACCGCTAGTATTTTTCCACTGGAAACAAAGGATTCCTACCTTATTTAAATCCTATTTAAGGCTGGGAAGTGAGTTAATCAAGGCTATTCTGCAATTCCTTCCCACCCAAGAGGAAGACTGCTGAAAGCACCTGAAGAAACAAAGTAACTAATCTGGAGAAAGGCAAGGACTGAGTCCAGACTAAGACAGAGGTCTAGCCTGTGAAGAGAAAAAAATGGAACTCTTAAGCTGTGAAAACTCTGTAACCTGCCTAAAATATTTAGGGGGAGAAATTATTATTTGTAGCCTGTCTCTTTAGTGAATTAAAGCTTAGTTTGTGTGCTTTGTTTTATTTGCTCAGTAATCTGCTTTGTTCTGTTTGCTATCCCTTATGATATCTTAAAATTTACCCTTTGTAGATAATAAACTTGTTTTTGTTTATTCCAAAACCCAGTTTGTGCAATTCATAATGCGGGGGGGGGGCCGGGCGGGAAGGGGATGAAGACCTGTGCATATCTCCCTCTACATTGAGGGAGGGGGAGATTTTTATCAGCTTGCACAGTTCAGCTCTTTCTATACAGTGCAAGACAATATTATTTTGGGTTAACACCCCAAAGGAGGTGTGCATGTGAGTGCTGGGTAAATCCTCAAGCTGAATTCTCCCATACAGAGCTGATTTCAGTCTGTGTCTACAGCTGGTGTGGCCTTACCTGTGTGCATGCCAGAGAAGGCTTGAGTGCCAGGCACAACAAGGACAGAGGGAGAAAGCTCAGGGCTGGTGGAATGGCCAGGCTCAGTGGGACCTCAAGACTGGGGGTTGAACCTGTCATACTTACCTAGTAGTTCTCTACTTCTGGCAAACAGAGGCTAGGGACATCATCTCTGCCTATCCTGGCTAATAGCCATTGATGGACTTATTCTCCATGAATTTATCTAGTTCTTTTTTCAACCTTGTTATAGTCTTGGCCTTCACAACATCCTCTGCCAAGGAGTTCCATGGGCTGACTGTGTGTTGTGTGAAAAAAAATACTTCCTTTTGTTTGTTTTAAACCTGTTGCCTATTAATTTCATTTGGTGGCCCCTAGTTCTTGTGTTATGAGAAAGTAAATAAGGAAGTGCTATTTATTCTTTCTCCACATCGGTCATGATTTTATAGGCCTCTATCATATACCTTCTTAGCTGTCTCTTTTCAGAGCTGAAAAGTCCCAGACTTATTAATCTCTCCTCATAGGCAGCCATTCCATACCCCTAATCATTTTTGTTGCCCTTTTCTGAACCTTTTCCAAGTTAGTCACCTGGAGAACACCCTCACAAAACTCCCCTGTTAGCTGCTCCTGTTTGCTAGTTCCTCTGGTTGCTTAGGAGTGGGCTGTTTAAAGCCAGGGTCTTCCTGAATAGCCCCACCCCTTGGTTAAGGGTTGATGGGTGCTAAAGGGTCTAGAGATCAAAGCCTTGTTAAGAGGCTCTTAGCCTTGCTCAGCAGGCCACAAGTCTCAGAACACACACAGTCAGCACACGGTCCCCCAAACAAGCAGACCACATGGTATATTTCAGTCCAGCAGCAAGCACATCACAACACACACACATACACACACATCAAACTTACCCCAAACTCACTCCTCCTTCACCTGGAGAACTCCCTCACAAAACTCCCATTAGCCGCTCCTGCTCACTAGCTCCTCTGGTCACGTGGGGTGGGCTTTTTAAAGCCCTGATCTTCCTGAGTAGATCCGCCCCCTAGTTAAGTGTGGAATCATCATTTCATGATAACTTACATCCAATTGCCTTCAATCTTCAGGCGTGCAACCAGTTCCTCCATTAATCAGAATTAAGTCTAAAATGGCTGTTCCCCTGGTTATTTCCTCCACGTTCTGAAATAAGAACTTATCCAAAATGATGTTGGAATGTACTGACTTTGTGTTTTGCTGAATTACTTTTCTAACAGATGTCTGGGTTGTTAATATTCCCCCGTTACTACAACATCTTGCATTTTACCTGTTTCTTCTAGCATGATGCATTTTCATCTACATGTCTTGCTTAGGAGATGGATTGCTGCATGTTTTAACAGCTTTGTTTTTTTGTGACCTTCACAGTCAGACCCAGAGAACATTGCTAAGTCCAGGCTTGAGGTGGCAAAGACAAAGATTATTGTGGCGAGGCCAATGACTATGAATGAGGGGTGAAAGTTTTCTTCTTAGCAGAAGTCAGGAGTAGACATTTCTTGCTACTTTTGTTATCTGTGTCACGAGGACTAGCAATGAGACTGGCAGAATTTAAGACAGGTGGGTATTTGGATGAACAGAGGGCAGACATCTTCAGTGGAAAGTGCAGTCAGAAATTCCCCATCACCACCAGCATCAATCTGTACTTCTGATGTTGAGTTTAGCTTTTCAATCAGGAGCATATTTCCTTCAGATATTGATCAGCTATGTGATGGCATATCTACTCCAGAAGGAAGTGAGAGCACTTTGGTTCATCTGCATATTACTGGCATCTGAGCCCAGAGCACCTTAGAATCATCCCAGACTCTGATATTTCCTCTGTACACAGAAGGATACAAAAGTCACACCCTTCACTGACAAACTAAAATCTGTCTGTGCCAGATACAGAAAATGTCCTGTTTGATCAAATGCCTTCTTCCCTACACACTTCAGCAAACACTCTTCTGGAGAGCTGTTTTATTGGGTTCTTTGACTAGTAACATCTCCCTTTAATTGTGGGCTCCAGCTCTCAGTCAGTCACTGAACATAATTTTGCCGGACCATTGCTACTGAATGTATGCATTCTTGAACAACCATGTAATGTAAATATTTTATTTGTCTTACAGTATGCATATTTATATATATATTTCTGACCCCCTTGAAAAAAGCAGCCTCTAAAAGGTAAGATAATTGGATTTGCCAATATTTTCTTAAAGGTGCTAGCACAGAATCATGTGACACAAACTTTTTTCTTCAGAACATGTATTTACATCGGCATTAACTATTTAGTGAAAAATGCTCTTTGAATATGTAGATATTTAAAAGGGATTGAAATGTTCAACTGCTGTCACAATTATCTATAGTGAACCCTCACAGTGAATATGCTTTCCAAAGTGGATCAACAAGTTTTCCATATTTAAAAGAAACTCACAAACTGTTACAAATGCAAACAGGCACTAAAATGGAATACATAATTGTTACAAGGGCTAAAGAAGAAACCAATGTGTGTATTACTAAGGGCATAGGTTACAAGAATGTAAGGAAGCAGAGATGGTTGCATTTTAAAAAGCTACAGAATGTTTGTCTGCACATAGTTTATAAAAAAAGAATCTTATTTCTCTGCTTGTTTAACATGCTGCTCGGTGAATTCTCTGTACTGTATAATTTGTTAAATAAGTAGTGTATAAACACATTAAAATAGTATTAATACAAAGCAAGAGTTTAAATGTCACATCACTACAAGGCCAATGGAATGCATGCTGGCACCATTTAAAAATTAAAAATAGGGATATTTTGGAAGAAAACAGAGGAATACCTTTTACCTCAACTGTAATACATGGGAGATTTGGCCTTAAGACTTACCACTGGCATGATTACTACAAGACCTCACCAGCTGACAATAGCTTAGCAGATGGCAATGTTAGACTAGAGTTTATTGTTCATTACCTGCTTGTTTTACTGTTACATCACCCTTTCCATCTCCCCTCTTTCCCATGCATTCATTTTCCTCCACCTGTTGTGTCTAGTCATTATCTAAGGCCTGGTCTACATTATACAATTATGTCGAATATAGCTGCGTTATATCGAAATAAAACTAGATTCGTCCACACGAACAACCCGGTTTTGTTGACTCTTTAAACTGGTTTCTGTATTCCACCTTGGCGAGGGGAGTAGCGGCAAAATCGTCATTGCTGTTCTGAATTTGAGTTACTGTGGACGTAATTTGATGGTATTGGCCTCAGGGAGTTATTCCAGAATGCTCCATTGTCACCGCTCTGGACAGCACTCTCAACTCAGATGCACTAGTCAGGTACACAGGAAAAGCCCCGGGAACTTTTGAATTTCATTTCCTGTTTGGTCAGCGTGGCGAGCTCATCAGCACAGATTCTGGAGTCCCAGAATCGAAAAAGAGCTCCAGCATGGACCAAACAGGAGGTACTGGATCTGATCGCTGTATGGGGAGAAGAATCCGTGCAGCAGGCAAGTGCCCTCCCAACCCTGCCAAGGTGGATTCCCAGACCATGAAGCTGGAGAAGGCACCTCTGGTGCGTGTACCTTTATTATATTTACAAAGAGTTTAAAAGCAAGTGTGTTTAATGTTTAATTTGCCCTGAAGACTTGGGATACATTTGCGGCCAGTATAGCTTCTGGAAAAGTCTGTTAACATGTCTGGGGATGGAGCAGAAATCCTCCAGGAACATCTCCATAATGTGTACCAAAAAATAAACAAGTCTCATTTGGTCTGATCATAAATTGCACCTCCTTCTCTCTTTACTCCTACATTATGTACTGCCTCAAAAGCTATATTTGAAATAAAATACTCTTGCTTTAGTGGGAAGTGGGAGCAGTCTACCTAACAGATGGTACAATAATACGATTGCCTTACCCACAAATAACCAATTTTGAATACCTAAGCTTTCTGCCTCCACAACATGGTTCTATGTTAGTGTCCTCAACCTGAGACCAACTCTGCAACTACTCAGCATTTAGACTTTACCAAGTCCAACATTTCATCTGATTTGCATTCAGAGGGAATGTCAACAATATAATGTTCCTATAATTGTATCAACAATATAATGTTCCTTTAAATAAAATGTGATAAGGCTTTCCAGGCTTGAGGTAGCAAGCAGAAGAGTATATTTTACTTCACCAACTTTGAACATTATGGAAGATCAAAACCATTAGTATCAGATCTGACCAGTGAATTCTCCAGAAGGCAACAGCCGGAAAAAAAATCTAATTTCATTAAATAGGCCCTCCAAGAGTTATAATCTTTAACAAGTGAGGAATTATTATCCTAGTTCCCTCTCTGCATGCAGCTTTCATCTATTTCACGCTGATCTGGATTAAACCTCAGGCCATTTAACCTTTTCAACCAATTTCCACTACAGCAGAATCCTCCTTTATGGCAATCTCCATGGCAGCCAACAGTGGAAGAGGCCAGGCACTCACCATTTGGCAGATCCCCCATGATAAATGTTTCTTCTATGAAGGGGGCAAATCCTATCATGCTGATGGAAGAACCTCACAGAGGTTTTTTATGCTAACTCTCCCCTCCTGCCATGGGGTTTAACACATGAGAGCATGATCTGGTTCAAAGTTATAATTAAAATATGTTTACAGTCAAATATTTGTATGGCCAATGCCAATTTCATTGGATATACAACTTCAAGAAGAAAGTTGATAAAACTGGATAGCCCCTACAGAACAATCACAATCCCCTAGATGAGCAGAACTATATTTAACCTATTGAAAATGCACATACTACCATGAAAACTTAAAATTTCCACTTCAGCCATGGAGCTCAAATGATTACCATCACAATAAGGTATGAAACAGCTCAATGAAACTTAGGAGATTCATAGCCTAGTGTAAAAAGTATGAAACATTACAGACAAACTGGAGCCAAAGGAAATCATGCCTTTCAATCAAGAGTTCCCTAAAACAAGCTTTCAGTTAATTCTGAAAAGTCACTCTGTGACAGATTTATTTCTCAGACAGAAACATCACAGTTAAATTCAATTAGTTAAGTAATAGAGTACAATCATTGCCACTGCTGCACTAAATAGGCATTTAACGTTAACTTCATTTTAAGTTAGATCAATTTTAGAGCTCAAACTAGTAGATGTTTTAAACACATGCTACTAGTTTAGCTGGGATCTGAGAAGGTCACCCTTTAGTCTTAAATTAGTAATGAATGAAAGTATTAAGTAGGGTAAAAAAAAAATTGAAGTATCAAAGAGCCTGACTGTCCAGTAAATTCTGGAATACCACATTAGCAAATCTGAACTTAAATTTGAAGTGAAGCCATTTTTAGATTATAAAATATTTTGGTGGTGAAAAACACATTTCTTGAAAAAGTTTGTGTATGTGGAATATTTTATCAAATACAGAACAATGTTTGCCTCTGATCGAGGCTAAAAGTTTGAAGTCTCTGTCATTCAGAGAAGTTTCTTAAAACATGTATGTTTAAAAAACAAGCAAAAAGATATTTCAGAAATGTTTGTGATATTAATGGTTGTATATCATGTAAAGAATTTTGATAGAGACATTGCAAATACATCTGAATAAATAAGTACTTAAAAATTACTTAACAAAGTATTCAATTAATAGTTCTGTCTCTTCTACTTTGTGCATTTTAAAATGTATTTGCAAAAGCCCCAAAGCCTGCAACAGTAGGTTTTCAGCAGAGTTTCACAAAAATCCACACAATCACACATGCATGCACACACACATGCACACACACAAGCTTACAATAAATCACATTAATCACAGTTTAAGATTTTTTTTAAAAAAAAAACATTGTAGGTGTGATCATGATTACCGAAGTACCTAGAGTAAAAACAGGACTCTTCCAATTCAATAGATAAGCTCCCTGCGTTTACTGAGGGTGTGGCTACACTTGAAACTTCAAAGCGCTGTCGCAGGAACGCTCCCGCAGCAGTGCTTTGAAGTGTAAGTGTGGCCATGCGAGAGAGCTGGGAGAGAGCTCTCCACGAGGGAATTAGCTCCGAGTGCTGGGAGCGCGGCTCAGAGCCTGTCCACACTAGTGCTTCAAAGCGCTCAGACTTGCTGCGCTCTGCGGGGTGATTTTTCACCCCCCATGAGCCAGCAAGTTACAGCGCTATAAAATGTCCATGTAGCCAAGTCCTCAGTCATATCTACTTACTTTCATGACAAAAATAAGTTTCTACAATATTTTTAGTCTTGTTAACACTACAGAGGCAGCTTGGCTATGATAGAGTGGGATGAATGCTGTTCCGGATCTTTCAGCATCAAAAGTATTGGTAGTTAAATTCTAGCTGCAGAATCTTTATTTTAGGTAATACAAAACCCAGATTAAAAACTAGCTTGAGTTTCTGACCTAAGTTAAGTTAGGGGGGAAAAACACTTATTCGTAAACTAAGTGCATCTGATAAGAGGCCAGTGAGACACATACATGGAATCCCACATTGCCACTACTGTGTCATTACAGAATCATTTTTCAGAACACTGAACAAGAAGAGTCTCCCTAAGTTTCCTTCTTCCTAGCCTAATAAAACCAATTATTATTCCTGCACTCTGAAACAGCAAACCTTTGAGAGAATGAGACTAGAGTACATACTTTCCTACCCAGAAGTAGGCATAGCCCAGAGATCCCCAAACTTTTTAGGATCGTACCCTCTTACCCCATCCATACCCCCTATGGAGCCAAGAGTGGGGCCATGGCTCTGTGGGGGATAGAGATGCAGATGGGGTAAGAGGGCTGAGGCTGGGGCCATAAGTGGGCCTGGTGGCAGAGTTGCAGCCAGGGCCGAGGCTGCCTGGGGTGGGAGCCAGGGCTGTGGCTAGAGGTGGTACCACATCAGAGATGCGAGAGAAGTGGGGTTGTGTGGCGCTCCTTCCCTGCCTGGCTTGGGACAAGCCACACACCCGAACATTCCTCTGTATTCTCCTAGGGGGCATAACCCACAGTTTGGGGACCTCTGTGATAGCTCTTAAAGATAAAATAGAGTACAAATAGGAGAGATGTTCAAATTCTGCTCTTGCATCCTAGTGTGGCTTCAAATTGCCAACTGTTTGTCCTGATAAATCTGCTGGCAAATGAACTGCAGGTCTCAGGAAAGGACAATGAAATTGATTTTTCAATGACTACACACTTGTGAAACTTGTCTGCTGTGACACCTTTGTAAAGCTAGTAATTGCAAAGAGTTTGGTTTCCTAAAAGCTGTAGCTGACAAATTAAAAGAGAGATCTATATTGCTCTGGAGTAGTGTATCTTCCACTGCTGGGTGACCCCACATCCTGGTTGCAGCACTGCATGAGGTCCTCCCCTCTACCTCCCTTTCTTCCCACTGGGCTCTGCCTCAGACCTGCAATGGCCTTCTTTAGCCTGTATCTTCTCCTAACTCCTTCTCACCTCCCAGGTGTTCTGTGGCTTGGCCAAATCATTTAAAAATCTAAATCCCTTCCAAGATAGGACAAACAAGTCCAAATGAAAGTCCAAACAATCTTCAAACTAATAACTCTTCCAATTCACACAGGCTTCACTGTAGTTCCTGTGTTGACTCCTTGATGGAACATGGGAGTCACTTTTGCACTTGGAATAGACTACTACTGCAGGCGCCGCCCCTGTAGCTTCCATTAACCATGGTTCCTGGCCAATGGGAGCTGTGGAGCCAGCACTCAGGGCAAGGTGGTGACAGCACTCAGAGCCACCTAGCCAACCCTCTGCCTAGGAACAGCAGGGACATGTCACCACTTGCAGGGGGCCGCTCGAGGTGATTGCTGCCAGGATCCAGCACTCCACTGCCCTCCTGCACTCCAAACCCCTGCCCAGAGCCCTGTCCTGCACTACAAACCCCTTGCAGTTGTTCCTCTTCCTAGGAGCAGCAGGGACATGTTGCCACTTCTGGGGAGCCATGAAGAGCCAGATAGGGAGCCTGTCAGCCCTGCGCCAACCGGATTATGAACCAGACTTTCAATGAAGATCAGAAATGCTGGTTTATAGAGCTTTCCAGCTGGTAAAGTGCAAGATAACAGCTTTTACTGTACTATGAAATTCCAACCACCCTTAAAGAAAACTAACAGCAAAACAAAAATGGGACAAAACTAATTGTGCATGAGAGCTGCGACTCAAGCCTCAGGCAGTGAGAAGGAACTGAGGGAAGAGGTCAGCGCAGTGCCACCCTTAAATAACCTCTAAAAAAGTCAGGAGAAGGCTAAGATACATGCACTATCCCAATGTATACCGCTATGGAATACTCTCCATAGAAACTTGGGAAACCTATATGGAATACCTGTGTGAACCACTCGAACACACACATATGTTTTGTTACAATATGTTTTAGAATTAACTGTTTGATTTTTTTCACAGTGAAATACAATTTTTCAAACTTTGTTGTTCTTCTCAGCTTTGCTGTGAACACCCTTTTAAAACTTCTTCTGGATTCTTTAAATAGTTTCATTCTTATTCACTAGGAAGATAGGATCAAATTAGATTACTACTTTGGACATACAACTGGCAGATTCTTTCCACTGTAGACCAGAAAATTCATGGTACAGTGGAAGCACTACGACAGATCATTAAAATGCAATACTCTGTGGTGAAATCATTAATTAGTTAAGAATTATTCTTTAAAGGTCTCATTTGACAGCAGCTTGGTGAATGACTAACTTTCAGTTTTAGAAACAGAACAGGCACTCAGCTTTGAAACATGTTTAATTTTTAAACTCTCAGAATTGTACTTTAAATAGATCTGATAATCAAGTGGAAAGATGTTGAGTTATACTTATTATAGCAGTCTACAGAGTTCAAAATGAAAAGAAGCTTGTCCATCCATCTCCCTTTAAGATGTGAAGTCAATTAATCTTGGAGTCAATAAATATGTTTAGTTCTATAGTAAGTACTGTTCCAATCAAGTATATGTCAACAGAATTAATTCCATCCCAGCAGCATTAGTGTCTTCAATTCAAAATTAGTATCCTCCACTACTAATCTCTGTTACTAACATGCTATAAACAATAATAATAATCATAGTCATAACTAATAAAAGGGAAGGGATGCAGAATAGGATAAGTAAAGAACACACCAGCGAGTTCAAATCTGTGGGGACAGATGCTATTCAACTGCGGAGACTGAAGGACTTAGCTGAAGAAATTTTGCAGGCACTGGAAATAATATTTACAAACTTATGGATGACAGGTGTAGTCCTGGAAGACTGGAGAAGGGCTAACATAGTAGCCATCTTTAAAAGGGGAGAAAGGGAGGAGTCAGGAATCTATAGACCAGTCAGCCTGGGGAGCTTCTAGAGCAATGTATAAAACATTCAATTTGTGAATACCTGAAGGATGAAGGGGTGATCACTAGCAGCCAGCATGGATTTACCAAGAATAAATCACGTCAAACCAGGGTACCTAATTTGGTGGCTAGGGGGAATCTGGTGGACATAATATACCTGGATTTCAGCAAGGCTTTTGACACAGTCCCATGTGACATTCTGATAAGTAAGCTGGAGAAATGCAGACTTGGTGGAATTATCATTAAGTGGATACATAACTGATTAAACAACTGTAAACGAAGAGTAGCTATTAATGGAGTGGATGTCAGATTGGAGAGAGGTCTCAAGTAGGGTTCCACAGGATTGGTTCTGGGTCCAGTGTTGTTTAAAATCTTTATTAATGGCCTGGATGTAGGTATAGAGAGCATACTGATCAAGTGTGCAGATGACACAAAGCCAAGGGGTTGCCAGCACTTTGGAGGATAGAGCTAAAATTCAGAGGGACCTTGATCAACTGGAGAACTGGACTACAGAGAACAAAACAAAACTCAAAGACAAATGTAAGGTGCAACACTTCGAGAAGAAAAACCAAATACACAAATACAGAATGGGGGAAACACTGCTGCTGAGAAGGATCTGGGAATTTTGGTGGATCACAACCTCAAACATGAGTCAGCAATGCAATCTTGTTACAAAAAAAAACAACACAATTTTAGATTGCCTTAACAGAGGCCTGGCATGCAAGTCACCCCTCTACTCAGCACTGGTTATGCCTCAGCTGAAGTACTGTCCCCAGTTTTGGTCACCGTGTAAAGAAAGTGGAAAGGATCCAGAGGCGAGGAAGAAAGATGATGCAAACCATATGAGCAAACGCTGAAGGACTTGGATATGATTAGTCTGGAAAAGAGATTAAGGGGGGACATGATAATGGATGTCAGATACTTGAAAGGCTAACGTGAAAAAAGATTGAAAAAAAGTTGCTCTCTTTTGCCACAGAAGGCAGGACAAGAGGTAATGAGTTCTTCAAAGTACAGCATGGCAGATTTAGATTAAATCTCAGGAAAAACTTCCTAACTGTAAGCACAGTAGGAGAACAGAACAGACTGTCTCAGGAGTTTGTGGAAGCTTTTTTGCTGAAGATTTTCAAAAGGAGGCTGGATAGCATCTGCCTTGGATTGTTTAGACAACAAATCTTGCATCTTAGCAGGGGGTTAGACTAGATGACCCTTGCAGTCCATTCTATCCCTATGACTCTATAATATTCTATAACAGTCATAAATTACTTTGTGTATGAACATCCAGTACTCAGAAGACTGAACATTACCTGAAGTCATCATGCTGGCTGGTCAAATGTGACCAAACTCATACAGTATAATTAAGAAGTCATATAGCTTTAAATGCAAAAATATCATGTGAAAGGCCAGATCCCAGAGGGGAGATTGGTGAGTGAGAATCCTCTGTGATCTCTCCTGAGAATCAGATAAGGTACGAGATGAAACTTTCACCTCTCTCAAATGGAAAAAATTGCCTTTATCACCTGAGTCTCATATTAAAATAAACAATCATACAAATTGTGTGAGGCAGTGATGAGGGGAAAACAAAACAAACACCTATAAAACAGAGCCATGTCAAACAAGCAGCAATTGTTTTGTATTTTTAATTAAATCTTTCAAATTTGACCATTTTAAAGAAGAAAAATCCTATCAGAGATAAACATGTTAACAGGCTGGAGAGTTTAAAGCACTTTACTAAAGTAAAGGCCAAAGTAAAGAAGGATATGTAAATACTTGCATATGTTGGTAACTGAATCAACCTGGAAGTTCACAGTGCAAGCTACTATACTACAGATACTGAAATCTATGCCATAATCTAAGCATAAGTTATTCAGGTCACAGTCACAAGAAATGTAAACCGACAGTCCTTCGAAGTGGTCCTCTTATGACAACCATTGTTCCAGTATCATTTAAAATAGACTGATACCTTCTATAATATCTTTTGATTAACTATTGTGATTTTATTATTTATGAAAGAGAAATTGATAGCAATGGCTAAATCTAAGCAGTGTTACACTTGTGTTATGTAAGAGTCTGCACAAACTTCAGCATATTCAATTCCTCATTTACATCACTACATCACATAGAGCAATAGGCTTTCTCTGAACAAAATCTTCCTACTGTGTGAATTCATTTACTTAAAATCTATCAAAATCTCTAAATACCTGGAGTTTTTTATGAAAATACATAAAAAACTTGAAAAAAATCTTTACATCAGAACTCCTGAAGCATCAACGAAAGTTTCCCCCAGCCCTGAAACAACTCATTCAGCCTGCTCACTCAGAGAACGTTGAGAAAAATAGACAGACCTTGCAAAATGCCCTGTCAACAAATCTGGACTACAAAAAAATGCTTCACTTAAAATACAAGGCCAACATTTCGCTTCCATTTAAATCAGAGGTTTGTTAGTTTAAGTGCACTACTGCACCCTGTGCTGACTAGATCTGTTTTGTAGAACAAAAACTTCCATTTCCAGCACCTTTGTGAAGAAAATAACTTACTTCAGGAACAATGAGATATCTGCCATAAAATGGAACCCTATAAAATCATCATTCTAAATGTTAGACAGGATTTAATATGTCATACAGCATCTTCAATTCCTATAAACCTTAAACTTGAATAATGAAGCAGTGTGCCCATCTCAGACATTATTAAACCTGACTTTATTCAAATGATATGATTTTTTAAAGTGAAAACACAGGGATAAAGGAGGATGCAAATGGAGTGGTGTACACTGGATGGTTTTGCTGTTGAAGTGAACAGCAATGTCCAGGGCTCCTCCGCATCCATCACCACCAGCTAACCACTTTCTAAATGGAGAACCGTACACAAATTGGCAGGTAGATGGGCATTACAGCTCATGCTTGCAATTTTATTATGAGTCTTGCAGCATTTGGCGTTTTCCTTAAAGTCCCTGTTCCTGGAGTCATACAATTATGCGAGAATTTCAAGCTTCCATTTAAGAAAAATGAAAAAAGGTACATTTCTAACTTTCATAGTCGCAGAGAAGAGCTTGAGAATGTGTCCCAACTGTACCTTAAAGGTTAAAAAAACAGAAGGAAAAAGAAAACCACTTTAAAACAAAAACTTCAATTTTGGGGCCAGACTCGTGATCTTTGGATTCCTGACAATGACAATAACAGCTGGGAGAAAACAATATTTACTCCTGTGAATCTCTTCTACTGTTTCTTCTAGGGCTTGCTTACACTTAAACTCTGAAGTAGCAGTGCTGTAGCACTTCAGTGAAAATGCTACCTCCACTGACAGAATGGGATCTCCCACTGGTGTAGGTACTCCACCTCCCTGAGAGTCAGTAGCTTGGTTAATGGGTGAATTCTCCCACTAACCTAGCACTGTTTATTCTGGAGGTTAGGTTGGTTTAACTGCATTGCTCACGGGTGTGGATTTTTCACATCCCTGAGCAATGCAGATATTCCAACCTAATTTCCTAGTGTAGATCAGGCCCTAGTCACAGTCCCTTCACTATATTTTCTATTCCATCCCTAACAGACCTACATTATTTTTATTTAGACCTTTTCTCATTCTGCTCTACACTTTGACCTCTTGGGATTTTCTTTTTCTGCATGCTCTCTGCCTCTCCCCCGCTTCCTTCCCCATCCACTTTCCCTGTGTTTCTCCACACACTCTTCCTCTCTTCCTCCTTCTCCTCCCTTTCCTCCCATATCTTTCTCCCCACACTTTTTCCATCTTCACCAAATATCTTTGCCAGCAATAGCCTGACAAAAAACTACTTGACCATTCCAGATGGTTGAAAGTGAACCCACTTTTCTGAGGTTTCTGGTTCAAGATCTGCACTGTCTTGAATCTCTTAGTTGTGTGTGAATGGATATTTCCTGTTGCAAAAATGAATTGCCTGGAAAGAGGGAGGGGTGGAGAGAAATGCTTCCTAGTAAGTGAGATTAAGGCTTTGCTGTGCTGCAGGACAGCACAGCTGTGCTATGGGGCCAAGGAACCCACTAGGTTGGAGAGAGCACCTTGGCCTGGAGAAATACAACCCTGCAATCTTATTATGGGGAAGTTGTGTCTAAACTGGAAAGAAAAAAATAAAAAAAAGAAATAAAACAAAACCAAACTGTCTCCTTTAAGAGTCCACCCTGTCAGAAATTGGGAAGGGAAGGCATCATATGAACTGGTAGGCAAGCCCGGGGAAGAGGGGCATTCAGGTGAGACACTGGCCACTGTGCCAACCATGACCTGCACTATATGAATTGCTGCTGGTTAGTTCCCAGGTAAATTAAATAATTAATTTGCATCCCAATTAATCCATTTCCTTTATATCTTGTCTTTCTCTCCATGTATTCATGTAAAACACTCAGTATCAAAGCAGCTACAACATTGGGAGGCCTCATAAGGCCCAATCTCAGCAAACTGGGATGTTTCATTACCTGAGGTTTAGTTTTAGTGGTCTACTGGTTTTTGGAATTGGTCAAATTATTTCCTTGGAATAATATTCTCAGCATTTTGTCTATTCATCCTGAGTATCATACTCCTCAATCCTGCAGGCAGCTATCAGCATGAGGGAAAAGATTACTAAGATAGGTGAATATTTTTAGCCAATTTTTTTGTGTGTGTGGGAAAAAAATTCCCAACCTCAGAATTCAACAACACAAAAATGTTTACAAATTTGTGTCAGTTTCACCAAACTTTTTGGTCAAAATATTTAATTCAAAATTAATTCAAAATGTTTCAAAATTCCCTTAGCTTTATTAAAACAACCAGAAATATTATAACATGCTCAAAATCTAACAAAAATTTTGTTTCATTTGACCAGAAATATTTCCCCCTTTTTCTAAATTGCGAATAAACAAAAAATCCATTATTTGCACAACTCCAGTCACCAACCAATTAACTTTTATTGCTACAAGGAACAGATCATCCAAACAGACCAAACAATATAACCCAATTTAAATATACGTATATATTTTCCCCCGTTACACAGGAAAAAAAAGTATCGGTAGCAGTGTGGGCCTAAATTTCAGAAAGGGGTTGACCTGTACAGTACACTTCCAAACATAAGGTGAGAATGAATCAAAAAACGCAACTGACCCAAACATTCTCATGTTTCTGAAACCAGACCCAATACATATCTTTTGCAAAAAACAAAGCTTCAAAAACGTTTGTCTGACCCTGTGTGCTAATGTGTTTGCATTCTTTTTCTGTCATTTCATTTTCCATCCTGGATAAGATGTTCCTTTTTTGTAGTATTTTCAAGCTATATAACATTACAAAGTTCTTGCGATAAATTCTGCCCCTGTAGGATGGTAAACAGATTTTTAGGTGGCGGGTTTGTTTCTTCCCCCTCTGCTTCCTCTTATTTCTGGGAAGGACAAGAAAAAAAGAATTCTTTCTTTGGGTGATTTTTGGGTGTCAGTTTTGTGTTATAATGGACTAGTATAGTTAGACAAGAAAGGGACCAAACATCCGTGAAGAGTAGAAGGTAATTGAAGTAAGAAAGAGAGAGAAGCAGTGTTAAAGGATAAGAAGGATCCACTTTTACAGAATGTTTAGTTAGATGGGTTGTGTTCATTGCATGGTCAAACACATCAAATATAAACCAAAACAAGAAAAAAAACCCACCATGTCACCCACCCTCAAGCGAGTATGGTGAAGGGCTTATCTTTAAATATGTATTTATAGAAATTACTCTTAATCAGCATTCTCTATGGAGCTTAATGCAGTTCAGTCTAACTAATCAATGTGAGTTTCCATTAGCTCTCGGTAAAGCAAAATATGAAAGCAGATTCCTTCCCTGAAAGTTTCTGTGTATGTGTGGATGAGGATGTATGGAGTAAATACCCTGCCCTCTTTTCAAATAAGAATAAAGGAAGCGTAAGTCTCAAAAAATGGAAACAGACTGAGAAGAAACGGACTGCCAAGAAAGCAAAAATCACAATCAAGTCAGTCAAAGCTCAAAGTGGTGGCACCACAGTTGCACACCTTTTGTAATGTGCTTCTGGAGTAGATCCTTCAAGGAGTTCCTAGAAACCCTCAGATAGTACCTCAAAAAAATCACCCTTTATACAGTTGGCATTAATTTGGTGATGAGATTGTTTATGAATGTCAGCCTGTGCATGATGAAATACACAGCAAAAAAACTAGGAGGGATGCATATTATATAAATGACCTTTTTTTTCAAAGCCCTCAGATGCCGATAATGCACCCCACAACCTGATCTTGTGCAGTACAATACAGAATACTCCATTCACAGTGTGTCTCCAATCTACAAATAAATATTTATTAATATTTCTGAAATGATGCAGGATCAGTAGCATGGCAGCCAGCAAACCAAACAGAAGACCTGGAAATCTGAGTGGAGATCTGCTGAAGGACAAAGGAGGGAAGCCCTTGTTCCTTAGTGGCAGAATAAGTTCTTGAGAGTTGTTTGCTTGTTGGTTTGTTTTCTGTTTTCAGTTTGCAGAGGCTGGTAGAGGGAAGTGCACTGGGAGAGAAGCAGAGCCTCTGATCACATTGAGCCCTGATTGTGTGTGGGAGGAGGCACCCTTATTAGGGGGCCTACAAAGGTAGCCAAGCAGCCAGCCAGCCAGAAGCGAAAACAGGGGAGTGGGTGAGATCTCTCTCTCTCTCTCTCTCTCTCTCTCCCCCTCTGTTTTCTTTTTTACCTCAGGTATTAACCTTTAAAATGTAACTCTTATGTTTGTGTAGCCCTCCTTCCAGCTGGTTGCTTCTCTTTCTCTCTCTCTCTCTCTGAATTTTATTCTTTTGTGTTTTTAGCTTCGTCCATTTACTCTGAAGCAACCCTCCTTTTACCTAAGCCAAAGATCCTTGTATTGCCCAAAAATACTGTGGGTTTGCTCATCAAGTGGGTTACTACCAGTACAATTGTAACATGAAAGTGGGATAGGGACGTGTTAAATTCAGGCACATAAAGGGTGGGCAGCTGAAAGTGCTGCTCAGCCCAGCCTATTGAGACCAAGGGTACATAAGGGTAACAGCTTGAAAGTGCTGATTAACCCAGCCCATTGATTACAGGGACATATGAAGGTATCAGCTGGAGAATGATGATTGACCCGGTCTACTCAGACTTGCTCTGTTAGAGAGAGAGAGAGAGAGAGAGAGAGAGTGTGAGTGTGCACGCGTGTGCATGCATGTTCTTCTAGTTCAGGGCTGGAAGAACCCAGCCCTAGGGAACCTAGGTCCTGCATGATAGCTCCATTGGGAGGGGACTTGCAGAAGAAAGGAGTAGAGTTCCATATGAACACACAAGTGACATAAGTAGCACATTAACAGAATTACAGACCCTCCCCTGCCAGAAAAGTAGTAATTAATAAACATACCCCAAAGTAACGGGTACTTCTGGTAACAGGGTAGCTAATGGGAATGAGGATATGAAAGTAGAAATTACCACATCTGAGACAGAAGTTGAAATCAAACAGCTTAATGGGACCAAACTGGTGGGGATGAGGAGGGAATGGATAATCTCCATCCAAGAATATAAAAGGAATTGGCATATGAAATAGCAAGCCCAATACCAAGGGCTTTTAATGAATCCATAAACTTGGGGGTCATACCCTATGACTAAAGAATTGCTAACATAGTACCTATTTTTTAAAAAAAGTGGGGGGGGCAGGGAGTGATCTAGGAGATTGCAGGCTTGTCAGTTTGACATCAGTTGTATGCAAGTTCTTGGAACAAATTATGAAAGAGAAAGTACTTAAGGACTTTGAGGTGAATGGTAATTGGGATTGAATACAACATGGTTTTACAAAAGATAATAGTGCCAACCAATCTGATATATCTTTCTTTGAAAAGATAACTGATTTTCTAGAAAAAGGAAATGCAATAGATCTAATCTAACTGAATTTCAGGAAGGCCCTTGAAACAGTTTCACATAGGAAATTACTACTTAATTTGGAGAAGATTGGGATTAATATGCTAATTGAAGGATTGGTAAGGAACTAGTTAAAGGGGAGACTAGAATGGGTCACACTTATAGGTGAATTGTCAGGCTGGAGGGAGGTTACTAGTGGAGTTCCTCTGGGATCAGTCTTGGAACTAATCTTTACATTTTTATTAATGATCTTGGAACAAAAAGAGGGATTGTGCTAATAAATCTGTGGATAACATAAAGTTGGGAGGTATTGCCAATATAGAGGAGGACCAGAATATCACACAATATTATCTGGAAGACCTTGAAACCTGGAGTAATAGAAGTGGGAAGAAATTTAATAGTGCAAAGTGCAAGATTATGCACTTCAGGAATAACAAGAAGTCATTTTTCTGCAGGGAAGCAAAGAAATCTGGGGACAACATGAATTCTGTGCTTGCAGTGGCACAGAATTCCCTCAGGAGTAAATATTTCTCACACACACACGGTGAGACAAACTGACCCCTCTCCCTTACCCCATACACAGTTATTTCAGTTGTAACAGTCCATCCCATTCCCAACCCCACACTCACCAGCAAAAGCAAAAAACAAACAAACGAACAAAAAAAACCCCAAACCCTACCTACACATACTTAACTTTGGAAAAGAGACTATCCCTTCTCAAACATTTGGAAAGTGTCCCACACATTGTGAGAGCTACTAAAAAGTAAGAATTTAATTCTTTAGGTATATTAGGTATATCAGGAATTACTTTGACAAATGGTCATAACTTTGACAAATGGTCACATTTTAATAATGAACACTGTACTAGCTACTGATTCGGGGCCCTAATTCTGGGACAGACAGACAGACACAATATCTTTGTGCTTATTTTGATTGGTTTGCTAAATCTTTTGAGAGTCTTGCCTAAATCCAATGAAATACATAAACCTTCCATTTCAAGAAAACTTTCAACAAGGGAAGGTCTGTCTGTCATAGGATCCAATGTATTCTTAATCAAGAAGTAGCAATCACCAAATACATACTTTACAACAATATTGAGGAAAGTACGGTTCTTAAGTCTACCCTACTATGAGCCACAATGGGACAGCTCTTTCATAAATGGAAACCCCTTATTATTGTTGCCACAGAACTCAGTGTATCATAAAGCCAAGCAAAAGTGTAAGTGCCCCCATGTGGAGGAGAAAGAAAAGAAAAAAAAAAAAAAAAAAAAAAAAAAAGCATTCAAAAAACTAATTGACCAAACCCAGAGAGAAAAAAATCTAGACATTAAGCAAGGTCTTGCCTTCCACAAGAGATGTTCGCTGGCTAATTTAGTCCATCTTTTTTGCAATGCAGTGCTTTCCTTTCATTCATTTAAATCCATTGATTTCTTCTCCACATATGACAACTGACACACAGTCCACTCAATGTCTAATTTAAAAAATATATTTATATTAAATCTTTCTCAATGCTTATGTTCACATTTCATATTTATGTTGATAATAGCAAAATGAAAGCCTCTATCATCCATCTAATGCTTAGGAGATCATAAATACCTGTCTCTTTGAAACATGTACCATATACTGAGTCTAAACAGGGTTATACTAATAAAGGAATACACTGTAGACAAAGACCATCTTGCACTTAGATGAATGGCATAGTAAACAAAGAAACAGAACAGGTATATGATGTAAAAGTGCAAAGAGGAAAAAAGATTGAAAAGAAAAATAAAGAACACTAAGTAAAATGTGATGAACTGAACAGGACTTTAAATTGTAGAAATATGAAGATTACACGTTTAATGCCATCCCATAATCTCCTTGCTCCATTTTAACCATTGTCAAAAAGGGAAGCTCCTACTCAATTTCAACTCTGCCCCCACTCAACAGGGGTTAAAACTTAAAATATGAACTTTTCCCAAAATATGATTAGCTGGCAGAAGAATTGAGCAAGGTCAGAGTTAAGCAGTAATGAATTGATTAGGCTGCAGTGAAACAAGGATAAATGGAGTAGAGCAGGGGTCAGCAACCTTTCAGAAGTGGTGTTCTGAGTCTTCATTTATTCACTCTCATTTAAGGTTTCATGTGCCAGTCATAAATTTTCAAGTTTTTAGAAGGTCTCTTTCCATAAGTCTATAACCGGGGTAGACAACCTATGGCACAAGTGCCAAAGATGGCACACAAGCTGATTTTCAGTGGCACTCACACTGCTCAGGTCTTGACCATTGGTCTGGGGGGCTCTGCTTTTTAATTTAATTTTAAATGATGCTTCTTAAACATTTTAAAACCCTTATTTACTTTACACGCATGCCATAGGTTGCCTACCCCTGAAGTAGAGGGTGACTTTAAAAGTGTTCAGGCTTCACAGCTAGCTTTGAGAATTGAGGAACAGGAACTCTTCCACAGCTTAGAAGCAGCTACACATTTGTAGTGCTGGCATCTTTGCTACTCAAGGACTTAATGCAAAGCTCCCACTCTCCTCTATGAGCACAAGTAAAGGGAAGACTCTTGGGTCTTGCAGGGACTAGGTCCTCTCCCTGCAAAGCCTGCTGTCTGTTCTCTATACGTGGCAGACTCACTGTACAGCAGCTCCCACACCTCTCTCTGCACTACTGCCCGTCTGTTACCATAGAGACAGACTGCAGTGCTAGAAGCTGAGCTCATGTGCCTGGACAAGGGACTAACAGAGCAGGCCTTGCAGTGAGATTGGAGGGTTGAGTGTATCTCCCAACTCAACCTGACAAGAAGAAACTTTGAAGGGAGGGAGAAGAGAAGCAGTCTGAAAAGGTGAGAGGATGGGTGAGATCGATTTAGGGAAAGAGGATATAAGGGGGTGATGCTACTTAGTAATTAATTTTGAGAGAAGCGAATAAAAAAGAATTCTGTATGGAAGGTGTTACCCCAAATTTGGGCCAGCTGCTAAACTCAGGGAGCATTAATGACCCACCAGAGTTTGGCAGAAAGCAGCACATTTATTACATTGATACCTAAGTTCCAAAGAAGGGGGTGGGGGTCAGGTCACACTCACACTCGCATACTCACGCTCCCAGGACAGGCATAGCACTGGAGGTGTCAGGATCTTTCAGGGTAAGTGTCCAACAGCGCAGCAATGGATGGTGTGATGAGGGTAAATCTTCCCAAGGCGGATGGAATGCAACTCAGCTGGTCCGGCTGAAGGGCCTTCTTGGGAGGTACAAGCTTGAGAGAGAGAGCGCGAGCGAGCACATGGCACCTTCCCCTTTTAAGGACCAGCTCCTGGCCTGCGACTAGAGATGACTTCGCTGCATCTGGTTGGTCACACTCCATGCAGTGTCCATGCTTTGGGTGTGTGATTGCTGCCCAATTAAGAGTCCCAGACACCTTGTCTACCATTGGAGCTCTTCAGTCTTCTAGCTGTTTAAACAGCCCATTCATCTCCCAAGCACTCCAGGAGAGAGGGGTGGGGAAAAGCCACTTCACAGGTATTCAAAGAAGGAGAGGAGACAAGGGGTGGGAAGGGAAGCGTAACAGACTTTTGAGCATACAGGTATACATAGGATACAGATCACTGCTACTTCTACAGCAGAAGGGAAGAAAAGTAGGGGGAGAAGCTAGTGTGGAGGAGAAGACACTTGTCGGGAGGGGAGTGGAGATCGATATGTATGAAGAATTTGCAAGTGAAAAAAAGGATAGGTGGAGGGAAGAAATGTAAGAGATGAAAAAACATAATACAGTAATACCTAAAATGTGAATCCACCCAAAATAGACAACTTTGATTGCTTGGAAGAGTATTGTGGAGAAAGCCTGTAGTGTTGCAGTCAGTCCATAAACATCACTGTAATCTCAACGTGGCCCTTATTTTCCCTGTGGTGAAATTAAGATAATTTCCTATGATGGGTTATATAAACTCTACACTGGGGAACCAAGGTTAACGAGCAGCTATGGGCCCAGAAGGCCCCACCTGGCCACACCTACTGGGTATTCTCACAACGGAAGCAGAGTTCAAAAGGGAGTGGCCTTGGTCAGACAGAGCAAGGGAGTAGCTCTATGTGAGTTCTTCCTGTAGAGAAATGGCAGGAACTCCACACCTAGTGTTGCCAACTTTCCAGTTTCTCAGAACTGCACACTACAGCAGGAGCACTGAAACTTCCCCCACCCCTGCTCTGCCTCTCCCCCCACGGCCCTGCCCTTTGCTCTGCCTCTTCCCCGCAAGGCTCCACCCCTGCTCACTCATCTTCACCCTCCTCCTCTTGCTCACTGCTTCCCCTCACCCCTTCCCTGCCAGGACTGGGAGCTGCAGCCTGACGTGGAGCCTGCTCTCTGCCTGCTCACAAGATGCAGGAAGGAAGTAGCCTGGGTGGGTTGATGTCCTGGTGCCTCCTGCTCTCCCCACACCTGCTTGCCTTTAAGGCATGTAAAATGTGATGGCTCCCTGTGCACAGCCTCCCTCCTTCCCCCCCTGCTGGCACTCCTGCACTACAGCTATGGTCAAGATAGCTTGGATTGCTCACACACACACACACACACACCCCTCGGATCCTCCCCTGCTCAGCAGCTGGCAAGGGGCCAGGCCCCACTCTTATTTGGAGGAGGCTACTCTGGATCCATGTCAGAAGCTGAGCCAGTCCCGCCCACGGATCAAGGCAAAGCGAAACTAAACACCTCTGGCTGGGGGTGGGCTGGCCCGTCCCTGCACTCCCTGCTCCTGCCTGCCAGGTGTAACTCTGTCCTGGGTACCAGTTGACTCCGGTAGCCCCGATCCTGTGCCAGCCACCCTATTTTTGCACCCTCCCACCAGTTCTGTGCCAGGGGCAGCTGCCTCTTCCACCCTGCCCTAGTTACAGTCCTGGAAAATGGCAGCAACTGGACTTTTGGTGTCTGGTCAATACTTCTGACCAGAGATTGTACAGGTCCCTGTAAAACCAGACTTTCTAGTTTAATATCGGACACCTGGCAACCCTATCCACACCATCTGGACCAGACACCACTGCAGAGCTGCCAAAGACCCCTGTGAAGAAACGGTTGTGAGTGAAAAAGACCCTCCAAATAGCTGTCAATGAGAGCCCCCTGCCATGAGGTCATACACCAACCCTTGTGACTTTGCAGGTGACCAAGGTGGAAAGTGACCCAGGCAGCAAGCCTGGGGGCGGCTACTCCCCATACTACCGCATATCTGCCCATCCAGTCACAGGGCCTTCATTGGAACCCAGTGGAGCTGTGAGGGCCCGGTTCCCCTTCTGCTGGCTGTATATGCTCACTGCTGGGCGACACAGCCAGGCTTGGACACCCCCACCCCCGATGGTTCCTCATATTTTAGAAAATTAGACCTGGTGGTTTCTATATCAGTTATGTAATAGGAGATGGATTTTGATCCTCAGTGACAATGTGGGACCAGAAAATATGGTTAAGTTAGATAAGTGGCATCTGGATCTGCATATGAAAGATGAAGCAGAATCTTTTTCAGAAGTTTGGCAATCACAAGTAGGTTCACTTCAGAAGCATCCATCACCCCATAGCATACTGTTTTAATCTGAAGTTAGTAATGCCATCTAACATTCATAAACTATAATGTCCTTCAAAATGACAGGAGAATGCTAATAAATGGGTAAATAAATAATTATGAATAATATGACTTAGCCCTTAAAAACTATTTTTGAAATTAAAGTGATATATTTTGTATTTTTGACTTTTCCAGTATTGTCCTTCCATGCCTCCTTTGAAGTTTTCCCTCTGATTCGCATCGCTCTGTATATCCAATGTTTTATAGCAGTTACATTTTACTTTACTGGAACTCCTTGGAGAAACTAAATTATGATTTATGCAAAGTAGAATGAATTTCATTACTCAAATAATATGATAATCTCCTTCAGGGATTAAGAAATAAATATTCTATTTTTCACACCAGACTCTTTGTTAATGAAGCTAAGCATCATCAGAACATCTGAAGTGACACGAAATTTTGGTTTTTTGGTCTTCATTCTTTAAAACCTGATTTACTTTTCCTTATCTAATACATAAACACCGTATATAGAATAATTTTAAAAGTTGCTTTGATTGACAATGCAAGTTATTTTGAATTGTTTAACTAAAAGACACTAGCAGCAGTAACAGGCTTGTATTTAAAACTGTGTGTAACTTCCACTTTAAACAACACTGAACAATAACTAAAACCAGGGTTACATAAAATAATTCATGCTACAATTTAAATGTGCACTGTTTTGTGATTTTTTTTTTTAAAAAACAACCCTTAATATACCTACAGCAGCACATTTAAGATGTTTGTTGCTAACAGAAATGGTGTGGTTAATTTTCTGGAGTCTTCAACAAATTAGGGTCCTTAGGTGATGAACACTAAAAATAACAAACCTTGTACACAATATCAACCACCAAAGCTATTGGGAACACTAGATTTATGTAAAAGGCAAGATAATGACAAACTCCTATTGTGAAAAGTTGTAAGCCTTTTTATCCAAGAAAAATCTACATTATTAGTATAACCTACAATGTATGCTGTTAAATTTCAATAATTCTGCAATGACAAAATAAAGTCTCTAATAAAAACACTTTCTGTTCTGGGTTGGAAAAACATTTTGTATTTTTCCTTTTTGGCATTGACCTTAGCATTGCAAGACTTGTCAAAATCAAATTATTGCAAGATTTGCTATAAAAGGAATGCTGTTAGCCTATTTAGGTCCCTACATTTACATCTTACACAGCACCATCGAATGACGCTATTGAGATATAATTATAAAATTTTACCAAAACAAAGTTTCAGGGTCTATTTTCCAGACTTATGTTGTTCTTGAAAAATTATTGCTTACCAAAAGCCTGCATTTGTGCACCCAAAACAAGTAACTGACAATAGAAAGTACACATCTCTGCACAAAATGCAATCTAGGAACCCTAAAAAATTAGTTTTTTGTTTAAACTAAACTGAGTATTCAGCCAACTGATGCATGAGGTTTATACTCCTTAAATTACATTTGTGATTATGAACTCTTTCATTTATTACTTCAGGCTCAGTAACAATGTATTTTTCATCATTTTGTTCCCTCTTAAATGATAACCTTATAAAAGACAAAACAAAACAAAAATCCTTCCACAAAAAAAGTTAACAGATCTCAGTTATTTAGTATAACCAATACCACTGATTGTGTGCATTTTATTTTTCCTTTAATACACCACTCAATAAAGCGATGCTCGGTTGAACACTGAGATACACACTGCAGTGATACTTAACACTTATAACCAGAGAGCTGTGGAATTACCTGTCTCTATTCATATGCCTTTTCTCTGGCACCCAACTTCAGGACTTTAAATTTGATGGTCTATTTCAGTGGTTCTCAACCAGGAGTGCACATACCCCGATGGTCCCCAGAGTTCTTACACGGAGTTCATCAACTCGTCTAGATATTTGCCTAGTTTTACAACAAACTACATAAAAAGCACTAGCAAAGTCAGTACTAACTGAGGGTATGGTTACACTTACAAGATTATAGTGCTATTGGTTATAGCGGTCCCCTTATACAGTAATATGAATAGCGCTATTGTATGTCCACACTGAGATGCTCCAGCGTTATAGCATGGCCACATTTGCGGCACTTAATACGGCATTAAGAGCAGCGCATTAGGGCATGTATCCCACAGTACACCTCTTCCTGATCTGGCACAATGCCTTGTGGTAGGGGGGGCATCACTTGCGGGGCATTCTATATCCTGTTTCAACTACCCATGATGCTTTTTGGCATATCCCAGCAATCCCTGTGTTTCCTTCCACCTCCAGCGCCATCTTTCAAGGGTTTCAGCAAGGCACGCTCCGTCTTCCATTGTCATGTACTGCAATGAATCCAGAACTGCTGAGGAACATGCTGACGACTGTCGCCAGCACATCTCTATGTGCAGTGGAGTTAATCCTTGACATGCAGGATGACAGTGATGAGTCTGAAGACAAGATTGAAGCGGTGAATGCGTTTGACATGAAGCTTCTTGTCTCATTAACGGACATGCTCACGGCCGTTGAACGCCGCTTCTGGGCACGGGAAACGAGCAGTGAGTGGTGGGATCGCATCGTCATGCAAGTCTGGGACGACGAGCAGTGGCTGCAAAACTTTTGAATGAGAAAAGCCACTTTCATGGGACTGTGTGCTCAACTCGCCCCCGCCCTGCGGAGCAAGGACACCAGACTGAGAGCTGCCCTCCCGGTGGAGAAGCGGGTGGCTATCGCGATCTGAAAGCTGGCTACACCAGACAGCTACCGATCGGTGGCCAACCAGTTTGGGGTTGGAAAGTCAACCGTTGGAGTTGTGCTGATGCAAGTGTGCAGGGCCATTAATCACCTCCTGCTACGAAAAGTCATGACTCTGGATAATGTGCATGACATCGTGGCTGGCTTTGAAGAAATGGGTTTCCCTAACTGTGGAGGGGCGATAGATGGGACCCATATACCTATTCTGGCGCCCACCCACCTAGCGTACGAGTACGTTAACCGAAAGGGGTACTTCTCCATGGTTCTCCAGGCGCTTGTGGATCACCGTGGGCATTTTACTGACATTAACGCTGGCTGGTCTGGAAAGGTGCATGACGCACGCATCTTCCACAACACCGGCCTGTTCATGAAGCTGCAAGCCGGGACTTTTTTCCCAGACCAGAGGATCCCCGTGGGGGAAGTGGAAATGCCCATAGTGATTCTTGGTGACCCTGCTTACCCTTTAATGCCCTGGCTCATGAAACCCTACACAGGGAGCCTGGACAGCAGTCAGGAAAGGTTCAACTATAGGCTTAGCCGGTGTCGAATGACTGTGGAGTGTGCTTTTGGGCGTCTCAAGGCGCGCTGGCGCTGTCTTTATGGGAGGCTAGACTTGGCCGAGGGTAGTATCTCCGCGGTTATTTCCGCATGCTGTGCCCTACATAATCTTTGTGAGAGGAAGGGCGAAGGCTTCACTCAGGCATGGTCCTCAGAGGTTCAACGCTTGGAGGCCACATACGCCCAGCCAGAGAGCAGGGTTCTTGGAGGGGACCAGCGCGAGGCTGTTAGGATCAGGGAAGCCTTGAGGGAGCATTTTGAGGCTGAAAGCCAGTTCTAAAGTGAGGTGCAGATGGAGGCAGGGAGGGAGGGAGCATTCTTTTAATAGGAACAGGCATTTGGTTTTCTGTAGCCTGTAATAATGTATGTACACTTAATAAAGAAACCCATTTATTAAGAAGAAAATTCATTTATTGAACAGGTACTTCGGTTGCTGAAAGAAAATATTGTGATGCATGTGAGGGGGAAGCCGGGGGAGGTGCAATGGGGGTGGCATGGGGTCAGTCAGAGATTGGAATATGTCCGGGTCTCTGAGTCTCCAGTGCCCTCACAGTGGCCATGTCCCCCGAACCCCATTTGAGGAGGGCAGTAAGGCATGTTATTAGGGGTTGACTGCAGTGGATAATGGTCCAGGGTTTGTTCGGTGAAGACAGAAGGGTTGGAGGCAGCTGTGGATGGTGATAACCATTTGGCTGATGATAGTGGCCTGGAGGGTACTGAGGCACAGAAGGGGAAGGGATTTGGGGCAAATGATAATTGGGGTGGTGGGTGCAGTGCTTCTCCTCCTGAAGGGTGACAATCCGCTGCATAGTCTGCAATTGAAGCTGCAATAATGAGAGCAGCTTATCGGTGCTTTTCCGGCGGTGAATCGCATTCTCCTTCCGCGCCTTCTCCCTCAACTTGCTCTCATTCTCCCTCCACCTCTGTGCAACTCGATTCTCCGTTACAGCCTGTTGCATTACTTGCTGTACAAGATCCTCTTTGCTCCTTCGTGGCCGCTTCCTCAGTCGCCTCAGTCTCTCAGCTGTTGACAAGAGCGATGGCGCAGGGCTGAAGGACGACCCTTCTAAAATAAAAAGATACATTCAATAGTGGTTCCCTTGTAAAGAGCAGACATGCCTATGATTCCCCTGCATTCCCCGTTTGCCTGTCCCGCAGAGAGCACAGATACAGCAACGGAGCCCCTCCCATGGTGAGTGCACTCCAGAGGCAAGGGAAATGATTTTTTCCCTGCCCCAGAAAAGCTGTGCCGGGGGAGGGGGTGGGGAGTGCCGGTACGTTGCAGGAGCCCCAGTCTGAGCAGCAGGCAGGGGGAAGGATTTGTTCCCTGCCCTGAAAAGCTGTGGCGGGGGAGGGTGGAGTGCTGGTAAGTTGCAGGAGCCCCACTCTGAGCAGCAGGCAGGGGGAAGGATTTGTTCCCTGCCCTGAAAAGCTGTGGCGGGGGTGGAGTGCTGGTAAGTTGCAGGAGCCCCACTCTGAGCAGCAGGCAGGGGGAAGGATTTCTTCCCTGCCCTGAAAAGCTGTGGCGGGGGGGGTAGAGTGCCGGGAAGTGGCAGGAGCCCTACTGTGAACACTGTCCCAACATTCTCCGTAGGTGTTTATCCTGGAAGATATCTCGTTGCTTCGAGTCACTGAGGAACAAAGGGAAGGGATTTTAATGAGATGCGGCTTCTGCCCAGGGCCATATGCAGCTTGCCTATGTGCAGCAATGCTCCCCCCACCCATTGTAGCACAGTGGCAAGGACTAGTGACCATGACCGGGACGGGGACCACGCTGGCTCTCCCAGGAAACCTGCGCAGGCGCATTGCAAGCGCTCTTATTGAGACCTTTGAAGAGATTACTGATGATGACTACCGCGAGGTGATAGACTACATCAGTGCTCTATTCCACATATAGGCAAGCATGCAAGCATCCCTTTCCACCCCAAGCTGCAAGCCTTCCCCATAGAAAAGAAGCTTTACCTCCACAATCCACTGCTGAGCTGGCCCCTGCAACCGCCGGACGCTGTGGCTGGCTGCCCTCCTGGGTTGAGAAGAGCTCCTGGCTGCATGCGTCCAGGGACTCCTCCGTGCCCTGGGCCGCTGCCGCCTCATCCTCATCCTCCTCCTCTTCTTCATCCTCCTGGTCTTTATCCTCCTCCTCACCCCCCCCCTTCACTGGTGGGCTGGGAAGTGTCCATGGTGACTGATGGAGTGACCGTAGGATCACCACCAAGTATCGCGTGCAGCTCCTTATAAAATCTGCAAGTCACTGGGGCTGTCCCGGAGCAGCCGTTTGCCTTGCGGGCTTTGCGATACACATTCCTAAGCTCCTTTACCTTAACACGGCACTGCAGAGTGTCCCGCTCATGGCCTCTTTCTGCAAAGGCCCGTGATATCTGCCCATAGGTATCAAAATTCCTGTGGCTAGACCACAGCTGAGACTGAACAGCCTCTTCCCCCCAACAGCTGATGAGGTCCAGCACCTCGCTATTGCTCCATGCTGGGGATCGCCTATTGCGAGGAGGCATGGCACGTGGAGTCATGATGATCAATCAGAATGATCACCTGCAAGGATTCCCTGAGAGCACGCCACGCTTGGCTGGAGCAAACAGGAAGGGGATTTTCAAATTTCCCTGGAACTTTAAAGGGCAGGTCTGACGTGTGGTCACCTGAGGACAGGACAAAAGAGTTTGCAAGTGATGACCAGAGTGGCTCGAACGGGAATTATGGGATGGGCTGGAGGCCAATTAATGCGCAGTGGGTGTCCACATTCTTGCTGTAGCGCTACAGCAGCTGCGCTACAGCCCTTATTCCCCATGCGGAGGTGGATTAACAATAGCGCTATAACTCAGCGGTTATAGCGCTCTACGTGACTTGCCAGTGTGGACGGGGAGGAGGTTATAGCGTTCGTGGGGGCTTTATAGTGCTATAAAGTGCCAGTGTAACCAAGCCCTAAAATTTCGTACAAGAACTTGTTTATACTGCTTTATAAACTATACACTAAAATGTAAGTAACAATATTTATATTCCAGTTGATATATTTTATAATTCTATGGTAAAAAATGAGAAAGTAAGCAATTTCTCAGTAACAGTGTGCTGTGTCACTTCTGTATTTTTATGTTTGATTTTGTAAGCAAGTAGTTTTTAAGTGAGGTGAAACTTGGGGGTACAAGACAAACCAGACAGAGGTAATGTACTCAACAAATACTGATCAATTCATCTCCTCCATTCTGTTTTTTCCTCCAGTAGCTCCTAATGCTGGTAGGAAAACACAAAAACACAAATTGAAGACAAATAAACACACCAGTAATTGTGTGATTAAGCAAACAAGATGGAACACTTAAATATCTATCACATTGGGTATGCTAAAATTTAAGCATGCGTATAAAGGAAATATTTTACTTGTTCCACAGATCAGTTAAGGAGGCATAATGATGTTGAAATCCTTTGAGCCTCTCTCTCAAAACCTGTCAAGATAGTTCAATTAGTTTGAATAATGAACTAAGAAAGGATGATCTTGTATGGTTAAGGCACTAGACAGGGTCTCTGGACACCTAGTTTCAATTCCCAGCTCTGCCATAGTTTTTCTTTGCAATGTTGAGCAAAGCACTTAGGAGTTTTTAAGGTTCTAGGCAGAAAAAGTTCAGAAAGCAGTAAAATAAGAGATTTAGGAGATCTGGATTCGGATAGTATGGCAATGGGTACATGTAAGTTGGTAGGACACAGAAATTTAATCTGAGCTTTTAAGCACTATCCATTGCAAAAACAGGGCACGGTTTTCTATATCTCAATTTAAATTCAAAGAAATGACGACTAAGGATGTTTTTAAAAAAATTATTGTGAATACACAAATGAAGGAAACATATCAAGCATTCAATTTCATGAAGAAGTCAACTTTTTCATACTTCTAATTAATGTTTGTACAGTGATTTGAAGATATAAAGGGTTATATTTATGCTAAATATCATTAATATGCAGTATCAAATTCTAATATCATTCATACATTCGAGAATAAGGTGCAATAGGAGGTTTATGCACTAGGCTTACATCTCTGCAATTCTGGATTCACAAACATGGGTTAGCCCTAATGGACATAACATCTCCTCAACATGAGCTCTCCCCAATAGTATGGTATATTTGGTATGATTTTTCTGAAAAAGATTTAGTAATGTTAGAACAACAGTTTTAGATTAGGATTAAGGAGACGGGGAAGGCTTGCACAAGGCCACATTTACCATGCCTAGTGTTATTTAATGATTGTGTATTGGAGAACTCATGTATTCATTAAATATATGGGAAGATCGCCTTGTGAAGGACATGGAAGATAGCTGCAATAGTGTATGAATATTACATGTTCCATCTGTTTGTGTTGGTTGCTGTATAAGTAAAAAGGAGTTGCTACCAACAAGGGCAGACAACATGAAAGCACCTAAAGGAGACAATAAGCTTCCAATTCTAAACTAAATTTAAGAGACAATGCAGGTGTCAATTCCTTTGAAGTTTGCCTCTGACCTTGCGGAGTTTGTCTATTACTACCAAGGAAAGGTCCCAAGCTGTAACTTCAAGGAGCCTTCTCGTGGGAAATTGGAACACAGACCTTTGGAATAAATAAAAACCTGAACCCCTGAATTTGGGAATAAAGAGGGAAGCTGAGGCTGAAGGGGTGCACTGTCTCTCCCCAGGAGTGGGAATGCATGGATAAATTGGGCATACTTAAATTTTGGATAAGGCAATTATACATGTAGTCCAGGGGTGGGCAAACTTTTTGGCCCAAGGGCCACATCGGGCTTCAAAATGGTGTGGAGGACCAGGTAGGGAAGGCTGTGCCTCCCTAAATGCCTGGCCTGTCGCCTATCTGACTCCCGCTCCCTGACTGTCCCCATCAAAACCCCCAACCCATCCAACCCCCCCTTTGTCCCCTGATTACCCCTCTGGAGACCCGCCACCCTAACTGCCCCTCCAGGACCCCACCCTCTATCTAAGGCCCCCTACTCCTTATTCCTTAACTGCTCCCTCCTGAGACGCACCCCCCCCCCCACCCCCCCCCCCCTGGACCCCCCCCCCATGGCCCCCACCACCTAAGCCTCGCCTCGCCCGCGGCTTACCTCCTCAGCCGGCTCCAGCGGCTCGGCCCTCCCCATGCTCCCAGCCCGGCGCCCGCGCTGGGGAGCGCGGCCCTCCCGGCTCCTCCGGCCGTGGCTCCCTGTGCTCCCGGCTCGGCATCTCCGCCAAGGAGCTCGGGGGCCCCGCGCCTCCTCACGGCCCGGCGCCTCCGCCTGGGAGCGCGGAGCTCCCGCGGCTCCCCGTGCTTCCGGCCTGGTGCCCCCGCTGGGGAGCGCGGGGGCTCCCGCAGCTCCTCCCGGCCTGGCACCCCCGCTGGGGAATGCGGGGCTTCCGCGGTTCCCCGCGCTCCCGGCCGGCGCCCCTACTGAGGAGCACGGGGCTCCCGTGTCTCCTCCCGGCCCGGCGCCACCCCCGGGAGGGCGGGACCCCCCTGGGGAACTCGGAGCTCCCGCTTCTCCCAGCCCGGCCCCCAGGCCGGCAGTGCAGGGCTGCGGCTAGCTGTGCTCGCCTGGTACCCCTGGCTGGGAGCGAGGGGCCACTGGCCCTGGCCCCCGCCCCAGCTGGGGGCCCGGATAAAAATGGCCGGCGGCCAGATATGGCCCGCGGGCCGTAGTTTGCCCACCCCGATGTAGTCTGTTGCTTGTGTTAAATACCTCTTAGCTCTCCTTATGCTGTGCTCCTTCTGTTGAGATTAAACTATACTTTGCTTTGAGTAGGCTGCTTTAGGTCACTATGTTCACACTAATTACAGGAAAGGCTTGCAGGGAAGCCAGATCTAGTCAGAACTGCTGAGCAACAATAGCTGCTATAGAGGGGGTCTGAAACCAGATACCTAATTTACAGAACGGGAGAATTGGGGGATTCCATCTCAAAGAGGAGAGAGGTTCAGGGCCCTCACTGCAACTGGGAGTCAAAGGCATTTTGCAGTCTGAAACTCAGAGTGATCAAAAGTGTGGAGTATCACAGTTCAGGGATAAGACATACCAAAAGAGAATTAACGCTTCCAAACACAGAATACGATCTAGAATCTGCAGTTTCAAACAAAAAAAGTCTCAAAGGAAAGCACTGAATAAAGCTGGGTGAACCAACTCAAATTTAGTCTGTTTTATTTTTTAAAAAATCATTATATTTGCCCTGCTCCCCAGTCTTCCCTTCCTCTTCCTAGAATAGCCATTTTACCTATTCCTCAATCATGGACTTTCAGGAGTTTCTGCTAGTTTGGCCTGAAAGGTTCACCCAACTCTAGGCTTAATGTCAGTCTATGAAATTTGCAGATTAAAAAGGAAAGATGATGTATACTTTCAGATTTAATTTTGAATTATTCACACTGGAAAAAATCTAAAGAAAGCAAGCCTCACACTCCTAAATACAATACTTCATTCCCACAGTGTGGGGTGGCTCTGTATGGGTTCTGAGCTGGAATAAAAGTATAAGAAACCTTGGGTGTGGGGGGCCCCCACAATAGTGTATGATCATGGGCCTTAGTGCAAAAAATGTGGAGAGGGAATCTAAATAATGAAATAATTGGGATTAATTGCATATATGTTTCTTTATAAGAACTCTTCAAGTAGTAATACTGTCTGTTCAAATTTGACTTCATAACCACAGCATTATAATTTATGTCTTCCAGAATAATGTCTCTTACTAGTGCACTTGCATTTCCCAAGAGCAACATGTGCAGTTGATTCTTAGAATGGCACACTTGTAAATGCTTCTTTTCATTTTTAGTTTAATTGGAAAATCTAAGTGAAAACCCTCATGGGCAAGCCAGAGGCGAAATAGAAGAAGCTAAATTTTAGCCCCATATGTTTTGCATTAGTAAATGTTATCTGAAGCTCAGTGTTAAAATCTAATAAGGTTTTTTTAAAAGTCCATTTTCATATACGTCAGTTTACAATGCATTGATGGAACCAGAAAGCAGCCTGGGAACCTTATCTTCCACTTGAGCACTTCAGTCAGAATAATCAAAGCAGCTAACATGAGAGTCCTAGCCTTGCTTTTGAAGACCATTCTTCCCCACCCCGCTCCTTTGTTTTTGTTACAGTGGTTGAAAATAGAGGACTGCTTGACAACTCTCACACCTTTTTAAGCAATATCTGGAGCAGTTCCTGGATATTTGGGGACTGCAAAGTTTTACATAATAAAAAGTTGCCATTTCTATTTCCTATTACTATTTTACATCTTACATCAAACAAATTAATTTTTATCACAGCATTTTGTAAGTGTTTTATTTAGCATTCAGTGCTAACGGCAAAATGTTTATATTAAAAATCCAAACTAAATGAAACCTACCGGCTTTCTGATGTCTTTACAAACACACGTCAGCCCAGATTTCCAAAAAATAAGTGTAACACTTCAAGTGAACACGAGTCAGTTTATGGCATAATGTTGCAATCATGCTAAGTTCATCAATTCACATAGCAAGCAGCCATACAAGTGGTCTCCTACTCCATTGGGTCTTCCCACCTCAAAGGAGTAGCTGTGTGACTGGAGCCCTACACTCCCATTAACAGAGGCCACACAGGTGGCCCCTAATCCCCAGACCTCAGATGCAGCAAAAGTTAGAAAACTCGTCACTATGATTTTTGTTAACATCTAGTTTCATGCTGGAGCTGATTAAAATTGTTGATTTTGTATGAGATTAGCATGATTCAGCAAACAAAAGTGAATTTAGTGGGCCCAAAATTGTATGAACAGAATCAGCTGGTATGGTTCATTTCAGCAAAACTCATGCAGGAGACAAAAAGGTGAATCTTTACAGAGGTGAAAGCAATCTCCGCTATCTCTAGCATTCTGTTACAGCCCACTGTGTGGATTTCAGTTCAGATCTGTTAGACTGCATTTACATTGAAATGTAAATGGGGTACACATTATAGGTAGAAAATAGTTGGCTTGTGCATTTGTCATTCTGTATCACACACAATATTTTTGGCTGGTTTAAAACGAAGTGTACAAGTTACATTATTGAAAGAACATGTCAAGCCACGAGCAGAGGTAAAGCTTGAGGAACAGACCCTGATGTTGAATACTTTTCTCAAAGCAGGGGTGAAAGTAAAACGCAGCTCTTACAAGTACAGGGCAGCTCTAATGTCGCTGCCCCTTTTGCGCCCTCCATCGGCAGCCCCGTCGGGTCATCGTTGCCCCTTTTGCACCCCCTCCCCATTGGAAGCCATGCTGGTAAGGACCCGGTAGGGCCGCCAATCGGGGGTGCAAAAGGGGCAGCAACGTTAAAGCACTGCTGTGGTAGCAGAATTCTTAAAGTGCTGCCATAGAGCGCTTTAAAGCCAGCGGTATGGGCTGGTACTGGCAGCTACCTTTTACTGGTATGCTGTACTGGCCCATACCCCCTTACTTTCACCCCTGAATACAAGTAAAAGACAGTTGAAATTAATATGCTTTTTTCTCCATCAGTGATTCCCAACCAGGGGTACATTTACCCCTCGGGGGAACAGAGAGGTCTTCCAGGGGTAAATCAATTCATCTAGATATTTGCCTAGTGCTACCACAGACTAAATAAAAAGCACTAGCAAAGTCAGTACAAACTAAAATTCCATATAGACAATGACTTGTTTATACTACTGTATATACTATACACTGAAATGTAAGTAGAATAGTTATATTCCAATTCATTTATTTTATAACTATGTGGTAAAAATGAAGAAGTAAGCACCTTTTCAGTAATAGTGACATTTTTGAATTTTTAAGTTTCATTTTCTAAGCAAATAGTTTTTAAGCGAGGTGAAACTTGGGAGTATGCAAAACAAATCAGACTCCTGAAAGGAGAACAGTAGTCTGGAAACTTTGAGAGCTACTGCTCTATACCACTTTAATAAAAAGTATAGAGTGCATGTGTGGCAAAAGAGCCAACATCAGCAAAACTCTTTAGAGGTCTCTTCAGATATTTTGAAAGATATATACCCATTCCCTATATAATGAAGGGCGCTAGTCACAGCTCGTAGTTAAGGCTGAGTTTTGCACTTGAAGCGGGGATTTTCCCTCTTTCATCAGGGGCACACAGTACATTTTCTCCAACATACTATTCATACTTGGGCACAACATGAATTTTCTAAGAATATATAAGTAACTCTAGTAATTAGTTTATGAATTAATATTAAAAGGAGCCATTTATAAAGTAATCCTTGATGTCAGTGCAGTTTTGGCCTGAATCTTCTTAATGGAACAACACACTCTTCAAACTTTGCACATAGTTAAAACTTGCTGAAATCTCACGTATGGGTTAAATGGGAAGAAATGAGGCTGTAATCAGATTAATAACTACATCTTGGTCAAAACAGCATTTTTAAAAACAGATTTTTCCCCCCATTTTGCTTTTTTTCCTGATGAAACAAAAACAACACCTTTCTGATTTGTTGTCTCCCCCCCAATTTCCAGCCCTCTGGGTTTGTTTATTTTCAGGGACAAATTGGAGAAGAGTAAAAAGGAGATGAAAAGGAAGAAATACCCCAAACCCAAACATTTTTATAAGTTTATATTTCTTTTACAAATTTGCTGAAAACGTTTAAACAAGCAAATATTTGGTCAAAAAACTATTAGATAAATCAATGGAGGATAGGTCCATCAATGGCTATTAGCCAGGATGACTGGGCATGGTTGGTGTCCCTAGCCTCTGTTTCCCAGAAGCTGAGAATGGGATACAGGGTATGGATCACTTGATGATTATCTGCTCCGTCTGTTCCCTCTGGCGCACTTGGCATTGGCCACTGTCGGAAGACAGGATGCTGGGCTAAATGGACCTTTGGTCTGACCCAGTACGGCCATTCTTATGTTTATTTCTTTTTGAAACCAGATTTAAAAAAAAATCACAAGTTTTTACTGTGTTTTGAGAACCTCTATTATTAATGACAGTTACAGTTACTGATTATGGAGAAAGTCTCATTAACAACTCATGTCACTATGAAGTTGGGCCAATGTGACATCAGAGATGACTCAATTAACCACCACTCCTCCTCTGCAGTTAATTGGTATGCTGCAATTCTGTTGCTCCAAAATGAGTCAGTGGCCGAGGGATTTTGTTAAGTGTTCTCATAGGTAGATGACTTAGCGCAACTAATTACTGCTCTTAAAGCATGGATATCATGAACTGGGGAAATGGATGTCCCACTCTAAGGACTTCACATCCCCAATTATCTTTCCCTCTCCACATCCTTGGTGAGCCTTCTGTACCTTCATCCATTCTAACCTCTCTTTCTCAAAATGCCTTCCATTTTTACTTTCCCCATTCATCTGGCTTCCAACTCCACCAGTGGTGCTTGTTATTTACTTGTACAAACACATAAAGAGATAGTTCTTGTTCTGAAGGTTACAATTCAAGGTAAGTATGAAATTTATAATACAAAACTATCCAAGGAAATTCCAAGACAGAAAACTACATTCAATTGGAATTAACATGAAAATACATATCAGTAATTTAGAGTAAAAATATTACAATATTGTAATTATCATGCAAATATCATAAACTCAGAAAATTCAGAGTTTAGGTTAAATTTAAAAGAAAAACAAACATGTTAAGGTATCCAAACAACCATAAATGTGTTCTGCAGTGATTAATTACATTAAAAACTGTTTTTAGGGACAGATTAGGCTTTTTTTCCCATAGTTTTTTCACTATAGGGCAGAGTTAAGATTGAGTGGGTGCCATACCTGTTCATTCCCACACTTAAACATGTTTGTATTTCTTAAGTTGAATTTTAACTCTGATTTTCATTTTTGTTCTGGGGAAAATTACAACATTTTTTGTAAATGTAAAATGTAAAAAAAATCTAATTTTTTTTACGCTTAAATTATGAATATTTCTTCAACCTTAACTCGTTTGTCTTTTTATTTGTTTACTCTGAAGAGAACCCTTATTCTAACATATAATTCCTAAATAAAGGCAAAGGACAAGCTTTACAGTTTTATTTTTTATAATCCATTAAAGTACAATGTCTTTAGAACAGAAGGACCAACTGCTGAAAGCAGTGAGACAAGTTCTGGGTTGCAGTACACCCTTGCAGAGATTAACAAAAGTAAATAATTCAGGGCCAGGTATAAATCTCATTTAAGTCAAGAGGCTTGAAACAGATCAAAAGTGCTTAAATATTACAGTGCTTTACTCTTTAGAAAAGCTGATAGATGACACAAAGATACATTGAGAAATCTGTAACTAAACTCATCTGTAAGCGCCCATGTATATCTGCTGAAATTCACACAGACTTTAAAAAAAGGTGGACGTGCATATTCTCACATTTTAAACAGCTATGGGGATGCGCTAACACAATGAACTTCTGGATCATACAAAGAGTGGATGTGTTATGTCCAGTTCACAATTTTGCATACATGGATATTCCACAGAAATGCCTAGTCTGACATAATGACTATGCATCACATAAAAAGAATTTATTCCACGAGAAACCTGTTGAAAGGCAACACATAACATGTGACTGGTCCCTTTATTCTCAAAACTTGCCAGTATAGATAAACATCTCCAGCAAGGTGAGGCAGAGAAACAGATAGTGAGAGCAAAAGGAGGAAGAACAAGACATCCTACTCTGTAGAGTTTGCCTGAAAGGCTTTGTTGTACTACTGAGCCCTATTATCTCTGATGATGCCGTACTCCAACAGACATAGGTACTTGGTACATCCTGATTGTAGGCTAAAATGCAGATGCATTGTTGGGGAAGGTTTCATTTCATTTCACTTACAGAACCTTTTGGTACATGTAAGAAAGAATTTGTCCCAGTATAGCATATGCTTCCTATAACTCCTTTTGTACAATAATTACAGGAGATTTTTTTTAAGTTACTCCTTTTTCTCCATGTCTTCAAAGGCAGGCACATATTTCTACAATAGGCTATGTACAGTCAGAAATATAAATCATTTTTCTTAGCACTGTATGTGATATTTTCATATAATTCACCCAGAAGCAAGAACAATTTTCAAAGCGTTACTTGAGTTAATCCATTTTGGTATGAAAATTATATACAAGGCTCTAAACTTTTCATACATACACATTATATTGGGCTCTCCTGTACACGGAACTGACATCTCAGTTTCTCTTCCTTTGAGTTCTTAATGTTACAGCATAAATGCCAAATCCAGGTCCCATTCAAGTTAATGATAATTTTACAGCCTCTTCAATAGGATCGAGACAAGCCCAAATATATATCTAAAGGAACAAAATCCCTTTCATGTTTAAAAGGAAAAGGAAAAGAAGGGAAAGAGAGAAAAAGGGAAAGAAAAGAAAAAACTTCCATTTGGAGGCATTTAGAGCCATGACTTTTTTTTAAAAAAAAAAAAAAAAAAAAGGTCTGAGATATGCAAGATGCAAGTTTGAGAGCTATGATTCTGAGGTGTAGATACTTGAAAAATAAAGAAGGTGGTTTAAAATAAATTATTTAATTCAAAGTGATACATAATTCATATAAAATTAGTGATGAGTTTAATTGCATTTTAAGTGTTTGCTTTCCAGTCTAGATAGCAGCTAAAAAGAACACTGATACAATCTCTACAGAGCAACGTTAAAAAGAGAGGTCATGGTGCAAAAATCTTATTATTTAGACTGTTCATTCTTTGAGAAAAGGACTTTTTTTTCTTATGTGTGTATAGTGCCTAACACAATGGTATCATGATCTTTGACTGGGACATCTAGGTACTACTCTATCACAAATGATTAATATTAATAATTTCAATGGAGGTAATGCTTGAAGATATGCTAGGAACTACAAAAACATTTGAAAGGAATAGTCCATGTCCCACAGAGTTTATAATCTTAAAATCACCACCACCATCACAGAAAAAAATTGATCTTATTGAAGACAAATAAGACAAAGGGTAGTAGTTGTATGGTCCAGTTCAAGAAGTGCATTATTCCAAGGGCTTCATGAAAAACAACAGAAACACTATGGGATAAATAGAAAAATGGAGCATTGGGGCTGACTTCACTGGCACTGGGAAAGGACAAGGAGCTATATGATAAATGTTTCTTCTTCTTAAATATACTCTAGTCCATATTTGACACTAAAGTTAGGGGGATCCCTCCCATTTTCACCTCAGTTTTCCATCTCATCACACTTGCTTTCTAAATACATGATCATTCATCTTGTATTGGCAAAAGCCTGGACAAAAATGACCTGTCATTTACAACATTTTGTTTCTCTCATTACTGTCAACCCCAAGCCTTCAAAAATATTGATTAATTCCATAAAAATCATGAGATTTAAATAATTATACTGTTTGTTTTTTTAAAATTTATCTTCTGACTTTGGAGTCTTTTGGGTTCATATTTTCAATCAACAATGAAAAGAATATGGTAACAAAGTTCACAGAAACTTTCTGCTCGGACTCCGATACTATTAGGGTTCTTCCTTCAGGATTGGTCAGCCCACACTCCAGATCATCTCTTACCTAAATAGCTACTCTCACTTTCCTCATGTCAAAATTAGGTAATAAACCACCTGCCACAGTGATTCGCTTAACAAATACTGATCCTGCTAAGAAAGGGTTAACAGAGTGTTTAGGGCAAAGACTGCTAGCCTGTCATACTTTCCCCTTAGACATTGTTTCAGTCTGCACTCAGTACTACAATCAGATCTTGTACATACTTGCTTCATATTAACCAGACCCACAGTTCTAGTCTATGTTATTCAAAGTCAAAAACTGCTATTCAACTGTCCTCGTATGCCTCATTGGTACATCTTTCTACAATTTTGAGGTGTTTCTCCTCTCTCTAAGGAAGAAACATGGATATTCATTAAATTATTTTCCTAAGGTGCATGAAACACATTGACACTTTTATATCTGCTCTTAATTTTCCATCATTTTCTCTTCAGCCTCTGCATTATTCATGTATATCATCCTTTTCTAATTCCTTTGACAAACAGGATTCTAATTACTTTATTTAGGATCAACATTTCCACTCACAATGTGAAAGGGAAAAAAGTTAAAAGCAGCTGCGTCACTTGCTCCTGACTGATAGCACATAAAGACACAGAAAAGACAGGCACACGTGGAATCAGGAATCTATACCCAGTATTTTCAGCCTGGTGCAATGAACAGTGAAATAATGCGAACCTAACTTACTGTTTCATTATTCACCAAGGAGGTGAACTCATCCATAAATAGAAGCAGCAAAATATTTCCTGTAATATTTCAGAGATATGCAACTAGATTTAAGCTATTCTGGTATTTGTTTTTAGAAATAGATTTTAAAATGAATACGATGAACATCATCAAATGTAAATTACTTTAAATATTAGTCAACACATATTTACAACAATCTATATTCTACAATCACATAGCCATTACAAACTGTTCCTCCAGTGTATGCTTTAATCCCTTTTAATGTACAGGTGATTTAAAACATCAGTTTGTGTGTGCTTTATGTATTACTGAAACAACATTGTTATAACAGCTTGATTGTAGCAATGCCCTCATATTTCAACTGTTTACAAGCTGTCTCACAGCCAGAGACAGAGTCAGACCTGGTGACTATTCCTTTGCCAACTGAAGTGAGAATATTGTTTTGATGTACGGAAATGCAGTTTTTAAAAGTGAAGGTCCACTGGCAGTTTCTCTGTAAACTATTATGGCAGCTGTGCTAGAGGTCATGAATATTTCATAAGGGCTGTCCATGCAGTCAAGCCAGCATCACTAAGCCAAATTCCCATAGCAACATTCACATAGATTTACTCATCGCTAAAAGATGCATCAGCTCATGAATAAGTGCTCTAATGCTACTCTTATTATTCTAGAAGATGTTATTACTTGAATTCTTCTTTTAAAGCTAAATTATTTTACTAATAATCCTGATTTATTTTTTTTTACTTTTTCTAGCAATAGCTGCTTTGCAGCTCCGAAAACAAACCAATCAAACAAGAGCAACCCTGACATACTAACCTGTGGTTAACCAAAACTCCTGTTATCTGAAGATCAGCTAGCATCTTCTAAGGGGTTGGTAAGACCAGGAGGGGGAAATTAGATTTACTGTTTCTGTTATGGAAATAAAACTGCACTTGCAGAGCATAGAGTGCAGCAGGAGTGAGGCTGCAGAGAGCTATCCAGGAATCCCGAAGACCAGCAGGCTCTAGCACCTCTTGAAAAAGGCGGTTTGGGAATTCTTATCAGATATCTGTTAAAATTATAATTCTCAAAAACGACTTCGTAATCCCCTCCTTCTCTCCTTGCCTGAGCCTTCTGGCCTTCAGAAAGCTGTCTCTCTGTGCACCCTGGTGACTGTCTCAACTGGCCAGTTCTGTCTAATCGAGTCTATCTCAATAATCTGAATGCCTGCTTTTGTGAAGGTTTAGGTGACCCCAAGAACTTTGTAAAACTGAGGTACCATTAATGAACAGAGGTGAAGCTGAATATATAAGAAAACTGATAAAGTAGGAGAGGAAAGAGTGGGAACAGAATGATCACAGGAAAAGAGAAACTGAGGAGAGAAGTAAATGGAAAAAGGATGCGAGAGAGGGAACTGAGAGAAAGTAGATGACAAAGAATGAAGAGACTAGATTCCAGTAAACTTCTTAACACCGCATATGAATAGGATAGAAAAAAATTATACAGAGGAAAAAGAGACTTTGAAAAAAATAACATTGGAAATGGCACACAAGATCTGAGACACAGCAAAAGGAAAGAAAAAAAGATAAAAGGATGAGGAAAAAAAACCAAGCGGCGCATATTATATTAATCATAAGCACAAGTGATGCAAAGAATTAAAATGCATAGCAGAGAGAAACCTACACACATACTTTTGTAGTATTGAAACTATAAACTTTTCAGTTGCATATGCATCTAATGAAAAATACATAAGCATGTTGGTGAGATCTAAGCCTCATTTAGTGTTTATTAATCTGCCACTACCTGCCAGGAGCATGGAAGTACAGTAGAATTTCTGTGAGAGCCTCAGACTTCTCACAAAGGCTTCTGAAATCCTGATTCCCCCTACTTTAGTAGGTAAGTGAAATTGTTTTCTTGTTAAGGAAACTAATAAAATCCTCTTAAAGAAAACGGGCTAGTGTAACTGCCTGTCTTTATTTATATGTGCCATGTAGGGAACAATCCTGTATAAGATGGATACAAAACTGGATTTCCAATGCCAAACTTCTACGATTGAACGATATACATGATTTATGGGGCCAAATCATGCTCCGGCAAGACCCCCATTCATTATAAAAAGAGACTTCATGACTTGCCTCTGTGTACTAGGAATTGATAGGTTATATAACAAAATACAAATACAAAAGTTAGTTCTTTAAGTAACTAAACTATTTTTTAAGCAAACTGAGTCTCCTAATACAGACAGAGCAATCAAGAATGCAACTTCTGTGTTTAATCAGTTTATTTCCAAAAACTTATATAATTTCCTTAACAAGAGCTCTTAGGAGGTATTTTAAAAATATTTAGAAAAACATTTCTACAAATAAGCAAATGAGACAACAAGCTTTTAGAAAAAGAACAGATTCATGAACCTGTAATGAGAAGTAGTACCTTACCTTTGCTTTTTCCAGCTGTGCCTGGGCCTGTCGCTCTGCCTCTCTCCGCACTGCCTCCCTGTCTTCCTCCAGAGATACATCTGAATCGGATGGACGGCTAGTGTAGGAGTCTGCCGAACCCTGCACAGGAAAAAGAGAAATAATGTTACAAATAGACACAGGATTTGCAAAAAAAAAAAAAAAAAGGGTGAAGTGTTCCCGTACCTTTTCTCTAATTGTACGTTTGTGGAAATACCTTGAAAAGAAAAAAGAAAAATACAACAGAAGAGACAATTACTTAGAAAAATAATATTAAGTAAGGGTTTCATATCTGGAGACCATCCAAAAGTCAGGTCTCTCTCCAGTGGTTTAATTCCTGTCCTATTCCCACATTCTAATTAGTATGCTTTTTGGTAAGCAGAGCTAGTTTCTGTGTAAAGCAACAGCAGTGGTGCAGTGCAGGGCTGAAGGACATACAACAGTTTCAAGGATAGCTCCATAAAATCAAAACCATAAACAAGGACATTTTATTGCCAGTGAGGGAACAGATTCAATAAAAAAAAATGCAAAGTCAGTATTAACAATTATTATTACAGAAGCTCACTGCAGAGAGCTTTAACCCATGCCTTCCATTTTAATTTAGGGCACCTAACACTCTTCCCATCAGAAATGAACATGGCTTAAAACAATCTCAGCCCTTTAGCAAAAACATGCAAATGACCACAAATCAACTTCCAGCTGATTAAATATGTCTCAACTCAACACCTGTGTGCAAGTATTGCTACAATGGAACTAGTCAGAATACCACAGTAGCTCCAGCACTGATTTTTGTCTCATCTTACAATTACAGGAAGAGAATTCTGCTAATTCGATCAGAATGAAAGCAACTGTCTTCCCTTACTGTAAAATTAATAAATAAATACGCTAACAATAAAAACACAGGGCTTACACAGATATCAGAATTCTTCAGCCGTCCTCCTTTGGCTCTTTTCAGAAGCCTGATCCAGGTGGCCTTCATTAGCCAGACAGCTCAGTTATTGTCCGCAGCTGCAGCGCCCGGCACTGGTTCTCACAAAACATGTGCACACTGAGCACCGCAGAATCACTGCTCCTTTCCTATCCATGCTCTGCTGCGAGCTCCTTCTCTCTCTTCCCTCTGCCCTTCAAGCTTTCAGACACCCTGTTCTGAAGTATTTAGTGCAAGTAAATACTTAAATTTTCCAATGCCAGTAAAAAAGCCTTTAATAATGAAAAAAAAAAGCAGTTTATTGGTTCAAGTATATTGTAAGAGATGCTTAAACTCAACGCAGGAGATCATACAGGAAAAGGTCTTTGTTATTTTTTTTTTTTTTGCCTGTTAAAAATAGTACTTATAAGAGAACCTTTTAAAATCCAGTGCAAAATGTATTCAGTGATATTTACAAGTACAAAGTTCATTTCATCTCTTCAGAGATCAGATGGGGGTGGGGTAAGAGGCTTTTCACATCACTGGGCATGCTCCATATGTACAGCCTTTTACGCAGATGCTCACATCACACTGTGTTGTTAGTCTATGTCAAATTGCCATTTTATATCTCCAGGGTAAACAGCTGGGGAATAGCAAGGTCCCTGCAAATCTGGAATAGCTGGTACAGTGTCTTATTTTTAATCACAAATCAAACTACATTTCTCTCTCAAAAAATCCAGTTCTGTCATACATGCTCCATATTCCCAATTTAAAACACTGAGTCAGAATCTGATCTTAGTTACAATAATGTAAATCTAGAATAAAACCAATTTACTCTGTTTAGTCTGATATACAAGAAGAGTTTGACCTACTAATTGTGGCATTTTTCCCCACACTAGAAACCAGTAGGTAAGAAAAGCAGTGAATAATTGGAACACACACACACACACAAATATTGGATGGTACAGGTCAAAAATATATTTAAGACCCTGAACTTGTGCATTTAGTTTTATTTTGGTTTAGTCAGTCATAACCTATAATCATTTCCCAAAAATGATAAGTGATTGACATAGCTCTGTGTGTTTAACTAGGACATTCATAATACAAATTCACAGGCAGCTATGCACAATCTAAGTGTAAAAGAAAATCTCAGTCTAGCTGACTTTGAAGTGTCTGCCTTTGATATAAATTCTGTTACATGAAAAAGGCAGGATAATAGGAAATTCCAGCTAAGAACAAGCAGTCACAAGAAATCTGATATTGTAAGTCAGACCTTCTTAAAGAATTAGAGGCATATGGCTGGGAATGTCTAAGGACCAATTCTGTTCTTATTTAAGTCTGAAAAACAGAAGTAACTCCCCTACAGCCATAGGAATACTATGAATTTATACTACTGGTATAACTGCTAAAGTACCTTGGCCCTGAATAAGTAGTTTAAAAGAAAGGGAGAATTCTTAACTTTCAAAAACTTTTCTCTAGAACTTAAAACAGCTACAATTTTGAATTCTGACGAAGCTGCCTCTGAACTGACATCCAGGAAACTACTCTTTAAGAAACATTTTACTTACCGTGAATGTAATATATATATTAGGCTAATTTTTCTAATTAACAATGGGTCGGAACAGGGGAGACTTCACAATCAAAACACCTACTATATTAAGGAAAGGCACAAAAAGCACTCACGTAAGGAAATAAAAATAAAATAAAATACGCATTTCTATCTTGAATATTTTAGATAGTCTTGTCTGCTTGGAGAAGTACCAGAGGTTCTATACATCTTAAAGTCCTTGTCTACATTAGTTTTTCTTCTTAAAATTTCTCACCATTGCTACTACTGTCACAGCTTCACTAATGGCTACAATGGCAGAAGAGTAGTACAGCAAGCTATTAGTGGCTTCAGCTGCATTGCTTGTATCTCCTCTGAATGGTGTTAGGTGACACTATGCTTAATACACTATTTGTAGTGACCTAGCCACTCAACAACAGACTTAAAAGTGGCAATTCTTCAATAAAAAAAACTTCAAAAACAGACTTCAATGAGAAACTGCAGAACTAGAATTAATTTGCAAACTGGACCCCATCAAATGGGGCCTCAATACACTAGTGGCCGGTACCAGTTCTCCCATTATTACTATTAACAGTACAGCTGCAACAGCTGGAAATGTTAAGAAGAATTCTCATCCAAATACAACCTAAGGGCGGCGCAGTGGCTGTGCATTCCCTGTGCTTGCAGGAGTCCCAAGGATATTGTACCTGCTTGAGAAAGATTGTTTCCTACAACTCCCATAGGTACAACTACACACTGCCTCTAATTCAGGTCTATACCTAACCACACAATGAGACTTTAAATGGTATTTAGAAAATGAAAAAAAATATCTGTTACTATAGCATTAAGATTGCAATTTTAAATCATAAGAATCAATTCAAGTTTATAATTTCCACAGCAATTCTAATGTGCCTCTTTTGTGAGTACATAGTATTTTTCCATTCCAGAATGTGACAGTACCTTTTTAAAATTAGCTTTTCTTCCTCCTGGGAAACACTATAAAAAGGCAATATAAATGGTCTTTGATCCCCATGAAAAGTCAGAGAGCTGGGAAGCAGAATCCTCAGCCCCAGCTAGTCAGGCTGTACTAGTCAAGCTGCCTGCTCAACTGAGCTGGGTCTGCTAAAATTGTGCTAATTTCTCCTTTTGGGCCAGTGAGTCCATGTAATGCACTGACTGTATACGAGGTTGGCCACAATCCCTCCACACTACTAAAATGTTACAATCATCCAGCTTAATTTTGAGCTGCAGGTACAAATCACGCTGCTAAACAAGATTATTTTGCTAACAGCAAACACAGAGAGATGCAGATTTGCTGTAAAAATGTGGAGAATAGTGTAAAGATATGTCTGTAGAACAGGGATCTCCAAACTTTTTTGACTGTGCACCCCTAGCAGAAATTTTTTTTTGAGCAGGCACCCCCACGGAGGAAGCCCCGCCCCCATTCATCCACTCCCTCCCACTTCCCCCCTCCACACCTCCCCTCCTTGTCCCCTAACTGCCACCTTGGGGCCGGTCCCTGCTGTGGCGCCCGGCTCCTAGGGCCCATCTCTGCCGCGGCGCTCAGCTCCCAGGGCTGGGCCTCAGCCGTGGCGCGCAGTGCTCGGGGCTGCAGCCGCAGGTCCCAGCTCTGCAGCCACGGCGCGCGGCTCCTCTGGCCGGGGCTGTAGCCACGGCGCTGGGGCCAGGTCTCAGCCGCGGCGCCCAGCTCCCGGTTCTGCAGCCATGGCGCCCGGCTCTGCAGCCGCAGCGCGTGGCTCCTCCTGCCGGGGCTGCTGCAGCTCTTGCAGAGGAGTTGCCGGGGCAGCCCGGCTCCTCCTGCCTTATTGGAAACCTCCCGGGTTTCCAGTAAGACAGGAGGAGCTGGACTGTCTTGGCAGCTCCTCTGCAAGCGCTGCGGCAGCCTCCGGTAGCGGGAGGAGCCGCCCTGCTCCTCCTACTGCTGGGGCCGCTGCGGCGCTTGCAGAGAAGCCGCCCGGCTCCTCCAGCTTCCGGGGATGCGCACCCCTAGGAGTGGTCTCGCGCACCCCACTTTGAAGACCACTGCTGTAGAAGATTATAATTTAAAGACACTCTCATAAGGGACAGTATATTATGAACATAGTTAAAAGCTGTGTGCAGCAGTTCACCAGAGATGCTCTCCAGTTTGTTTTATTAAAGTTATATTTCTTCTTTCTCATTCACTGGTTTGTTTTTTAATGAACCTCAAGGTTGCTACAGAGAGGACTTTGGAACCCTGAACCGAAGAACTTCTATGCCCCCAGGACATGGGGGCAAAGGGCCAAAGGGCAAGGGCAAACCAGAAAAATGGAGGGCCTAACATTAATTGGATCTGTACTTTTGCAAGCCAAGAGGCTATTCATCACAGCAGAGAGAAGCATACTGCTGGGGTCATTAAAGAGGAGGCAAGCTGGATCCTTCCCCTAACTCCTCTGGAGCCCAGCCACTCAGGTTTTGTCCTAGTTCAGAAGGTTTACATTCCATTCTCCTGGAATATAGGATAGCTCTAATGCTAGATGTTACCATGGTCTCTTTGGTTGCCCAGATGTTATCAGCATTAGCATTTATAGGAATCCATCTGGTATTGGGCAGATCTCAAGACCAAATCTTCTGTCCCCTACCATCCCATGACAGGTAAATCAGTGTTCCCTTATTTATCATTACACTGACTCATGCTCTCTTTCTTAGATATTCACTTAAAGACTGTATCATTTACTATTTCAGATCTAAGGTACTATTTTGGAGTATGAACCCATGAATTTCAAGTATTTGTAGTTCCAATACAGCAATGGTTCTCAACTGATGGTCCATGGACAAGTCAAATTTGGTCAACTGAAATAAAAGCAAAACACATACTATGCTGATCTTAACGTATCAATGCCCTTACAAGCTTAGATGCTTCTCACCACAGACTGTCTGGTTGCCCTTCAGCCAGGCTCCCTCCCTTTGATCAGTACTTCAGTTGCTTACTCGTGTGGTATACGTAGATGTAGGTAGAAGAGACAGAGCATGGCAAATGTCTCTCTCTTTTATCGTGTTCTTTCTTCATTCATGGCTCCCCCCCCACCCCGCTTTCAGAGTCAGGTGAGCATCACCTCATCCCAGTCTCAAACTGTCCAAAGGTAGGGAGGTGACTCACTCAAAAGTCCAACAGATCCTCTTGTTTCTGCCTAGGCCGGTGTCCTTTGTTCCTTTGAGGCTGGGCTGGGTTTGTCCAATATACGCCCTGATGAGATGTGAACTGCCTCTCTGCTCTTGGACAGTTTTTGCCTGGGCTTATTTTAAGTCACGAAGACACATTTTCAGCCTCATAACTATATACATGAAATTGTAACCTATAACATTACCAAAACATTGCTGTAACAACAATTACTATAACAACAATGCTAGTGCATCATGAGCCTTCTAAAGACACCCAACATGAAAAATTTTGCCTTGGATACCACACAATCATTTTATAAAGATGAACATAGGAGTGTAGGATGCTCCCACGAGGTACAGAACGTCACACTATATATATGATTTGAGTGAGAGAGAGAGAGAGAGATGCACACACACACACATACACACGGTGGGCAAAGTAATATATTTTATTGGACCAACTTCTGTTGGTGAAAGAGAAACTTTGGAAGAAGGTTACAGATATAGTCTTCCCATCTCCCCTACAGTATCAGGATGGCCAGATAGCAAGTGTGAAAAATTGGCATGGGGCTGGGGGGTAATAGGAGCCTACATAAGAAAAAGCACCGAAAAAGCCCCAAATATCAGGACTGTCCCTATAAAATCACGACATTTGGTCACCCTAGATATAATACATGGCATTTAAACATATTTATTCATCATAAAATGATATGTTTCCATAAGTCTTTATTCATTTAATGATGAAAAGCAATATTAAAACCAAAAGGATAAATTTATTCAAGTCCTCAGTTGCTGCAAAATTAAATGCTGTGTCTCAGCTAACTTTCCATAGATCAGCAATCACCAGAATATAATCCACAGAGTACTAAACATGGACCCTCAGTCATATTCATCTTTAACACAGATGTATGTCCCTCAGAGATTACATGCGCCAACATTCAAGTGCAGCCAGTCAGATTAAGCTGCAACATTACAAGCTGAAATCTGTGAGCCACAAAACTCCTTATTAAAGCTGATGGCAGCTGCAATTTGCTTCATTATATGGAAAATTAGGGGCAATGCTTGGAATTCTTAAGATAAGTTGTCATTCAGTTCCACTGTTGGGCAAAGAGGCTACAGACAGTGAATGTGTGAACTCTATATCTGCGATATTTTCTTTTAGAGATCAAGGAAATATAACTTCTTTGAATGACTACTTGAATGAATGCCATGATAACATCTTCATTAATATGATATCACTTTGAAATTATACATTCTATTTATATTAGAACTACATAATCAGGGATCAATGTTTTTGGAAAAATACCAATTCATTTATTTCAATAGTGCAATCTGGAATTTGTGAAGTAAACTAAACTGAAGTTAAAAAGAAAAGAGAGAGATGTTATATTCATTAAAGGGCTATTCATCAAAAATTCTTGGCTCCTTTGGTACTAGCCATTAATGCTCTGTAGCTTGGCAACCACAAAGTCTAGTCAGTGTCCCTCTCAGTTCCTTGGCACAGGCCTTGTGGAAGTTGGCAAAACACCCACTATGCTCAGATTTACACTTGAAGGCTCAAAATCATGCTTTCCCATTCTGACTATAGAAGGAATGTAATCAACTTCTAGGAGGTCAACTGAGTCCTCTGTATGTTTATAAAAACAGAGATCTATTCAAACGAATTGTCCTCTGCCTTCATTGCTCTATCCACAAAGCACTTTTAAGTGATATACAGACTGAAACTAAAATAGTTGGGAAGTTTACAGCAGGTATGTTAGTATAGAAAGAAGATATTATGCAGGAAACTACAGTACTCTTTTTACTCTTAAAATGACTTTGGCAATTTGTCAGACAGACCCAGCTGGACACTAATAGCTTCCATAGCAGTTAATTCTGCCTTCAGCTGGATGAAATGAGAGTTTTCAAAAATAGCCTTTGAGTTTGCAGAGGCCCTGGATCAAGCAAGGAGCGGAATGCATTGGGAAAACAATTTACATAAAGTCTCCACTCCTGTTTGGCTGTTCATGACAGTGAAAGACATGTTTTGGAAAACAGGCCAGCTGGACGTGGAGCTCAAATTCATGACCTCAGTAGCAGATCATTCATTTACAGGTTTGTTTTTAACATGGACATATGGAGTTTTATGGCCAAATTCAATGGTGGCAAAAATGGTGATATAAGTTGGTATTTCAGAGAAGTGAGTCTGGTGTTTGACTACTCTTCAGAGAGGTAATTTTGACAAAGAGCTTTCAAAAGTGCACCTGTAAGCTTTAGCTTTTTTAGTGGCTATTTAAAAAACAAACAATCTCTTATAGAAAAGGGGTCTCAGTTGCACAGGTCAGAACCAGATCCAAACTTTCCACATGCTCTGTTACTTTTATTTAATATTGTGTTACAGTAGTGCCTGAAGACCCCAACAGTGTTAGGCCCCATTGTGCTAGGCACTGCCACAATCACAGAATAAATGTCATCCCTGCTCCAAGGAGTTTACAGTCTGAAAGACAAAATATAACATGTCCATGAGACAAAGAAGAGGGTAAAGAAACAAGTATAATACAGTAGAAGGAGGAGGGCTTAAGGAAACAAATATAATACAGTAGAAATGCCAACCCTCCATTATCCAGTTCACAGTGTAAATGGAACAACCAGAGTACACATGTCCATAAGGGGGCGATCTCTCCTGCGGCTATTAGACGGTAATGCAGCATTCCCCGATTTATCAGACTCCGGTCCCAATTATAATGGATAAACAGAGTTCTGATGTAACAGAATGTGCAGTAGCAGTGATCACAACTCACCCCACCTGCCTAGCTGTATTAGCTTGTAGTTTTGTGTTATGGAGGAGATAAATTTTGTAGAGAGATTTGGAGAAGGATATGTAGTAGCTTTAAGGATTTCTACGGAGAGCTTTTCTCCACTTGCAAGGTGCAAAGAAGAGAGTGACTGAAGCTGGCATTGCTGGAGTGAAGGCAGGATCTTGCTATCAGGTAACAGGTTGGATACTATGGTGGGGCTAAATTACTGAGGTCTTTAAAAGCAAAGACAAGAAGTTTGTATTTGATGAAGTTTTGGAGTAGTCAGTGGAGGGATTTAAAAAGAAGGGTGATATAGTCAGTGCAACAAGGCAAGTAGATGACCTTACCATCTTTATTTTAAATGAGGCTATGGTCATCAGGGCTAGGAAGAAGACGACTGCGGTAGTCAAAGTGCAAGAAGATCAGGGTTTGGACCAGAGTTTTAGCAGCATAGACAGAGAGGATTATAAATCAAGATTATAAATCAAGATTATAAATTTGACCAACAGAGAGAATAGTGGTGTTGTCTACTGCAATATGGGAAGGTAGGGAGAATGGAAGACTTTGAGGGAAAGATCAAAAGCTCAGTTTGGGATACATTACATTTCAGTTGACGGCTGAATAAGCATGAAAAACCATCAGAAATGAAGGCTGATATTTCATTTTGGAGGGAGATAGCTCTTGAAAAAAACATAGATTTGTGAGCCACCAGTATAAACTAGGGAGTCAAAGCCATGTTTGAAGAAGATATCATCAAGAGACAGGGTGTAGAGAGAAAAGAGAAGAGCACTCAGAGTTCCCTTTCTCTCAAAAAGAAGAAACTGGGACACCTCCTGCCCCTAAAGAAAAGAATGAGGGAGTAATCTGGAAAGTAGAAGGAAATAATGAAATCCCAGGGATGACAGAATTTTGAGAAGTATATGGTTAACAGCAACCTGAAGTTTTGTTTTACTTTAACCACCTATTCAGAATTGTCAAACATGGATCTTAATTCAGATCCAAATGCCCCAAACTTTGGGAAATTTGGATCCTGTTATCATTTAATTACATATTTCCACATGCTTCAAAATATATGTTTTGGAAATTGAACCCAGAACATTGTCCACACAGGAGAACTTAAATGAAACAAAAAAGATACTTTATTTTCTGCTGTACGTTATAAATATTATTTTCTTTTTATTATATGGGAATCACTATTTCAAGTTCCTTTCTCCAGTCTGACATTTTAAATCTAGTTCTGATGACAACATTTAATATATATTGTTGATGTTTGATTTTTTTGCTCCTTGTTTAATTCATCAAAGATAAAGTGAAAGGATGATTTGATCACAATCGCTAAGTATCTAAATGGAGAACAAAAAATGATAATGGGTTCTTTGATAAGGGTTCTTCAAACTAGCAAAGAAAAGTGTAACAAGAGCCAAAGGCCTACTGTTGATCTCATCCCCCCATTTCTATTTCTCTCAGACATTTTAGATATTTTTCCTTAGATTGTGAGCTCATCTGTGCAGGGACTGTCCTTTCTCAGATATCTGCACCTAGCTCTTTGTGCTTGCTAACATAATTTAAAATATTTGTTTAATAATTTCTTCTGAATAGGCTTCATAAATCACTCATTATCCGAACTGCATTGGCAAAAGGAGGACATTATTTGAAAAGAAAGGTTGAAATCCTACCAAGAAAGATGTTTGTTAAAGACTATTTGTTTTGCTGATGTTTAAATATTAACCATCACAATAAACAGATATTTTACATCATAAAACAGTAGATTGCATCAGTATTTAAAATGCCAAATAATTCCAGTGCTAACCACTCATGCTAATGCTAATTTAGCATTACAGTGTGTGCATTCAGACCAGAAACATGTTGTGTTGTAAATGACAGTGTACAAACACTTCAACGTGAAAAGTGAAACCCCTCAAGGCTTTCACTCATTTCTCAGTAAGAAGTTTCTATAATTGTAGGTTCCTATGTCCCTGTAATTTCACCAGTCATTATACCCAAATTTCCTCATTTTTTCCTCCCTACAAACTCTTCATTAGAAAATTAATCTGTGAAGAATACTTACCAAAAAGAGTCTATCATTGCATGGAAATTGTTAATAAGACATGACAACAAGACCTTTGTTTGCTAAAAGAGGAATTCCTAGTTCTTATGGGGAAAAAAATCACTAAAATTCCCTTTTTGTATTTCATAGTACTCATTTTCAGTCAGTTGTATTTGGATCTGAAAGTAACATATAATATACGTAATATAAAACAAGTAAACAGTGTGTGGCAACAGCCAAAGCCTAAGGGCATGCCAATTGCCCAACAGAGTTAGTTTAAAATCTACAGTAGAGAACTCTTCACAAGATAAGATGCAGGTGGTCTTGCTAAATATATAAGATAGATGAACACATCTTTTATATATTTTCTGAAGGTCAATGTTGAGTGACAACAGAACTATAGTTTAGGTCTTTTAAACACATCACAAAAAGGTTTAACAGACCTATTTATTAAAGCTGACTGGAAAATGGAAATCCTTTCCAGGGGAAAAATTGTGGTTTTGGAAAAAAAAATCACCCCCAAATCATTCAGATATAAAATTCCCTACAACTCTGCTATCTATCCTTACAGCTAACTTACTTCAATCTACGTACATGGCCTCCAATATGCAGAATCTGATCAGTTCGTTCTTTTAAAAATAGAAACTATCACTAAGATAACCCAATTTTGCTATTGCCTTATGTAAGCAGTGTAGATTTTGGAGCCTTGTCTTTCCAGTTTGGAGCACAAATCAGTGACAGAGTCAAGGTATTTCCTAGTAAACTTGTACCTGAGTCTTGTTTATTTGAACTAAGATGGTCATAAATCACTTTCTTGCAGAAACCTCAACTAAGGCTTCATTGCTCAGTCACCAAGAATCAGCTATTTCCTAAACTTTGTCTTTCCAGGATTCTCATTCCTGACACATTGTTTTGTTTTGTTTTTCCTGTCTCAGTCCATGGGTTTTATCCTGGGAAACCCCTTATTACAAAACCGCACACACGGTCTCAAAAGGTAGCCTAGTAATACAGTTGCTCTGCAACAAAAGAAAAGACACACACATAAGTTTGAATGTCCATCCAGACAAAGGAGAGCACTTTAACCCATCACAATCCCTTTACTGACACTGAGTATGGCTACTGCATGGCATAACTAACTCTTTCTATGGAGAGTTTCATTCTGAGAGTTCATACACTGAGGGGTCAAAACCCTCAGGACATTAGAAGTATCTTTTTGACATAACACTGCCTTAGTTACACAGGTCCAGCTCCCATTCAGTTCAAAGAGAGTTAAGTCAAAGTATCTTAAGGCAGAACCAGGCCCAAGTCCTAAGAAATTCCCAAAAGCCTGGAAACAATTTATTTTTCTACATACAAATCATTGCCTTACTTTTCCCTTCCGCATAAACTTGATACTGTCTCTGCACCCTCTCTTACTAACAGAACCCTGTTCTTAATATAATCTTCCTAAAGCATTGACTCTGAGGTTTTTGGAATTAGGAGTGAGAATAGATGCAGCTGTGCTATAGAAAATAACTTTCCAACCACATACATTTTGTCCACTTAATAATTCCCTGTGGTTAGCACAACTGATACATATCATTTTAGGAAATAAATCATACCCAGCAATTAAAGGTAAGACTCGGACTATTATCTTTATATTTGCTCCTATGTTTTTTTGTTGTTTTGTTGTTGTTTTTTTGGAATAAATGAAAGCACACTTTACTTTATTTAGTTAAAGTAGATAATTTTCTGCACAATTGGAAATTATCACTTTGAAGGTAACCAAGATAAATGGTAACCAAGCCCCAACTGTAATGCCGACACTTGTTGATTCGCAGACAGCACACAAGACAAACAAGTATGCCCTATCACTAAGTCACTCATCTTTGAGCAAGAGAAAGTCGAACAAACAAAAAATCCCATTCCAAAGCAAGATGAGAAAAGATACAAAGTAAATATTCTGAGTACATACTGGTTTCAGAAATTCACTATTAGAGAAAAGTTGCTTGGTATATTCTTTCATGTAAATTAAAATAATTTGAATCCAATTATTTACTAATAACCTAGAGTGACCCATATAAATGTATTGATTTGACAAATGTGATGTAAGAGGTCACAATGAATTTTGACATCTAGTTAGCTCCTCATTATTTATTTGCAGAAAAAGGCTCTCTCATCCACAACAACTCTTGTCTGGCCTTAATCCACATGGTACAACTGAACTGAACTGAATTGAAGCTGCAACCACGAATCTAAGTTGTATTTGTGCCTTCATAAAGGTCTTTTCCACAGTTCTGCTCTCAGTCCTGGTCAGGTGACTGAAAATGGAGCAGGTAAAATCAGAGAAAATTGACCTAATATATATTTTTCATGCAAAAGGTTCAGGGTGAATCGGTTCACCCAGCAATCAGATTCCATTAGCGCCATACTTAAAACTGTGAATTAATTTGGAACTAATTAATGAATCATGAACAGAAATATTTTTCTTAAAAAGACATTAGCCATTGTGTAAATTCGTTGTTGGCAGGCAGGATCGAACCAGGGACTTCTAGAGCTTAGCGCATGAACCTCTACCGCATGAGCTAAAAGCCAATTGGCTGTTAGCTAAGGCTGTAGAGCAGACTTAATCTCTCTCTAAGTGGCCTCGGTGTCACTTGATGAAACAGAACACCACACCCAGGAGGTGTGTGGGTTACATACTTCCCCTAGCTGAGGAAGCGTGTCCCAAGCTTCAGAGACTTCCCAGTTGAAATCCCGGACAAGCCCCAGTTGTAATGCTGACACTTGTTGATTCCTGTTGGTTTGGACAAACCAGGACTAGTCCCTCATGATGTTTGTTAGTCCTACTAACAAACTTTGGGAATCATATCTTCCAGGTTATATATCCCAGGTATGGAATCATTTGCCCTTCTGCCCCTTCTATCTGAAATATATTGCCAATTGACTGTAACTTTCGATAAGATAAATGGTCATTATAGAAAGTTTCACATATGCAAGTAACTTGAGAACCAGTATCTAATTAGGCAGGTACTCCTTACTCCATCTAGGTATACATAGCCATGATAAGACGAAGGTCCCACTAACTGCCGGATGGCCTCACTGACACACATTTGGATGATACCTGTCTCCTGAACCCATTGACTAGCAGCTCAGATGCGTTTATGACACTTCTATATGTCTTCTCTAAAATATCAAAGAGTTCTACAGTGGATGACTTGCTACCAGCTCCTAAGACCACTTCAATGCTAGAGGTAATAAACTTTTAATAATCTTCCTTCTTTTGACTATCAGAAATCTCACTCTCCCATCATCTTTTTGGCTTGTGCTCGCCAAGTAGGATAATCTATTTCTCCATTGGGTCTGGTGAATTACCTGAAAAATATTTCAGTTTAAAATTTCACATCAGTCACAGTTTCATTGGCAGACTTCAGCACCTTCTCTAACAATAGTTGTTGCATGTCAGACTCACAGCAGGAGTAGAGGCTTCTACTGGACTGTGGTCTATAACTGGTGTAGCATTTGTTAACCAACTAGTCTGCCTATCACTCACAGGTGTAACCGCAGCCTGTGTCTCAGTCTTGAACCCTCTGTCAGAATACAAAGAATATCCCTGTTTTCCTGCACTGAGGTACTCTGGGCACAGAATCAGTGAATATAAATGGCAAAACTTCAAAATGAATAGGAGTTGCATCCCATTTCTGCCCTAGCTTCTGAAACACACATTTCTTTCCTATGTGTATCACAGAAACAGAGTCTTCAAATTCACAGAGAATCAGATCTTTTGCCCTCCCTTCACCCGCCTCTTATTAGTCACATGACCAAAGATTCCAATAGCCCTCTTAATTTCTGCTGTACTATCAACAGGGGGACACACCAGTGACCAAAATGGTCTTATAGGGCTCTAACCCTAACTGTATGCAAGTTTCCATTATCTTAAGAATATTAATACAGTGCACAAATTCAATACTATTCATTAACACTGCATTTTTATAACTAACTGCAATATTTTTCAGAGAATTCAGAAGTGCACTGTGAGCAATCCTTCAGTCCCTGTTTATTCGGGCACCAATTTGTAATCTTTGCAACCTTCAGTGCCTACAAAAAAGCCCAACACCCATAGAAAGTAGCTGGAGATCCAGAATTTAGTCTCTAAAGATTTTCAAGAAGGATTGCACAGGGACTACCTCCCACATTCAAGTCCCAAAAGGAACTAAAGAAATGAAGTTAATTAAATAACTTTATAAAATCTTATGATAAAGAAACAATCTAATTTTTACAGAATGACATGGTTATTTTATAATCCACAGACATTATCTTCACAGTTATACATAAACATAAATAAAGAAAACAAATTAAAATCTGACAAGTTCAGTCCCCACAAAAATACAGTGAGAAGAAACTGAAAATTCCCAAAAGCTTAGATTTTTTTCACCTACGTTTCAGTTAGAGTCTGATCACCAAATCTATACAGTCTGCGGAATCTAAAACAACATCTTCTCTCCGCTTGCTCATAGGAACCTTCAGCTGGAATCCATGCAGACTCTTCCTCTTCTAGCCAGTCAGCCAAAACTGATTAGTCAACCCCGCAGTTAAGTGTAGGGTGACCGGACAGCAAATGTGAAAAATCGGGATGGGACCGGGGGGTTATAGGAGCCTATATAATAAAAAGACCCAAAAATCAGGACAGTCCCTATAAAAATCAGGACATCTGGTCACCCTAGTTAAGTGTATAGATTTAAAGAAAACACTGCTGCAAAATGCTTTAGAGTTAGGGACAACAGCCTGCTTTCTGTTCCTGGGCTCAGCTTCTCCCAGCTCACACAGGACACATGGCCTTCTGCAAAGCAGCTGCCCTGACTGCTTGCCCTCAGGGAGTCTAACTCCAACAACTGGAAACCTATTGGAGTAGACCCAAAACTACTACACCTAATTCCAGAAGCTTTCTGGATGTGGGGAGTGCTTAATCTGCCTAGCAACAATGACCCAGACACAGCTCACTCCTACCTTCCCTCCAATGGGTCTCAAAGAGATACTTCCCTATTAGGCACATGAGTTACAATTGCCCACCTGATCAAACCATTCATTTCTCGGTTTTGATAAGTGAGCAAATGATATAGTTTCAAAAATCTACCCAATCAAATCTGAACATGCTATTTTTAATACCTCCTTTGGTTTTGGCCAAGATAACTTGACTCACAAAGATGTAGGACTTTCTAAACTGGTTCTGGGTTGTTGTTTTTTTTCTTTGTTTTATATTTTGTGCCCTTGTAAAACAGAACCAAAAATGTTATATGATTGATATGGGTGTGTAAGGCTTCTTATGGAAAAAATATCCCCCTTCCCATCTGTGTATAATGTATTATATAGGATAATAAAATCCACACATGTACCTGATTAAGTATCTAATATCTAATTATTGACAAATTCTGAGTCCAAGTCATTAAGTAAAGGGAAAAAAATCACAAGGGTAGTCTTACCATTAGATCCCTGGTTTAACCAACGGATATCTTGTTATAGCACTTAACAAGTTCAAAGTATTTTACTGATTAGTCATCTCAGCTCATCAGGTAGTTTATTAATTATTTTTCTTTTTTTCAGATGGAGAAACAGAAACAGATCAAATGATTTTTGCAAGGACACACAGGTAGTCATTGATATAGGTAGAATTAATATCCAAGAGTTCCTGACTCCTAATCCTATGCTGATTTCTCTAAATCATTGTTTCCCAAACCAGAGGATGGTGTGGGATGCAAAGAACTAGCTGGAGAGGTGGGGTGAAAAAAGGAGTGCTGAGATATACCTCTCAATTGTTCTTCAAAGTTTGCTTTTCTTTTTTTAAAATAAATCCTGTAGATCTTATTGTTGTGAAGAAAACCTTCTGCAGCCAAAGTGCAAAGGCACCACATTTTTTCTTTTAATTAGAAAAAGTAGACAAGGTGAGAACAGCGGGAGCCTCATGAGGAGAAGTCAGTGCATTGGGGGAAAATGGTTGAAAACAACTGGTGACAAACTAATTCTTCTCCTTAAAAGAATATAACTAATACCCACATGGAAAAATGGGCCAAAATATCAGGGGGGAAAGGGATAGCTCAGTGATTTGAACATTGGCCTGCTAAACGCAGCGCTGTGAGTTCAATCCTCAAAGGGGCCATTTAGAGATCTGGGGCAAAAAATATGTCAGGGGACAGCATTTGGTCCTGCTAGTATAGGCAGGGGGCTGGACTCAATGACCTTTCAAGGTCCTCTCAGCTCTATGAGATAGGTATATCTCCACATATTATTATATTAATTTGTTGTAAATCAGGAGTCGCTCCATTGAATTACACTGGCACAGGTACAGCCAAGTGAAAAATCTTGGTGTATTTATATTAAAAATGTATATTCCCTAAAGAAATGTCCTTCCACATGGCATCTTTCCCATGACTATGTCAGAGATATTCTACCTGTGTCTACCTTTGCATCTTTACTACCTCAGGAAGCCCCCTAGAGAATGTTCTGGAGCCGCCACTGGCTGAAAGGGTATAGCAGCATAGCTCCTGAAGACAAAGCCGATAATGTAGAGCAAGGTTAACGAGCAAAACAGGAGCACTGGGCTTTTGCTGATACTCCCTGTGGTGCTGGCTTTCCACCTAGATCTTGGAATATCCACAGAGAGCCAAATCCGCTACCTGCTCTGTTGGGAGGTAAATCCTGACCCAGGAAGGAAAGGACAAAAGAATCTTTGTGAGGTGAACAGCAGAGTTCTCAGTGAAATTTGTTCTTTGTCCCTGGTTTTCCATTGGGATGGAGTGGGATGACATGGCCCTTAGTCACCTAATAGCATTCTGGCATATTCTCATTTCTGTGAAAAGTAGAATTACAGGCTGGAAAGTTACTTTTCAGAGCTTAAGAATTCATTTTGTATAGCAGTTTACTGATATTATATTTTTGATTAATATCCAGTTTAGGACATTTCTTGCTTAGGTTCGGAGGCTGTTTTGGAAGAAATATACTGAGCCTCTTCATATAAACCTTATCAGAGCTTAAAAATCTATTGGATGTCAGTAGGAGCTTTGAGTGTAGAGCTTTGGGCCTCCACAGCTTACAGCCGGATGAAAGTAGAAGAAACTGTCCTATTTTGTATTGTAATAAAATGAGATCCTCTATAAATGCCTGTTTATGTGGACACAGAAAAAAAAATAGATGCATACAGTCATACTACAGTTAAATGCAAAGGCTGAAAGTATATTAAAACCCTTAACCAATGGGATTCATTGCCCTCAACTACCCTATAGGGCTGTTACAGTGTGGATTTCATCCTGGCTTCAATGGCCCTGCATTCCACAAATGTGAAGGTAGGTATATGGGCACTGCACCTGCTACACCCACAAGCCTGCATAGAGACCCTAGCAGGAAACCAGAGACCCAACTTGTTGCTTTCATACCTAAGATAGGAAAGATGAGATTATGGGAGTTTGAAACATGTGACACGGAGGCCCATGCCCAAAGAGACAACTGAATTACAGTGATCTTGCACTGGACCACCAGCTACAACAATACTGCAATAAATGTAATTTAAATCCCCAGACAAGACTCTGAAGACCAGATGGAAGGTGGAAAACAACTACACTGCCTGTTGTCATATGAGAAGAAAACAGCAGCAAAGAGAAGCAGCGCACAACCTTGGCAGGAGAGAGTCAGTCATTTGGCCCATCATGCTCCCTCCCTAGGGTGACCAGATGTCTCCATTTTATAGGAACAGTCCTGATTTTTGGGTCTTTTTCTTAGATAGGCTCCTATTACCTCCTCCCCCGCCCCCGTCCCAATTTTTCACACTTGCTGCCTGGTTACCATATCCCTCCCCGACTTTTGTCCAGTGGCAGCAGGAGTGGACAGGGCAGAATCCAGCACTTGGATGACATGTTAGATAGTGTAAGGAATTGCCATGGATGTAGGAGTCACATCTCTATAGAATCATCTCCACCTGCTAGAATGTATCCATCTTTCAAACACAGTCCCTTTGCTCAATACATCCTGTTTTAAGGATCTCACTTTGTACATATCCCAAAAACTTATAAAACTTTTTTTTTTGGAGAAAACCCAACCTCCAAACAATAATATTCAGACCTGCTGTGTATTCAGATTTGTATTTCCATTAACTAATTAAATCATCCTCTCAGAGATGACCAAATACCACCCCCATTTTACAGATGGGAAAGTGCACAGAGTGTGTAAGTGACTTGTCTAAGACCACACAGCCATTCAGTAATAAAGCTAGGATTTTAACTCTGATGCTCCTGGATCCCAATTCTATGCTTAATTCACTGGACCACATTCTGCCATTCAAATTACATTCAAGCGTCCTTTACATATTCCACACATCTATTTTCAGTTGCATCATATAACGTAGTATTAGAGGCCATTGCCTTAGGTTATACAATAAGATGAACACTGAAAAGTCATTCCAAAATTTCAATCTGAGACATTTATGGATTTCTGCCTCAGGTAATAAACAGATTTGTGCTATTAAAATGAAACCTGCAATCCAAATGAGCAAGTTCATTTATTAGGTTAAATGAACAATCCTGAATTCTAATTCAGTTGATTTACAGTTTTTTTTAAAGCGCATGATGACGGATTACCTCTGATGAACAGAGGGGTGGATCACTCTCCTTTTCCCTGTATTTCCCATTTTTAGACTTGATTATTTCTAACTTCTTTGCCCTGTTTTCACTTAACATATTAATTTAATTAGAGGTTGACTTAACATAAGAAGTAAAAACTATCAAGTTTTATGATAGTATCTGACCTTTAGACTTCAATAGCAAAAAAAAAAAAAATAAAGATGTGACTCTTCCTTTCTCATGGCAAAATATGCCCTATAAATTGTCACATCTCAGCAAAGTGAGAATGGAATTATTACTTTCTTGTCATTTGTACTGCTGCATAATTACAGGGGCTCAAAGGCAGGGGTTTGCAAGTGGCATTTAATTCAACTGCTGCAAACTGTCACATCCAAATTCTTATTTTAGGATAGGTTTTGAAATGTATTGGGTGGATTTTCATACATTTAGAAAGAAAGAAAGAGAAAGAAAGAAAGAAAGAAAGAAAGAAAGAAAGAATACCAACTTCTCCAGTGTGGCTTAAAAAACATGAAAGCGGGATTCATCGGCATGGTTTATTTGCTGCTGTGTGAGAAACTTTCTGACATACAAGAGGAATATGTGCAAACTGAAGAATCTGGAAAAAAGAAAGAATCTATGTATCTTCAAACAAAAATCAGGCCAACTTATTAATACAGATAAGTTAGAAGGGTTTTGAAAACTATGGAGACTACAGTTAAACCTGTCTCAGGAGAGTTGTAAATTACAAAATCTTAATTTACAAAGCAGATAATACATACACTGACCTTGAAAAAAATATGACTAATGTGAACATGCCTCATAAAATACAATTTGAATACATGAATCAAAGATATCACTGAAATGATAAAGATGTTTGCACTATTCCATTTAAGGACAATTTGAACAAAAACAAGAGAAACAAATTCTATTGTCAGCTAGGCTGGTGTAAATCTAGAATAACTTTAACAATTTGAGGAATTATTTTAAAAAGAGAATTCAAAAGATACAGGTTGGCTACAAATGTTTGAAGACTGTAAACACCAAGAAGGAAGAGGAAATAGTTAGCAAATGTCACTAGAAGTAATGGGATGAAACTAAGAAAGGAAAAATTATTCTGAATATCATGTGTAACTTCCTGAGAGTGAGATCCTTTAGCTTATGCAATAATTTCCCCAAAAGTGGCAGAAGTCCTATCAACTAGCACATTTAAAATCAGACTGGACACAATAAATGGAACAATACTGCATTGTGAAGAAGTTAGGAGGCTGGCAGGGTTTTTTAAGGTATTTACAATATAGGCTAATGGAATATGAAAGTGGAAACAATACAGGAAAAATGAAATGTGATAATTTCCAATTGAAAATTTTGTCTAAATTGATATGTTCACATATAACATTTTGATTTAGTGAAATCAGCATTTTGTGATGAAAAACTGTTCTTTTGGAAAGTTCTAGGTATTATCTACTTAGACCTCATCCAGACAAAAAAGGGGACAAATTTCTGTCATATGAAGGAGGCAACAGAGTAGTTTGCAGATGTGCATTTTTAAATGAAAAATTTTAACAATACACTTAACCTGAAATGTAAAATATCTGAAGGGAAACATGTTTGTCGAGCAAATTATTTAATTAGAAAACTAAACATATTTTCAATTTTAACCTCTCATATCTAACTACACACACGAGTCGTAAATTACAAAATGAATAGTAATATTCAGTGGTAAAATGTAGTACCATATCTCTGACTAGTACAGTCCAAATTCAGTCACTGTTCTTTATTTAAACTATGGAAAGTTTACAAAGGTAATGAGCATCACTTCAAGTTTTAGGAGGTAAATTATTTTCTTTCCTTTCATCTGTCTCTGAACTGGCATATAAGGTGGGCTTCTCTCATTTGCCTCTATCTGTTCTGAAATTAATGAACAGTTAGAAGCAAATAATGAATTGTCATACATACCTAATCCTAGCTGACCTTAAGAGAAGCATATGTGATAACAGAAGACACCAAAGGAAATATACCACAGTGATTTTCCAAAAAATAAAACAAATCTCAGCAATCAGAAGCAGCTCTGAGACATCTTTCCAACATTTAAATGTTTTTTTTTAAAAAAACTCTGCCTCTGATAACCTTAGAAGAAAACAGACACAGGTAGTCTGTTGTAAGGTGGTTCCCTGTAGCTTTACCAATAGCAGAGAAGAATTTGGCATCTCACTGATGTTTTGGGAAAGAGAAGACAGCAGGAGATAGGTCTTGCATTTAGACTTGAAGATAGATTTGTGATCATTCTTATCTCTTGAAGTAGTTTCATAGACGAAGGTCAATCACAGAAGAGCTCTGTCTTCATGTCAACTATTATGAAACTTACCATCGTTGTGGACAACTCAACTGTCCCTGGTTATAAAGAAAGAAGTCGTCCTTCAGGTAGTTTGGACTCACTTGGTTCAGATATCTGAAGATTAGTACCATGCTCTCGTGAACGCAAGTTTGTATTCATTTGGGATTGGAGCAAGGGAGAGAGATGTCTCCAGCATCTGGTGTTGCTTAGTAAATGGGCTGCTGCATTCTGGAGCAAACAGGTGCATTTTCAGTTGTTACATTTTCTTTCCTAGTATAGGGTGTCACAGTCAGGCCAGAGCAACTCAAATGAGGAATGAATGTTAAAATCGTAAATAACACTGTACGAGCAATGTATCGTTCATCAAATGTGGCATGAGGTGATAAATTTAATTTTCCTGACTAGTGAGAGTGGCCATAATCCCCTGGTTTATCTTCTGAAAATGATCCTGCAGCAATATTCTGTCTTTCTAGCCACAAAAGCATGTGGTTGACAGAAAGAAAAATCTCCTGTCAGGTATCTGAGACTTATTCTGCATAGATTAAACAAGTAGAGCTCCAAGAAAAATTGAGGGAAAGGGGAAAAAGAGAAAGTCAGACAAAAAGAGACAGGAAAAGAGATTTAAAAAGACTGAGAATAATAATATATAGGGAAAGAACAGAATTACAGGAATGAAATACTGCCACATTAAAGTTGATGTGAGTTTTGCCATTGGAATCAGAATTTCACCCCAGAAGTTTCCATTTCTGCAAGAACAGACAGAATAACTTTACCTGAAATCACCATAGATAAATGTATCTTAAAGATACATTATAAAAGCTATGCAGACTTCATTTTACTGATAATGTGTTACTCAAAGTCAGTTACACTAAGTAGGTTTAAAACAAACAAAAGGAAGTATTTCTTCACACAACACAGAGTGAACTTGTGGAACTCTGCGCCAGAGGATATTGTGAAGGCCAAGACTATAACAGTGTTCAAAAAGGAACTAGATCAATTCATGGAGGATAGGTCCATCAATGACAATTAGCCAGGATGGGCAAGGATGGTGTCCCTAGACTCTGTTTGTCAGAAGCTGGGAATGGGCGACAGGGAATGGATCACTTGATGATTACTTGTTCATTCCCTCTGGGGCACCTGGCATTGTCCACTGTTGGAAGACAGGATATCACACTAGACAGATCTTTGGTCTGACCCAGTATGGCCATTCTTATGTTCTTAATGTTTTCTTTAAACAACAATCTTGTTGTCTTTAATTTTATCAATCTCAGGTCTTGTATGTTAGAATCAAATTTTACATGTACTACTGGAATACCTCAGATTCACTTTTTAACATTATTTGAAACAAACACCAAACTTAAACTTAAACAAAATCTACAGATTCTGTGCTGCCACATTTTTGGCTATACTTTGTGTAGGTAATTGTTTGTGTGAGATGGCAACATAAGTGTCTTTTCCTGAATGCAGAACATATAGCTTCATAAACTACAGATTCATACAGAAACTAGATACTCACTTGCTTATTAAGAATCCTGAATCAGTACATCATGTTCTAAAAAATTGCTGTGTGCGATGTCTAATTACTTCATGATTTTTAAGCAGAACACCCAATTATAAAGTCAGAACCAATTAGGAGTTATGCCTAAATACCACTGGAATGATAAAGTCATGCATGAAATAATTTTAAATGTACTGTTCTGCAAAAATCTGAAGCATATAGGTTTGTCAAAAATATGTTTGCCCGTGTAAACTCAGCAACAATATGTAACTTTGAATTCTTCAGTTCCAGAACCTATCTTTCACACACGAGCTTGCTCACTTATCCACAGTAAATCTCCGAGGATAATAGGAATCTACTATTTCTGTAGAAAAATACACAGATATCGTCTTTCTCTCCAAATGCAAATGGATGGACATCATACCAAATGGACTGAAGATGAAAAATCCATTGCTATCTACATACTGCACAGACCACAGTGAGAGATTATGCCAGACACTATCAAAGAAACTGAGGAACCACCTGATCAGCATCCTGTACAGCAAACAGGAAAACATCAAAAAAGAGCTTTCCAACCTGGAGACCTTCATAAAAACCAACCTTCCACATAAACAGACTTTACTAAAATAAGACAGGAGATCTATATTACACACACTTCACCTCTCTACAAAGGAAAAATGACTGCAAGCTATCTAAAATCCTACCTGCCACATGGGGCCACAATAGTGGTACCCCCAACTCATCCAGCAATATCATCAATCTATCCAGCTACACATTCAGCCCAGCAGAAGAGACTGTCCTATCTCAAGGACTTTCATTCTGCCCCATCACCCCCACAAACATGATACAGTTCTGCGGTGATCTGGAAGCCTGCTTTCGCTGTCTTCGACTCGAAGAATACTTTCAGAACAACATGGAACAGCGCACTGATACACAGACACGCTCCCACCAGCAGCACAAGAAGAAGAACTCCACATGCACTCCTCCTGTGGGTTGAAATGATAGTCTGGACTTATACATAGAATGCTTCCGCCGACGTGCACAGGCAGAAACTGTGGAAAAACAACATTGCCTGCCTCACAACCTAAGTCATGCAGAACACAATGCTACCCACAGCCTCAGAAACAACCCTGATATTATAATCAAAGAGGCTGATAAAGAAGGTGCTGTTGTCATCATGGACAGGTCGGACTACTAAAAGGAGGCTACCAGACAACTCTCCAATACCAAATTCTACAGGCCACTTCCCTCAGATCCCACTGAGGAATATACTAAGAAACTGCACCATCTCCTCAGGATACTCCCTACAGTAACACAGGAACAAATTAACATACCCGTAAAGCCCCATCCGGGGTTATTCTATCTACTACCCAAGATCCACAAACCTGGAAATCCTGGATGCCCCATCATCTCGGGCATTGGCACTCTCACAGAAGGACTGTCTAGGTATGTGGACTCTCTACTCAGACCCTGCACCACCAGCACTCCCAGCTATCTCCTTGACACCACTGGCTTCCTGAGAAAACTACAATGCATTGGTGATCTTCCAGAATACACCATCCTAGCCACCACGGATGTAGAGGCTCTTTACACAAACATCCCACACAGAGATGGAATACAAGCTGTCAAGAACAGTATCCCTGATGATGCCACAGCACAAGCGGTTGCTAAGCTCTGTGTCTTTATCCTCACACACAGTTATTTCAAATTTGGTGACCAGTGGCACTGCTATGGGCACCTGCATGGCCCCACAGTATGCCAACATTTTTATGGCTGACCTGGAACAACGCTTCCTCAACTCTTGTCCACAACGCCCTTCTCTACCTACACTACATTGATGACATCTTCATCATCTGGACCCATGGGAAGGAAACTCTGGAAGAATTCCACCATGATTTCAATGGCTTCCACCCCACCATCCACCTCAGCCTGGACCAGTCTACACCGGAGGTCCACTTCCTAGACACCACGGTGCAAATGAATGACGGCCAAATTAACACCACCCTATACCGAAAACCTACCGACAACTATACCTACCTTCATGCCTCCAGCTTCCATCCCGGATACACCACATGATCCATTGTCTACAGCCAAGCACTGAGGTACAATCGTATTTGCTCCAACCCCTCAGACAGAGACCAACACCTACAAGATCTCCACCAAGCATTCTCAAAACTACAATATCCGCACGAGGAAATAAGGAAACAGATTAACAGAGCCAGACGTGTACCCAGAAGCCTCCTGTTGCAAGACAAGCCCACGAAAGAAAACAACAGAACACCACTGGCTATCACCTACAGTCCTCAGTTAAAACCTCTCCAATGCATCATCAGTGATTTACAACCCATCCTGGACAACGATCACTCACTTTCACAGGTTTTGAGAGGCAGGCCAGTCCTCGCCCACAGACAGCCCGCCAACCTCAAGCATATTCTCACCAACAACAGCACATCATGCCATAATAACTCTAACTCAGGAACCAATCCATGCAACAAACCTCGATGCCAACTCTGCCCACACATCTACACCAGCAACACCATCACAGGACCTAACCAGATCAGCCACACCATCACTGGTTCATTCACCTGCACATCTACCTACGTAATATATGCCATTACATGCCAGCACTGTCCCTCTGCTATGTACATTGGGCAAACTAGACAGTCCCTACGAAAAAGGATAAATGGACACAAATCAGATGTCAGGAATGGCAATATACAAAAACCTATAGGAGAACACTTCAACCTCGCTGGATACACCATAACAGATTTAAAGGTCACCATCTTGCAGCAAAAAACCTTCAAGCCTAGACTGCAAAAAGAAACTGCAGAGCTGCAATTCATTTTCAAATATGATACCATCAATCAAGGATTGAACAAAGACTATGAGTGGCTAGCTAACTACAAAAGCAGCTTCTCTTCTCTCAGTGTTCACACCTCCAGATCAGCTGCTAGAAGAGGAGCTCATCCTCCCTGATTAGTCCGATCAGACTGAACCAGCTTGTTATCTCTAACTTTGTTATCTCTAACCTGGCCCTTGCCTCTTATTTATTCCTGCACTTGGATACTTCCACTGCATGCATCCGACGAAGTGGGTATTAGCCCACGAAAGCTTATGCTCTAATACGTCAGTTAGTCTTTAAGGTGCCACAGGACTCTTTGTCACTTCTGCAATTCCAGACTAACTCGGCTGCCTCTCTGATTCTTACTATTTCTGTAACATTTCAAGCTTCCTTCAAGCAATACCCCACCGTAAATATTGAAATGTAGTTGCCTTTTATGACTTCCATCTCTCTCCCTGGCCAAATCTCAGAGAATTAAATAGCTCTCCTCTCCTCATCCTCCTACAGACACCTAAAGAGGATTCTTTGCTTTCATTAGGTTAGGGTCCAAAATCTCAGCTGTATTCTTAAATCCTTACTTAACAGTAATAAAATTCTCAGGATTCCCTTACGATGACCACACTGGCACTGCAGTTTTAAGTGGGGGTGGGAAGTAGGTTGCAATTTGTCTGTGTGGCTGAATGAAGAGAACAGAATGGCAGGGGCGGAGAGAGATCAAACTGCTGCAAAAGGGGACAAGGTGTAGGGTGACCAGACAGCAAGTGTGAAAAATCAGGACAGAGGGTTGGGGGGGCGTAATAGGAGGCTATATAAGAAAAAAGTCCCCAAAATCGGGACTGTTCCTATAAAATCGGGACATCTCGTCACCCTAACAAGGGGTGACACTGATTCATCTCATGAAATCCGAATGGGCGGAAGAGTTTAAAAGGGGTAGCCCGTGTGGTGAAAGCCCTTTTCACATGAGTCAGCTGAGGCAGCACCACCCACCCTCCCTCCTTTTTAGGTGGTGAAATACCAGGTTTGGTTTAGACCTGCTGTGGGCATTGCACTAGCCACCCCTTTTTAGGGGGGCTGGGAAGGAATTTTTTCCCTACCACCAGATTGGTCTAGGTGGAGTTGAAGTTATTTCACCTTCCCCACAGCAGGTTCGGGGAAGGCTTTGTTGACATATAACATGAGGGAGTTAGATTATAGGTCATTATAAGTGTGGGATGGATATCCAGTGCAAGTACTCCATCAGAAAGGTATACAGTGACCGGATAAATGGCCTGGTAAAGGACCTGAAAAGGAGGTGTTTGTTAAAGGCATGGAAAGGGGTGTGCATGCTGGGGTTTGGGGCTCTTATGATTGGTACAGCAGGGAGCCAACCTTCTTTTCTTATAGCCCACCTTACCCCTCCTACAGGAAAGGTGGATGGTAAGGTGCCAGCAGTGGATTGGCTAAGGGACTAGGTTGTAAAAAGGGGCGGGAGGGGGCACTAGTGGAAGCCCCCTGGAAAGTTATTGAATAAACATGGGGTTACTTGCTCTGTACACTTGTATCTGCCAGGTTCACCCAGATATCTAACAATAAAGTTGCACCCCGATTAAAACCATATCACGTGTCTCCTGTCCTTTCAGTATGGTCAGAAAATGGCTCATTCATTTTGGGCCTCATTATCTACTATGTGGCACCTTCTACAGTAATTTACACTTGTACAAAGAGAATACAAAAAGGGTGTAAAATGCTACCAAAAATCATATGTTGTACCCACTTTGTACTATAAATGACTACACAAAATGCAAGAGAGTGGAAAGTCAGTCCCTCTAATGTCTTACAACTAGCACTAGAAGTTACTTGTTCAATTTCCTAGTTATGAATGGATCAATAACATAATGACTAAAATTAAATGCTGCAATTTTCCAAAGTCATTTTCAAAACTAACAATTTAGCCAAGAATATTGCATGCTATAGCTAGGCTTGGAAGGATTAGGGGTTTTTTTTGGTACATACTGGTAAAAGTTGATTTCCCCAAGTACCCACAACCTGTTGGAAGAATATTTCCATTTATAATCAAAATTTACAGATAGGCAAAACAAGAAAAATATTGCTTTAGGGTTTGACGTAAGAATATTAATTTTGCCTGTTTTGACACAAAATGTAATGATTGATGTCATTGTCTGAACACCCCCCATAATTTCCAGTAGCCATAAAACTTTATATAGACAAAAATAGAAAATGCTTAAAAATAAACATTCAATATTACCCATCAAAAATTACCCCCAAAAAAATACAAATCAAATTCTGTCCAACGTAGTTATAATTGGGCACAATATTACTCCAAACTATGAAACAATGGCTTCCTCTATAACTGATTTGTCTGCTAAAAGTTCTTTTCAATCTCTTTTGTTAGAGTTTGTGAATTTGTGTGTGCCTTAAAGCAGTTCAGTATGTTAACCACGGCTTTTAAATGATCTTCTCATCTGTCTTTCTGTAACACTTGAATAAATTAAAATATAACTGTCACGAAAAACAAAAGCATATCTCCTTAGAATAAAGAAAAATGAAAAACAATGTATTTTAAATAATAAAATTAATGTCTTGAGATTGTGGAAGTATCCAGATCACAATAAATGGAGCTTTCAGACTTCAGAAGTACACTTAAGTAACTTGAGTAATCAAAGCCACAATCATCTGCCCTGCCACTTGTAATGCAGAACTTTATTTGGAGGTACTGTAGGATAGCTTTCTTTATTAAAGGATTTTGGTTGTATCATTGCCCTCTAAAACCTTTTAGGTCCTGATATGATCCTGCAGTAAGTTCTGTGGGTGTTCAGGTGTCTATCAATGCTGAATACAATGCAGCATCAAGGCTTCAGTCTGTAAAATATGCAGACTTATCCCATAAAAGTAGCACATGACATAGGAGAGACTCTTTTCATTTTTCCCCTTATTTCCTCTTACTAGGTCTTTATTTAGATTTTATTTCACACAAAGTTTTAGTAGCGAGGGTGCAAAATCTCATTCCATTTTTAAAATAAACTTTTGTGCAGGTAGATTCAGGCATTAAACTGAAATGTTTTGAAGTTTTCTACAAAACTGTTTACCAATGTTTCTACACACAGATAACCAAATCCAGACCTGCTGGTAGTGGAAGTCAGTTGGAAGTCATTTGAGCTGTAGAGAGTTATGGTAGGGGCTAAATTCTGCTCCACTTATTCACGTGTACAGTCCTGTTGAGCACAGTGCTGAATTTAGCCCATATTATTCAAAGGATTCAAATCTATATTTATTGTTGTACTAACACACATCATCATAATATAACTGAAATAAAGCCAATTTAATTTGAATCTACCAATTTGTACCTAACTATTTCAATATTTATGCAAAATCTAATTTTTCTAACTGCTAGACCATGGAAGAATTATGAATAAATTACAGTAATTTATTCAAGTACAAAAACAAAATGGCATTGATCAGAAATGCAAAGCTGTATATTAACTTTTGAAAGATATTCAACCCAATAAAAGCACAATTAATTCACATCTTACCACTTCATAATCTTCACTGCCATAAAGATACATATCTGTACCTTCAGGATCTTACGTGTCCATAAAGTCCCAAAGTAAGAGCGAAGCGTATCTTTAGTGTCTGTCTAAGCGATACAACTTCTACAGCTGGAATAAAGTTCCAGTACTTGTTTCCCACGCTCAAAATGCTCTTTAAGTATTGTTCTCAGAGTCAAAAACAAAACCTCTTGCTGTAAGCAGTTAAGGAAATGGTCTGGCAAGCTACACGAGTAAAAAAAAATTCCACAAAGAAAAGCAGCAGCAGCGGCAGCAGCTAGGATGTGTTATGTTAATCCACTACTACAAGCAGAGCAATGCCCGGGGTGAGCTGGGGTATTCATTTAGGGTTCTGTTCTTAATCACATGTGGCTGGCCTTGTGCTGATTGGTTGCAAAAGGAGCCAGTGTAGTGAAAAGTCACTAGAATGCTAGTGACAAATTGTGGTGAAAGAGAGCTCAGTGATATCAAAGAAGTACCATTTATATTTCTTTATTATGAACAGACACTTAATTGGTTTGTTTGCAATAGACTCTTGGAGTAAATACTGGACTCGATGAAGCATTCACAATATTATTAAGAACAAACAATTCAACTTCAAGGAATCAAGAAGAGTAGACACTTTTCAATTTGAAAAGTAAATGAGCTAGCCAAAATTCAGCTCTTTGTTCACTTCAGGGGACCTACACCAATGTCTATGAAAGCCAAATTTACCCCCCACAGCACCGTTTCTTCCTTACTAAGGCAGCCTCTACTATTACTTACATTCAAACTTCATGACACAAATGTAAGTTGATTCTACAGTGGTCTACTAGTGAAATGCAGACAGCGTGACTTATCTTTATCATCACATAACCACCAAGAATCACACTTACTGCCTCAAGATCAAGGGAAAGTGCCCCAATCTACAGCACTAGGACTGGCCTAAAGCCATGCATTCACTTCTTATTCAGACAAACTTTCATTAGGCAAACTCATTAAAGTTGTAGTCTGAATAAGAATTGAGAAACAAATGAATATGGACTTCAGATTTTGGCCCACTGAAATCATTCTGTAGCTAATATGAAAAAAGGAGTGGGGGATTATTTTTTTTAAAGTCTTATTAAATATCCTTTACAAGCACAGTACAAATGAGATATACAGGATAGTTACTGGTAACCCTTGTTCTTTAGAATCACCTCTGTGCTTTCACACTTGTGGGATATGGCACCCCCTTGTGTCAAGTCACAGAACCCCTATCAAAACAGCATCTGTTGGAGTTGCACAAATGCCACCCACTAATGTTGATGACCGATGTCTGAGTACATATAAAGGAGTGCAACCCTGACTCACACAAGGCAAAGAGCACTAGGAACCTAATGCCCTTTGTTTCACAGATCTTAGCCCCCTGTTTAGATTAGTTTCCTTTATCTGCTCATGCACTAGTGGGAGTGCACAAAGGTCCCTGAAGTATATTTATGTAGTGAATTGTTAACCATTGATAGAGGATATATGCTTTAACAAGTACTTCCACGTATTAGTTCATAAAAATAAATGTTTGGCCTTATCTCTTTTGTTTGGTGGCTTTGTCAACTTTCATATCCTCTTAGTTCTGAAAGGGAAAAGGCAGTTCTTTTCCAGGATTTTTCACGTGGTGTGGGCTCAGCTTGGCCACACAGCTTGTAAATATTCTTTGAAAATCCTTGCCCTAGCAGATGTATTTTATTTAATTCCACTTTTTTAGATATAAAATGTAACATTTACTAATATACTTCCTTACATTATTTAGCAGGACAGCCTGTTCTCTGAAGTGCCTGCACTCTCTCGAGACTAAGAAAAGACTATTTCTACTGGTGGACCAAACGTTAGTATCCTAGAAGCAATACATCTCCACAGCTTTTAATATAGCCTTTTTTTTTTTTATTAAGCCTGGTTACTGGAGTAGACATATTTTTTTAATAAAAGTGTGAATTCCAATGAATTATTGTGTATGTCTAGCAAGTCCTATAAAGGATTTTATAAAGAAAAGATAGCAATCTGACTCTCTAGGCAGTTAACTAATACAGTATCTGATGTGCCAATTCACTGATATTCTCTCAATCTCTGGTATCAAGAATTTGCCCATTCCACTTTTATTTTGATATGAAATAAATACAACCTAAAACAGCTTCACTGCTTCTCTCTCCTTGCTCTTCTTTCTTTTGGACATATCATTCGATACAACCCAGTGAAGAGAGACAAGGTCATATGAACTAAAATGGTCTACAGATTGGCAGAGTCAATGACACTGTGACCTGATACATATTGTGACTGTGTTGCTGCAACATATTCAGGGCATAAAGAACCCACATTGACACTTCTGAATATACTCATGTAAAATATTGTTCAGGTAGTACTGTATATATTTTGTGCCTGAAAAGATGAACTCTTCTTTGCACTTTTCATGGCTAAACTGGGAGCATTGCCTATAAAGGTTTTCTGACACTTTCCATTATAAAACCCTATTTTCAGTTGCTTATTACTATCAAATTTTAACCATTTGAGTTGAAATTTTCCACGCTGAGTATCTGACTCAAGCTGATTTATTTGTTTGAAAATATTAGCCAGAACAGTTACCCTATCCTTGTTCTCATGCATGCTGAGGATATGTCATTGTGCCCAGTTAAAAAAATTGTGGTGAGAAAAGGTCTAGCACTCTCATGCTCTGGAGCAGGGGCCTAAAGTTTCACAGGACAAAACCTTTTCAAATTTGTCCAAGTTATAAGCCTTATATTTTGTGAGATGGCAGAAGAGAGAAAATCATAGTTCATGTAAGTCATACACAAAAGGAATGCTCTGATTTTACAGTGATAACTGAAGTTTTGCAGTGATTGAACTTTCTGGACACTACTCTTCTGTGCTCCTCAGAGGTAATGATTTCTAGACATTCCCTACACTTGCTGGCTGGGTTCATTGTGGTACAGAGACAGACAATTTAGTCTGAGCCTCATTTAAAATGGTTCAAAGTACTAGGAATATGGGGTTACAGAAAATCAGGTGCAGTTTGTTGTTTTACTCCATGTTAGACCAGGCCTTGGATACTATATACTGTAAAGGAGAAGAAAAACTTGAGCCATGTGGCTTACTGTTTTTGGACTATGGAATCTAATTGTACATCAGTGTTTAATTGTTTGAGACATTTAAGGTGGAACCCTGTTTCAAACAGATCCCTAAATCTCTCTTCACTGTGCATTGCAGTTGTTTGTACTATCTGAAGTAAAAAAAGAATCCTGTGCTTTCAAAGGACAGACCCTGAGTTTGAAAAGTGTGTCATATTCACACATGTTCCGTAGAGACTTACTATAGCTGAACCTCAGAAGCGTCTTTCCTCACTGAGCATATTTGAGCTTCTCACAGCTCCTTGTCCTGACCTGGTGCACATGCACCATCCCCACAGAGCAACTCAGCATGCCCACTCCAGGGCTATAGGGACAAAGCCAGACTCCCAGCAGCTCTGGATTGGGGTGGGGCAGGCTACCAGAATTAAGAGCAGGGAACCTGCCCCTCCTCTGTTCTCAGAGACCTCCCTGCTAAAGCCCGGGCAGCCTGGAAGAGGAAGCCATCATTTGAATGTAGAGAGGACCAAAGCCAGATTGGAGAGAGGGAAAGGGACAAGGAGTCTGATGAAACTGGGACCAAATATGGATGAGGAGGTGGACAAACTGGGATTGGCAAGGAGATCTGTTGAGGGTGGGTGCTGCTGAGGGAAACATTGGTGAGAGACTAGAAGCCCATTTGCTTGGGGAGAAAAAAAGAGGAGAAACTTAGATTAGACAAGAAGTTGGAGGGAGGAGGAGAAGACAGGGACGGCCTGGACAAGAAGATTGGAGGTACCAATGTGGTGTTGAATAAGGCAGAGAAGATAGCTCTGACAAGGGCTGGGTTGTGAGGAGAGAACTGGGACTGGCTGGACAAGGATAATGGGACTGGAACAAGAATAACTTAAATTAAAGGTTGGTTGCTAATGACATTTCTAGAGAACAAAAATCCATGAACAGCTGAACATTCCCCACCTCCATATGTGCACAAATACACTACCTTGTTCTCCTCTCCATGTCCCTGTCGATTTTGTTCCCTTCATAACACAAAAAATGTAAAATGCTACTAAAAATATTTGGCTCAAAACCTAGGCTGTCATTTTTTAGGTTATGCCATGTGTACCAATCTTCATTCCCCGCCTCATGTTGACTTTCCAAATTATCTAATAATATAGCTAGATTAGCAGAAGGATTTGGTATTTAAGCCCTGGCCAATGTCTATGTAGCATGGCTATGAATTCCCTACACTATAAATAACTTTGTATATCATAATACTGCAACATAGTGCCTTTGGGAAAAACAAACTGAAAAATCGCTGACATGGTTGTCAAGGTTAATAGACTAAACAGACATTGCTCAATAAACATGAAATGCTCAACTTGTATTCAACAGCACATGCTATTTTTTCCTACAGGAACTTGAATGGAAAGCAATTGAAGCTCTAGTACCTACCCAGATTCAAGTTATTGAAGAATATCAACAGTTCATAACTCTCACTTGCGTAGTTAGCAACTAGATTTGTTTCCTGTAAACATCTTTTACTTCTAAGAACAGAACTCCAGCAACATTATTTAGAATTTGACGACTTTTCCTTTTATACCTGCAGTAGAGAACTCATCAGAACTTATCTCGCCCGAAAATGGGAATCAGAGGAGCCCAAGATTTTCCTCTTGGATGACCTGCCTCCCCCATTGAACCACCTCCAACCAACTCATCAGCACCACTGTCACTACACCCTGGAAATTCTCTCTATTATTTGGACAAATAAAATTAATTGCGAGTACATTTAATTTTTTTAAAAATCAGTAAATTGTAAATTCCCAACTAAATAAATCAGAACAAATACTGGGGCTCAAGTACTTTTTTCTATGAAGCTTACCCGGAGTCTCTATTCAGTATCACTTTCACTTCTACTGCAACCACAGAACCCCTTAAATCTCTGGTTCCTGTCTACACTAGGGGGAGGGTTCAACCTAACACATGCAACTTCAGAAGATACGCCGACTTACCTGCTGTCCTCACCCGATCTGGCGGGTAGTGAAGACATACCCTAAGACTGCATTACAGGAAGAAAATAGTGTAGCGTAGCCATGGTAGCACAGGCAGCAGCAGCACGGGCAAGCTGCCCTGAGTATGTTCTGTCACCTCCCTGGGAACCAGGACCACCTAGAGATTAGAGTCTGCTATAGCCTTTGCTAACAGTGATGTGGCTTTTAGCTCATGCAGTAGAAGCTCATACACTGAGGTCCCAGGTTCAAATCTTATCTGCCAATAACTGGGGTCTTTCAGTGTTACATGTACTCATGGCGTTCAGGTGGATTTGTATTTGGAGCAGCTAGTCCATGCCACTGCTGCCAATTCCTGTGCTACCATAGCAAGGCCACTATTTTTAGCATGCTAGCTCAATAAGAGCCAGGGTGAGTGTATTTGCAAGCTGCCAATAGTCGCTTGAGCGTGACATGATGTAACGTTGCTATAGCAGTTTCTGTAGGAAAATGCAGGCGCCGGAAACTGTGTTTCACTCGTCACCTGTTGCTCCACTACATTTTCCCTCTTTTTGTACTTTTCTGCATTATTTTTCTGTCATTAAAGAGAGCCTGCCTTCCACGGCTCAGCAAATACACAGCATGATAAGAAACACAGATCAGAGTTAAACTGCAGCAAGTTCGGTGGGCAGCAATCGATTCAGCAGGGAGTCGATTTATTGAGTCCAGTTTGTGCTCTCCCTTCGACTCCTGTACTCCACCACTGTGAGAGGTGCAAGTGGAGTCAACAGGGGAGCAGCAACAGTCAACTTACCACAGTGAAGACGTCGTGGTAAGTGAATCTAAATATGTTGACTTCAGCTACAGTATTCACATAACTGAAGTTGCGTAACTTAGATGATCCCGCTACCTGTGTAGACCAAGGTTAAGTTGTACATAATTTGCCCCCTATTGTAGCAGTCCTCACTAGTAACCATGCTGCAAATCATTCTCACTTATAGTTTCCTTTCCTCTTCACCACAGTTGCGGATGCGGAGTTGTTTCAGAAAAAAATGGAACTAGGTAGTGCCTTTAAGGCACAATACCATGGCATGGCCTACAGAGAGCATTGCCCCAAAGGGGCTCACGGAGGTATTCTGCACTGAGCTCAAGCATTCTTTGTGCTCCCTTAGCACTGAGATAATATCTGGTCTCATGTACAAAGGCCATCTTCTCCAATACAAGTCCACACACAATCTGGACAGTTTGTAAATTTACTTTAGGAATGGTATATGCCTCAAAAGATGGCTGCTGAGATTGATGAGAATTATTGTAATTTGAAATGCATTCGATATAAAATTCTTGGACTGAACACATTTTTATATGATAAAGAAGATCTCAAAGTAATGACAGGAATTAAATACAATATATCCCCATGAAGCTACTGGAATACTATTTAAACTTTATTTTTAAACACTGAATCTGCTTATCATGCACAGATTGTTTCTTTGGTTATTATGGTAACTATTCTCCAACACAATCCAACCTGCCTGGAATTTTCTATTTCAGGATACTTCAGTGATAAAGTTGAAGACAGAAGCTTCACAGCTTAAAAATATACATACACTGGGGACACATGTTATCTTGTAGTGCAGGAGGAGATAACAGGATAGTGTTCTTGCAATGTCATGGGAAGTCACATACTATAAGTGGCTGCCATTCTCCTTACAGCAAGATACGAATACATTCAATCCAAAAGATAACATGTCACAAACAGATCTGACACCTTCTGCAAGGATGTGGGGCCTAACTGCCTGTTTTATTGTGGCCACTTTGCAGCACTGGGACAGCATAAAGGGGCTATAAAATGACAGATTTGGCTACAGGGGATTATCCCCATATTATTTGTGCTGTAAAACTATTCTTGCAACTCTGTCACACCACAGCAGCAATGTAGCATACAGGTTGTGGTGACAGCAAAAGGACTGAGTCTAAGCTGCTGACTCTGCCCCTTGCTACATATGCAGCTGAGTGTAAATGGGAGCACCCCTAAGTCCTTTCATCAGGGCCCAAAACACAGGAGTTGCAAGAGTGCCACCACCCTGTTCCTAAGCTAATCAAAGCTAACACCATGAAGATTTGTAGAGACTGATGCCTATTTTTGCAACAACATTTTATATCCAAGTAAAAGGTTATATTATAAATAGTACAAGCACTTTTGAACCCAGAAACTGCTGGTCCCACATATGGGAACCAATCTTTGCATATGTAACCCACACACCTTCTGGATGTGGTGTTCTGTCCCATCTAGTGGCACCGAGACCACTTAGAGGGAGAGAGACTGAGTCTGCTCTACAGCGTTAGCTAACAGCCAGTTGGCTTTTAGCTCATGTAGTAGAGGCTCATGCTTTAAGCTCCAGAGGTCCCAAATTCAATCCCGCCCATTGACGGCCAGGATCTGTTGGTGTTACACAAACACCGCCAAGCTCTTTAAAATGAAAAAGTTATCTGGGAATAAGTAGTCTGTGACAGGATAGAACAATGGTTTGACCCTCTTTGTCATACCACACTGTGTCTGAGCTCCTGTACTGTATTAGTGTTGCAACCCCGAGGTTAAATTTACAAGTCTTAGTGAAGTTTAGTCAACTGTCCATAATAACATCCATTCACCCATCCCCCAAAATTCCCCAAACGATAAGAGCAATGGATTGTGATGGGGATCCCTAGTTCCTAATGTCCTTGGGTGAACTGCTCCAAATAAACCGTGGGGATGTCTTGTAAGTACAGCTGTGAACATCAGCTAATGTGAGCAACCTTGATTTATTAAGGAGTGCACTAGAGTTGCAGATAGTCTGCAAAGAAACCAAGTTTTCAGCAAGCTCCATATTTGAGACATTAAACAGTCAGTGCTGTGCCTCTTTCTCACCAAGCAAAGGCTTTAATCCCCAACCTTTATAAAAACATCTTTGTTTACTAAACAAGGTAATGATTTAAGTGCCAAGTCCCAAAATGGGAGGAAGGATTGGGATCAACTCATATTTTAAGTGTTTGTAAACTATAGTTGCAATAGCCTTGCATTCTGTTCTCCTCATTCTAGAAACAAAAGGTTATCTGATGAGGATGGCAATGACAACATGTCCCAGAAGGAATTCTCTCTCTCTGTTCCTTTTATTCATATATGTATTTTTGGGACAAGTTAGCATTGCACGTTTCTGGACAATAATCTTTTCATTTGAGATGATTCTCACTAAACATTGTAGTGCCTTTGGCCTCATTATATCTTCAGCTCTTATTTCCCACACACAGCATGCTTTTAAACCCCCTAGCAATGCTGAGGCTTGAACATTGGACAATGTGGAGTAATACTGGCTGCCTGGTAGGCATTTCTTTTTTAAAAAAATTCTTGGATAACACAGATGTGCCTGGTTTAAAAGACACTGCTGAAATATGAACTCTGGGTGAAATTCACTCTTGTGCCGAGAGGCCTATCTACCACTTAAGTCCCACTTCAGACCTCAGAATAGAGATTAAGTGGGACTTAGCAGTGCATATCCTTTGTAATGGTTCTATTCACTCTCTGTGCTTATGAGTGCCACCTGGCACTGTACATACATTTTAAACATAGTCAATAGGGAGCCAAATATATAACTCTCGACAACAACAGGACTTGTGAATATAGTTCTCCATACATTACTGTGAAAACATACTCATAACAAAGCAAGTGTTTTTTGCTAACTGGAGTCATTCATCCTTAGCATTAAACAGTTTGTGGTGTAATAGATATATGATTATCAATAAGTAATCCTTCTTCTGTAAAACTAATGTAGCATGTTGCAAGCCAGTAGCTGAGCTCTTTTGCTGAAAAGTGATATGAGATGATGAGAAATGCTACCACCTTTGTCCCAAAATTGTTAGATGTCTTAATAATCTGAAATGCAGAAAAAACTAGAAGGCGGCAAGGTGGGAACTGGTGTGTGGGTCCCTATATGCAGTTTATTCTGTGTTTATTTTTTTCGAGTGCAAATTGCCTGTTTGTTGATGCCAAGAAATTTCAGCTACAAAATCTGGATATTACACAAAATCCTCCTCTCCTCTAGGTAGAGAGCTTTAAATTTCAAGGTCAGTCATACTGCGCTAAAGGTACTTAGGCGCTGCAACACCTGACCCCAGGTATCCTGCCACCTACTGGAATGCTCAGTTCTGTGTTACGTGCCCAGGCTCCACATGCATTGTATGGGAGAGTTTGATGCCTAAGGAAAGGATCATCAAAGCCAGCAAGCTAATTGGGAAGTTGCCTAAGCTATCCAGAAGTGAAATGCAGAGGAAAGGCCTTTCAGTCAGCCAACCCTCAAAGGTATTTAGGCTCCTGACTAATGGGCCAGAGGGAGGCACCTGTCTCCACCTGGGACTCACAGCTGTGAAACATCTCCTGAAGTGAGGCATCTAAGCCAGGTCAGCCCAGGCCCTAGCTGATGAAACCCACATCTCACTCAAAAAGAGAAAGATTATAGCAAGCAGCCTGATAGTTAGGGCACCTACTTGGGATGGGGGAGTAGGGACATTAACTCACATCTCTCATATCCCAGGTGAGCGCCACAACCCTCCAGGGCCAGAGCTAGCCATTAGGCGACCAAGGTGGTTGCCTAGGGCAGCAGGAATTGGGGGGCGGCATATTGGCGGCCTCGGCGGCAATTCGGCAGCAGCTCAAGGCCTCTTCTGCTGTCAGCAGCATTTTGGAGGTGACTGCTCCTTGCTGATTTCGCTGCCAGCGGCAATTTGGCAGCAGCTTGTTGGCGGTAAGGAATTTTTTTTGCTTCACTGCCTAGGGCGGCAAAAAAGCTGGTGCCAATCCTGCCACCACCAGGCTACTTAGTATGTGGGGGCTGGGCACTCTCAGTCTCTCCTCTTTGAGCTGTTCCATGTTGTATAAATAAATATTCACTAAAGCAGAGACTTAAGCTTGATTCTCTCACATCCCAGATGGGTAACCTAACCACTGGGCAGAAGAATCACTCTCTCTCGCTCTCTGGCAAGAGGAATATGTAATTATTTATACAAATCAGAACAGCTTCAACAAAAGAGACTGAGATAGCCTTAATACAGAGATCACCATTAACATGTCAGTATTTACCAAGAGTTTGGATTTTGACACATCTCATAATTAGAAAGGAAATAATCATAACCACTGTATCTAAGTAGTATATCATGCTATTCATACCAACACCTGTATACTGGAGGAATACCAAACCAATCTCCAGTGCAAACTGTAAAGCTACTTTTGCATTTAAAATAGACTAGTGGTTCCCAGACTGGGGTACATGAACTCCCTAATGGCGGACAGAGCTGTCCCTAGGAACCCAGGGCAGCATGGGGCCACCAGCCCAGAGCCCCTGGGCTGCCAAGAGCTAAGCAGATCAAAGCAAGCATACCTTTCACACTGAGGAAATTTCAACTTCAAGACTCCTTATAAGAACTGGAGAGGGAGGTGGATATTTTTTGATGTTTTTAAAATTAAATAGGAAGCTGGTATTGTTTTTAAAATTATTATGAAGATCAAGTTTAAGTTTTGCTGTAATGTGTGTTGTTTGCCTGGACTGCTCAAGACCTGAATGCTTGTGTAGGAGGAACTCTGAGTTGGCTTTTTAAATACTTCCATGCTGTTTCAAATCTGATACTCCTTGATGAAACGTAGGAGCCTTGTCTTATAATAATTCAAAGTGATACAATCTATGAAAGTGAGATCTTGGAAGATTACTGCCATTTGCATAATGTAATAAAAATACTGTAATGATAAAAAATAATTAACAACAAATATTGTGTAATAAGCATGTCATAATTTTATATTTCCAAGCTCACTGCTTTTATAATTTATACTTAGGTAAAGGAGAAAATTCTTGGAAATATTCATTTTTAGGAGTGAGGTTCACGAGACTTGACATTTTAGTGAAAGGGGTTCACAGGTTGTTAAAGTTTGGGAACCACTGAAATAGACTAACACAGAGAATTATTTTCTAACTCAAACCATCAATCTGATAATCTTAAACTAGTTCTTTCTGTAACTGGAAAGGAAGTTGCTGAGTTTTACTTTATGAAACTTTGCAGTATTTGTGATGGACTGTAAATATAAGTTTCCTCATTACACTAAAGCTGAAATATTGTGTGGAAACATTACAACTGGAGCTGGTGTAACATTTTCCAGCTGAACAGTTCACTTGGAAACAAATTCTGATTTAAAAAAATTAAACACTTTGCAGAAACATCAATGTCGTTAATTTTTTCATCGAAAATGTCATCTAAGTGATATTACAATTTATAATATACAAACATCATATTCGGTTATAAACTAATGTCTCAAAATGAAGCATTTTGATAACGTCATTTTGATATTCCTAAAACCATTTTTTTTTTTGGGAGTGGGGGAAGAGGTGAGATTTCATTCTGCAGGAAACTTTGACTTTTTTGTTCCAGTTTGGGACAAAAGAACATTTTGAAATGATGAAATTCCCAGTGGAATAGAAATTCAGTTTCAACAACGTTCTAAATGCATCCTTTCAGAAGTAAGAAGACAAAGAGAGACTCACAGACATCACTATCAAACGCTATCAGAACTCAGAAGTTTTTTTAAAAATGAATTATTAAGACATCAATTATTAAAGGATAGCTCTTCATGTATATTACTGTAAATACTTTATATAAAATAACATTATGAAAATTCTACAAATGCACTGATAAGCACTCAAAAGTCAGAAAGAGAGGTCATGGTTGCATATTCATGTATACAATATATATAAGAATTTGTATTTAGTCTATATATGTAAGTTAGAATTCACAAAAAAGTCTTTCATGTGATCATTTATTTAAATACTGTTCACTGAATACTTAAGAATACACCATCTTAACAGAGTAATAGTTAAAGTTTTCCTGACTTATTAAGTTTGCATTTAAATTACCTTCAGTGATCTGACTGAGCTGTTGTATTGCCCTCCAGGAAGGCCATGATGATGGCTAAACAGGAAGTGTATGGTACATGGTAAATAATTTAAACACATACCTTCTTGAACAGAGATCTTATTACATACATCCAGTTCAGAACATTAACACTGGACCATTTTAACTATTAAAACAGTGCACGTGTACATGAATTGGAAGCCATGAAAAAAATCCAAACATTTGACATTGAGACAAACAATACACTGTGCAGTGCATATATTTTTTGAGAAATAGTATGTGATCATGTAATTCAGAGATACGAGTTAATTCCTCACAAATTGCCAAACCCCAAATGTGATCCCATAATGTGCGACAAAGCCCATGATGACAAACACAATATTATTAATGTAAGCTTAATATACTGTGTGTTTCATACTGTGAGTAATTACAATTTTTGCTTTCATATTTCTGATGTAAACATTTTTGAACAGTAGAATTGATAGGACGTCAGATGTGTGTGGAAAATAGGTAACTGGGTCTAAACTGACTTGCATCCCTCAAAGTGAAATATATTTGAGAGGTTTATAAACTATTTCCTGACTTTTATGTGCTTATCAATGCAACCTAGTTTGTCTGAAGACATACTTTCTTCATGTGCCGTTCAAATCCTATCATACAATCAACAGTATAGCAGTATTACTTATTGGAATACCAGAATAATATTTGTATTTATTACTACCCAGGAATAAGGTGCCATTGTTTAATATGACCCTCCCACAAATTAATATGACTTAATTTGTGAAAATGAGGTTTAAATATGATTTTAAATGAGAGAATGAAATTCCTTAAGTTATTTATATAGAACTGGTTCTCCATTAGTCTGTAAAATGTTTGACAATGTTTGACCATGCAATGTTTTTTTTTTAATTAAATATAGTTTAAACACACCTTATACAATGATATTTAAAAGTCGCTATTGGTATAAACAAGTTATCCGGGTAGTTAAAGCAATGGAGGAGGGAAGCAAAGAAGTTGTTTGGGCTGGGAGCCAGCATCCAAGGTTAAGAAGTCTGAAAACTGAAAAGTGATTATATGTACCATTATTGTTAAAACATTTAATATTAAATGTCTTTTGGTTAGTAGGAATTCAAAGGAAAACTTACCTTTGACTGGAATTATTAGCAAAGCTGCAAACAGGATTTATTCTTGAATGCTGGGAACCTACAAATTCCTATTACCAGACAGCTAATAATTTTAAGTGATGAGCATTCTAAACTGTCAAACTCTCAGCATCATTTCAGCCCCCAAATGTGCTGAAAATTAAATAAGACAAACTGGAGTAAAATATGGCATATGCAGGATATCATTAATGATTAGCTCAAGTGAAAATAAAACTTGAACAAATTCAACTATTTTTATGCCCAGTGGCTTGTTTTATACATTAAATAATAGCACCAACAATAGATGCAGCCATCTGTCCCGTTAGCCCTAAAAACTATACATTGAATGACAGGATGACGCATTCTTAAAAAAATTAATCGTAATTAATTGCACTGTTAAACAATAATAGAATACTATTATTTAAATATTTTTGGATGTTTTCTACATTTTCAAATATACTGATTTCAGTTACAACACAGAAAACAATAATTATAAGTATTTGCACTGTAAAAAACAACAAAAGAAATATTATTTTTCAATTCATCTAATACAAGTATTATCATGCAATCACATTATCATGAAACTTTAACTTACAAATGTAGAATTATGTACAAAACAACAGAATTCAAAAATAAAACACTGTAAAATATTAGAGCCTGTAAGTCCACTCAGTCCTACTTCTTGTTCAGCTCAATCAAGTTTGTTTACATTTGTAGGAGATAATGCTACCCATTTCTTGCTTACAATATCACCTGAAAGTGAGAACAGATGTTCTCACAGTGCTGTTGTAGCCAGCGTCATAAGATATTTAAGTGCCAGCTGTACTAAAGATTCATATGTCCCTTCATGCTTCAACCACCATTCCAGGGGACATGTGTCTATGCTGATGATGAGTTCTGCTCCATAACAATCCAAAGCAGTGCAGACCAATGCATGTTCGTTTTCATTATCTGAGTCAGATGCCACCAACAGAAGACTGATTTTCTTTTTTGGTGCTTTGGGTTCTGTAGTTTCCACATCGAGTGTTGTTCTTTTAAGACTTCTGAAATCATGCTCCACACCTCCTCCCTCTCAGATTTTGGAAGGCACTTCAGATTCTTAAACCTTGGGTTGAGTGCTGTAGCAGTCTTTAGAAATCTCACATTGGTACTGTCATAAGTATAAAGTAGCCTAGAATTACTGTTTACCTATAAGGGGTTAAGCTAAAGGTAACCTGAGAGGTGCACAACTGACCAATGAGAAATTCCTCAGGAGACAAAGGATTTTGAGTTTCAGTTTCTCTCTGGGTCTCTTCTCTGTTCACCTCGGCTATGGGATGAACCACAGCTAATTCTTTCACTGTAACTGTAAGTTTTCTATCAAGTAAGGTAGTCAGTAAGTTTACTTTTTTTTAATCACTTGGAGGGTTCTCAGTGGTGAATGTTGGCTGGGTGCTTCTTGATATTGTAAGCTTCAGCAGGAGGAGAAATTCGGGGACAGGGTTGTCTTTAACTCTTTATTGATTATGGCAGATGCTGTTCTATTGATGGTTATAAAGGATTTATTCCTTTCTTTTTTTCTTTTATTAAAATCTTTCTTTTAAGAATCTGACTGCTTGTTTTCCATTGTGTAAGATCCTGGTTTTGGATCGAGCACGTCTCGCAGGATCAGGCAAGGCTTTTCTCTCAAGCTTCCAGGGAGGGAATAAGTTTGGGGGTTTTGTGGAAAGAGGGGCTTCAAGTGGCCAATGTCCAACAGTTTTTGAGACATCCTCACTTGACGGTGGCAGCATACCAAGTCCAGACACAGAAGAAGTTGTGTTCTGGGGAAAAACATTTTAACCCAAGCTGGTAAAATAAGCTTGTGGGGGTTATTTCTTTTTTCATGCAGGTCCCCACATCTGTATCCTAGAGTTCAGAGTGGGGAGGCAATCCTGACAGGTACCTTCTTTGCATTTTGTCAACGCTGCACTGGAAGTTTATTAAAATGAACAATATGTGCTGAGTCATCATCTGAGACTGCTATAACATGAAGTATATGGTAGAATGTGGGTAAAACAGAGCGGGGAACATACAATTCTCCCCCAGGGAGTTCGGTCACAAATTTAACTAACACTTTTTTTAATGAGGCTCATCAGCATAGAAGCATATCCTCAAGAACAGTGGCTGAATCATGAAAGGGCATACAAATGTTTAGCATATTTGGAATGTAAATACCTTGCAATGTCAGCTATGAAAGTGTCACGCAAATGCCTGCTCTCACTTTCTGGTGAGATTGTAAATCAGAAGAGTGCAACAATATCTCCTGTAAATGCAAACAAACTTGTTTGTCTTACTGAGTGGCAGAACAATAAGTAGGACTGCAGACTCTGAAATTACATTATTTTGGTTTTGAATGCAGTTATGTAACCAAAAAAAAATTATCTACATTTGTAAATTGCACTTTCATGACAAAATAGTTTGCACAGTACTTGTGTGTGGTGAATTGAAAAATACTATTTCTTTTATCATTTTCACACTGCAAATATTTGTAATAAAAAATAACGTACACTGATTTCAATTACAACACAGAATATAATATGTACAAAAATATAGAAAAAAATATTCAAAATATTTAATAAATTTCAATTGGTATTCAATTGTTTAACAGTATGATTAATCATGATTAATTTTTTAATCGCAATTAATTTTTTGTAGTTAATTGTGTGAGTTAACTGTGAGTAATCGACAGCCGTAATAGTTTTCATGCTACTTTCTCTACAAAACCACCAATGCTATAGTATCCACACAATCAGTAAGGTAATATAAACACAAGTTTTCCTGAAATGTATATTATAAGCCACCTGTGCACGAAGCCCCTCAGAGAAATAGTAGAGTAAAAGAATGGACTTTTAGGATCACAAATTGAAAGAATCTTTTTGAGTGACAAAAGTAACAAATATCTGTGTAGTTGGAATGAGCATTATAGTGGTTTTGATGTCTTCACGAGATCTCCCCTTCAGGGAAGACAATTGCTGTAAGTTAGCGTAGCCCAGTGGCTACACTAACTTACAGCAGGGCTGCCTTATCTCCCGACACAAGGAGAATCCAGACAGGACACAAATGAGTTAGATCCACCTTGGTCTTCCCTCCTCCTGGACTGTGCATCTTGGAAGGCACAGAACAGACTTCAGCCCATTGTTCTTTAAGAATTCCTAGCCTTGTTTGTTGCAGATTGTAAAACAAATAAAAGTAATAATAAGTTCCACTAAATGTTATAAGTATAAATAAAAGAAAGTGTGTTAAATTCTCTAAGGGTCTTATGTAAACTGGCAAAAACAAGGATAAATGGGATACTATTCTGCCTGAAATCCTCTGCAATTCCTGTCCATAGTGGGTAAGTTAAGGACAGAATGACAGCTTCAGTATACTGTGACCAATTATGGAGTCTGCTTTTACAGATTCTTACTACTACCTAATCCTGTGTATCTCAATATGTAGTATGATGGTGGTTGTGTAATATGTAAATTTTTAATTGACTGATATGCTTTAATAGTCTTTTTTATTTTTATTTATGCTGTTCTAAATTAGGCACATAAAATATGTAGATGTAGATGCATACATGGTAATTCACATGCAAAATAAGTACTCATATGCATGAAATGGTCAATTGGAATTTGTGTGGAATTATATATTGTGTCTAATTGTGATGCAACATAAGTGCCAGTTTTTCAAAAGTGACAAAGAATCCTGTGGCACCCTAAAGACTAACAAAAATACTTTTGTTAGTCTTTAGGGTGCCACAGGACTCTGTCGCTTCTGCAAATCCAGACTAACACGGCTACCCCTCTGATTGACATTATGCAAGTTTTTCAAAAACTGTTATTAATGGTCATCTTACTAACGTGCACAAATCAAGAAATAGCAAGGACATATCTCAGGCTGCATCTCTTAACCTTACTCTCCACTCCCATTAACTTTTTCTTCAGACACTTAACATAGATTTTTTTTCCCTTTTAAGTTATGAGGTCTATGGACTTTTACAAACTAATGTACACATATGACATCACCAACAATCCAACCGGCCAATAAGAAAGTGGCTTTGCACAATTAATATCTACAGCCAAAACTCTCAGGTCAGGCAAGGCTAAAGAATCCACTAGGCATCTTATCACCACATCTAGGAGCAAAACCTATGCCCAGCACCTAGCCCAAGAAGCTGGACTGGGTGCTGGGGAACTGTTAAAGGGCTGCACAACACCCCAACAAGCTTGTGGAATAATCAGTGAGCTGCTCCACAGAAATTACTTCAGATCCATGGCTGAAACAGCACTATTTTCCCCTGATCAGGCCACACCACAGAGCAGAGGTCTAGAAAGCCTATACAGTCATGCATTCTCTGGCCCAAATTCAACTCTTTCTTACCTGTCCTCCACCTCCCCAGCCCCTTGTGCCGCTGCTGTGCACCTAATACAAGAGATGTGCACCCCTAGCTCAGCCATCTGGAATTTACCTTTTGCAGTGGGACCACATGGATTCCACTACCTGGAGACTACTATAGCTGAATCTGTGAAGGCTTGATATTCTCTTTAGTGTGACAAGAAAGAGAGATACTTTCATGGACTATTATCACAAATAAGCTCTAGACTAGCTGTATCCAGATAACATTATTTAAAAGTTGGTGGGCAGATGGGTTAGGGGATATTGCAGAAGTGGTGGTCAATTAGGGTGACCAGATGTCCCGATTTTATAGGAACAGTCCCTATTTTGGGGACTTTTTCTTAAATAGTCTCCTACTACCTCCCGCCCCGTCCCGATTTTTCACATTTTCTATCTGGTCACCTTATGGTCAATATCTGTTCGACAGACTATAATAAAAACTACTGAAACATATTCATTCCTTGTTACTTTCAACAAATAGTGTTTTGTTTTTGTTTTTTTAAAATGGAAAGATGTGGAGTAACTACTTCCGACACGTTTACTGACATTTTTTGAGTCACATTGGCAAAATGTACCACAAGCAGAAGAGTCGTTCTATTTAGGCATATTCTGATGGTCTGGTTCTCTATTGCCTTGGAATTTGTGAAATCCTTTAGACCTATATGAAAGGAGGCACACAAGATCATGTCTAAGCCTGATGCAAAGCAATGGAGATGTAGACCCTGGATCTTTATACCCAGAAATGACTACATCTGTAAGCACACTGCTTAAATTCTCACATTTGGGGGGGGGGGGAATCATATTTTTGTCTTAAACTTTCCTCTCGACCAAAACAAAAATATTTTTCAAGTAGCTTTATAAACTTTTCAAGCATTTTCTAAAGGTGGCTAAAACTACAAGTATAGTAGCTGATTTTCATGTAAGTGCACTACTTTACATCTATACATAAAACTATTTCAGGGGCAATATGTTGTCAGATCTCACATCTCCCTATTTATAGCACATCATCATTTCTTACTCTGTCCAATGCAAACACAGTTAATCTTTGATAAAGAATAGTAATGGACAGTAAGATAATGGTGTGAAAATTAAACAGTAACAACAAATCATCTCTTGTATAGCTATTCTTAAACAATCCACTAAAAACAACTCTCCATTTTGGTTTCTTCACTGAGAAAAGATACAGCCACACAGCCATTACACAAGACAAAGCATTACTGGGCTTTAGGAGACAGACACTGGAGCCCAAAAAACTATTCTGATGCCCGTGTTACAAATCTTCACTGCCAACATTATTTAAATCTCTAACACATGAAATAGGAACTTGGAGCCATTTTTTTTTAATGTTAGGCTGAAATGAGTGCCTGCTTTTTTTAATCTATTCTCTCTTTTCTATGCTGAAAAAACTACAATACAGAATAAACTGTAATTCTGTAAAAATATTTGATATCTTGTTACCTTTTATTTCAGAGCACAGCTCTAGCTTGGATCTTCCACTCTGGAAGCCCTCCTTAACGATGGATAAAATAAACACTCATGCTCCTATTATAAACTAAACTAATCTGAATGAAAAAGATACAAAGTGCAACTTGTGTCTATAAAGAAAATGTGTACTTCAGGGTTATTGCCAGTAGAGAGTCCCATTGCTCTCACATGGAAGAAGATATGCAGGAAAGCATTTAAGTAAGACCAATGCTAAAAAATGTAGAACGCACACAGGCTAAATTGTTATGACTACACTTCTTACAGTTCCAGACAGAAGTGCTCTCAGCAACAGCCTCTTGTAAGCTTCTGCATCCTCCTCCAACTACACAAAGTATTGCAGTTTTTCAAAACAACAAAGATTCAGCAACTATTTAGCAAAGTGAACTTTAAAAAGAGAATTAGGACTGTTAGTAAAAAAGGGTGCAATTTTTAATAAACAACATTTCCGCACTGCTAGATGAGAGAAATCATTACAGAAAAGTGAAACAGTTTAATTGCAATTAATTAAATTTTGTTAACAAGTCTGCATATTTCATTTTCAAAACGAAAGCACACTGAGCATTTGGCCTTCATTCCTTCACCATTTGCTTACACTAGGAATAATGTGCTTAGTTTGAGAAGACATCTGTCATGCATGTCAGGCTACTTCAATGTGAACTAGATCCCCCAGAAGGAATACTTCTCACAGGAGCAAAATCTCAGAAACAAAACAAAGGCACCAGTAAAATCTAAAGACAACCAAGTCTGTTTTGCTAACCATCAGCTGAGTTCTTTTTCCTTCTAAGGCCTGATTTAAAATTCCAGTTTTGCCTACACAGAGCTTTACTGTTCTTCAGAGATTTCTCTCAGCTGTTGATCTAATTCAGTTTCTATACCTGGTTACAGCTCAGCAGTGAACCCCATCAACTCACCGGCCTCAGCATTTCCCCATCTGGTGCTGGGGCCTAGAGTAAATCAGTCTCACTCAGGAGAGTTGTTATTCCTCTCTCAGGTACTATTTTTGAATATTCACAAAGTGGACCACAGGGTGAGCTCTAGAAGTATTCTCCAGCCAAATACAGAGAGGGAATCTCTTTCCCTGACCCATCTCTGGGGTGTTGCTTTGTTATGTTGGCTTCTGGGTGCCAATCCTTCTCCAGTCCTTTGGCTTGGTTGCTGCCTCTAAACTAAGGAAAGCAGCCTTCCA
>ML677349.1:25266825-25758901 GCA_007922305.1 Dermatemys mawii
AGCTGTTCCGTCTGACTTTGTCACAGTAGCTAGAGCGTTATTTCACAGTGTGGCCACTCTCACTCAAACTAGGCTAACTAACATGAGTATAGATAATTTGAGTTAACTGTGCAGTGAAGACAGCTGTAGAATTTTCTAAGGCCATGTCTACATGGGGAGACCCTAGGCAAGTCTACACTAGAGCACTACAATGACACATGCTGTTGCATGTCTGGTGAAGACACGCCTGCTGATGGGACACAAAGCAGATTGTGTCCATATATCTATTTAGTTAATAGAAACTGCAGGGGACCAGCGCTGTGAGTGAAGCTACCAGAAGGGTTAGGGCCCCTGCTTCTACTTATTTCCCTGTACTCTGTAAATCCTCCTGTGACCCTGGTCCCATGCAAAGCACACTACAACTATTTAATGCTGAAGTGACCAAGGCAAGAATAACTGTAGCACAGTCCATATCTAAGAATGCATGAGTGATTTTCAGTGTCTGACTGCATATTTGATTATGTGTGACTCATGAGTAAAGTTAGAGGGGCTTGCTATATATTTGTAAGAATTTCTTAAGCATAGCTTGTAAAACTAAGTGTTGTGTAAATTAAACAAACTGGTACAACCGTAAATGTTTTTTTAAAGATGATTTTTCCACCTAGGAGGGCAGGTGTAATTTGCTGTTAATTTCCTAAGAAACACCTTTCTATACTGGTAATAAAAAGATCAAGTATAAAATTATGTATTTCCAGACCTGTAATTTCATGAAGAATAAAATATTAATAGGATTATGCGTGTAGGGGAAAATGCAATTTTATTTCAGATACTAGTCTGGCTGAATCAACTAGTCAGAATAGCCTTCTAGACATGTGGATGCATTGGTTTAATGTAGTGGTGGGCAACCAGCACCCTGTCAGGGTAATCTGCTGGTGGGCCATGAGACAGTGTTTACATTGACCATCTGCAGGCATGGCCACCCACAGCTCCCAGTGACTGCAGTTCGCCATTCCCGGCCAATGGGAGCTATGGGAAACAGTGGCCCAGGTCACTCCCCGCAGCTCCCATTGGCTAGGAATGGTGAACCATGTCGGGGAACCACAATCACTGGGAGCTGCGGGCGGCCTTGTCTGCAGATAGTCAATGTAAACACTGTCTCGTGGCCCACGGGGGATTACTCTGATGGGCCACGTGCAGCCCACATGCTACAGGTTGCCCACAACTGGTTTAATGTATCTGTGCTATCAGAGAAGGCTCATCAGATTGCATAATAAAAATGACTGACACTTGAATTCAAGTCTGACTAGAACCGGAAATCAGTTTCCACGAGTAGGGTTCAGGAAACATGTCAGGGCAAGTTGGTGTCTAAGATCCCTCTTACTGTTGGCCAAGGTGGCACAATGATATTATGTTGCTCACTTTGCTTCCTTAAAAGTGGAGTGCCAAACTCACCTGTCATGGTTCATTGCATCCCAGGACTGGATGTGCTGCTTCCTGCAATCATTGTAGTGGAGTTTGGAATGACCAAAATTCCTACTGCCTTTTTCAAATTCACTATACGCAATTCCCTTAGGCAGTTGATTGTTATACATAGGTATAAAGTGGCCGACGCAGGTCATTTGCCTGTATGTTAGCATGGCTTCCAAGCTTAGCATGGCTGTCAGCCATAGCACTTAACCGTTGGTAATTTTGAGACCATTTGAGTCCTATTATGTTGCGCAAGTGGTGTTGTTGCAGACTATTAAGTTTTGGATACGGAAACAAGAAAGAGGGCAAGTCTCTAATGAGTATAGGAGACAAAGAAGCACAACAGCTGTGTAAACATGACATGTTGTGGATACTTTGACCCCTCTTCTTGTCCATAGTCTTTTTTTCCAGACAATCAAAAGTTGAGGCAGCTGACTTTAAGCATGCTGAAAGTTCTTTTTCAATGCTGTTGTCATCAGTATCTGTGCAACATAGGTAGCAGAAGAATTTGACATTGTTTAATTGTCAGCCATTCAATTTTATTTCTGGTGATGATGGAAGTGATTGGTTTGTGCCAGGAGATGGTTGGTACAGGATTTGTGTTTTCTTTACACTAATACAGAGGCCAAAAAGGGATACAACATGGGCAAAGGAATTCAACAAATGTTGCAGGTCATTATCGCAAAGGGCAACAAATGCTGAGCCATTGGCGTACAGTAGATCCATTTCTTGACGTTGCTGGGATTTTTTTTTTTTTTGTGGTCCTTGAATCGGCGGAGGTTTAGAAGTTTGCCACAGAATCATGTTGTTAGAGTGATATTTGTTGTGGTAGTAAGTGCAGAAACTTCTTGCACTCAAAGCAGGAACAAAGTAAATAATGTAGGGGCAAGCATACTGCCTTGTTTAACTCACTGAACTACAGGAAAGGGATCAGATGAATCAGCACCCACTGATATATACGCCTTCCTGTCGTCATGGAAGCAGCACATAAGGTTGATTAGTTTGTCTGGGCAGCCAAACTTTGTAAGAAGGCACCAGAGAGCAGCACGTGCAACAGAGTGAAATGCTTTACTAAGATTTACAAAGGCAATGTACAAGGGCATTTGTTGGTCAGCAGCTTTCTCCTGTAACCAGTGTAAGGTAAATATTATGTTGGCAGTGCTGCATGATGAACAAGAACCACACTGGAATTCAGGGAGTACATCATCTTCAATAACCCAAAGCCTTTTCAGCAACAGCTTACCCAGGGCCTCACCAGTGATGGAGAAGAGCAAAATGCCACAGGAATTGCCACAATCATGTCTGTCCCCTTTTTACTTGTAAATTGTTATGATTTTGCCATTTTTTAAATCCTGGAATAAAACCTCATTTTCCCAGCAGAAAGTGAACAGATCTAGAAAAGCTTTGTGAAGTGTAGGCCCGCTGTGTTTCTGCACTTCAGCTGTGATTTCTCTGGCTCCAGCTGTCTTTTTGTTTGCCATTTATAGAAGTGTGGTTTTAGTCCCTTCCAAAGTTTGTGGATCTTTGTGTTCAAATCGAACTGATCTTTGTTCAATTGAGTCTAATATTTGTGCTGAGCTCATGATTCATTAGAATCTTTCTTTCCAACTTTCTAGTATCCTACTGTGCTCTGTCAGGAGGGTGCCATAAGTGGACAGGATTGACAGTTATTGGTTCTTTGTGGTCAATAAATGAAATTTAACTCCTGAAAAAAACCTTGGGTGTTATTAGTATCAGCAAGAGCTTATAGTTCTGTTGCTTTATTTCTCCAAGTGTCCTGCATCTAGCGCAGCTTTTTCTGCACTTTAGAGTTTGATTTCCTGAAAGCTTCTGCAGCCTTGAGAGAGGAGGTATTGTTCAATTCAACTTGATGTATAGTTCAATAGGCCACAAGGAGTGCTTAAATATTGTTATCATTCGCATCAAACCAGTCCACATTTTGTTGAGTTGGAACACCAAGGCTTTCTTTAGCTGTTGATAGTACTGACATTTGAAAAGTGACCCTCCTTTCATCAACTGTTCTGCTTACTCTTGCATTGGCACCATTTAATAGTGCAGCATGAATGGAAGTTGCTAACTGGATTCTCTCCCCTCTTCTGTTGAAAGTTTTGAAACATCAACATGTCAGTTCAGTTTTGGAGCAATTTTCAATAAAGGATGATGAATTCTGATATTCAGTTTAGCATGGATAAGTTGGCAATCCATAAAGCATTCTGTGCCTCACATAGCCCCAGAAATGTAAACATCCCTCAGGCCTTTATGATGAGTGATGACATAACTCAGAAGGTGCTCTTGTTTTGACTGAAGGTATGTTTCTTAGAGTGTCATTCACTGGCTATAGGACTGAGTCTTCATTTCTTCTGGAGCAGATAGTGTTGGGGGATAGGCACTTATTATTGTTAGAAATTTGTTGTGGGACTGTAGTATCCTCAGTGTCATTGGTATTGACACAGGTTGCTGTGGTAGTTTATTAAAGATGGAGTTTGCTATTGTGAGACTTACCCAGTGTAGGCTGGCATTTTGATCTGCCTTATAATCTGATCAGTAGAAAGTGTATTCATTTTCTCTACATTCATCACTGTCATGTAGTCTATTTTTGGATAAGGCAGTGATATCTCCTTGATACCTGTGTAGCTCTTTCACGATTAATACAGTTCTTCTGAGAGCTCCATTTTCCTTTGAGCCAAGTAGTGTGCCAATATTCTAGCATCTGATTGTCAATTTCTGTCTGTTTTTGTGATTGTTCCTCCCACTTAAAAATGGAGATCCTGTGGACATGGGAAACCAGCCAGGAATCAGTGAGAGATGAGCCATTTTTACCCCAACTTTTATGGGGCCTTCTCAAATTGAAGCAGATTGGGCTTCCCAGCACAGGGCCACCTGGTTGCCTAAGTAGAACCTCATGTTCCCATCGCTGAGCAAGTGTCATGTGACCATCACACCTTGCCTGTTCATGTGGATATCATTGGCTACTCACTTCCAACTTTTCAGGCCTGTTGGCATCACCTAGGAAACTCATGCCACAAGTCTTTTAGCGAAGGGCTGGTGAATGATGATGGTGAGGTCCTAGAAGGTGGAAACTATTGATATCAGTAGATTGTCTATGCAGAATAGTTTAATGTGCAACCTGCGGTGCGTAGTAGCAGGATCCATGCTCTAGGATGCGGCAAACTTTACTCAATAGAAAGCCAAGGCTCAATGGCTGGAGGGTACTGCCTCGCAGTACCTGTTAACTCAGTTATGTGGCTCCTGCCACTGTTCAAAGAGGGGCCTTCACCAGCGCCTGGGTGAATATTAGGATTCTTCCACCAGCTGAGCCCACACCTGCTGCTGACGAAACGTGTGCATCTAGATTCACCAGTTCCATATCCTGGCCATTTGGCCCAGATGAGGACCTATAGGAAAGGTGGGAGTAATCTCCAAGCTGATCACTAGATTACAACCTTTTAAGTATACATATACAAAGGGGTCAGCATCATAGTTTGGCTAAAATGACTGAAAATAGGTGATTTTCTCTCATCATGCTTCAATCTATGCCATAAAAATGGTTGTCTGTGTTCTATTTACAATCTTTGTTGGAAAATTATTTATGAAAGAATAATGAGTTTCAGATAGATCTTATCTTACAATATAGAAGTAATCATTCTTTAACAGAATTAACAACTCCCATTTATTCTTATCAGATAAGGATAAGAAAATAATGAAATAATCCCCTCATATTAATCTGAAAGGCATTGTTTTGTTTTTACAGTTTGACACAACTTCTCTCTGTTGACACTGAAGCAGTTCCTTGCCAATTAAAATATATACTGAAAAGATCTGTAGCACTCAGAATGATCAGAGTAAAATGTACCAGCTCATTTTTTCAATATAATTAACACATTGTAACAACCTTTTATTACAAAAGAAGGAGATCATATAAACGCATCTGTCCTTCTATAAGAGAGGGTAACAAATTTAGACAAGCTACAGTATGTTACAAAACAAAAACTCTGTGTTTAACCATTATTAGGGTTGCAGTCTAAGCACTGTGCACTGCCTCCCAGTTCCAGTCTCCCTCCCTGTGTTCCTTATCCAATTTTCTTTCCCCAGACCTCCCTCACACTTAGCTGACTTTGTCTCCTTGCCCTGACAATCCCAGCTCACCCCTGTAACCTAGCTCCTTGTCAAATCTGTCTCCCCTTCACCCTACTCCAGTCATCCCGAGTCTCAATCTCCTTGCCAAGCCAATCCCAATATCCACCTCTGTCTTCTTGTCCAATCCCAGTGTCCCCCTACTCACCACTAGCTCCTATCCCTTACCACCCCCATATATACACCATGTTTCCTTCCCCATCTCTCAGTCCCGGTCTCCTCTGAAGTCAGATTAAATGACCTACTCAGTCCCTCTGCCCTTAATATCTAGCAGATTTTAATTCTCTGCTCTCCCCTAGTTCCCAGTCCCTTGCTTCTTGCCCAGCCAGTCTCTCTCCACCTCAACTACTGTATTAATCATAATTTCCCTCCCTGACTCTGCACCAATCTCAAATCTCAATTGTGTGTCATCATCCCCCCCGCCACCTCATCAGGCTCCTTGTGCCAATCTACTCCATCCCTGCCAGTCCAACTCTTGTCCTCTCTCTACCTGAATTAGGTAGCGTCCACCTCCTCACTGTTTGGGTACTTTGGAGATTTTATCTGTGACTCTCCAGCAAAACGCAACCAAGCATGTGTGAAATACAATTTTTTAAAAATTTATAATTTGCCGAATGTTGATGAATTTCAGTTGGGACAGCAAAAGGCACATCCCTGATACAAAGACCATACCCCTCCCAATTTTTAAGTTCAAACCATGAGAGAGATCTTATGCTTCTCGAAGAGGTCACCTACATTTTCCAACATGGACAAAACAAAGTATTTTTTCCTAGTCCTGTTCTCAGAAACAACAGAATTCTTTTGGTTTAGGCACTGATGTCAATGTTCAAAGTTAATATATTAAGAGTAAACCTCTCTGGCCTCTTCTGGGCAAGGTCCTCCTACTTAATAACTTAATGTAATGTGTAGCGAGTTAAATATTAGGAGAGTTAGGGAGTCTACATATTGTTAAGATGTGACTTTTGTACAAATTATGCATTTGAATCATTTAAATCAAATTTGAACACCATTGACATTTGCTCATTTCCAGACTAACCCCCTTTCTCCTTCAGTTTAGCTCAGTTATTTATTTCTGTAAAACTCTGGCAATATATGGAAGAGAGTTAGGAAATAAAAATCACACACATTCTGCTACTCTGCAACATATTTCTAGTTGATTGTATGAGTCATGTGGAGCTGGATTACATAATGGGGTCATGCTAAATGCAAGACTTTTCCTTTCCATTTATTCCACAGTTACACACATTCTAGATTATTGATATAGTCCATTATCATTAACTTATCTTTATGCTAAGAAAGCAAATAAAAAATATTTTCCTAAAACTGGAGCTATTTCTGCAGTATTCTCTCAGGCAAAACTCCCAAAAACGTCAGTATTGACTCATTATGACCAACACCATTTCTATTGCCATTATATTCCTACACTAAAACTAACTGTTTTAAAGTCAGTATACAGAGTATAATTAAATAATATTAAATAGCATATGCCTTTATCTTGAGTCATATAGTTAACATTTCAAATTATTTGGATTCTGCAATAGATTTACACTAAAAATGAATTTTATCTCATCCTTTAAAAAGTCACAGTAAAACATATCAAGTTACAGTAGAGTCAAATACACCTTTTCATACCAGGTTTGAATCTATTCATTAGTTTATTATCTAACATTGAAATGAGTCTCCTCTATGGACATAAGAGATTTCAGTGGTAGAATAAATCATGCATATTAAATCTAAGTGCATTTGCCACAGAGAAAAGTCAAAAATCAGAAAGTAATCAGAGAAGGTAATTAAGAGAAAGACTGTGTGAGTGTGTCCCAGATCAGGTGCCTGAATAGAGTTTAGATAAGAGAGAGCTGGAAGGAAACTTGCAGAAGAGCACAACTACTGTACAACATTTCTAGTACACAGCAGACATGACCTTGGTCAGACATAATCCATGAGGAGGAGGCTTAAGTAAACTGTAGAAACACACAATGTGAATTATAAAAGCAATTGTGTAAATGTTATAAACTAGGAAAAGAGAGAGAAACAGGAAAGGAAATGCAACAAAGTGCAGAAAGTCATGTGCCTAAACAGGTATATTTTCTCCCTGATTGATGTTGAATTTGATGATAAAATAATGAACAAATAATAATGAGAATAACTAAATATTTAATTTATTGCATAAAGGCTAAATTCTACCAGTGGAGACCACCTACTGACATCAGCAAGATAGACGACAGGAAGTATGTATGGTCTGTTTCATGGACTGTAACAAAAAACAGAGTTCAGCTCTCTCTCCACAATGTATTCTATATCTCTTCCTTAAATGATTAAAAGCTGAAGAAATTTTGTAAGCTTGTTTTAAATTTAAAATAATTCTAATCCATTTCCCTTCATTTTTATCACAGGAAAGTCAGAGACAAATACACTTTGTTGCAGCAGGCAGTGTTTGTTCAGGAACGATGTATATTTCTCCCGTTCACCTTAGTGACAGCATGCAACACCTTTTCTACTTCAACACTTAGGCCTTGAGTCTATGATGCCAATAAAGGCAAAGATTTACAGAACTATACGGTGGTTTGACAACAGGGACAAGTGGGATGTAGGATGAAGCTACCAAACTCATTCTCACTTGTAATCATTGAGGATTTGAACCCAGGTGTTGAATCTATTAAAGTCAATGGCAAAACTCACAGATTTCACCCCAGTTCTCTTTAAAAGAACATAAATAAAATCCAATGGACTTTTAAGAAAGATTAAATTATTCAGATTCATTTTTTGAAATGTAACTCTTTTTAACCGAGCATTCTTTTCTCTGCATTCCTCAACTTATTTCCTTCTGTCTGTGACTCTCCTTTTCCCTTCACTCTCTTTATGTAGCCCTCGTAGGCTGACTTTAATGTTTCCTTATCAAATGTGTGTTCTTATTCTTCTCTTTTCTTCCGGTCTTCCTCCACCACTTCCTTCTCCCATTTTGTACTTTTTTCTGTTATGTTTTATCATTTCTATTTATTCCTCTCCCACTTTCCCTCCCTTCCCTGTTCATCATTCTCCTTCCCCAGCTTTGAGTTTTGTCCACTGGATAATATTATTTTTTCTTTCCATTAGCCTTCCAATCCATCTTTCCTCCTCTTAATCTGCCCTCTTACTATGTCAGCTGTCTGGAATTTCACAAGATTCCTGATTTCTCTGAAGTACTCAGGGGATAAGGAATCATGCAAATTCAACTTTGTTCCCATTGGCATGGCATCAAACCAGATGGGCAACTATAAATTAAGGGCAATACATTTTTAGTTTTTTATATCTACAACGCCAGTTCCACATTAAGATGAGGCCTGCCAGGGAACACAGTTGAATTATTGTGACGTACAATAGGTTTAGGCAAGGGAAATTTATTTTTTGTGAAATTATTTATTTCACCAGTAAAATCTTTTAGATCATCTGTAAAGAATAGCTTTTTAAATTGCAGTTGTGAGTTTGTATGAGTATCTATTCAAGTGCTTGTAAAGATCAGGTTATTTGGGGCCCATCGAGCTTCTCATATCTTCAGATTTTATTTGATTTACAAGATATTTTGTGACAAGCCTCATTAAGAGAGTATTCCAAAGTGTATATAATTATATATATATTCCTTTCTCTTCCATGTATTTGATTTACTGACAAGCTTTTACATCAGTTTTAGTGAGAAAAAATGCATATAAGACACAAAACTCAAGGCTGCCAAACTGGGTCAAGCCAGATAATGAAACAGGTCATGTTATCTCTGAAAAAATGTCAAGATTTAACCATTTCCTAAACTGAAGCTGCAAGATTTTCTTATTGTTAAATAATGCAATACAGTTTAAACACAATTTGTTTTGTCTTTGTTTGTACATGGGTGACTGATTTAAATGTTGCAGAATTATAACATTTCTCTTCAAATGTAAATTAATTAACTCAAAATTATTGGGCCTCCCAATGCAGAGCAGGATATTTAAGGATTTTATTTTACTGTTATTTTCATAGTTTATTCTTCATCTTTCTGTCTGCCAGAAAGCAAGCAAAAAAAAATAATCACACTTTAGGGAACTGAATTTCTTGCACATCTTAAAGGGTCATCAAATTCAGTTGTTACTGTATGTCTGTGTGCAAGGAAAGTAAGATAAGGCTTTGATTTAATATTGCAGTTGGGGAGGGGGGTGAGGGTATGAGGCAGAATGACAAATACAAGCAATTATCACAGATATGTACAGATTGCCTCCTACATATAAGAGACATTCTCTATCAGAATGAGTTGTCTCCTGCCTGCCCTTCTTAGCATGCTTCACAATGATTGTTTCTTTATAAGGAGATTTAGGCAGTTTGCGTCAATCAAGGATTTAACAAGAGAGATAAATGCCATCCCCTCTTAATACACACAAACAGATGCCAGAACCTGTCTCCATGTTCTAAGAGAGTATGGGCAACAAGCAAAATTATTCATGTTGGTCATTTCTCTATACTCTGCATTTTTTAAAATTTACCCCATAAAAATTACATTTTAATTGTAAAGTTGATTCACATGCCCTCATTATTTTTCCAATAAAAGAAAAGGTTTAAACAGGAACTATCTGGTAAAAGGCATCTAAAGATAATAGAACTGGCATAAATAACATGAAAAGCCTTGATTAATTGTATAGTATAGATAAAGTATTATATATAGTATATGCCATGTTTTTCTTTTGTAACAATTTGCTGAACAAGCAACAGGTATATTTTATTCTTTAAAGTATAATTTAAAACTTGCAACTTCTTCCATTTCAAATGGAAACAAATAATTATTACCTCACAAGGTTGTGGTGAGCAGTACTTAATGTTTATATAGAGCTTTGAAAATAAAAAGCTACAAAGATTATATTACAACTGAAACTGGCAATCCAGGATAGATTCAAGGAAATATGAGCATAGTCAGATTTTCTACTGACAGTATATAAAATAAAAAGGTCAAAAGGAACACAATCTTGGATTCAAACCAACACAAAATGATGCTAACTTTCGGAATATATGACTTAGCAACAACATAAGTCATCTACGCCTAGTCATGCTTAATGATGTCACATCAAACTCTGTAGTAAGATCAGTTCACCTGTATGACTTCCAGCTACAAATTGATTTACCACAAACCAGCTTGATTTTCTACTGCTAGTGTAATAATAGACTGCTAATATCACTTTGGAATGTTCTATTTACATGATTTGTCTAAGTGACTTTGTAAAGGGACATCATGCCTCACCAATCTATCAGAATTATTTGAGGGGGGTCAAACATACATGTGGACAAGGATGAACCAGGTGATAGAGTGTACTGGGATTTTCAGAAAGCCTACAACGTTAAGTGACGAGTTCCTGTAATTGTTAGTAAGAAAAAATGCAAGTAGATGGCATGAAAAAAGGCACACAGAAGGATTGTTAGATGGCTTACCTTGAAGATAAGCCATTTTTTTCCAGGAGCCTTCCATCTGCATGTGCAACCACTTGCACACACAATTTAAGCAGTAGATTGTGTAATTTAGATGGCGGATTCTGCATGTGCAAACAGGTTTGCATGCAAGTTTGTACAAACATAAATGTGAGGTACTTTTGCAACATTGATCCAATCATTACCAGATACCCACTAAGGGACTTTTGGTGACACACACATACAAAAATGGAAAATGACAGCCTAGGAAAGAATACTTCAGAAAGGGATCTGCGGATCATAGTGGATCACAAGCTAAATATGAGTCAACGTAGGTCTAGAAAACATGAAGTTTGGAAAAATTGGGTTTGTTTTAGTCTGGAGGAGGGAAGACTGAGGGGGGACATGATAACAGTTTTTAAGTACATAAAAAAGATTGTTTTCAAGAAAGGAGAAAAAATGCTCTCCCTTTACCTCTGAAGATAGGACAAGAAGCAGGAGGCTTAAATTGCACCAAGGGAGGTTTAGGTTGGACATTAGGAAAAACGTCCTATTAGGGTAGTTAAGCACTGCAATAAATTCCCCAGGAAGGTTGTGGAATTCCCATCACTGGAGATTTTTAAGAGCAGTTTAGTCAAACATCTGCCATGGATGGCCTAGATAATACTTAGTCCTGCCATGAGTGCAAGGGACTGGACTAGATGACCTCTCAAAGTCCCTTCCAGTCCTACAATTCTATGTCCCTGCCTTACAATGCATCTACTAAGCCCTTGATTTCACTCACGGCTGAGCTGCAAGATGTAATGTATTCCTATTCCTTGCTCCCCTCCATCCTATCCACCTCATACACACACAAGCTTTTTGGATTGATAGTACTACTGCTACCATGCTAGTTCTCACGTTGCCTTCATTCTCCATATCTTAATAAAGGTTTAACAACAAATTTGAGTGCACCTCATCTACCCTAGTTTCTTCTTTAAAGAAGCTATTCATGACTTTCCCGTGATCATCATTAAATCAGCTGCATTAATCTTTGTAGGGATACTTCTAAGAATCCTGTTAATAATGTAAGAAGTTAGCAATTGATCATTCTGATTTCTTCAAAAATAGTGAAGATTCCCAGGTCTAAAGAATATTATTTAATTATATGAATTTAATTTTCAATCATTTCCAAGATTTCCTAGCATTCTGAAGCATAGTCTCTGATCCTGACAGCATCCCAATGCAAGGGGCTCATTGGTATCAGGTAGTGAGTTTCAGCAGGCCTGACCAGTTCAGCATACCACAATTTATTATCATCATAAACTGTATCAGATATGTCTCATGTAAGGTATCATTGGAAAACTAACAAAACACTGATTAATATTCTTGTGTGGTGGGTGTGCAACAAACACCCAGGGACCATATACACAAGAAGGAAATGTGTAACTAAAATGTGCTTACCAGACTAGTCTGGAGAGTGAGCAAACAGGTTTCTCCCAGACAAAGGACAAGCTAAAAACTCCAGACTGGTGTCGTCAGAGTCTATTACCAATCATATGTCAAGGGGCCATACATTTGCACTGGAGAAGGCAAGAACAGAACAATTTGCATTTTAGCAAACACCAGTAGGGGAAGAAACTGGCATGAAACTTTATTCACTCAGGCACTCCATAGCTCCTTCAACACTGCCTGAGTGAACTTTATTTTTGGGAGTAACCTTCAGAAGAATCCATTTCAAACAGTCATTGGACTAAAAAAAAGAGTGGGCAAGAACCCCAAGTTATCTTTCACCTACGAAGACAAAGGGAAGCAGCACCCTGCATTTCTGTGGAAAGTCCTGACCAAAAGACAATCAGCCACGCTGGACAAAGAGTGACTGATGAAAGAAGCCATCGTATACAAAGGCTGCAGCTTGCTAGAAAAAGTTCGACTTTTAGATGTGCGGTTTCCCTTTTATTTGCTTGTAACCCTTTCCATCTTTAATGTTACTTACCTACATCCTCTTGTCAATAAACTTCATTTTAATCAAAACCAACCCAGCACTGTATCTGAATTGAAATGATTGTTAACTCCAGCTAATTTTGCAAACTGCAGGTACCGACTCTTTAGAAAATCTTAGTATTCATCTGAATGGTGCAGAAAAGGGCTGGAAAGTGCAGAGCACATGGTGTTGGGGAAATCTGGGACTGGGAGTGTGTTGGAGTCATTTGATTAGTAGTAACCAAGATCGGTGCACACAAGGGTAGAGCTGGGGGGTAACAGGAAGACTGCTGGAATCAGAGTGCTGAGCCAGAGCTGCCTAATACACAGACTCTCACTGAGTGCTCATCTGTGGCTGCTGGTGTCCAGGCTGTGAGCCACAGGGAAACTGAGCAATGAAACGTGCTATTCTGAGAGCATATTTCAAATTGGGGTGTTTAATAATGAGCCTTTTTATGAAAATTTCTGATAATCACCTTAAAGCTCAGGGGCTTCACTCAGCTACACATTTTGAATCCGCAAAAGAAACTCTCTTGAAAATAGGCTTCTGATTAGATTACTGGTACTTCTTGACTCTAGTTGAGCTGTGAATTGAATAACAACATCTCTCATAATATGTTGGCTTCTTAATACCAGTCTTGGCCACTACTAGGAAGTACAAAAGTATATGAAATGATTAAAACTTTTTTCATTATTTCTCATCTACTTCGAACATCAAAGAAGCTAAATGAACCCTTCACTTAACATAGTTTCCCTCTGGTTATGTTTCTAAATTGTTGTAAGAAACTGCAAAGTACAATTCAGATCAAATTTTTTGATTATCCTGTTTTACAATTTGTTTCTATTTGCTAGTTTCCTACATATGGGGATTTGTTTACACAGGCATCAACATGGTGACATCCACATCCACTACTCTGGAAAGCATAAGGAGAGTGGCTGCTCCATTCTGTGTCAAAGAACTGCAAATGTATACAGATATTTCATTCTGTCACGGTCCAATAGCATTTTGAGAAGTAGGGGAGGTCCCAGAGTAGTATTCTGAGTGGGGCACTCTGCAGTCACAACTCCCCCCAAAAGAATATTGGTAGTGGGATACAATAATTTGCTGTGAGTTTCCTCCTTTCTCTCCTCCTCATGGCAGAAGAGGGTGCCTAGATCAGCTATACCATCAATCTCCCAAGGAATAAATGCTTCAGGCCCAAGTGTCTCTTTGTTCTCCATGGCTTTCCCAGGAGTGTTTTGCCTGTCCAAAGAAGGCCTGCAGATAGCAGCAGCCCAACCTTGGATGTGGTGCTACACATTTGGCTAATTTCAAACATCTGCAAAATGCCAAACTAAGATACCTACTTAATGAAAACACATACTTTGGAGCAAGATGAAAAATTAGAAATACAGGCAGACTTGGGAAAGGGATTCTAAACATGATTATTTATAAACATGAGAATGAAATTGAAAATGTCTCTAAGTTTGTGGATGGTCTTCTTTTATCTGATTTGGCTATCCTGTCTCACTTACTATAAAATTGCACATAGTAACCAAACAGACCTGTAGAGCTCTGTTAGCTGGAAAATGGAGAAAAATCATTATCAGAAATATGCAATACGGATTTAAAAATAAAATACCCAATCACTGGGACAAATTCTGCCTCTAGCTACACTCGCACAATCCCAACTAACTAATGGCAGAATTTAGCCCACTGTACCAGTCCTGGCTATTCTATATACTATAATTGCCATGCCATAAATTTATTCCTGAAGAAACCCCTTTCAATACACTGGATTATTTGAGAAATTACATTTCAATGCCAGTGAGCCAGGTTTTCCAGTGCTGCAATTCAGTGCTTTGACTATCACCTTTCCTGCTTGCCATTTAAAAAAGTGATGTTAGGATGTGCAAAAGGAAGTGATAACACCTTTTGGGGCAAGGAATTACCAGATAGACAACATATTTTGTCTTTAGAGCAAGAGAGACATTTTTCCTAGGCAGCCTAGTCTTTGCAAGGGCAGCATTTCCCTAAATTTCCTCTGCATCTGAAATGTGACTTTCAAATTGTAATATGAAAGCAGAACATTTACAAAGTGTCATGGAGACAGACTTGTATAAAAATATTAGAGCTCCTACTCTTCAGTTCATTAAGTCTGTTTTTTGTTGCTCACCCAGTGCAAATCAGCACAATATGAGCAGATTCAGTCACTGGATGATGACTCAGAGCTGCTGTAGCAGCTCGTATGATACCAGACCATTGTCTACCAAGCAAAAGGGGCTGGAGGTGTGTGGAGATGGGAAAGGTGGCATGGCTAGGGCATCCCATAGGCAGATGGCACAATGTAGAGAAGACTTGGGGCAATTTTAAATTACCTCATGAGATTAGCCCAATGCAGATGCTTTAAAGCCATCTTTGCCCCTTTCCTCCAGAGCAACACTCAGTGCTCTTTATCTGCTGCTCAGGAACTGACCCTGAGAGTAGAAACCTAGGTTTTGTGGAATTGTAAAACATGACCTTTCAAATCTTTAACCAAGTATTCTCCCATGGGAATAATCTCATTAACTTCAATGAGACCACGACAGATATAGCAATTTCTTACATATCCTTGGGAAACTTATTGAATTAACTTTAAATATCTTTGCAGTACATACTATTAATACAAAGTTTATATATTATTGTGGGTTAAGATTTCATGTGACCTCACAAGGGGGGAGATGTAATGTGAGGCCTGAGAACTCAAAGTACCACACTGAAAATGTGCCAGACAAGAATGGACTTTTGGGATGATAAATTAGATGTGGATTTCCTGGGTGTAGATATGCATTCTTACTTCTAAGGCACCCTTCTGTGCCAGACACAGCATTGCAGAAGACTTTGCCTCCCACACTCCCTCTACTGGCCACTTGCTTGGTCTCAAGGATAAGACTCAGACAGTCTCCTGTGGCTGGGACTTCATGGGTCTTCTGTGGCTCAGCCCTCCAGTCAAGTCATACACAGTTCAGTCTCCATTTGGGATTAACTAAGGGTCCAACTCTAAATTCAAAATCAAATACTCCAAACTAAGAATCCTTTCTGCTGTTGGACTCCACCAAATTCCTCTTTCTTCTCCAGATGGATTCCTGCATAGGCAGCTGGCTTGCTGGAAATATCACAGTGTTAATCAGTGAGTTGTACAAATTTAATACGACACTCAGGAGGGAAAGAGACGCAGGTCTCTCTATCCAAGAGAAGTGATGACTGAGGAGCTGGAGGCCTAGAGTGGGTGTCCTTGGTGGACCACAAAGGGGGAATACAGGCACAGTTTCCCTGAACTGACAGATTACATTGGTAAGTATTTGCAGTATCAGGCCCATGGTCCTTTAGGAATGTTTTGGCACTTTGTAATCCACTCGGAGTAAGGGGCAATTTGTAGCTGTGTTGTCTTGGGGCAAAGCAGGAACTAAATTGTGATTCTCAGTGTCAAACTGGAGGTCCTGCTTTCCCCTTGCTTCATGGGGGAATAATGGAAGTGACAAAGAGTCCTATGGCACCTTAAAGACTAACTAAAGTATTAGAGTATAAGCTTTCGTGGGCTAATACCCACTGCGTTGGATGCATGCAGTGGAAGAATCCAGGGGCAGGTATAAATAGGTGGGCAAGAGCCAGGTTAAAGATAACAGGGTGGGTCCAATGAGGCTGAACCAGCTGTTATCTCTAATCAGGGAGGGTGAGGTGTTCCTCTAGCAGCTGAATTGGAGGTGTGAACAGTGAGAGAAGAGAAACTGCTCTTGTAGTTAGCTAGCCATTCAATATCTCTGTTTAGTCCCAAACTGATGCTAGCAATGCCCCTCTGCTATGTATATCGGTCATACTGGACAGTCCCTACGAAAAAGGATAAATGGACACAAATCAGATATCAGGAATGGCAATATACAAAAACCTGTAGGAGAACACTTCAATCTCCCTGCATACACCATGAAAGACTTAAAGGTCAGCATTTTGCAGCAAAAAAACTTTAAAACCAGACTGCAAAGAGAAACTGCAGAGTTGCAATTCATTTGCAAATTTGACACAATCAGTTTGGGACTGAACAGAGATACTGAATGGCTAGCTAACTACAAGAGCAGTTTCTCTTCTCTTGCTGTTCACACCTCCAATTCAGCTGCTAGAGGAACACCTCACTCTCCCTGATTAGAGATAACAGCTGGTTCAGCCTCATTGGACCCACCCTGTTATCTTTAACCTGGCTCCTGCCTATCTATTTATACCTGCCCCTGGATTCTTCCACTGCATGCATCCGACAAAGTGGGTATTAGCCCACGAAAGCTTATACTCTAATACTTTAGTTAGTCTTTAAGGTGCCACAGGACTCTTTGTCACTTCTGCAATTCCAGACTAACACGGCTACCCCTCTGATGGGGGAATAATGTTGTGCTAGCCCTTTGCTGGTACAGCATACGTTCCCCTCTCTGCTGGCTCAGTTCCACTTTCTCCCTACCCCACATAGGAGGGGGACTTCACCTGGCAATGGCTGCTCTTCTCCCTACTCCACCACACTGGTATCTGCAATACAAGTAGCTCACACAGAGAACTAAGGGGATTCAGGCCTCTGAGTGGGAGCATAGCCAGGGTCATTACAAACTATACACAACTGCAGATGGCTTATTTTTGTAACTCTGCTTACTCTTCATTTGTGTGTCTTACAAATAAGTTATACTATTTTTATACACACATTGCTTGAACTGGACTCCCACAATCTTGACCTACATGCCAGTTACTTCCTTTCATCTATGTCTTTCCAGAGCATAATAGTGCCATTCAAAGCCAAATGGTTTTGTTTGCACATCATTTAATTCATCAATAAGGGCTGTCACCATGAGGCAGTTATCCTCCTTCAAATTTTCATAGGTCTACATGCTCTGTTATGTCCTCCCCTTTTTGCTGCTCCCCCACATCAATTCTGCAGGATATAAGATAATTTCATATAATGTTCTATGTGCTCAAGTATCAGAGGGGTAGCCTTGTTAGTCTGTATCCACAAAAACAATGAGGAATCTGGTAGCACCTTAAAGACTGACAGATTTATTTGGGCATAAGCTTTTGTGGGTAAAAAACCCAGCTTCTTGCAATTGGTTTTTTACCCACAAAAGCTTATACCCAAATAAATCTGTTAGACTTTAAGGTGCCGTCAGACTCCTCATTCTATACGCTGACAAAACTGTGCTCTCTTTCCCCTGAATTTTTCTGAAATAACTCTCCTGGTTGTCACCTGTACTGCATTATATAAAACAATCCCTTATGTAACTTTGATCTGTCAGAATCCTGAAATGTCACTTTCTTATTCTACTGATCACTCAGATTACATGTTTTTGGCTTCTTTTTGTTAACTAAAAAAAGGAGTCTGGAAATCCTTGAAAAACATACAAACTATATGATAAAATTTATAACTGGTTTATAAGTTTATTATGCTCTCTTATTGCCTTATATATATCTTTGGTAAGAAAACTCATAAGTTAGACAAAAAAATCTAACTAAAATTATTTTGCACAACCATGTCTCCACTCATTCCCACTGTATTAATGTTCAGCAAGATAGCAATAACTATGGATTAAATCACAGATGTGTAACTACATCCTGATCAGTTTTATAGGTTGCACAGATTTTAGTGCACTGCTAGGATCACTTAGATGTAAGGTCAAGATAATTATCATACAATAAAACGTATTTGAGTGTAATGTATGTGCACTACAATGCTACAAACGTCCTGAAATTCCAGAGATATCTAGGTAAACACTAGTGCATCTGAATGAGCAGCAGAATAGCAGAAGTTGATCAACACCCAAGTATTTTGTTTTACCACAGATCAAATAGATATTTTTAAATTGTCCAAGTAAATTAATTACCACATTCTACTGAAATGTTACTTTCTAAATTCTGCCAGGTTAATAATAATGTATTGTATCTGAGACAAAAACCACAGAGTTACATCACAACACATTCCAGGAAAATTAAACACACTTCTGAAGCATATCAAGAATGGAAGGTATCATTCTTGCAAAGGGGTGAGAGATATCAGAGCAGAAAGTGTTTCTGTGTAGCAGAAGAAAAATATATATTTTTTAAAAGCAGAGGGAGAAATGGGGTATACAAAGCTTAAAGTGGTGGGTTAAAAGCAGCTTTTAAGAAAGATTCAAGACCACATTGTGTCTTAGGGATTCTAACCTCCCCAAGTTTGAGATTTTACTATTTTTTCTTATGACTGTAAGATTCACACTAATCTATTTAAATTTACTAAAAAAAAAATATGTATTTTTACTATAAGATGACTAGAAATTTATCTTGGAACTAGGACAGTTTAAAATATGGAAGGATAAAAGCATGCACTGCTTCCAGTGATTCTAAGACAGTGATTATGTTCACAGGTGAACTTAATCACTATCTTAAGGGGCTGATTCTGCTTTTGAGTGCATGGAGTGGACTTTTCACACCATAACAGGTGGCCCCATCAGCCTGAGTCCTGCACAAATTTCTGAACCACGTGCAGACTCTTGAACCATATCATGGACCACAAGGTGGAGAAGAAGTCATAAAGTGAATAAACAATGGATGAAGCTATGAGTGGACCTACTTATGCTTCAAGCTCATATTAAGTATGTAAAATCTGCTTTAGGCTAAAACAGGAGTTTTGTGAATTTGTAGCAGTAAATAAAGATACAGCAGAGGCAAAGGGCCTGAGAATCAGGCTGCAGCTGTATTTCTTTCACTTTCCAACACATGCAGGTCCCTGATTTTCAACCACTGATGGATATACACCATGTGGTCTATTTTCAGAATGTTATTTCAACACTTGCTTACAAATTACATCTTAAAAATCCTTGATCTCAACAAAAAGAATTATGTTTGCAGCATGGCAACTAAACCAAGTCAAAGATGTTTAACAAACTCTTTAAATGTACAATAATGTAATGTTCAAGATTTATTTTATCTGGCAAAAAAAAAAAATACATAATGTTGAATATTCAACCATTGCATTTATAATACACACACAGTGAGTCAAAGCTGCTCACAACTCTGACAAATGTCCAAGAACATAGCCAATCTTGTTACATCCAACAGCAGTTTCCTAGGAAACCAAAATATAGCAACATGCAAAGAGAATGCATGCAGAGCAAAGAACCAAAATAAACCCTGAATTTTCATTAGTTCTGACTTGTTTGAAACATTAAAAACGTATCAAAATATACAAAACAGGTAACAGTGAAGTATTAATTCTAAAGCATTATTATCCATGACCTATGTTCTCCCTGCTGACTTGTGAACGAATAAAGATGAAAACAATAGTTGGCTGGAAGCCTTTTTGAATGCTGCTTTCTTTTGCACTGTTAGTGCTGTTTGTCAGGTGTGGTTCTATACATTTTAGATTCTGAGCATATCACAAGTAAAGTCTTATAAATTATCCACAGAAGGAAACAAAACATTACTTTACACTAAAAGCTTATGCAACTTTCTTAAGCCCCTACTGGTTATTTTGGGGTGGGGAGATTATGTGTAAAAGGTACTTTTTCAGGGGAGCTGCATGGGATTTATAACAATATACTGAGGTCTACAGAGAAGAGTAGGGTGAAGTAACTCCCAAAATTACCAGGGAAGTGTAAAGTTATGTTAACAGTAATAACTAATGTGTAAGCACATATGGTAACTTTTTCAAAAACGCCTAAGTGACACAGAACCTTAAAGTTGGAATTTAAATCCTAAAAAAGGTGTGTTTTTACAGTGACATAGTTAACATGCATTAGTTATCACATTGTAAAATCATAACAGAGACAAGGCTCTGTATATTTAACCTCAGTGTAACTACGTCAGGTCACATATGGGTCAGGGTTATTGTGTTTACCTCCCCATGTTACATAGTAGTAAAAACTACATGTGCTTTTCTGCCACTAGGATTTTACAGCAAGATAGCCATCTTGAGTTAGATATCTCAGCATAACACCACACCTTTTTGGTAGTGAAGACATTACTTAAGTCTGATTATCAAAAAATGTTTCATTAGAACATAGGAGCCAATCTGTCATTGACTTGGGTTTCTAACTGACTCAATCACTATTGAAAAATTGTATCCATAATTCTCATTTCAGAATGAGCAATCAGTCATTCAGGACTTGAAAGCATGAGGTCAACTAGTGTTCTTCTGAAAACATAGTTTCCTGTCACTGAAGTCATCTGTTAGGAAGGAACGACGCAAACACATTTCTGGATCAGACAGAAAACTGGAAAACTATTGCACATTTTTCTTCAGAATGCACAATTTTAAAATTTCCAAATCTATCTCATCTTTATCCTATTTATTTAGGGGTTTCTATATCCCATCACTGTACTAACCCAGGCCCTTCATTTACATATGCCTTTTTATTTTTAATTACATTTGAAGATATTAGCTTTTCTCTTGTTCATTGGCATATAAAACAGATTTGTGAAAATCAGAGGAAGAACACTACAGATCTTTCTGTTAACACACTATACTATGGGGACCTCACAAACATACTTATCATTGGATTTGAAGTCCTTAAAAGACATGATGAAATGGCTTTAAGGTTAGGCTAATCCCAACCTTTATTATGCAGCAGTTTCAGACTGAAATATATTGACCTTGAAAAAAGCATAAACCGTGGACAATACTAGCAAATTTAACTGCATAATCTTCAATCACTACAGATTATGTTGATCAGATTCAGACAGAGTTGCCTGCTACTGTGGATTCAGAGTAATATCATGAGGGAATAACTACATCTTTCTGGTTGAATTTTGGCCAGCATTGTTTGACACGCTTCTGAAGTTCCTGGAAGCACTTCAGGACAATATCTGGATGTTGGATCCATGTCCATTGTGGCTGGATAGCACCAATGGTTAGATATTGTACATTGTTAGTGGAGGCCATAAATGTCTACAAGAGATTGGTGATTGGACCAGGACTAGCTGGCTGTAGCTCAATCCTGATAGAAGTAATAGTGGCACGACAGGTTAAGGACTTGAGGAAAATTACTTATTTTCAGGAACTTATATCTCAACAAGTGCCCAACAATAAAATCTTGGAAACCAGCAGTGCAGACATGAATTCTCGGCATTTTCACCAACTGTTTATCGGTTGGGAAATCAACTGATAAAAATAGCGAGAATAACATCTACACTTCCAGTTTCCAAGACTTTACATCTGGGCGCTAGTCAAGATACAAGTTTCTGAAAATGAGTCAATTTCCTCAAGTCCTTAATCCATTCAACACTCAGTAAATTACTCACTTCATTTCAGATACATTAGCTAAACTCACACCAGAGGCCTTCCTCTCTCACGTCAGTATATATAATTCTTCCTCTGATCAGGACACGAAAGTGAATGAAAGATAGACAAAGGGATCGATTCAAGCAACAGGCTCCAACTTTAAATATAACAATGGCATGGGGAGTTATCCATCTACACCTCTTCCTTGTCATATACCAGGTATTTAATTGGGTCTAGTGTGACGTTAAGGGCTCCCACCTTATAACCAATAACTTGGAGTAGACCCTCTTCAGCCTAACCTTAGCCGTCAACTTACTTCTAAACCCTCTCTCCCTCCTTTCTGCCCCCCATGAGAAGAAAAAGGGCACCAGGAAAGACTTCAATCTGTGAAGACTTTAGGTTTCCAGTTTCCTTATGTCCAAAGATTCATCAGCCAGATCCTGGGTCTCATTCACTTCTGAGAGCTTATCAGCCTTTATCCACAATGGACACCATCCACAAGTTGTGACAACCTTAATTCTGGCATTTCCTAAAGTTGAATGCTTGACTTTGCAACCATAACATTCTTTTATCATAGATGTTTATGTTATGTATGTTTTAATATCTACAAACAGATATAGTTCATTGTTGGCCTAGTGTGTTTAAGAGTTTGATCTGTCATAGTGTGTGCTCAGCATCCATGCAGAGAAGCTTTATGTTATATGCATGAGTGTGTACACAGTTCAGCAATGCAAGCAACAGCACACAGAGGGTATGTCTACATTGCCATGAAAAACCCATGGCTGGCCTGCATCAGCTAACTCCGGCTCACAGGGCTTGGTCTAAGAGGCTATTTAATTGCAGTGTAGATGTTCAGGCTCCCTACACAGCCAAAAGGTTGCTGACAACCAGTCAGAAGTGGGGGGCTATCGCTGCAGGAAATGTCCACATAATGGGAGTTTCCTCCTCCACAACCAGGGACTCGTCTTCCTCTTTGCAAAGCTGGCTTTGGGTTTCTGCTTCACTAAGCCAGGACAGCTGCAGCAGAAACTGGACCCTTCAGCCAAGTCCACTATCAGTGGTGGAAGGGATCTTCTATAGCCCTGTAGGATATAAGAACAAGCCTTAACTACTACAATCCTTCTATAGCCTCATCAAACCATGGTTACCACAGCAACACCCTCATACAGTGACTCCTGGGTATGGTAAATTGCCATGGTAACAAGCCAGCTTCCTGAGGCTTCCTTCTGTATACCCCTAATTGAGCCTCACCTGCAGCAACCACATTTTATGGCCCTTCATTTACAGAGACAGAAAGAGAGTGAAGTACCTGACAGATCACAAGCACTTCTTGTAGTGGACTTTTCACTTCTTTAATATACATGCTTTGTAGTTTCTGAGACTAGCAGTTAATTTCTGAATTTTTTGGTTAGGCTGTGCCTCACATGCCTGGGCTGAAGAGCTGCCCCTGCTTGAAGCCCTGAATCAGTGAAGAAGGCAACCATAATGACGTTAAGTTCACTGGGTCAAATTCATACATGACAGGGGAGCTGCACCTGTTAATGCCCAGGCTAAACTGGCCTTATCATTTACAGGTACATTTATCCCACTGCACTCCGAATTTCGATAAATAATTACAGCATTTTAAAATATTGAATGAACAAATGGCACTCTTAAAACTACTTGGTTCTGAGTCTCTTGTCCTCCCTCTTGGGTAGGTTTCAGTGTGGAGTGAGTGTAAGTGGAAACAAAATTCTACATTAATTTATTAGAAATAAAATTCCTATCTACTACATTTTACACCATTTGCATTTTCCTTACAGTGATGTAAATGATTACACAAGATGCAGGTCAAAGGAGAATCAGGCCCCTTTTCTCCGTGTGATAGAATTTCTTCAGAATAAATCAATGCTGAAAACTTTTGCTACTGAATAAGGAAGACAATGACTCAGGGGACCTTGGTCTTCCCGCACGCTCCAGGCCTAGACCATTTAAATACTTCAGTGAAAATATTCTATTTCAAACAATACAGTCTTTATTTAGATAGTAAGCTGCTCAAGACAGAGCCTTTTCTTATTTGCTGTAGAATGCCACACACACACCCCCCACTTGGAACTAAAAAAATCATAAATGTGGTATATGCTCCATGTAACAGAATTATTTTGTTAGTGAAAAATCCTTTGTCTTCTAAAATCCAACTTTAAACAAAAGGTGATGTGTGTCTCATGCTCAGTCTTGAACATTTTGGAATGTAAATAAATCTAGATGGGTACTTTAAAAAAGAAAACCCTAAATAAATGAAGTGTATTCTGTCAATCAAATCACACTGAAATAAAGGGGAGTTTTGCAGAATAATCAGATACAGTATTTGACCCTTTAGTTTAATTCCATCTTGTGTCTATCTCAGATTTTCACAGAAAGATTTTAAAATCTATCTTGACCTGTGAACTAAGAATCTCGGCAAGTTTCTGGATCAGTAATCTCTTGAGTTTCCAGATACACTTAGATAATTGCTTAGTCAGAAGGTATCCCAGAAAACCAGAAATTATGTCAGTACACCCACCCACCCTCTCACCCACACCCCAAAGCTAGCAGTATTTGGGGTTAAGCACTGTACAGTAGAGGCTTTGGCTACAGTTTACCATCTTATACTGGAAGGCAAATTGTAAAGCACAGGAAAATAGCCTTGAGGCATTAGTGTAATCCACAGCGGTTGAAGTAGGGAAGCTAAAATTATTTAATACATTTTAAGACCATGGTGCAAAAAATAGTCTGCTGCAAGAAAGTAGTGCAGGCCAAAATATAGCTCTGTAACTGCATTAGCTTTTACAACAGAAAACATAATTGGGGAAGTTTAGATGAGTCTCTCTGTAGAGTGATGAAATCTTACATCCTTTCAAATTGAGATAAGCCAGAACCCACTAATTTGTATTCAAATGTACTAAAAGTTCTGGAATATTTGAATCTGGAGTTTCATTTAATCCATTTTCAAGATGAGGCTAGCAGCATTACTCTTTACTGATATTTCTTTAGGATGTGTTAAAGGAATATACTAACTAGAGTGAATGTTCCATATTACTCCTGCAAGCTTTGCATGCTAGAAATCTTCTGGGCTGTTCACACAGGACGTTGTCCCTGGACTCAGTAGTAGGGGAAAGAACTGGAGCATGCTGTATAAGCCCCCATTCCCTTCCAGCACTCCCTGTGATGAATTTGTATGAACAATGTGCATTTTCTCCTTGCTAGGAAAAGAACAGCACTGGGCCCCTTATAATTTATATATGTAAACAGATTAAAGGTGCTCATTCATATACATTGCGCACTAAAGACCAAAATCTGCACTCACTTATTATGCCAATGCAACTGAAAACAGAATTTGCCCCTGACAGTATATAGGGTGCGCACAAAGATAGTACCTCTGCATAGCAGACAGCTGCACCTACAAGGAGTAGTTTGCTTGCAGTTGGTCCCGGTGACTCACTCGACTTTCACTAGTAGCTTGAAGTAGCTGCATGTGCACTGCAGGACCTCACCCTGAGACACTGCCTCGGCTAGCGTGCTGTGCCTACTCAGAGTAGTTAGTGGTGATAATTGGCATGGAAAGGGCAAGTCTGGCTCTCCAGGTGATCAAAGTTTTCTATGTCAAACCTGACAAAACAACTTGCAAAGTAGAACATTGATAAAAATGGTGCTGTAGTAAACTAGTGGATAGCTTAGAGTAGTGTCAATCACAAAGCCAAGGAGTCATGTCAGCAAATGTTTGACCAATTGGACCATAAAACTGAATGAAGAATAGAAAGAGAAAAAAAGTAGGTCAGCTCAGTCATGTTCAGGGGCACTTTCACCACTCAGGAACAGCGGCGCTGGGACAAAAAGTATGCTATCGGAACAAACACAAACATAATATGCAGAACAGGAAACTACGTGATGAACTCAAAGGATAAGACATTTATTGAAACATGGAATATAAGAACATTATACCAGGCTCGAGCACTTGCAGTCCTTCACCCCAGAATGCCACCTGCCGTGGGGGGTGAAGGACTGAGGCAAATTCCTACTTATATATCAATATAGTGCCCAGCAGAGGCACCCCATTCCTGACTGGAGTTTTGAGCGCTACCTCAGTACAAATAACAGTCACATTTTGTACAAAGGCTACATTTACACATAGTGTACAAAGGTTTAATAAATTACTAATTGACAATATAAACATATTATAGCTATAATTAATATAAATTATACGCACAAAAGCATAGGGTATCAAAGACTGTGTACACCAAGATTATTAGAGACCTTACACGATATCTTAAATGGATAACTACTATGAAAATGGTGTACTAGATGTAGTGAGTTTGAGAAGACGGTTAGTTGCTATTACAGAACAAACAACGCTTTGCCAGCTGGTACCACTGAGTATCTATGCACACCTCTCATGCACTAAGTGTAGACATGCCCATAATAAAATGCATCCTTAATAAAAAGTCTGAACCAAAAAACCCAAACGTCCTTCAATTATGAACTCTACATAAATATTTAAACCACAGCAAGCTCGGGTGCAAGTCTAATCGGCACTAGTCTGCCACAGTGTAACTTAGTGTACAACCTGTGGAAAAGCACTTTGGGATAGTCTCATTTCAAAAAGGGACTAGATAAAGAGGACTACCAAATTGGTTTACAGAACTGTGCAGCGCCAGCAGTGCACATGTGGTCTAATTGTTCATGTAGACAAACCTTAGTGTCCTAGAAAACAAGTTTATAAATATAAAGGTGTAATGAAATTCAGTATGTCAGTGACACAGATGTGTAATAAATATATTCAACTAGAGCTATGTAAAGAGCTTTTTTTTATTCTTATTGTTTTCTATTGTCAATTATTTTATAATTCAAATTGAATTTGGGGTTTTTAAATTTATCCACTTCTTCTTCCAATCCAGCTGAAAGCTGCCTATCAAGCTCTTCTATTTCTGAACTCAGGTGCTTGGTGCCATTTTTACTTAAGTGGAGTTTGTTTAATCCAAATAGTTACTTCTTAAAAAACAGATGGAATAGCAAAAGCAGATGTATTCAAAATCTTGTTCTCCTAATATTTAGTGATGCCATCAGTTGGACTCCCGTACTGTCCTCCTATTTCACTGAAATTTAGGATTGGCCAACTCTTTAAAAGAGAAAACTGTGGGCACCAAACCAGTCTTCAATTTTCTTCCCAAATTGCTATACAGTAGTTCATTGGTTTCTCTTCCACCAAGAATCTTCTGTAACAGTCTTGTTGTTGGCTTCACTGATTACAGCAGATGAGCTTGCAGGAGCAAAATCCCATAAATGCCTATGTCAAACAGGTAATCATGCACAAACGTGGAACGGATTTTCCATGGTGGGGCTGATTTTCAGAGATACTGAGCTCAATGGGACCTGCAGGTGGAGGCTTTTGGGATTTTATCTCAAAGGTAATTAGGCATCTAATTCCCCTGGGAGTGAGGTGCCTACATACCTTTGAGAATCTGGACCTTGATGCCTGCAAATTGAGAAATGTCTACAGATTTAACAGATGGGATTAAGAAAATTGTTGGGAAACCTGGCCCTAAAATACAATTTTAACCAACACCATTAGATACCTTATTAATGATGGAAAGCTAACTTGACAGGAAATTGCTTTAGAGACACTTATTCTTTTCATTCAGTATACAGTGAGATGATTACAATTTCTAACATTTATCTTATCAGTTGTGCGTATTATGGAGGCACCAGTAGCAACTCCGTAATTAGAGCCCCACTGTTTCACACTATAATGACAGCATTTAGTCTCCAGATTTGGAAGAATAACTCTTCAAGGACAATTCAGTTTTCTATGCAATTTTTTAGTAATTAAAAATACACAACTTTAGTGTGACTACAGCCTTGATTAAATTACATTAATTGTTGAAAGCCAATCATGATACTGAAATAGACATCAGTACTCTATAGTCTATCAAGACTAACTTGTCTACAGATATGTATGGGGCAGTATAAGTTTCACCTATAATTATTAATTTGATTATTAAGAAGCTTCTCATTTCTTTCCCTGAAACCTTTAGTACTTACAAAGGAGAAGAATTTACACATCATCAGTAACAGGACACCAATTCCCCAAGCCAATGTATTCATTAGTCATGATGTAACCACAAACAGAAGAAGTTCTTTGAAAACCAGCTACTACAAGAATACATTTTTTTCCATTAGTGTGGGAACATACCACATTTCCCAGAGGATTAAATCTGCATTTCCCTTAGCAACAATAAAATGAAGTAAATTAATGCAAGAGGAAATGGAAAATCTTAGATGTAAATGAAAAATAGTTTTTAATTCTGATTAACATTAACTAGCTTACTATGGGTTCAGAATGTAGAGAATGGCAACATAACTTCTCAAAAGTACTCATTCCAGGTATAGATTACTGACCTAAATTATTTATGTTCTATAGACAAAAGAACACCTTTTTTAAACTTTTTCAGTTGTACACCAGAGGGCACTCCAGTCTCAGAAATAAGAGCTTAAAAACAATTACAGCTGCTCTAACATTTAAAACATTCAGAATTATCTCATACAAATAAGCCTCTCAAAATATTATTTGTCTTAAATCCAAAAAGTAAAAGGGAATTGCAGTTAAGACTGTGATTGCAAATCCAGCACACACACAGACACACAAAAGACTACAGCAGCTGTACCATCCCAGTACAAGTATGTCTTGATGATGCTATTTGAATATTAAACTCAGAATTTCAGAGATTCTTTGCATGAGAATTGTGATGTTAAAGTCTAAAGTCTAGCAAGTGCTTTAATGTCTCAAATGAGCGTTTAATTTACCTGCAATAGCTGTTTAAATGTGCATCTGTATCTTGGCTTAGACTACTATAAAGCACAACCGCCTTCAAGATCCTTTTCCTTTCAGCAGTAAGAATTTTTTTCAATGGGGCCATGAATAGGGGCCTAAATGATAATATATTTGTTTGCATAAAAACTCATGGTCCATCCCTTCTCACCATCGCAATGGTCATGCCCATAAACATGATAGTGATGGCATAAACAACATCTTCTCTCAAAGGCTGAAATTTACCCCGCTGCAGACAGACAGCAAATAAAGCCTATTGCTTCACTAAAGTCACACTTGAGTCCAGAAGGCAGACTCCAAATTGCTGCTTCAGCTGTGCACTCTTAGTGGGGTTTGTGATGTGCCCTGTTTTGTATAGTTTTGTTTGAATGAATTTTCCTGGGTTAGTTTGAGAAGAGAGTTCCACAGAGGTGCAGGAGTATAATCTTATATTTAGGGACTTTGGCTTATTTGTGAGTAATATGCTGCAATAACTAGCTTTTAAAAGTACATTTCAGTATTAATTTAAAATCAGTTCAGCTCCACATTACAACTGTGAAGTGAAATTCACCCTTGGGTGGAGTGTTGGCAAATGATGGCCTCCATGCCTAAAGCCCCACTCGGGGGCTATGTGAGGAAGTCTATCTGCTGAGCAGATGCACGGGTCTGCTGTGCACCCATCATGCCAGGATAAAGCAACATTAAAGATGGAGTATGGGTGGAGTTGCAGAAACATGATTATGTGGCCTCAGTGTCCACAGTATCCTGTGCAAATCACTGCAGTCACTATTCCACTCTATAGGCTGAAATAGTAGCCACCCAAGTGCTATGAGGCAGCATTGCACCCTGCTACCACCACTACATCTAGTTAGAACCCTAATGGCTAAGTATTTGGAGACTGGACTGAACTTCACCCATGATTCTTCTTTATTTTTTCACAGTACCTTCAACAGTTAATTTATAATCTGTAGCCCTTATTCTCATCTTATTCTAGTTTTACACTAATGTAACCCCACTGACTTGAAGTATACCAGTATGAGAGAAGAATTAAGTCCAGTAACAATGCTATCATAGGAATTATAATAGAAGCAGCAAATCCCCAAATGTCAGTTCAACAGGGAGCAGACAGAGAAAAAAGGGCTTTTAAAGCATCACAATGGGGAATCATCATAAAGTCATCCTGTGCTACTGACATCATTGCAATACTCTTCACTGTACTGGGGAAGTCTGGATAAAAATAATGAAAAGACAGAGAATACATAGTAGTTGTAGAAGGGTTAGGAGGAAATACTTTTACCAAGCATAAAAATATAGCATATATGTACCAGCTAGATGGATACAGTATATAGTACTTAGAGCTGTTCACTGAAATTGAGCATATACATAAATGTCTAGGTGTGTACAACTCCAAAAAGAAATTATAGGTTTTATTTTTTTTACATAGCAGATAAATTTTAGCACCTTTTACAAAAGTTGCTGAATCCCAAATTTGTCTGTCTGCCAATCAAAGATTAAGTTTATTTTTCTTCCCTCCCCGCAGCAAAAGAACAATGTGCTCTTGAACAGATGATATTTAAAGGGAATGAAATTCATGCTTTAGTTCTGTTCCCTATCATTAGCCATTATTCTCATTCAATTTTTAATGAATCAAAATGTTACCATGAAAACCTGATATATCCCAATGAATAGATATGGATCATGAAATGAATGTGGGTTCACTTAACATAGAAATTGTCATAAAACAGATAGTGAACACAGTGTAATCTGTTTTAAATGATCAACTAAGAAAACATCAAAGACTGGTCATCTACTTGATAGAACCAGATACCTGTAAATGACCACACTATTCAGAATGTAAGACAAAGTGCTGGCTGGAAAGGTTCATTAAAGCTCAATATTGTACTCCACTGATTCTGCTTTGTGTAGGCACTGGTCTCCTGTACTATGTTAGGTCACCCTTAGCATTGCTCTAACTTCTGGCAAGCTAGACCAGCTACAGGAGGCCAAAAAAAAGCCAATATTGCCATTGTGCAGGGGCATCACCATGATAATGTCCCCCTTTTCCTTGCTGAGTTGGACCATCTTTAGGACCAAATTATAATGGTGCTGAAGTGCAAATAGGCCACCATTTACCAGAGAACCTGGCTCATTGATTTACTTTAACTGAAGATCAGACAGGTGGGTAGCTATGCACAAGCTCAGATAAACACAGCTCAGATCTCCCAATTCCCTGGAAGCTTTTGCATCTGGATTTCTAAGGCTTTTTCCTTGTTTACCCTGGAGGTAACTGCCCATTAGGGGCAGGAGTTGAATTTCAAAGATTACTACTATCCTAGAAACAGAATCCCTTCCCTACTAAGGATTGCTTCTTTAGCCTAAGGAAGATTTGATCTTCACTATCCGCCAGATCGATGGGTACTGATCAATCTATCGGAGATCAATTTATCGTGTCTAGATGAGATGCCCAAAGGCACTCCCCATCGACTCCAGTATTCTAGCTCGCCAAGAGGCATAATTGGAGTCAATGGGGATGCCTGCTGCCACTGTGAGGACGCCAGGTAAGTAGACCTAAGATGCTCTGACTTCAGCTACACTATTCACGTAGATGAAGTTGTGTATCTTAGATCGAGTCCCCCACCACTAGGGTAGAACTGCCTGGAGAGTTAGTAAAGATGGGGCATTCATTAGCCTCAGCCTAGGATGGAAACTGAATTAGCATCTCTGATTAATTCCTTACTTTGCATCATTGCATTTATCTATTAAAAATACTGGATTTTTCTGCATATTACTGCAATAAGGAACAAAGTGTAATCCTTTCCCTAGAGGTTATAAAACACAGATTACATTAGCTGCAATATACTAGTTGGGATGAAATCCCCACTTCTTGTCTTAAGAGAGACTGATAACTTAAAAATCATAATTCCATCTGAGAAGCCTTTACCTACAATTGTTACAAATAATACTTCATAGTACTAAAACTGTGAACTTAAACAAAAAGTATCCTCTCTTTTTTTCCAACTTGATTATTTTGTGTATTAGACAGCAGTGTGTGTATTTCCACTGTTCTCTCTGTGCAGTCAGTTATTTTCCCCATTATATATATATATCGGTCTTTCACTCAGCAACAGGAGAGAGAAAAATAGGAAAACATGATTGTAAAACCCCAGAAATTTGTTGAGAAGCTCAGGGGAAGTTGTATCTGAAGTAGTTTTCAATTCATTCTTGTTAACCAATTAGATGTCAAATTAGCAGTGTATTTTCCAGCACAACAACACTCCAAATGCTGACGTAGAGAGCCAAACAATAAAAAAAAAAATGAACTAAAACTTAAGAATTGTGAGACTGCTTTAAAATACTTAAAATGCCTTAAAACTGGAGATTGTTCTTGCTCAATGGTTTAAGAAGGGAGGACAGCTATTATATCATCTACCACAAAACCTACTTAGAAAAAATATCTACCAACCAACATCAATATCCTTAGAATTATACTGGAGTCTGGGAATCTACTGCTCTCAAGTATCAGTCTACCATCTGGCAGATAGACAGAAACTTTATGTTTACTTATGCAGATTGGGATTTACCCCTGAAGAGTGGCCAAGGATTTGCTGAAGTGAAACAACAGCTTCTGGAGAGGAAAGTGAAATTCACTGTGCTGTATCTAACAAAACTGATTTGTTACAGTTGCCAAATTTTTACTTACTAAAGCCCTGGGGAAGTACAAGAATTCATAAGGCAGAGGAAATGGAAATTCTCAACAGTGGAGACTCCTGAATAATCTATCTGTAAGGCACATTGATATGATATGAATCAAATTCTGCATTTCTGACTTATTCAAACTTGACAGTGTGGGTGTGGGTTTTCTTTAAGGATATTCCTGAAAAAGATGGAGAATAAATGTAACTATTTTGAATCTATTCTTATTTACAGCACCTAAACTTTTTTGGTTTTCACTCATGAAGAATTAGAAAGAAAATTCTTCTGACAGGTAAATTTTATGTATCTCTGTGATGCTGTCTGATTCAAAAGGACCATTTATTTCATTGTTGCTACTGCTGTTGCACAACTGCACTAAATTTGTGTAACAGGGTTTCTGCAGGGCCCTCCTGGCTCCTCCCTGTTTGTCCCAGAAAGTCACTCAGGAGACCCAGTTTGCAGTGCTCACCTGTGTTTTATTGTACAAGACATACTCCCACCACCTTCACAGCACACTTTATACAAAGTTCCTTCTCTCTTCCCCTCAGCAGTAGTGGAAGGCAGACTAGTCCTTCCTCATTCCCCTTAGAGCAGCTTCCCTTCTCCCTAGCTCCTCCACCTTCTTTGCAGATACTTTTCCTGTCCAGCACCCCCAGCTCCCTTCCTCTGAGGCTTTTAACCAGTCCCAGCCTGCAGAGACAGCAGCTGCTCCTGCTCTGCCAATCAGGGGCAGGTGGCCTCCCCAGCTCCAATTTACCTTCCCTCAACGTAGCTGGCGTGACAGAGGGTTTGCTAGCAGTTCTCCTGCTAGCACCCGGTCACAATTTGATACAAATTGTATCTTCTCAATGGAACAGTTAAAATCTGTCAAGCATGATTATCCTGGTTAAAACCATGAATCAACATTGAACCTGAAGTTATGAATAATGGCCCTATATTTGTACCTCAAATATGTTTGTACTTGCACATTCTTAGATGTTTTACCCAGATATCATGCTGTCAGCCAATCCTTAGTAAACTATTAGATACATATTGACCCAGGGGTTAGTGTCTGGGGCTTGGGTCTAGCAGAACCTCATATATGGTGATAAGATTTCAGTAACTTCTCACCATATTAGACCAGTTTGTCTGGATGGGAACCAAGGGCTGAAATGCCAAAAGGAGATTGTGTTTAGCTTCTTGTTATCCAGTGTGGTATTACAGAAGTTCTTTTGCTACTGCTTTGGTGAATCTAATTATAGAATAAAACATCAGGTTTTGGTGAGTGTCTGCCCTGAGCGTGGCATTCTCACTGTGGTCCATCCTAGGCACTTGGTCACAACTCATAGACTATGTTTTCTGACTTCAATTTTTTTGCCCATAGTGCTTTCTAATTTTTTATTTTTCTGAGATTGCTTCCCATAGAAGGCAGTTAGTAGTTGTGTATCACAAAGAACACATAGATCTGTCTTGCTAAGGTATACTCCCAAGTGGTTAATATATAGTGCTAGGTTGTGATTTGCTGTTCCATATAAGATTTTTTTTTCTATGTACAGATTTACATATGGTGATATGGAAATACTATACTTTAATTTATTGTTAGAGGATTATTTCTTAACGACTTCAATAAGAGCCTACTGTAATCAAGTGTTAGTGTAATATCTTAATAAATACATGCATAAATTATATATGTTCTCATTCCACCACAGAATGTGGGCTTCCCTTTTGGCTGATGAACTTTTAAAGGGGCAATGGAAAAAAAGTGTTTCCTAGTATTTCTGATTATCATGTGGGAAAGTATATGTAACTGACTTATTTTACTACAGCAAATATTAAGCTATCAGCGTTTAGTTAGTTTACTTTTCTGAACATGAAATTATGTACCATAACATTAAGCTACTGTTTGAATACTTAAGGAAATTCTAAAAAAAATTAATGATGAAATGAAATCACACTGGAAACTTTGGCCTTCCAACTCATTGTTTGAAAAACTAACACCAACTACTGGAGTGGTTATCAAGCCTTCTGTAACTGTTGTTCTTTGAGATGTGTTGCACATGTCCATTGTCTGTAGGTTTCTGTGCCCTTCAGTTGTACAGCTGTTGGAGTGTTTCTACCCTTATCAGTACCATTATCTCCTATCTTTCCCTATGTCATTAGCCATCATTATCAGTTCACAGTCCTCACCTTTTTTCTCTTGGCTGTCTCAAAGTGTTTTTTACATAACATATGTTGATGGTTGTAGCATTCCTGACAGTTTGTGAAGGCATGAAGCCGGTCCTTGGTCTCAAAAATGTTGAGAAACACTGAGACAGAATACTGGGTGATTCAACTAGATCCCATGCAGCCTCTGCAGCATTTCTGGCTCATGTGTCCATATTAGTCATTTGCAAAGTAGCAACTTGGTCATTATGTCACTATTGCCCCCCACTATGCAATCTCTCAGCAATCTAGAGATTATGCTAAATTTAGACAAGAGGACTATTTGTAAATTACTACAGTGATGTAGATATGTACAATCACAGAAAGAAAAAACACTTACTGACATTTCCATAAAGGTTACTCTTTGAGACGTGTTTTGCATGTGCATTCCATAACCCATTCTCCTTCCCCTCTCTATCGGTCATTCTGATAGGACAGGGGTGGGCACACTATGGAACTCAGGCCTGCCCTGATGGGCCCCTGAGCTCCCAGTTGGGGAAGCTCCCCCTGGCCCCACCTCTGCCTTCCCTCTTCCCCTGGAGCCTCAGCGCACCACGCAGGCAGCACTCTGGGGGGCAAGGCTGTGAGCAGCGTGTCTGGCTCCTTGCAGAGCTAGACATGCTGGTCAGGGCTGGCAGGGAGAAGGGGTTGCATAAGGGGCAGGGAGTCCCGGGGACAGTTTGTTTTTTATTGGTTTTTGTTTTGTTTTTTGTATTTGGGTGGTGGCAGCATTTACCAAGCCAGGTTTACCAAAGTCAGAGAAAAGCTGTAACCTTGGGAGTTTAATACAAGCCTGGAGTAGCATGTATTAATTTTTAAAATCCTTGCGGGCCTCCATCTTCTGCACTCAAAGTGCCAGAGTGGGGATTTAGCTTTGACAAGCTCTTAAACAAAAACAAAGATTAAGCAATTATAACCAACACTGAGATGGTTTACAATGAAGAGTTAAATTTTGTTTTTGTTCCTGTATTAGATATTTAAAAGATATCTAATTATATATTTTTAAAGATCCAACCTTAAACCTCAATCCTGGAATTTTATCCACAAGCCTGAACTGCTAAATCTGTGCAAAGTCCCATTTGCTAACCCACTTAATGTAGCATTAGGGTCTTACATAGGTGTTGATAGCTCAATATACTAAGGATTAATTTATCCAAAACATCAGTGGGCTGTTGATCGATACCACTACCAAAAACTCGCAGATCTTGGCTGGCTGAAATCCTGGCTCTGTGGAAGTCATTGGCAAGACTCCTATTGACTTCAGTAGGGTCCTGATTTCATCCCAGAGCTATATCAGGCCATGCTATTTATGCACAAAGGAAGACCAAATGTCCCTCAGATCTGTGCATGCAGCTCCCACTGAAAACAAAGAGTCTCAATGATATAATTCAAAGGAAATTACCACAAGGTTCATAGAGAAAGACTGGAAGGTATAGATTAGAACATAAGCAGATGAGTTTTGTGCCTTCTGTGTCAAGCCACTGCAAACCCTCTGAACCTTCCTATCTTCCTCTTTTAATCATATTCCCCATTTCTTTTCCTTGTATCTCTATATTTGCTCACTCTTTTCTTCCACATCAAATTCAAACTCCCTTATTCTGAAGCTCTCCATAACTCTTTTTGCCATACATGTCAGGAACATAACCTTTCACACCCATTCCTTTTCTCCTAATACTTTCCCCTCATCTTCTCCCTCTTTCTGCAACTAATTAAAACTTCAGGATTTTTTCTTTGAAACTGATCCATACATTAGTAACAGGTTTCCAATCAATGTATCCAAAATATCTCCCTTGCCACTTTCAAAAATCTTCTAAACCATCATCTCCCCAGTGAAATATTTTGGCTGAAATTACTATATTCCATCATACATAGTACCTTGTATTTTTTTAACTTCACGTGCATTTAGATGTTAAGCACTTCAGGAAGAAAGTAACAGACTTCATCCCTGTATAGCTTGCTTCCTGTATAAGTGCAGTATTATATATTCCTACATCTCTAAACACACACACATTGAGTTTGTGCTACATTAGATATGTGACAAAGAGTAACAATAAAAAGGGGTAAAGGGAACATGTATTTTGTTAATCAAGAGGATTTGTCTTTGTAACTGTTAACTACTGAAAACACAATTTAAATGTTACACAATATTGAAAAATTCTGTTTAGACACTTTCAAGCACCTCTGTTAAGGTACAACTATCTCACTTCTGGAAATAATAGTGTTTCAGGTTTTGCATCCACCCTTTGCCTAGCCTCAGAGGAAGAGTTATTTTAGCTGGAGGAAGACTGACTTTTTTTTCTTTTTTATGACTACACCCTGGAGACTGTTGTCCCCACATACTAGCAGTAGAACATTAAGTAGGCTCTGCAGTTTCTAGCTAAAGATCTGAGAATTTATTTTTGGATTTCTGAGTCAGACATGCTTTTCTGCAGAATAGGCCTGACACAGAGCCAAGATCTGTAGCCTTCTGAGGACTTGTGAGGCTCACAAGGCCAGAGAAGTTTTAGATGGATTAAGTTAAAGTTTTAGATGGAGAAGTTAAATTCGGAACACTGGAAAATCATCTTATACCTAGAGACTATGTGAGCTTCCAAAAGTTGCATTTCCCTTCTGGAAAACTATAACATTTTATTTTTTAAAAAAAATATCAAGGAACAATAAAAAGGCTACATATTTTGTGTTAATTGTAACTGGAGAAGTGACTTGTTGTAAACTAATAAGATTTAGCATTAGTATTCAGAATTCTACAGCATCTTTAAACTTATATAAAAAAGTTTCTCTCTCTCTCCCCCCCACACCCTCTCTCTCTCACAAACACACACACACACCCCTTCAGGTAAGACACTATTTTTTGGAAATTTCAGCCACACAAATGTGCTATGATCTGCTCCATAATTGTAATCTAAGAGTCTTTAGAATCAACATAGAAATGCAAATACAGAAATGTCAGATGACTTTCAAGGTTCTCTTGTTGCAGCACCTCATCTCAACTCAGCGGACAGAATCACGCTCATTTCTCTGAAATGGAAACTTTGACCCCAGAAGTGCCCCCTCCCCACTCAATTTCTCACAAAACCGACAAGCTCCTTCACACTCATGTGGAAGATGATGAACAGTAATAATGAGGATGTCAGACAAACTTCTCTAAATGTGCACTGGAAGTCCAATGGACTCAATTCAAGGGAATGACTCTTCAGGGCTAATTAAAAGCAAGCATTCTGCAGATCAGTGACAGAGCATCTTTAGGGAATCATTAATAAATTAGATGACAACCATGCTTTTACATTCACTTTGTCAAGATTAGCCTTGATATGTCCCCTCCCCAACAAGCTCCGCAAAACTCACACTACAGTAATAGCAAGATTTCTGCTGCAACATTCTCATAAACTCTAGGAGCTAGAGATGAATACATTCCTTATACAGGTTAAAACTGGGGTTTCAAGTTTCAGATGGTTTACAGCACTAGGTTAGTTATCCTCAAGACCACTAAAACAAGTTTGGACTTCAGAGAAGTGAAAAAAGAAAGATGGTATCAGAACAGGGCAGTTTTATGGTATCTCAAGGGCTGCCAAGCCTGACAAAAATGCTGTTCAAACCATTAGGAAGCTGACAAATTCCCAATTTTCCAAGCTGCAAAGACTTCACTTCTAGCTCTTGAGATTTTTGAGATAATGGACCTCAGACCAACAGTGCTACAGTGTTTGGCATTGGTTCAAGATCAGGACTTGTGTAACTTTTGATCCCTAAAACACTGTAGTAAGCGAAGATTTGCCATTGGAGCAGACATTCAGTTATGCAATTTCAAGCTTTAAAAGGGGAAATATTAACTGTAGAAGTAGTAATCATTTGAATGAACATGAAGATATACAAGCATAACAGGATCTCTACTTTACAGGACTTGTGTAGAGACGCTGGGAAAAATCAAATAGTAAAAACAATACAGGGCAAATGCAAATCTTAAAGCGTAACACGTTAAGACTGATTCAATAAAGCACTTAAACATATGCTTAAATTTCAACATACAAATTGTCTCATATGCTTAAAATTAAGCATATGATTAAGTGCTTTGCTGGAGTAAGGCCTAAATCCTATACACTGTGCTCATGGTTCAATCCTTGAGCTACCAAAACTTACACTGACTTGAATATAGGATAAACTTTCATTGGGACAAATACCAAACTCACTGCATGCTGCAGGTGCTCAACACCTGTCAGTAGTCAGCCTAATAAGAACTTTGCCTGTGGGTCTGATCTTGCTAGGTGCCTTCATTTCCCACTGACAATAATGCAGGATTTAGACACGTTGGGAGTGTTACAAAAGATAAGACATTTTCAGAGCTAAAAGGTTACTTGCCTGTATTGGCAACAATGTGTTAATAATTGCATATTTATCCTAATAAAATATTGATTTTAAAATAATTTGATATTTAGTAGGACATTTTTTCCCATTTTCAGGTTAGAGTCATTTTATTATACAAGTACCTAAGAATTTTAACAAAAACAATTGAAGATTATAAAGGCCTATAAAACTTGTTTGAAAGGACTATTCCCCTCAAAAGGTAAAACACCTACATATAGGACAATTGAAAGGAGTACTCAAACTTTCCTCCTCTTACGATTGCTTACACAATATTTAGTTTCCATTTGTAGACAACTTCAGAATTACAATGACTTGGTGTATCATTTCAAGAAATCCAATGAAAATAGATAAGTGATTAGAAATAAAACCAGCAGGCAAAGAATCACCATTTTTCCTGTTATGATAAATATTCTGAGTCAGGAAGATTATCTGCCACAGTTGCTTCCGCTTCCAGATGCCTAATTTGGAGCTCTCCAACTTGATCAACAGCAGTAGATATTATAAATGCCTATAAAACTTAGACAATAAGACTTACAGATTTGTTCAATAAAGAGAAACATATTTTAGAAATTCTTACATCATATGTCTAAGCTATGGAACACAAACAAAAGTAAATATGTTTAAATATAATCTTGTACACTATAATGTATTTTGTTCATTTCAAAATAACCTGAAACTTAAAGGAGTATTGATATTCATCATGTAGATTCTATATAAAAGATACAGAGGAGTATCCTGTCAGGTGACCTTGCTCTTTACACTGAATGCTCCAGGCATCAGATGCAAGGCCATGCAGCTTTGGATAATACAAATGGGTCAAGTGATTAGGGGGTTTTTTTAGATTTCAACCTCACCAAGCCAACTGCAGAAAACCTAAAACCATCTAATGAATAGTGGTTGACATGGAAAAGTCTGTATGAAATCAAATTGTTTTATGTGCTGCTTATTCTGTACAGCTTGTTATGCACTGACAGTATTATGTAATCACAGGGATTAGGTTTACAAAAGGTCATTGTTACTCTAGAAATATATTTCTTATGTATATTTTTCAATAGCTAATCCTGGTACTTGATAAAGAAATTAATTGCACAGGGTGAGAGAAAGAATGTTTCTATTTTTTTTAATAAAAATTAAATAAGGAAAAAATTTCAGAAAGATGTTCCTGAACACAGAAGTTTTTACCCAACAAACTCAATCTCCGTATATAGGTCTGTGCTACAACATATCAGTTATTTATGTATTTGGAACCAACTCCTATGATTTATTTAAAATGCATTTTAAATACAGAGCTTATATATGTCATGTAAAACCTAGAATTACAAACCACACACCGAGTAAAAAATAAAAATGAAAACATTATTAATTAAAATGATTACTCTACAAAACTAATTTTAATTCTTACTTTTCAGACCTGGTCCTTTACCCCCTGAGGTCCATGGGAGTTTTGCAATTGATTTCAATGTAAGCAACACCAGCCCTGTACTATGTAGAATTAGGATAGGTATTTTCTGCTGAAGAGCTCATAGCAACATTAAACAAAGAAAATAATTAGTCAAAATATTTACAATTTGAGTCATGGTCATAATTCTTTAAAAATATCTGTATTTTTAACATTCTAATGTAATGTGTTTGTACCTTTCTTAAAAGAACCATTGAACAATTATTGTAACAATCCAGTTTCTCAATGTTCCATATAGATAGATAGATAGATAGATATACACACACACATACATATACACACACACATACATATACACACACACATACACACATTTGTAGAGGTTTTGATAACTTTTTGTACTTACCCAGGACACATTTTTACCCTTGGGTGTTTTTAGCATGGCAACATGCAGTGCTGAGATGACCAACAACAGCTCCACCAACATGGAAAGTCAGATGGAGGGATATTCCAAATGTCTTTGTTACCCAAATGTATAAAGTCCCTTAGCCTGGATGATACAAGCACACTGAGCATCAGGCAAAGTAACAATCAAAAAAGCCATTTTTCTTCTTACGGTACTATCCAGTCAGACAGAGACAAATGTCTCTGTAATATATAGAGATACACAAATATATATATTCAGTTCCAGAGATGAATATCCATCAAGTCCAAAACGTGACTCTTCTCTCAGAAAGCAAAAAAACAAAATTCACAAATATTTAATATCACAAATGCACTTCTCCTTCTGCTGTGAAAATAGTGCCCGATTACTCACCAAGCTTTAACAAAAGCTTTGAGGCTAGAGCTTACAAGAGAATTAAGACAAATACTGGAAGCAACTAGCATTCAGAAGACCTTGAAGAGATAGTTGGCTGCTGGTGGCATCATTTAAGAGCTACTGCGTTTGAATATTTCCAGGACTCCAGGACTCTTCAGAAGGATAATAAAAATTAGATCTCAGTTTCAATAAATAATGTATGCCAGCAGGTACAGTATACCTATTGCTACCTTCTGCGCAGTCTCACTACATAGCATCTGCTGCTGCTGCTTCAGAGACTCATAGTGCACCTGTTGTTGATGTGACTCCACACTGAAACCCTGGTAGCCTAACAACGAATAACATTTGTTTAGAAGATGAGAGAGAATCCCCAGAAGGGAGAGCAAGAGCTGAAAATCAGTGTCTCTGCTTGTTTCTCTTTGTTTATCTGCCCTTCTATCCCTGTACTTTTACCTCCTGTCAATCTAGATTACCAAAGCAGATTCAGGCTAAATTTTGCAACTATCAGTACTGATTAGTGTGAGTTGATTGAAATCGGATTATACAGGAAGACCTCTGCCTTCTCACTCAGCAAGCAGGCCAGTACCATTTGAAAACCATTTATGCTTCACCTCACAATACCACAGCATTAGGAACAGTCCATTTAAAGAGAAACAGTGCAACATGGGTAACCCAGATTACAGTTTCTTTTTAAAAGAGAGGCAATTTTTTCAGCAATCCCTGTTTGAATAGCTATATGAATATATAGCAGGATGTCTCAAATCACTTCTAGATGGAAACAAAATCTAAAGTAGAAAAAGAAACTGCTTCTAAAGTAGAAAAAGGAACACAGGCTGAGATGGTGAAAGAATTTTAGAACCAAAACAAGGATACAAATATGCAAGATTCACTTAACACCAGCTAACGGACATCTAGAAAATGCATGAAGGAGATGCAATAGATACATTCAGTAATGGACTAGCAGATATAGATCTGATAGGACTTGCCAAATAACTTCACATTAGTATTTACTCAACATGCGTATCTAGGCCTTGATACCACAAAGCATTTAATCATGCATGTATCTTAAAGCACATTCATTTCTTCAGATGTGCAAATACAGGCCTTTCACATTTGGTTAATTCCAGCATGCAGATGTCCACAGGTTGTTGCTAGGCTCATTTCTAAATTAAATTAAATTAAATGTATTAAGGTTGTATCCTTCCAGGACGCCAATATGAAACTTGCAAAAGTGACAAAGAATCCTGTGACATCTTATAGACCAGCAGTCAGCAATGTCAGCACGCAGGACCGCAGGGTAAGTACCCTTAGTTGGCCCCACTGCTTTATCTACCTGCCAGCTCGCCGCACACCACTTCCTGCGGCTCCCACTGGCTGCGGTTCGCCATCCCGGTCCAACGGGGGCTGCGGGAAGCGGCGCGTGGTGAGCCGGCAGATAAATAAAGCAGCGGGGTCCGCTAAGGTACTTTCCCTGCCGTCCTGTGTGCGACGCTGCCGACCGCTGTTATAGACTAACAAACGTATTGGAGCATAAGAGTATTTGGTTAATTCCAGCATGTAGATGTCCACAGGTTGTTGCTAGGCTAGGCTAGTGGGTATTAGCACGAGTATTTCATGCTAATACCCACTTCGTTGATGCATCCAACGAAGTGGGTATTAGCCCACAAAAGCTTATGCTCCAAAATGTTTGTTAGTCTGGAAGGTGCCACAGGACTCTTTGTCACTTTTGTAGATCCAGACTAACACGATTACCCCTCTGAATATGAACCTTGTTGATTTTAAAGCAGCTCTAAAGAACCACATATGTTCTCTATGTGGTAGCCAGAAAAATTGAGCTGTTCTGTCCAGAACACAAGAGGAGTTATGAAGAGTTCTTAGTTTATATTCATCATGATGATGTTGAACTTCTCTTGAACTCTAGCCCAAACAGAATAGGGCAAATTCTGAATATACCCAGACTGTGCTTACCTGAATGGTGTCCTGCACACTTAGATGTTTTTAAAATGATTCACTGCAATATACACTGGAATCCATATAGGGTATCATTAAACAATTATAACCCATTCTCACTGTGAACAGCATCCTGAAAGAAATCCTTCCTAAACTCCCTCTTCTGGCCTTCAAACAATCCCCACCCTATCATAATTCAGCTCCAGTTAGGAGTATTCTCACCTCAAAAAAAGAGCTCTGGGTAAGCTTGAAATCTTGTCTCTCTCTCTCACCAACAGATGTTGGTCCAATACAAGATATTACCTCACCTACTTTGACTCTATTATGATACAGTCAATTGTATCATGGATGAAAAAACGGTTTCTAACCTTTAGAGAAGGATTAAGCTACAATGTAACCTGGGCAATACAGAAACAGATAAAACGTAGTAATATACTTCTGCTGTCTGATATGTTAGCTTTGGCTACGTCATGGGATTGTATGTGTTTTACAGAAGAGGAAATTTTCTTAGGAAGCAACAGATTTAAGTGGTTTGCTTCAATGCACCTCACAGACAAATATGCCTGTAAGCTGTGTTTGCCATTTGCAGAGGCATCCTTTAAAAGAATATATAATTTATGAAGAAAAAGTCCATTTTGTCCTCCATCTTATAAAAAGATCTGAGTTGGACTTTCAGAACTATACCCCAATTATTTCATCAAGCAGAACTACAAAATCAAAGCTAATGTGCAATCTGCCTTGAATGATGCTTACAGTAAGTGATGTAACTTGATCAGGTAGGATCTTTGACAGAGGCATACAGTCTCATGACCTGTATTCACCTTGCTTGTTTACAAAGGCTTTCAGATTGGATGCAGAGGTCTTTGACAGGTCCTCCTCCTCCTTCTCCTTTGCATATGACATACAGAATAACTTCATCCTATAAAAGTTTTAAGCCATAACTCTAGCTTTGATTTTTACCAGTGGAATCCCTATTCCCACTGCAATGAGGCGCACATCAGAAATGCCTACTACCCCTCTGCTATTCTTGCATATAGTAGAATCACTTGCCAACAAAACATGAACCAATCCATCATGTCATATAAGGTTACCAGATGCATAATGACAAACAGAAGTTCAGGCTTTATACAGTTAACATATTAATACTGCTTCTTCTCTGGTCTGTTCCTCATCGAGTTATAGGTCATTTGGATTTCTGATATGTCAGTGTAATGGTCCCTTGCTCTCAAGTGGGGAGGGAGGCCACTCCACCTCATTGCATGAGTCAACAGTAGTTGGGCTTGGGCCTCACTGGCCAGCACCGAGCAGTCTATAGCTCGCAGCCTCCTGGCTGGGGAAAACAGCAATTAATGGCCAAGCAATCCCACCACTGAGTCAGCAGGAAAACCACTGAAACACGCTGCCTCATTTCCCAGCAGCATAATTGAATCAAGTCTGGTTCCCCAGGGTTACTTCCTTCCTTCCTTACTGTTGCTCTGCTGAGCTAGTGCTCTCTCTCGTCACCTTGCAGTTGGGTGGCAGCCAGTTCAGCCACTGCTCGGAGTCTTCTGTCTTCTCCAGCTGCAGGGTGCTGCTCTGCTTGGGGGCTGGTCTGGGATCCTGCGGAAGGCTCAGCTCCCTGGAAGAGATGTCTGCTCTCTCTGGTGGTCAAGCACCAACTGAGTTCCAGAGCTCTCCTTTTATACTTCCGGTCCCGCCCTCTTACTTCCAGCGAGAGGAGTGGTGCAGATTTAGCTCCACCCACCAGGGAAAGTGTAGTAGTTCCTCACTCTCATGTCCGGAGGGAGCCACTCTGCCTCACTACAGTCAAGTTATACCTTAATTGGAACAAATCCAAGGAATAATTCTCTCCATTCTGCTCCAAGTCATAATAATCATCAGTCTTTCCATGGAATTCTACTAATAATTTAGAATTGAGAAACTGGGTAGCCCTTGTCCTGAAAACAACATGGTAAAAAAGTTCCCCCTTTGACAATAAAGATTAAAATTCACAATGAAAGGTGGAAATTGCTAAATCTTTGTGGAAAAGCCCGTACTATTAAAATAGCCACATGCAACCAAACAAAACTACTTCATTAATAAATTCTCTACATATTTTAGGTAACTAAACCTTAATTATAATAAAAAATTACTTTAAAGCAGCTCTTAAAATGATTAGGCCTGATTACAATCATATCAGTTGAAAACAAGTGTAAACAAATGATTGCAGATAAGTTAGTTCTGACTTACAACTATGTAAGAGAGAGCAGAATCAGGCTTTTCCTTGTCTAGTGACAAGTGGATGGAAGAGTACACACAGAGATGGAAGTTAAAGGAGTATGGCAATAGCATGCCTGTTCTTTTAGTAGTCTTCCTATCAGAAGGGAAAATTGATAACATATGATGTAAGCTTCTGCAGACTCCCAAAATTGTGGGCCTTGTTCCACTGGTCAAGGGGGGAAATAGACTTTATGTGCCTCCCATTTCCAGAAAAGAGGACTGCATGAGCCAATGTATTGCCAGTCCTGAATGAGGTAGTTACCAGATGGAGGATTATATGTACTTAAAGATGTCCCCAGGTGGGGGGAGGGGGAAGAGAATATCTTTTTTTAAACAGGAATCAGTGATCACGCATACAAATCTTACAACACTTTTTAAAATCAGGTATGTACATTCTTTAGGCCTTTTGTTGCTCACTGAAATGAATTGCATTCTCCACAATATTTCCCACTTAAGGGGATGCATAGGCAACAACTTTCAAGGCATGAAACAGCTCAAAAATCCCTAGCATGGACAAACTGTATGTAGGCACTTCTTCCCTAAACTGTAAGTCAGACTTTGAGCACTTCAGCACTGCCCACTGATGGAAGCTGTTTTTTTAACTGATCAGCATTATGTAAGACTGACATTTGCCGACCCCATGTACATATTCAAATACATTATATTTTTAGGCCCAGTTCCAAAAAAGGACCTAGTTATTGCGGTGCTGAGCCTTGCACTTTCTAACCTTCAGCAACTCAGTGGAACCCACAAAGGGTAGGTGCCAACTTTCCCTATACAATGCATGGGAGGAGATAGGATGCACAAAGGCCAGATGCTAGGCAGGGAGCCACCTAACTTAGTCACAAGCAGATGACAATAATTAATAGATTCCAAGGCCAGAAAGGACCATTGTGACCATCTATTCTGACCTCCTCTATAATACAGGCCACAGAACTTGCTCAAAATAATTCCCAGTAAAACTTCCAAACTTGATTTTAAAATTGTCATTGATTAAGAATTCACTATGACCCTTGATAAATTGTTCCAATGGTTAATTACTCTCACCATTATAAATGTATACCTTATTTCCCGTCAGAATTTGTCTAGCTTTAAGTTCTACCCTTTGGATCATGTTATACCTTTTTCTGCCAGACTGAAGAGAGCCCATTGTCAAATATTTGTTCCCCATGTAGGCACTTACAGATTGCAATCAAGTCAGTCTTAACCTTCTCTTTGCTAACACTCCCACTTAATAATTATTCCACATTTACAATTACATAATGAGATCTATCAGTTACCCAACTTTTAATCAGTTTAATGTGTGCCATGTTATTTTATATTAGTTAGGTTTTTTTTTTTAAATCAAAGGACTTGGTACCACATGATAATCTGCCTTACAGAAGCCTAAGAATGTCACGTCAACACTATTACCTTTATCAACCTAATAATCTTATCAAAAAAGATATCAAGGTAGTTTGACAGGATCTATTTTCCATAAACCCATGTAGATTGGCCTTAATTATATTACCCTCCTTTAACTCTCTAATCCCCAGTCTAGGGCTACTGCCAGTCATTATGAAGCCCCCACGCCCTGGGGTAGACTGCAGTGTAACAGCCAGTCATCATAGGCAAGGGGGATGTGTAGACCTGCTGCCTTTGCCTACCTCCAGTATCCTCCTTAGGCCTCCCTTCAGGCCTGCAGCCTGGGGAGTTGCTAGGCTGGAGCTCCCCAGCTCCCTTGCGTATTCCCCAAGCACTGTTCCACCTCAGGTTCCCTGTCCCGCAGGCAGGCAGGCAGGTAGGTAGGTAGGTAGGCCAGGCCAGGCCAGGCCAAGCCAAGCCAGGCCCTGCTCCAGCCTGGAGAGAGACTGCCTAGCTCCTGCTTCTCAGCCCTTTTATCAGGGCCAGGTGTGGGCTGATTGGGAAATGGTCCAGCTGTGGCTGCTTCCCCAATCAGCTTGGGTTTACTGCTGCTGTCCCCCAGCCACAGCCCTCTCCAGGGCTGTTTTAACACCTTTTCTGCTGGAGTGGGGCACCTGCCCCACTACTCCACTATAGAATTAATGTATCGTATGCAATGTATGTAACCCTTGTTAAGTTTATTCAGTGCTTAGATGACATCTGTTTCCCCAATTTAGAGAGTCTAAGAGCCAGGTATTCATGAGGAATTTTCAAATGTGTTCATGAACACGAGCTATAGAATGAGATAGAGAATCTCATTAAGCTGTTAGAGAGTTTATCTGCTTCAAATAAGCTTTGTCCAGATATGCTAAATAAACCCATAACTTTCATAAATAAAGTTGTTGGTAATACTAATTATTTAGTCTGAAGGTTAGATAGCACCATTGTAAAAAAAAGAACTGTTGTGTTAGTACCTATTTAAGAGTCATCTGCTTTACAATCTGTATATAGTTATGAAGACTAAACCATTACCTGATAAAATCTGACCCTGCTTACTCTATTAAATTCCGTCTCATACAGACAAGATGAGAAACAGCTGGCATTTGAGTTTTCTCCATCTGAGCTGCTGCAATATTAACTAATATTCACAGAAGCTCAGAGCACCAGCTGCTTGAGTCTGCCAGATACATGCTCAAGTAACAGATAAAACTCATTTTTACAAACACATGAATTTACAGCTATTGAGACTTACTTTAGTTGATTTTTTTCTGCAATGCACCAAAATCCAAAACACTACATTATAAAAAATTAAAGCTGCAAAATCTAGCACTCAAAAAGTCATGACACAACGGAATTAAGGTTTCCTGTGTGCATATGCATTATGCACAATCTTTAATTACACGGTCGTATATGTTTCCACAGGACATCAGCCTTAGTAAGTTCCCCAAGCAACCTTAATTCTGATATTTTCTAACTTTTGAGATCAACTCTGAATTCCAATAGAAGTAGAAAACTACAGATAGCTTAAGTTCAAAAGAAAACATTAAAAATGGCTGATTTAATTTAATGTTTCAGTGGTATTTTGAACTCCATAATGTCTTTAAGTAAACAAAAGGTACAGAAGAATGCTTAAGAGACTGTGAGGAAGAAACAGATTTTAAACTCACCTAGTGAGAGTGTCACTTAATAAATCAAGTTTGGAAATAGAAAAGGTTACATCTTGACAGCCTCAAACGGAAGCCCTAAATATTTTATCAGGTCTTGGTGTAGAAGTAATAATCACTACATTTAGTTATAATGCTTTTTATCAAAATCAGCTTTCTATATTCTTGCTCTGGTAAATAAATGTGTAAATGTAAATAAATGTGTGCTTTCTTTTCTCTCAATGATTAGTGTGAGTTTGGGAAATGTTGGTAAATTAATTTATACAAGTTTATACTATGAGGTTTAAAGAACAACTTTTATAAAATAGGTGGGAAAGAAAATATACCAGTTACACTATAAAGCCTTCTTTACTGATGCTTATATATAACTGCCACCTCCTACATGTCTTTACCTTTGATAAATTATAGTAATTTGATAAGTTGTGTTTCTGTGTATCTATTGTTTTGAATAATTGTATTAACATTGGTTTGTATTTAATGGTATAATAGCGAGAATGTTGTCTTCTCATCTCTTCATTTTTCTGTTATTATTTGTCTTATGGTTACCCCACCTCACCATAAGCACTCATTACCATGACAACTTCAACTACCAATTATACGCTAAAGAAAGTTATTTAACATATTTCTGTCATTTTTTGTGTTTTAGCACTTGCAAACAAGGACGATAAAGTACAGTATGACCAGACAGCTCTAAACACATCAGCAGAAAGAACCCTATCGACCATGGCTTGAAAACTGCTGGTTTAAAGTATACAATTAAACGAGGTCAGTGAGGTTTTGAGAAGGAAAGTTGTTGTTGCAGTAGAATAGGAAATAATGAAAATCCATTAAGTAAGAAAGTTCAGTGCATTTTATTTACATATATAAACTCTTGGGCTGCCAAAAACAATCCAATTTAATCAGGGGTATTGAATTGGAGAAAGTCTGCAAGTTACATCATCTTTAGTGCACTAAATTAAACATTCTTTTAACAGGCCTGTCTAGTACTATTACTTTTGGATTTGATGAATAATATTCTCTGAGAATAGCACATGCCAGAAGGAAGTGCAGTCCATCTCTCTGCAGCAATTTGTCTGCCCTTGGAAGAAGTGTTAAGACTTTGAAGGGAGTCACAGCCTCTTGTCAGTTAGAAGAACGGGGATGGGGACAGTACACTTTTCTAGCCTGGAAGTGCAAACATGATAGGACAGGAGAATTCTTACAGCTTCAGTGGTTTAACAGAAGCCTCATTATCCTCAACAGGACTTGACATCTGTCTTATGTTAGGACTTTACTATATTCTGATTTCTGGGTGCCAGTTTCTTTGGGCAGAAAAGATGGGTAACTGCTTCTTATATGCAGACAAGCTAATAGGAAGCTTGTTTTGTCACCCTATCCTAGCTCTGCTCTCTCCAGTCTCACTGGGAGGAGGCAGCACTATGGCAGTCTTTCCCCTTTTGGACAATAAAACCTGCCTTTTTTTTTAGGCCTCTTTTTTTAGAAGTGGCATTACGTCAGAAGACAGGAGGCAGGGAAAGGCAATGCAGTAAGTGCAGAGGCAATGTTCATCCCAATAGTGGAAGGCTCCCTTCACTCAGCCTGTAATGCCACCTCCAGCCTGCTTTCAGAAATGATTTCTGTTCAAACCCTAAAGCAAAAAAAGCAATCGATGGCACAATCAAAATGTGTACAAGATGACGGTAACATTTTATTTAGGTAGAATGTATAAATGCTGGGTAAATATGAACTGCTTTTTGTTCTTTTTGAGGAGGAAAAAGGAAGGGCCTCATGGCTTTTAGACTGATATGTAATATCACGATAGATTTGCTCTTGCATAGCAGCAAATTTGTGCACCTCTTATCTCCTATTTTGGCTGCATTACGGCCTGTGATTCTCAAGCTACTGCAAATTTCCTGTCTGAACAGGCTTCAGTAGAAGGGTTATGCCAGGCAGCTATAGAGATACTCCTGACACACCCTTTCCACACATACACAATATATTTGCTTGAGTGAACATTTCTGTTGGAGATGCATCCTCTGCACAGAAGTCTACTAGAAGTTACTTAAGCCCTACTTCAGTTAATTAGTTTGGGACTCAGATGATTTCTCTTTTTTGGGTGAGACAAGTTTCTTTCCAGATATTAGTTGTTGTCACCTTTCACTGTCCCCTCTCTGAAATTAAATGGGCAATAACAGCTCCCAAGAACTAAAAAACAAAAACATTCTGATAACCAATTCTTATTGGGGTCCTGGATTCCACTGATGCAGATCATTTCCTACTGGGTAATCAGACCAATATATAGAAATATGGGCAGTTTTTTACATTAGTTGTTAACAATTTTTTCAGTTTGAAAAATATTCAGAGGACACAGCATTGAAAGGAGGCACTCCTAGATTAGCTGAACGGTGCCAAAAATCAGTTTCTCTCTGGCTTTTATCCAGCTTAATCTATACATCACGAGTTACTTATCAGTTTTAATGGGCAGAATCCAGAAAGCAATCAGTGGTAAAATAATTTCTCCTTTATATTATAGATATGTTGCTCCATTTTAATGCCAACATGATGCAGCTTCTTTTTTCAAAGTTACTACTGACTTTCTTTTGTACTTGGTGTGCACCCTAAAAGTTTCATAGGTAGATGAGAAGAGTTACAGACTGTTGCAAATAGAAAAACTGTCCCCAGGTAGTGAATTTGAATGTATGTAATTCTTTAATGTGCTTTTAATCTCGGAGGATGCAAGCACATAAGTTAAAGTGTCCATGGACTGTGTTTAACATGTGTGACCATCATTTAATCAGCAAATCACTTTAGGCCTCACTGACCTTGCAGTTTTACAGAACTCAGATTTATACATGGATGAACTGTTCTTGAACAATTTTCTCTGACTAATGGACACAAACTAGTTTTTCTTTATCATCAATCATGCATGTTTTTTCTCTACCCATATTTTTGCTAGCAAATATATTTCTTATGATCTGCTCAATGCAAGTCTCTACTAATGTTACAGATGGCCTGTGTTGCTTTTATATATATCCTAGGACAGTTCAGAATTTTTTTTATAGTCAGGTCATTTTTCGGATGGAAAGGGAAGCATTTTCATTCAGTATTCCTGTGCCATAGACCAAGGTCTGTTATTGTCACCAGATGTTGCACATAAAGAAGACAGGTTTCTTGTGAATCCACTCACATTCCAGTCACATTTTAAGCATTAATAATTTATAGGAACAAAGAAAAAAAATCCATTCGATACCTCAGGGTTTGTCTACACTTACAGCGCTGTAGTGAAGACGCTACCTATGCCGAGGGGAAGGCTTCTCTGATCGGTGTTAGTATTCCACATCCCCAAAAAGTGGTAGCTATGTAAATGGAAGAAGCCTCCCCATCAGCATAGAGCTTTCTACACACCCCTGAACAATGGAGTTATACGAACATAAGCTTGAGGTGTAGATTCGGGCTTAGTGATCTTCCTTGGATTGCACCATTGTCCACTTCTGGGTTCTTTGTTTTCTGTCATCTTCTCCGTCTTTTTTTTTTTCTATTTTAAATGCAATTTCACACATTTTTGAGGTTTATTCAACTCACTAATTTAAAGTACTTTATACAGCACCGGAGCCATGCCGGGTGCTTTATACATGCACCGGAGCCATGCCGGGTGGGGAGCACTCCAGGGGGCTGGGGCTGCACACTCTTCTCCTCCCCGAGTGGTGACCAGCAGGTACAGTAAGGGGAGGGGGTAAGGAGGGGTATTCTGGGGTGGTGGTTGGGGGGTGCTCTGGAGGGGGTAGGGTGGGTTGGACAGGGGATGGGGTTCTGGGGTGGTGGTTGGGGGTGGGAGGGTGGATAGAGGTTGGGGTAGTCAGAGAACAGGGAGCAGGAGAATTGGGTAGAGGGTGGGATCCTGGGAGGTGGTTAGGGGTCTCTGGAAGGGGCAGTCAGGGGTCAAGGTCGGGGGGGTTGGATGTGTCGGGGATTCTGAGGGGGCAGTCAGGGGGCGGGAAGTGGGAAGGGGCCGGATTGGGGGCGGGGCCTTCCCTACCCTGCCCTCCATATAGTTTTTCAAACCCGATGTGGCCCTCGGGCCAAAAAGTTTGCCCACCCCTGTTCTAAGGTTTGGTCTACAGTACGCGATTATGTAAAATTTAGCCACATTATATCGAAATAAAACTAGATCTGTCCACACAAGCACCCCAGTTTTGTCACTTAAAAGGCTCTTTAAACCGGTTTCTGTACTCCACCTCGGCAAGGGGAGTAGTAGCAAAACCGGCATTGCTGTTCCGAATTTCAGTTACTGTGGATGCAATTCGATGGTATTAGCCTCCGGGAGGGGTGACTGACGACATGTACCCAAAACCACCCACACCAATGTTTTTGCCCCATCATGCACTGGGAGCTAAACCCAGAATTCCAATGGGCAGCAGAGACTATGGGAACTGTTGAATAGCTACCCAAGGTGCACCGCTCAGAGAGTCGATGCTAGTCTCAGTACTGTGAATGCATTCTGCCGATTTAGAGCATTTAGTGGGGACACACACAATCGAATGTATATAATCTGTTGAGAAAAATTGACTTCTATAAATTTGACCTAATTTTGTAGTGTAGACATACCCTTAGTTAACTGAAGCATTTAGCATAATATCTAATTGTAACTATTTGACCTATATTAAAAATAACCTAATTGATGTTCCTCTACCCTAGCTCCTGTCCACCTGTCTCCCTCAGACTGATCTCTTTGAGGAAGGGACTAAGTATTGTGTGTTCTTCTATAAAAAAAATAGAATAATACTGGAGCAAGTTAGTGTTACTGTTTCTATAAACAGAGTTCTATAGACTTTCAAACAGAGAGCTCAGGGGGATTTCAAAATACAAAATACCTGTGTAGACATTTCACTGTGGTGAGAATCAATATGACAGCTCTCTAAAAAAAGTCTTGACATTCTCAATGCTTTGATAGTTCCAGTTCCCAAGCACCACTTCCAAAAAGTTTCTTTCTGGAAGGGATATAAAAATTAGAATCTTCTTGCAAATTATATTCCTTATTGCTGATATGGTCTGTAAATGTGTGTGCACTTGAAAATGTGTGTATCCAAGCATACACAAGTTAAATTCTGAATTTCAAGCTTTATCATTTATTGCTGCTATTAAACAAGCTCTATAATGTTTTTAAGTCAACGTAAGTGGAATAGCAGTATGGTTCCACTTAGAGGAAAAGTATATCAAATCTACTCCCCTCTACACTGAGGGGTAGTTAGTTTTTAAACTAAGAGCAGGCATAGCCCCTAACAATCCAGCAAGCTCAACATACTTAGCTTTTGCTATCTAGAACATTAACACTCAAAAGGTATAGGAGCTCTGTAAAATAATTCAGCACTTATGGTAATGTTAACACAGTTTTCTGGCTGATTTGGATAGAAAACAGAAATTCTGAGTGTCATCATCATCAACATCCTGGAATACTTCTGCCATTTTTCAGTTAAACGAACGTTACAGGATGGAGAGGTGATAGATTCAAATAGAGGCAGGGCTAAGGCTAATAATGAAGCAACTAGGTATGATCTGGAAAAGAGATTTAGGTTTCCAGACATGAGATTTCACCAAGATCTCTATGTTCATAAAAGCCACAAAAGCCACCAAAAGACCCAAATGAACAAATTGTTGAATCTCATAAAGACTATGAAGTATGCACCTCTCCCCCACCCCACACACACACTCTACTAATCCGCTTAGATTGCAAGTGCTCCACAACTCATCCTGTCCTTCTCTACAATCAAGCTGACATAGACAGATAAGAAAACAGAGAAGACTCAAAAAAAAAAAACCAACCCAACTCAAGAAATACCTCTCCAAAACTTCAACATGGATCAGTGAGAGAAAGCTAACTAAGACACTGTCAAGGGATTAGGTTTAAACTCTAATAATGAATTTATTGGGATAGAGAAATACTATTGTAACAATATTTAAATTTCATCTATTAATCACTGAGTGGCAAAACCACATATTCCTGGAGAGGCAATAAGAGCTAAACATTGGTAAACAGATAAACAGTGGGCTTATTTGGATTTAAGATTTGTAATATTTATTATTGGCCTGTCTTTCTTAAGACAGCTCCTTAAATGTCTTCATCTAAATAATGTATGCAAATATTTTCTTCAATTTCATAGGATTTAGTTACGAATGCTTATGTTGTCCAATTATAAACTGTTTAGGCGATTAATAAATTATTTTACTTGTATATCAACAATTGAGTATCTAATAAGATACTAAAACAGAATTTACAATTATTTTGGAACAGCAGCAACATAGTTTGGGGTCTTAACTTACTAAGAGAAAAGTACTCCCAGAGACAATTCACTCTCAAAGGTGTAATCTCTGTTAAAAGCTCTCCAGAGAAGAAACTGCAACAGAAGTAGCTAATTTATCATTTCTATTGTTTTGTTTAATGTTTTCGATTTCTTTCTTTAAATAATATGATAGATATGGTTAACAGGTTTGATTGAATAGTGGGAGCCACACCACTGAACTGGCAGTACCAGAAACAATTAGTAAGAGCTGGCCTAGCATTTCTTGCTTCTCTAAACGAAATATTTTTAGTAATTTTAAAAATAAAAAAAATAAAATTACTTGGCATCCAACAATTTATAATTACCCCTGCTAACCTCATCCATTGCTGCTTCTAACAGAACAATAACAGAGCACACAGTACTGTAGGCACATAACAAATCACAAATTCTTTATTTACATGACACTTGAAATTATTTTTGTTCATGAAGGGATTTGAGTTCAGATCTTTATGTTTTTGTGCCAGACACGATGTAATTAATTTAATTACTAGTTGAGCATCTTTGAACTCCCTGTACTGATTTAGGGGTTAGAAATATCACCACCTCTCGAATAGAAACTTTAGCACAGTGTTTAGCTGGTAAGTAAATAGGGAGGGAGAAGAGTAGTTTTCAAGTATTTTGCTTCATATGTGCTGTGGCTACTGGTTTGGAATTTAAAAACCTTCAGCACTGTGTCAAACCATTAGTTTTAAAATTAATTACAAAAATGTAAAGATCAGAGAACTTCATAGCATACAGGATCACAATATTTATCAAACATTTATTTGTACAATCTTATTTCAAAAAGAAAAGGCACAATTAAATAAAAGAAAGAAAGAAAGAAAGAAAGAAAGAAAGAAAGAAAGAAAGAAAGAAAGAAAGAAAGAAAGAAAGAAAAGCTCACTTTAATTATGTTAAGCCGGTTAAAGCTTTAAAAAAAGTTTCCTTTCACCAGTTAATTAAATTAGAAGATTAAATTGTCATCTTGGAAAAGTATCAAGAACACAGAAAGGGCAAGAAGCAAGGAGATTTATTTTGTACTTTATATTTTATAAAAGCTTTGCTATCTACCTTTAAACCTTTAAAACAGTCAGTAATTATTAGAGCAGCTCTGATGGTGTCACCTAGTGGTTAGGATACTAGGTCTCTACGCACCTGCCCACAATGGCAACTGACACCTCCCATGGTGGTCTGCCATTTGGTGGGGGTTGACCTGACTGTCCACTCAGGTCATCCATTAGCTGTATCCCTTTCTGGGATAACAGAGTTCTACATATTGGGTCCCATCCCTTGCAAAAGGGCAGGGGGAGAGAAAGTAGGACCTTCAGTCTGTATAGCAACCCCTGCAAATGTTTAATCCCAACTGTGGAACTTGCAAAGTCTTTCCCTCTCTGTGTTTCCCCAAGAGGGAGTCTGGTAGTGATTGTTTTTGTGCCTTCTGGAACAAGGTTGTTGATATGGGAGTCCACCCTCCCTCCCCCCTACCAGAGACCAGCCCAGGGCCCTGAAAGAAGCAACAATGTCCAGCAGCCGGAAGTGCCTTAAGCAGGGTCAGATTTACTTGCCTGTGGGCCTGGGGCTATTAGATTTTGAGGGAGTTTTAGTGCAGGAGGGGTTTCTGACCTGAGGCAGGGATCTGGGGTACAGGAGGGGGTGTGATGTGTAGGATCCCTGTGCCTGTAAGTGTTACCCCTGCAGCTCCCAGTTCCCGGCCCATTGGAGCTGGGGGGAAGGTGCTGGGGCAGGAGCAGCATACGGAGTTGCCTCCCATCCCCTGCCAGGGGCTCCAGATACATGCCAGCAGCTGGCCGCTTCCGGGAGCAGCATGGGGCCATGGTATGCAGGCAGCCTGCCTAAGCCCTGCTTCTCCAGGGCCCCACTTAGCCTGGGGCCCTGGGCTGCAACTCCTAAATCTCCTGCATTAATCCGGCCCTGGCTTCAAGGCCTCCTCCCTGCCACTCACTACCCTGTCAAAGTCTTAGTTTGTCAAAGTAACAAAGAAAAACAGAGTAACTGAAACTTCAGCTCCTCTGGATTCAGTAGACAAGCTCTTCCACCCTGGAAACATTTAAGTGCCCTTCTGCAGGAACTCCCACGGAGGGTCTCTCTAGCTGCCCTATCAGTCCCCTTCTGAGTTGTCTGGCTCCCTTTTAAACCGCCACTGCCAGCGGGAGCATACTCTGCAGACGGGGCTGGTTAACAGAGTTGCTACTTAATCCCTTCAATTCAAATGTGTGGGCTATATAGCCCATCACATATGGGTCAATGTTAGTAAAAACACATGGCCAATCCAAAATAGGAAGTGATGCAGGGGGCTGAAGGCCAATGCTGAAAGAGATGGGTGATGGTCACAAAGAGAGAGCTTGGCAACAGAGATCAGAGAGAAAGCAGTGCTAAGTAAAGACCAAGTCAAGCACATGGCCCTTTTGGTGAGTGGGAGAGTTGAAGAAGGGCTGCAGGTCAAATGAAGAGGTAAGAGCAAGGAAATATGTAGCTAATGGGTCAGATGGAAGTTGAAGTGAACAAGGATGTGGGCAGGAGACTGTGAGGAGAGGAAGAGAGACAGAGAAAAGAATTGAAATCAGAGACGAAGACTGATAGGGAGGAGTTGGCTGGATGGTAGATGACAGCAATGCAGATGGGGAGAGAAGAGTCAAATTCAGTGCTATTCCAAAGAGGAAACGGAATGGGAAGGGGGACAAAAGATATGTTGGAAGCAGCAGGAAAGGAAGAGAGAAGCACAACACTCCTTCTGTGGGCTCACCCCAAGCAGGGAGTCTGAGAGAAGGGGAGGCCACTGTAGGAAAGCACAGCTCCAAAGGCCATGTAAAATGAAGGGATCCAGAGCATCATGAAAGCCAAAAGCTGGAAGGAGCAAGACATGAAGAAATTGTAGATGAATGGTGGTTTTAAAGGTGGAATGGATGTTTCAGAAAGAGCAAGAAGAGGGAGTATGATGGGCAAAAGGTTAGGAATGGTGGCACAAGAGGGGTGGGGTTGATGGTCAGGACAGGTATGCAAGATGAAGCGGTGGAGATGGAGAGAAGGCCAGGGCCAGGGTTTGGGAAAGTGTCATCAGAGGTGAGATGAAGAATGCGGATGTGGGACCTACATTTATCTTAGGAGAATTAACCGGGAGATCAAGGTAGAGAAGGGAACAGGAGCAAACAGAGCTGGTGGGGACTATACAAGAGTGAGGGGAGCCAGGAAGGGGAGATGGAGCTGGGGAGCAACGAGGAAGGAAACCCCACTATGAACAGTCTGAAAGATGATCCTGACTCTACTAGTTTTTAATTTTTAATTTTTAACTATAATCTTGTCCAATTGCCATTCATCCATGGCTCTCACCATAGCCCTCTTCTGCATTACAACATCCATTTTGCTCCACATTCCCCACCCTTTCCACTGGTCCAATCTCCCCTTACTAGTTACAATTGCTGTGTCCCTGCTGTCTAGGAAGGGTCCCCTACTATGGGCAGAATTTCCCAGTCACAGTCCGTTTGAGTCATGAATAGGCAGGCTCCATGCAATACCATTTTGAGCTCTTTTACTGCTTTAAAAGCAAACCACACGTTGTAACTGAACTACACTTTTGAAACATAAACTATCCTCAAATGAGTAAAAACTGCTTTGGACATATTTGAAATTTCCTAAATAGTTTTCAGAATGTAGTATCCGTTTGAAATGTATACTCGGTAAAAAGGATGTTTGCATCTACCCACCATCAGATTAGCTATTAATCCATGTATTAGGCCAAACATTTTCTAGAATCGCAGTGTTTTAAACAAGTAGAAATTTACCTTGCTCATTCTAAAAGAAAAAGAAAACTGAATTTTATTTGCCAATTTATTGTCTGACTATGGAATAAGGCAGTAGAATAAACTTCTAGATTATACATACTTATTAACCACAATTCTGGGAAGTGGAACAAGCTTGGTGCTTTGAAATTGTCATAGTAGAGCAAACATTCATTACTGTTTGCAGTTTTAAACGAGTAATTCCCCCAAACTGTGGAATGGAGAAGGACAGGGTAAAATTGGGATCATGATTCTTTCCTCCCCTTTCTGTGTCATAGGACAGAAGGCTGAGAGAATAAAAACCCTCAAAAATAGCAAAATTTCTTCAGACTTTTCAAATGGTCTGAGTAAACGTAAAGTTTCTGCAGCCTTTCACAAGAGCAAACTGTTGGTGCAGCTGAAGGGACTTGCTTTTCCCTGTCTGTAAATAAATGAACAGATATCAATTACATAGGTTTCCAGATATAGTGGGCAAAAACAGGAAGCCAGATTGACTCGACAATTGTCATTCAATGAAGTGATATGTGTAAAATTGTATAAACAATACAGCTTTGAGCAAAATATTGTAAGCTTTAATGACAGGGTTTACATCCTGGGCAATCTTGTTATGGAAAGAAGAGGGTTGCAGTCTTTTAGTTTAGTGGTAAATTGAAGTAGTAATGCTAAAATTTGCCATCAAATATGCTTATGATATCAAGTTGTGAAAAATACCTGTGCTGTGCAGCAAATAAGAGGGACTGCAACCAAAGAGAGTGCTATAAGGACACTTGATTACAGAATGGAATAATCAGAAATGTAACTGTTTAGTCAATAATGCATAGACACAGTTTAGCCATACATAAAGAAATATTTAAAAATCCGATCAATCAGTTCTTGACATGCCTTTCATTGTATAATGGACTGTAAAGTAAGTTTAAAGACCATCAAATAATGTGGAGGACTTTTTATAAACTATGACCTTTAAAAGGGACAGTTCAGCAGCTAGCAGCTTTTAACTTGAGTAAGCAGTGTGTAAAGTTGACTGAAGGATGCATTGCAGAGGGGTCCACAGGAAGGGATATAAAGAGGTAAACTGATTACTGGAGCAAACCAGACAGTATTCATTTGACAAAGAGTCCCTGTGGCACCTTAAAGACTAACTAAAGTATTGAAGCATAAGCTTTCATGGGCCAATGCCCACTTCGTCAGATGCATGCAGTATTCATTGTGTGTCCTAAAATGGCTGTACCAACAGCTATGCCTAACTTGTCTTATATAAACTGGTGTGATTAGACACATTGCACAAAAAAACTGGAAAGAAGTTCAAACCCAGTTCCCTGATTGAATGGAGAGAAAGGACAACTCTCATTCTGAATCTTCAGCAGAAGTATGGGACACTCTCTGATTGGTCCATGCCAGCAACTACAAGAAGAGAAGCTAGAGCACCCAGAAGAAATGGGATTAAATGGCCTGCCTCCTTAAGCGCATTGCTTCCCAAAAACCAAAGACACCTGGAAGGCAAAAGAATGAGGTATTGGGCCAGCCACACAGGAGCCCTTTTGGTGATATCAAGTACCTATCTTGGATGGACACCTTTTACTGTCACATTCTTTTTCCAGAAATTCAAAATGCATTCTGGTGCACCAGGAGAGACTATATATCTGTCCTTCGCTCCATATGTGTTTGCGGTGTCATTTCCTGCCATGAACAGTAACTGAGTTGAGCAAAGATTTGCTGATGACTGATCTGGGTTGTCACCCAAGAAAAACTTAATTGACTATTTCCTGAAACCAGGCACCTAATTAGCAGTGACGTGTACATACTTGAGTATGTGCTTTAATGACTTCAGAGTTGGAGTGGGTGTACTTTTTTTGGCACAGGTTCCAATCAGGGTTGTTTCACAATCGTAGTTAAGTTTGTGTATGTGTCTACTGTGGTTACTGGTTTCATAATGCCTTTGAGTGCTAAGAGTTACAAACATAAAAAGAGCAAGTGTGCAAGCCTCTTGAGCTGTACTCCGTCTATACAGTTTGTCATAAGTGTAGAAGTTATGTTAGGTGGTTAGGAATATTAATCATATCCTGAGGCTACTAAAATTAGTCAGGAAGTCAGTTAAAAGGGTTGACTACTGTAAATCCATTGGGAAGGAGAGCTTGACGAACTGGCTTAAGTAATTGACCAGACAGTCTTATGCTGAATGATGGAGAACATGCTGCCTTTAACCTATATGACCAGGACACATCCACCACGGATGGTAGGCAACTAGTGCATGAGTACTTGTAGTACCATGAGGATAGGTATTTTGGCTAAGTACAGTGGAACAAGAAGTGCCATAAGATATGGTCCGAGCAGAGGAAACAGGAATTCAAGGACTTCACCCAAAAGACCCTTCTTCCTCCAACCCCAAATTCTAAAACCATGATAGATTTAAGGGAGTTCTAGATGCATTACTGTATTAGACTGAGAAAAATCAGAAGTTTGAAACTAAAACTGAGTCATTTTAATTGTTATTCAGCCAACATGTTGTTCCAGTGTCTTAAATATAGTTTAAGGGTACTTTTACTTTTCTGTCCAAACAATATTATGCAAACAGGGTTTGCCAGTATTGAATGACAATAATATTGGGGAGTGGTTCTTTAGATCCTCTCCTTTTGTATGTGAGCCTAACTTCCACTAACATAGGAGGAAGTTAAATAGAGAAAAGAGAACTGACTCCATAATGTTACCACTTTTTTAATTTTAATTTTAATTTCTGCATTAAAGAGTAAGAATAGTTAGATTTATCTATGATTATTTGGATAAACAACCAAATCAGTATGTGCATAACAAAAGCTCCAGTGTTTGTTTTTATATTTCATGTCATTTAATATTAAAGAGATGTTTGAACTAATGGATATATTGGGATTTTGCTTTATATATTCCAAACAAAGAAAATGATGCTATTTTAATTCTGACTTTGAATGCAGAAGAACTCAGAATACCTGTTTGCTCTTTCATGAGTACATTATGTCAACTGTTGCATCAACAAAAAACAAAATACCATTTGAAGTCAAATCAGTTATGGCAAACAATTACTAATACACTTCCATGTGCAATATTCTGTACCTCTGCAGTATATATTAGACAAATAGACTTGGGGGTTTTAATGTATTTGTTCTTTTCTCTGCCTGATCCCCTATATCAACTTTGATTTAGATCACAACTGTCTTTGACCTTGTTTGTCCTGTGATCATAAACAAAATATTTCATATAAGACCCTCTCATGTCACAAATACATTGCCCACACCTGAGAAATAGCAGAGCTATTTCTCCTGATATATTTTCTCTTTTCTTGTGTGACAAGCTATAATACAAGGTGCTCGCTGAAAATGTTCAGCAATTCAGTACTGCAGCTTGGCCAGATTGCATAAACCTCCTGTTTCTTATCACATCTCTCTGACAACTGAATAGCAGGCTAGAAGAGGAATGTTAAAGCATAAATGCATTACTTAAGAGACTATCATGTCAGCTAAGTGTAGTTCAGACACATTTCAATTATCATTCTATATTTTTTATTACTAATGCCTTAGCTTTCATGATAGCCTTCCTTGTGCAATTTAATACTCAGCCAGCCATTTTGCAATACAGAACAGAAATGTCAAACAAGAATACTACAATATTCTGTTTTGAAAAACACCAGACTAATTAAACTGTCATGCCATGCTTTTGTCATTGTGCTACTGTTTGTTCTATGGAACAAGGCTGAAAAGCAGATCTATTTTACATGAATATTTTGATGCCAGCCCTTATGTTTAGACTCAATTTTTACTGATCTGTACTTGTTACTTAAAAGCTTAAATTGACTTTACATGTGTGTGTGTATATATATACACACACACATGTAAAGTCAATTTATATATATATTTATGTGTGTGCGTGTGTGTGTGTAAATACAAACATGTAAAGTCAATTTATATGTGTGTGTGTGTGTGTGTGTGTGTAAATACAGACACCCCTTTCTAATATCCCCACATACACAGAGCTGCCACCAGCAACACAACTGCCTTTGATTTTACCCAATAAAAGCATCAGAAAGGTCAGACTTCTAATCTTATGACATTGCAAGTTATTGTCATCATTCCACCCTAGGTAAACCCAAAACACTGATAACACATTTAGGAAAACTGTACCTGTTAGAATGGTTCTTGTACCTCTGTGCTGAGAAAACTCATTGCACAGATGAGCAGTGTTATGGATGGTCCTTCAGACATGTATTAAAATATTTGAATGATGGAAACTGCATCATCAAAAACACTAATGATATGTTCAGCTACTAGTCATTGTCATTCTAAAACAATCTGAAACTTACATAGGAAACCCGTACTCGCCGACGGTGTACAAGCCCACAGCACTGCATGAAGAGGACAGCAGAAAACAATCAGTGTATAGTTTCATCAAGCTTCAGTCTGTCTTCTTGTCTCCTTCATAAATGGTCCATTTCTCCTTACTTTCCAGCCCCAAGTAAGGGGAACAGGTAAAAAAAAAAAACATACCTCCAGCTCCCAAGCAATATTTTTAACTCATCCTAAAGGCAGATGAAACTTCTCTTTTTTAGATGAATGTATATTTACAGAATTGTATCCATTTCCTCAGTATCCCTATATTAGAAACATATCCATAGTCCTAAAAATCTTATTACAGATGGCATAATGTTCATATCAACCATTCAGAACTTAGGAAGACTCAAATATAACAGGATCGTTTCATCTCAGGCTACTGCAATACCCTGCTTTTTGAAGGTCTCTTGCTGCCACTGCTGTTACTGCTGCTGCAGCTATTATAGCCTTCCTCACAATGCATAAACTACCAAGAGCATCCTTGATTCAATGTTACCTCTGTAGCATACTGGGCATATCTGATCTGTTATTTATCCCCCTCCTATATCCTGAAAAATTACCAAGTCTAGACTTTAATTCACTCTGGATTCTTTGGATCACAGAACCACCCTCCAAGTTGTCAGATGCTTTGTCTTGCAATACGTGTTTCACATGCATTGTAGGCAGGATTGCTTAGTGGCCTTACTACCTCACTCACTTAAGCACTGCAGCTGCACAATCTTTTCTGTTGATATTCTGACAAAAAGAACTGGAGAGAACATCAAGCCAAGTATATACATTTAGATTTAGATATTAGCACTTTTCTTTGCCTAAAACACTGTTTGAGTTAATTAACTATTTAGATAATTCATTATCCATACTTTTGATATTGATCTTGAAGACAGAGAAATAATAAAGTGATTATCCATCTATTAACAAGAGAGAGAGGGAATGTGTGAACTCTTGTCAGATTAAATTATCCTATCTGTGATTACTATCCATCTCTAAGCAATCATTCTTCTGAGGTGGATTGAATATTCTAATACTGAAAAGGCTTAATAGGCATGTCATGGCTGAAAATTAAGTCCTTCGGGACTTTGTGACACTGTCCTGTGACTCTCAAATGTCTTTAGTACCACAATCTCTGAACAAATGAGCAAGTGATCCACATACCTTTTAATACTGAAGAAAAAGTTAACTCTTCCATCACCTTGCTAAAATCTCTGCTAAAAACTAGAATGGTAAAATGTAGACTACAAGGTACATTTAAAATAGAGCTATTAAGCAGCAGAGAGAGAAAAAATCAGATTAAAATAATGTACAAGTTTACCTTTTTAGTACTGAGGCAAAGTGTCAGGAGTGAGGCCCTGTAGCTGCACCAGCTCAGTCACCTGGTGGCCTAACAAATCAATAAAGCTGCCCGATGGACCGCCCAGCCTCAAGCAGCTGGTAAGCCAGCTGTTACGATCAGCAGCAGTAGCAGTTAGTTGGCTGTTAAATGCACAAACTCATAGATTCTCTGCCTCTCTGTGCTCATCACACTCCAAGCTGTGGTCCTGCCTTGCCTCTGCCCTGCACAGAGCCTTGTTCCAGTCTTGTCGTGGCCTTGCTCCTACCTTCTGATTCCAGTTCTGATCTTTGACTTTGACCACTAGGCCAAACCGCCTATGACCTGGTCTCCTGACAGTCTGAGCAGCCCAAAACTAAAACAGAGGGGAACAAGAGCAGACAAGGGGCCTATAGCCCAGCAGCTATTATGGCTCCCTCCACTAGGCCAATGTTTCCCTGACAGAATTAGTGTGTGCCTTACAGACTCTGCAGGTACAGGTTGCTTCAGGCACAACACATGGTGCTGCGTAGACAGGCAGTGCTGTCCCTGACTCCAATCCCCACTCGCCATGAGCCAAAGATTCCCCTGTGTAATCAGTATAATGGGGATCAGGGCACATTTTGAGGAGTTTTTAGTCAGTGCTGCCTGCTATTCCTGCTGTGCCCTTACTCATTTCCCACTGACCAATTTAGGGTGGGACGGATTGTCAGTCTGCTGACAGGAGGGGCTCTGTCCTGCACATCCTCCCACCTAGAGAAAGCTAGCCCACTCATGTACCAGCCTGAAGACTTCATTCAAGTCTTGGCTATGATCTTCAAAGACCTACTTCTGAGCATACAGATAAGGCTGCTCTTTGGGTGTTGCAACACAGACACTGGCCTGTTGTATGCCACAGAGTGCCATCACTTGGTAGCAGATACTGAAAGGAATGAAGCCATGCAGCACTATCATTTCTGCCTCCACTTAAATGATGGCATCAAAGATGAGCTGGCACAGGTGAGCTCCTGGTTCCCCACACACCCTGATTAACCTCGGCATAAAGACTAAACATAATATAATGCATAATGACAATCTGACGGAATGCCACCAAGAAAGAAGGTCAGCTTCCAGACTCATGCTAGTTCTACTGTCTCTGGCTCATTCAGTGCCTTCCCCACAACCTGAATCCATGCAGCTTGACCAAGCCCAGCCCTGCCTCTCTGATGCAGACAAAAATCAGAATCGGGCTTCAGAGCTATGCCTAGACTGTGAAGAACTGGAACACTTCATATCAGGCTGACTTGCTTACATGGTCTGCAAACTTGTCAGGAAATGCCAAATCCCAGCCTCTACAGAAGGGTCCAGTCTGGGGTAGTGTCTCCTCCTATTATCAGTACCTAGCATTGAAACTTGTCTCCTTGTACCTTGGCAACAACCAACCAGCTCCATACATATCCCTGACTCCCTCTTCAGGTCCAAGACTCCACCATGTCTGAGGTCTACCTGGAGGCACTGGTGGATTTGGGAGCCTCAGGAAATTTCATGACCTGGACTTTGCATGAGTACATAAGACCCCCACCCAACACAAGGACTCTCTGGACTTAGTGAAATCTATCAACAGCTCACTCCTTTTGTCTAGCCAGTTATCTACCTGATCACACCCTTGGAAGTTGTTACTCTCCAGTGTCAGCATGAGACCCTCCAGTCTAAACTTATGTGAGCACCACATTCTCCAGTAGTCCTTGGCACGCCCTAGCTAACCACCCACAACCCACACGTTTGTTGGTGGGCAGGCACGACATAGTACAGCTCCCCACATTTTCAGGAGACAGAAGTGTTGGCATTCACCTATGGGGACCATACACAGGGAGCCCTCTAAGGCTGCCTTCCTCAAAATCCCAAGTCTGAGCAGGCTAATTCCTAGGAAGTCTTGTTACTTTCTGCAGTCTGGTTCACTGTCTCCATACTACCTCTTTGCCGATGTGTTTGACAAAGAGAATACAGACACGTTGTCACCCCATCACGAATAGTTCCATCAACCTCCAGCCCAGAGCAGAAGTGTCTTTTGGCCACATTTACTCCCTTTAAGAGCTGGAACTTCAGGCTTTCCATGACAACCTCTAGGAAAACCTACAAAATGTGTTTAACTGTCCTTCCATATCTTCCCTGAAGCTCCAATTTTCTCTGTAAAGAAAAGAGATGGATCTCTAAAGCCTTATGTTGATTATCAAGCATTAAACAGGGTTGTGATTAGAAATTGATGCCCCCCACCTCTCAATAATGAGCTTTTTGAAAGATTCCACTCCACCAAGTTTTTTTACTAAGTTGGACCTTTGCAAGGTCTGAATTAGAGATGGAGAGGAGTGGAAGACCACCTTTACAGCATGGAGTACCTAGGAATGTTATTCAGCCTGCGCAATGACCAACAATGTTTCAGCATTTCATAAACTATATCTCTGGGGATGTGCTAGACCATTATGTAGTCACTGACATCCTCATCTGGATAACATCCTCATGTTTTCCAACAATAGGGCTTCTCACAATCAACATATATGCAGTGTCCTAGAAAGACTTTGCTAACACCATCTATATGCAAAACCTCAAATGTGAGAGTTTGATCAGGATACAAAAGAATTTCTGGGTTACATTATCTCCCCAGAGGGGCTAACCATGGACCTATACAAGGCAGCAATCATCTCTGACCGGGCCACACCAAAGGGCACCTGCAGGATCTAACAGTTTGTAGCCTTCACTAACTTCCACAGCTAGTTCATTGAGGACTTTTTCAGCCCAGTTGCTCCTCTGACTGAACTTATATTAAAAAAGTGACAAACCGCCCTCAGTCAGCTAAAAGAAGTTCCTCACAGCACCTATCTTAATTCACGCAGATCCCACAAAACCATTCACAATGGAGGCAGACACATCCAATTTCACCCTTGGGGTAGTACTGTCCCAATGAGCTGGCACTGATGATCGACTTTATCCATGTCGCTAATAATCTAGTGAGCTAGCCCCAATAGAGAAGACTTATTGTATATGGGGCAAGGGATTCATACCTATCAAGGCATCATTATAGGAATAGCATCACCTATGGAGGGTGCCAGATTCCCTGTCCAAGTGTCCACAGATCATGAGAACCTGGAATGTTTTCAAACAGCCCGGCACCTCAACCAACAACAGATCTGCTAGTCACCCTTCTTTAGCTGATTCAACTTCAGTCATCTATCGCCCAGGAGCAAGAAACTGGAAGGTTGATGCCCTCCCTGTCCCACAAAGCTGAATACCTAGAACCAGGTGAGAAGATTCCTACGATTCTAAAGGCATCAACTTCATTAATGGAACAATAAAAACAGCCTAATGGAGTTAATTTTTCCCTCATTACTGAATGATCCCTTCACCACTTGCAAAGCTAGGTTTCTTTACCATAAGAACCATTTCTGCATCCCAGAGGGACAACAAAAGCTACAGGTTCTTATGTTATATAGTGAAATGTGCTTTTCAGGGCACTTCAGCCACCTCAGCACCTGGAGCCTAATCGCAAGGAGTTTCTGGTGTTCAGACTTACACCCCTCAGTCAAGAGCTACATAAGATCCCGTGATCTATGTTTCTGGTCCAAGTACCCCGCTCAAAATTACTCATCCATGCCAAAGGATGGGAAATGGTTAATTGGTTCCAGCACAGTAAAGAAAAATAAACTTTTCCTTCTCATAGAGATTGGTTTAGCTGTCAGGCTTGAAAAAAGGGGGCTCCAGAGAAGCAGGAACACTTAAGGAGTAGTGTGACAGGGCAAGCTCCTCTCTCATCTTAAGTTCCCTCACAATGCCTCTTGCTTGTCAGCACTCTGAGTCCCCATCACAATTCCTGTGCAGCACTTCCAACTACAGTGTCCTTCAGCCCCTTCTCCAGGGAGAGGAAGCAATTTCAACAGCCAGAGACCTAGCTTCCCGTGGGATATGTTAGCACCTCCTCCCCTTTGTACCGCCTTCCTGTGCTTTTAACTAGCCCTCCCCTCCACCCCCAAGCTTATGGTATAATTAGCTTTGGCTCATCAACCCCCACTTTGTTTAGGCAGTTAAGAACTCTGCTACTCCATCAGGCTTTTCCTGGTGCAGTAAATTACTGGTTAAGTGATCAGAGTGCTGGCTTAGTACTAGCTCTCAGCAGTCTGTCACAAGTGGATAAAAAGGAATTGCCTGGGTGGTTTGGGGAAAGTTCTCTTTCTGGTTGGAAGTAATGGAGATTTCCCCACACTACTAGAGGACTTGTAGGTTTGTGTACTGAAGCAACAGATCAGTTTTGAAAATTGGGTGCCTGTGGTTTGGTACCTAATCCTATATTTAGGCATGCAAATAAGTGGATTTTCCAAAGAGCTGAGAACCTACAGACCCCATTGATATCAATGGGATCAGTTCTGTTTCTCAGCCAAATTCATCATGGGTATAACACTAATATTTATAGACTTGCATAGAGAATGACTGATATTATTCTGCAGGTGCTCAACATCTCTGAAAATCAAGTCATTTTTATATTTAAGAAGAAAATATGGATTTAGGTACCTAATTTTAGGCACCTACATTTTGAAAATTTAGTCAAGGTTTATTTTCTATCCTGCCAGGTAGTGGAAAAGGCTTTGAGTCAGGGAACTTGGTACATCATACCGATGGCTATATTCAGTTCCTGGCAATCATTTCACAGTGCGTCAGCACAGTCTCTGTCAAATAAGCGACCACCTACACTTCTATCTCTAATATGCTATATTGAAACAGAGCTGTTACAACTGACCAGAACTATTATATTCAAATCACTAATAAATGAAGTAACAGTGTTAAGTAAGTAAGAAAAATAAGGACTCAGAAGGTGGTCACATCTCACTACCGAAATTATATATAAATAAATGAGATGCAATAAATTGTCCTAAGTAAAATTTAAAGATGAAAAGTATAAACACAACAATTCCCTGTGAATGCTTCTGTGAACATTATGCTACTAATCTAGTCTAACACACTCTTCTAAAAAAAATGTAACATTCATGTAATTTACTAAGAAAGTGTAGTCAATGCCAGCAATTTCAATTTAAAAAACTCCTTAGATAGGTTCATATCTGTTGTGCTTACAAAATTATTAATTAATTGTCCTGTGGAAAACAAAATAGTATAATAAGTGTTTAAAATTCCCCACGATGAAGACAAAGTTCTCAGCTTTTCTACAAACCATTTTGAAACTTAGCAAATAAGTCAGCAAGGGGGACAGCATCTATTACAGGCCCAAGCTGTACAATCCTTTCATTAGCGAGCATTTACAGATATAAGTAACGGATTTAGAGTAAGGCAAATTACTCTATATATTTTGTATATAAGCGTACAATATACACTGTATATTGACCGTTACCAAGAATATTAAGCTTGGTTTCATCTGTTTCTTTTTTCTCTTGATGCCACAAGATGCTTTAGCAGAATAAGTGTCTTTAATCCATACACTGAAAAGAACATATTTCTCTGCCGTCCACTAAACCATTTGCTTTTAGCAACTCTTGGGGATACGAAACCCTCTGAGCCAAATTCATCTCTGTTATAACTTTGCTGGCATTAATGGACTTCCAAAGGCAGTACATTTGGTCCCCGGTAGCATTACTGAACAAAATCCAATCATTTCAGAGAGAAAAGCCTGATAGGCTGTTGGTGTGCAGAGCCTGAGAACATTGCCTAACTGCTGTCAAGTTTTAAGTGGGGTGGGGGAGGTTTTAAAGGAGGATAATGTGGTAGCTTTGCAGATGTTTACAAGGAGCTCCAGCCAATCATGTGGAGCAGCCTGGAAGAAAGCTGCTATTTGAAAATTTAATTAGTGGACCATGGCAGATGGCATCATGGACCAGTCAGAGGTAGGAGTTGACATCTTGATAGAGAATGAGATATGTGGATGTATAGGTCTGTATTCCCCTTCTTTGGATTTCTTTACTTTAGAAGTTGTGTAAATAAAAAACAACAAAACAAGCTCACATACACACACAATAAAACCACCACCAGAGGTAATCAGTATTATCTTTGCAGTTTCTTCACATTGGCTCCTCCAGTCAATCTGCATTTTCTGGGTATAATTTCAGAGAACTCACCCTCATCTAAGGCCTTATACTGGCCAGACATTATGTAAGCTGATTGAATAACTGTCTGGATCGGATGAGATGGATTGATATATTGGATGCCAGCATACTCAAAGCACCGCAGCCTAAACTACTTAATTATCTTTCCTAATGGCCTCACATACAATCTGAATGAGAGGTGAAAGGATAAAATTCTGCTAAAGCCCACACAAAAAAGTCATTGGGAAAATGAGTTATAACTCCTTACAGCCCTCCTGACCCCTTGGAGAGGAGATCCATTTAAATATAATTTCATTTATCCCTGACTCCTTGCCCAGGATCAAGGCAATTAAGCAGATAACCAACTGATCTGAGTCCTGATTGGCAGCAGCCCAAGAGCCTAAGAAAACTCAGACCCACAGAATCATCTGTGGTGCTTCACCACTGATGAAAAGTAGGAAGGCATCACGGAAATTGGGGATTATGGGGGAGCCAGGACAAGCCCTATATGCCCTCTGTTGTCCTCTTGCATTTGAATTTAGCATTCTAAATTATGAGATGTGACTCAAGATACAACACAACACATAGCATGGGAGAGTACTACATTCAAACAAAGAGTGAACAGGAAGATAGTATATGTGGTAAGTATGGCACTGGAGATGTACAAAAACTCTAGGCTTATGTATCAAGTAAGAATCTGTCAGAATTAAAGCTGGTAGAATGTTATTAAAATTGCAGTAAAGTTGTAGTGCCTGAACCTTCGTAATGCTCAAGAACAGATGACAGCAACTCTCTTGCACTAGTCTCTACTACTCATTGTAATGGGGGACACTCACCTCAAGTGCCTCTGGCTGCTGCATGCAGCACTGTAGTCCTCTTTCTACTCCTGGCACCCTCTGTATGTTGTCAACTTCACTTAATGGGTTTTCAGTAGTTCATCCCTTCAGCCAGATCACACAGTCAAAAATAAACCCCTTCTGGGATAGCAAAGAATCCAACTATCTGTCTACCCTCACCAGGGTCTTCAGCCCCAACGCTGGACCCTTTAAATTCAGCCCTTCACTTGGTCTTCCCAACAAGCCTTGTCCTCTTTATGGGGTTTACACTCCCAGTGAGTCTTGTCCCATTTTCAGGGTTTACACCACTTCACTGGTGGCCAGTGGGGGAACCCAGGCCCTCCTACTACTCCAAGTTCCAGCCCAGGCCCTCCATAAAGAGCAGCCACATACCGCTCATTTCAATTTGTTGCTGCTGTTTCCCTGGGCCTTTTCCTACTTGCCCTCTTTATCTTCACACCTCACCACAGGGCTAAAGTTCTCAGGGCCTCTCTCCCCCAGTTTAAGCAAATGCAGCTAGAACCAAACACTGGTTGTCCCTCAAGCTCCTTTGGCCAGAGTAGCACACCCACCCATGTCCTACCGGTCCCTTCTAAAGCCCTGCATCTCCTTTTATCTGAGCTAGCTGGGCTCAGGCTGTCTGCTTCAAGGCAGCCCCTCTAGGCAGGGCTGAAGGACTCACTTTGCTTTTCCTTTCCTGGGTAGGGTGTAGTAGGACTGCAGAGCCTCCAACAGGGGACCATGAAAGACTAGTGCACTCCAACAAACTCATGTTAAGAGTAAGATATGTACATTTGTGTTACGTAACTCTCACACAGCTGGGACAGACCCCATAACAACAGGAGTCATTAATCTTTGCTGAGTTTCAGCTATAGAAACACAGCTGACAAAATAAATGTATCAAGTGTATTATACTGGATTTTATATGCTTAGTTTTGGTACTTTTGCACTGACTTGCTAATTTTCAAAGTTCAGTAATTCACAATAAGTGTCCCAATCATTACCGTGTGCTGATGTAATTCAACAAATTGTGTTGTATATTATATTTTAAAAGTCAGAATGTTCAAAAATGTGACAAACTCTGAGTGGATTTCACTTTTTTTTTTTAACAAGGTCACATCAAAAATGCTGTCATCTCTGACATTTCTTGGTTTGTCACATTTGCTGAGGTGAAAATTTCCAAGTGGCTCCAGATGTGATTTTTGGGAGCTGTGCTAAACATGAACAGAGTCAAAAGAAATTCTGAGTACTCAGCATCTCTGAAAATCAGGCCCAAATTCTTTTGAATTTGGGCATCCAAAATCATAGGCCACTTTTGTAAATGTTGGCATGAGGACAAATTCTGCTGAGAGAGCTGCAAGTCAGCTCTCCCTTTATGTGCAGAATGAATAACTGAAGAGATGATAATTGGTATGCTAGAAGCCTTAAGAGCTCCTTTGATGACTGGTCAGACACATTTTCCTGCTACTGGGTGCAATGGAACATGTAGATGGATATTAATTCTTTTCAGTGTCTCACAACACAGAAAAAATTAAATCCTTCATGACCCTTCCAGACACAAACGTAGAATTCTTTAAAATCTCAAGCCAGTTGTGGATACTCTAATACCACAAAGAGAAATAATTTCTGCATTAGGTGCCTTCAGCTAATATTGAGTCCAGTGGAAAGAAAGAATTGGAAGTCTGGTTTGACACATAATCAGAAAGAAAACATGGCAACTCCTGCAAGAACGAGATACATAACAGAGTGCTGGAGCCAGTGGGAAGTTGCAGCCTGTCACCTTTTTTCCTGTTTTGCTTTTCATTCACATAAATGACAACTTATTTAACATGTTCCTTTTGAGCAATTTGCTTATGGTTTAAAATGCATGGCGATTCAGACACATTTTGTATAAGTGACAGCTTGTCACAATTCAAATTGGGATGGAGCAAGGGAGGATGGAACTGCTGGCACATGTTGCATAGTTAATGGCTCATTGCCTATCAGATAAATGTTTATGTTTTGTGCTATGTTGTGTAGTGCTGGAGAATAACACAGAAAACAAAAAAAGGTTCTGTCACCCAACATAGACTGAAAGATGTAAGCTTTTTCAGAGCATTCCCTCCAAAATCACTTCAATTAAGTACTTGCCATTGCAGCAAAGCTGGGCTTTGTCCCTAGGAAAGGGGAAGGCTTGGGTGGATGAATAATCAGAATAGACAACAGGCTCAATAGCTACAAAATGAGTAAAATAGTCAGCTCCTGCAACTCAAGCCCCGAGGCTTACTTCTAGAACAATTCTATCTCACAGTGATGCACTACAGGAGCAGTTACATTTTCCAATGAGTTTAATATTTCATATTTTTTGTATCACAACTCATTTTTATGTCTCAGATAGAACACCAAAACAAAATACAAAGACAAGGAAAAATATGACATACATGATCCACGTAGAAGCTCTTTGAACTATCCTGGTCCATCACACCCAAGCAGTTGCATAATTTTCTGTATTAAACCTTTCTGCTATTATGCAAATCTTTACATGCTGCATTAGGTCCTCCAAATAGAAGTCACCGAGCTTGTTATCTGTATACTTTTTTGGTTGAGATGCAAGATGGAATTTTCCAAGAGGTGTGGAGTGCGGGGTGCATGCGTGTTTTTACTGAAAACCAAAAATAACTACAAACCAGATAATCAGTGACCAAAACACTGACTCATAACACCACTCAACATTTCACATGAGATTTCCAACAGTATACCAGATTAAAAGACACTACCTTTATTGTAACAAAACTTAGACAATTCAATTTTTACAAGGTGGGTAAAGCTGCATTTTTTAACAAAGTATCTCTGCATTCCTGTTAAAACAATTATTTAAAAAGTAAAGTTTCCTTCTCCCTGTTCTGCCTAGTCAGGCTACACTGCCAAAAATATCAGACAGACAATGTCAAACCCAGAAACTAAGAATAAACAAACTCAGGCTCAGGCTCCATTGCCTCCTGTAAAGATAGTCATGGAAGGGAGTCTGGAAGAATATTTCCCTGAAGAAGCACTTGCTGAACTTCCTCTATACTTTTCTATTGAGGAGCTGCAGGAGGTTCCTCTCCTCATGAAAGAGCCAGCTGCTCTTTCTCCGAACATTGAGGATCAGCAGGAAACTGGACCATCCACATGGAGGTCTCAGGATTCTGTATTGGCCATGGGATTTCTTGCCTCTTTCTTTTGCTTGCAGGAAGTTTAGCTATAAGTTGGCAGCTGCCCCAGAACCCTTACGTAATGGTGTTTTCCAGGAATAAAGTCATCGCCACACAAAAGAGACTACCACAATCTGGGACTGTATTCCATTTTGCACAGATTCCATACCAGACTTCAGGAGTGAGTGGGGAGAGAAACCACCTTTCCTCCTCCTGTTCCTAGCTCCTCTTTTCCACAAGGCACAAATTTGGTACGCTATGTAGGAGTCTCCTAAAGGCACTAGGAGGAGAAGGGATGTTACTGCAGATTCAATGGACCCCTCCTTCCACACACTAAGGCCAAATCTGCACTGGGGGAGGGAGGTCAACCTAAGATACGCAACTTCAGCTACACAAATAGCATAGCTGAAGTCAATGTATCTTAGGTCAACTTATCACAGCATCTTTATGGCAGCAAGTCGACCACTGCCGCTCTCCCCGTCGACTCCGCTTTCACCTCTCACGGCAGTGGAGTCTCTAGATGAGATGCAATAAATCGATCCCCAGTAAATAGATCACTACCCATCGATCCGGCAGGTAGTGTAGACCTGGCCTAAGAGTCAGATCTACGTAAGGATGGGTCTCCTCACACACAGGTCATAGGAGAAATACGGGATAAATGTGAACCTTATTTAAAATTTGGTTTGTAGCTGCCTAAAACTACTACTTTTCTGCTCTGTTAGTTTTAATAGAATTCATTCATTTTCCTTTCATGCTAGGGTATACCACCTCCCATCTCTTCTTGGCAAAATGAGTACTCCATTGCCTTTCATAAAAATCTGAATTGTCTAGTATTTTTCAATTTTGTATGCAACAATTCATACATGAAATGTGCAAAATAAAATGTGAAGAACATAAAATTGAGTGACCAAAGTTTCATTGTATTATCACTGTTTCCTAATGTTTCTGAGAGTAATGATAGAAAATTCACTACAAAGAGGAATTATTGTAATACACACTGGCATTTGGCAGTGTTGTTCTTTTTTATGAGGGGATGAACTGTTCTATTTGTTTTTTCCCACTAGGTGGCAAAGTTGACCACAAAACAACTGCCAATTCTTAACTATTTTGTCTTAATTAGAGCTGAAACACATATATTTGGGAAATTCAAAAAGTTTCACTGAAAACATTCAGCAAAATTAAAAAGTATACTGTAATTCAAAAAACCTGAAGAGTTACTTGTAACACTGACTACAGTCTGGCAATAATATTGAATTACTTAAAGAATATATAAATAATATAAAGTTTTCTTTAAGTTTTATGAATTGTTTAGCTGGGCTGGACAACTTTTAGATGACATGGAAGACCTATAAATCTGTGCAACAGTTAACCTATATAGTCACATAGATATACAAATTTTAAGGCCACAATGAAACACTAATCTATAATAAGCTATTCTGTCCTGCAAGCCATAGGCTTTTGCCTAATAATTCTTGAAATTAAGGGCACTAGTCTTCCCTACTACATAACTCTGCAGAATCAAACCCAATAACCTGTCATTTCATTATAGCATATATTTTAAAAACACGTCAGTCATGTAACCTAATTACTGTGACCATCATTCTCTCTTCTCCTTTTCCCTCCTCACTGTTTGTCAAACTCATTTGTTCCGTTGTCTTTTGAAATAGATTCTAAACTCTACAGGGCAGAGTCCATGTCTTCCTACGTGTTTGTACAGTGCCTAGGCACAGGGGACCATGAACTTGACTGGAGTTTTTGGGGGCTATCACAACAAAAATAAAACAATAGCAATACTAAACAGTCATAATAATAATGCAATGCTAAATACTTGAAATATACCATTCTAATCAATCCTCAAACTCACTGTAAGTATATTTGTGGCACCTTGGAGACTGCCACAAGTATTCCTCGTTTTCTTTATGGATACAGATTAACACGTCTGATAATCTTAAACCTGTAAGTATATTGTGGGCCAGACTCTGCCTGGCCTTTACTTATGTTCACAGCAAAGGAAAGGATATAAGTAAGTGGCCTTCTCTTCTTGATTTCAACTACAGTAAATTGCATATTCAACTGGAAAACTGTTCCACTGACAATTTGGCATCCAGCTTTATAAGTTATATTGTTTTCTCCTTAGTGTAAAAAGCAGTGGAAAATCAGATGTACATTTTCATTGTTCTAGTACTTACGTCCTTTCAAAACATATATAAGGACATTAAAGCTTCATTTTATGAAAAATATAAATAAAAAGAATAGCCTCTCTAAATATGGCACCATTACTAAATGAATAATAAATTTGTTCCAAAATCAAACGCATGAAGCTTAACAAAATGTTTTGCAAAGCTGCCAAAATTATTAAGAAGATACTGGGAAGTCTCTATCACATGTTTTGAAAAAGTAAACACAAGTAATCTAAAGAAATTAAAAATAGCTTTCCTTTTACAGAAGTTTCAATAACTATCAAAGTTTTGTTTTAAATACTTCCCATCACCACCACGCTTTTTTGACTCTTGAGCAAAGGTAATCTAATATACTTTTTTCTTCAATCATTCTTTAGCTAGCAGGAAACCTTACGTAAAGCACAGAGAAGTTCAGTTGTGATGCAGAACCAGTACTTCTCTAGACTACTCAAGGAGATTCCTTGGTTTTTCTCTTGTATAAAAAAACCTCACAGCTTCTTGTTCTTGTAAATAAAGTAATCTATAACTTTACATTATTTTCCTAGTATGTAAAATGAACTCATCAATACAATATAATACAATACCCCATTCTCTGAGGGTGATGTGATTGTTCTAAAACTTTAGCTTAGAAAAGTCAAATGTTCACTTGGAGAGAAAGCTTATCAAGACAGTGGTCTTTGAAACTTCTATGCTCTAGGAGAGGGGTCTGCAACTTTTCAGAAGTGATGTGTTGAGTCTTCATTTATTCACTCTAATTTAAAGTTTCGTGCACCAGTAATTCATTTTAACCTTTTTAGAAGGTCTCTTTCTATAAGCCTATAATATATAACAAAACTATTGTTGTATGTAAAGTAAATAAGGTTTTTAAAATATTTAAGAAGCTTCATTTAAAATTAAATTAAAATGGAGAGCCCACTAGACTGGTGACCAGGACCTAGGCAGTGTGGGTGCCACTGAAAATCAGCTCGCGTGCAGCCTTTGGCACGTGTGCCATAGGTTGCCTACCCCTGCTCTAGGACTACCAACCCTGCAACATACTGTGTGGTAGATTTAAGGGAGTAGCACTATAAAACAGCCCACAACTCTGGCTGGTGTTTGCTTCACCGTAGTTTGGCTTGAGTAATCTATTCCCAGCACAGCCACCAATTTGTTCTGTCATTTTGGAGAGAAAAACACTTCTCTGCATCTCAGACTTTCATTCTGTAAAATGCAGATAATGATATTTTCCTATCTTTAGCAAGTGCTTTGCAATCTATGGATAAAAAGCACAGTGAATTATTATTAATAGAGGACACTCCAGGGAGATGCTGAGCAAAGGGGTCTCAACTCCCAATGTCTTCATGCTTTCACTGGGAATTGAGGGTACATAGCACTTCTAAATACTGGGTCTTTAAACAGCTTCCCTTAAGGGCACACAGGGAGTCCTAGGTTTGGAAATCAGGTGTGTTATCTCATTCTTCTAACACATACTGCACCATTTGATGAGCAGTTTAAAAAAAATGTAAAAGGAAAAGGAGTCCACCACTAAGCAATACAGTAAGGCTAATAGTTTTGGATCCCCCATATAGGAGCTCAAGAGAGTTGAGTGCCCAGAGAGTTTTAAACCTGGTGTGTGGTCAAATCCACATTGTCAGAACCCAGTGGCTTCAGCACTTCAAGGGACAGGGTGGAGGTCTGCAGGATGAGTTCCAAAACAGTATTATCGGAGTGCCCAGGGTTACTAAAGATGATCATAAGGCAGGGGCACACCTAATGCAGAGCTGGAAGTTAAGGTGCTCAAAGAGCAGCTCCTCACTGCCTGCTCTGCAGTCTGTGAAGGATAAAAACGGTCAATACCACGGAGTCAGTATCACCAACCCCTTACACACAGGGAGGCATGGATCAGCATTCATATCGTGTTTCCTGGCAGTACCCACCTTGGGTGGGAAAAGCTAATGATCCAGCCAAATTCAGTGATGAATCCTGGTCCCATTTCACCTGAAGCCCATTGTGCGTATAAGAAGAGGACCCACTGACACAGGGTTGAAGGAGGCCTCAGTGGGGCTGACTGAAATTTTTCTATTGAAACACTATCTGTGGAAATCAGGGATTTCAAATTAATGACATTTTTGCACAAAATGACTGTTTGCCTCAATTTTTTTTATTTTTTCCTAGAAAACCAAAATTATAAAAAATGAAAATTTTCAGTTTTCACCCAAAATATTTCAGTTACCAAACACTGAAAAATGTTTTGTTTTGGGTTTTTCAAGAAAAGTCAATTTTTACACTGAAAATTTTGACAAAAAATTATTTGTTCTTGCTGAAGTTTTTTGCAAGAATCCCCTCTCCCCACCCAAATAAACAATTTTCTACTACAATTTTCAGCTATGACAGGGATGTGTACACAGAGTAGCATATCACTGCAGGGCTAGAAAGCACCTTGAGACACCTTGGAAAAATGTTCCATTGCTTATAGTTAGGAAGTTTTTCCTGATATCTAACCTGAATTTCCCTACACATGAGACAACAGAGAGAAAAGAAGCAGCAAGCCAAGACTCAGAAGAGGACTTCCCTAATCTCCCTGAGGCACAGTTCACACGCAGGTGAACATGCACTTCTGAATACATCCAACCCTTCTGTGATGTGCTAAATAAGTTGATCCAGAGGAGCCACATTCTCTTCATCCCAGTCAGAATTATCACTGTACTCCACATACTACATTGATGGGGCTATATAACAGCCTAGGGAGACAGATAGATATCATCCTTGCCATTGAGTCCTTTGAAAGGTCCCATCAATCTCTCAGTTTGCTGCCTCTGTGTGCCCACCAGATTTCTAAATCCTAAGATCTTCAGGCATCAGATCACATCAGCTTCCATATGGACAGGCAAACCGGACATCCAATAATGCAGGAAGTTTATGCCGTGGAGAACTATCCACCTGTACAAAATATTGCACATATATAGCCATCTGAGGAGACCAAAGAGGGAAAACGCAGGCTGCAGAAATTGATAACACCATGAATATAAGGGCTGTATGTGACAAAAAAAACTGGTACAACTGTGAGGGCTAGTTCCCAAGAATCATGCTATAGCTACGACATCCTGCCATTGCTCCCCACAGCATTTCTCTGATTTCCAGACTGTTGCAGGGTACTCGGGGTCCCGTAGGAACGAGGTACACACACAGCTGCTGAATAAAAGTGGCACACCTGCAACGGGGGCTCCCTTCGTTGCTGCCACTGAGACGGGGAAAGCCCGACACACCGGAGCAATGCTCGAGGTGAAGCCCACCACGTGTGGGAACACAGGCAGAGAAATAACAGGAACATTTACATCTCATGCATACCTCATGAATAACTAATACCTTGTTTTTGTCTTATTAGTAGTACATAATGCAAGCAGGTGTCTCATTAGTATTGCACAAGGCGAGCAGGCACTGAAAACCGGACAGCACTGGTATGCAAAATATGTAATAACAAAGCAGCAACTGATAACAGCAGCGTGACTGATAATACACTTTCTTTCCCTGGAGTCGGGTGGGGAGAGCGCTCCTAGCTGCCCACCGTTACAATTTCTTCCGGCATCCTACACAGACCTAGACCATATTTTCTGCTTTGTACAGAGGGGGTTTGAGTGTGCTTGCCAGGCACTCAACCACCAAGGGGGTGTTATTTATGTAATTATGGGGTCAACATATGTATCTGTGTAATTAGACATCTTCTTTCCCCTCTCATTCTCTCTGTCAACTCCCCATCACCTCTTTGTGCCTCAAATTCTGTGGTTTAGCCACTCTCCTACGATGCTGAAAATTAGCCTTTTATACCACTCACTTCTGTGTCCAAGCCTCATTCTACATATGTTAGTTATATCTAATGACCCTTTACACTGAACTGTGAAAATTCCATGAAACGCTATGTATTGTGTTTTCAGGCAATTTGGATACAATACTATTCCTGCACAAGTGCCCCATGAGGGATTGCTGATGTACCTCGAAGAACGTTAGTGCAGGGCATAGTGGGGAAAGCAATCATGTTTAGAAAAAGGGAGAGCAGCAGTGCTTGAAGGGCACAGTATTGTGCAGCAGTAAGCTTCTAAAAATCGCAGAGTTTGTTTCCTACCTAAGGAGGAGCAAACAGACAGCTTGGGCAATCTATATCGATGACAATTTTTTTAAAAAAAGCATTGCTGACATTCTGCATTGAAAATTTCCCTCCTTGTTTGAGTATGTCAAACTGGGCACCCTGGTGCTCTACAGAGCAAACAGGAAAGTCCCAACACACCCAGTAAATTCTACAGTATGTGCATAAATAGGAATTTCCAGATGGCACTTCCCATCAACACTATTAAGACATCACTGGCATATTAAGTAATGAAATTCTTATTTCCTGCTACCGCCAGCTTTTTCCACCACCAACTCTTTGCCAGTAGGAATTCGGATGGCGCCAAAGTACTTCATTTGAAATGAAAACCTTTCAAATCTTTGCAGTCCTATTTCCTTTTAGACTTGATATTGATGTCAGGAAGCTCTTGCCTGTTGAGACAGATTGCATATACGATTACTTACGACTGACTAATCTTGGCTTCTAGGTTTTGGATGCAGTATTGTTTTGATAACACACTCATCTGAAATTCAAACAGACTCTCTGACAAGGCTCGAATGTAGAAATCTAATAGTAGAACGTGAGAAAAGACAGTTACCTTTTTCCTAACTGATGTTCTTCTAAATGAGTTGCTTATGTTCATATGGCGTGATATAAGGGGCACTGCCGGCTCCAACCCTCGATCCCTTCTTACCAGAAACTCCAACGGTGGGAAGGAGGGTGGATCATGGAATGGACATGAGCAACACATCTTGAAGAACACCAGTTATGGAAAAAATAAGTGGGTTTTTTTCATCGAGTGCTTGCTCATGTCCATTCTATATTAGGTGACTCCCAGACAGTACCTCTGGAGGTGGGTAGATGTTCACAGACATGTAGATTGCGACACAGCTCTGCCAAAACCAGCTTTGTCACTGGCCTGCTCAGTAATGGCATAATGAACGGTAAACATGTGGACAGAGGACCATGTTTTGGTTCTACTGATGCCCTGGATAGAGTTGTGCACCAGGAAGGCTGCCACTGTTGCAGGGACCGCCTCCGGAGCCTGGCATGGTGGACCATGTAAGTGCATACTGCCTTGTGGCCCAGCAGGTGGAGACAGACCCTGGCTGTAGTCAGAGGGAATGTGGAGAGTTCTACAATGAGGTTTGTCAATGCGTGGAACCTTTCCAGCAGCAGGAATGCCGTGGTGCAGGTCGAGTTGAGGACCGCTCTGAAGAACTCTATCCTCTGCACTGGCACTAATGTTGACTTTTTGTCATCTATCAGTAGGCCCAAGGAGTGGTATGTGGCTTGCAGTACCATGACATCCCTTTGGACTTGAGACCTGGAGCTGCCCTTGATGAGCCAGTCGTTGAGGTATGGGTAGATCTGGATATCTCGGCGCCTGAGGTAAGCTGCTACCACTGACATGTACTTGGCAAACACTGTTGGTACTGTCTCCATGTTGAATGGCAGGACCTCAGACTGGTGGTGGTGAGGCCCCACCGCAAACTGGAGGAAGCACCTGTGTCCTTGAAAGATCGTTATGTGGAAGTATGCATCCTTCGAGTCAAGGGCCACATACCAGTCTCCTGGATCCAGGGAGGGGATAATAGAAGCCAGGGAACCCATGTGCAACTTTAGCTTCTTTAGGTACTTGTTGAGGTCTTGCAAGTCCAGGGTGGGTCGTAAAATTCCCCTGGCCTTTGGGATTAAAAAGTATCAAGAATAGAACCCCTTGTTCCTGTACTCGAGAGAAACTTCTTCCACCACACCCAGCTATAGTAACCCATTTACCTCCTGCGTGAGGAGATTCTCGTGAGAGGGGTCCCTGAAGAGGGACAGAGAATGCGAGTGGGAAGGGGACATAGAAAGGAATGGGAGGATGTAGTCCTGTTCCACTGTGCTGAGGACCCATCGGTCCAAGGTTATAGTCATCCAGGCAGGGACGAAGTGGGAAAGATGGATCCATGGAATAGTCTAGTGGTCTTGGGCACACCCTCAAAATGACCGTTTGGCCCCTGCTTATTCTGGATTGAGCCTGCCTAAGCAGAGGTGGAGATGAGCAGTTCCAATGGCACTTGTAACCCTTGGATTGTTTATGGGGCTGATTCTGCCAAGGCTGGCTTCCCAGGCCCTGCAACTGCTGCGGTTTGAATTGCTTATGCACCGGGCCTGGGATGTAGAGACCCAGGGTCTTGAGGGTGGTGCGGAAGTCCTTGAGGCCATGCAATTTGCTGTCTGTTTGCTCCACAAATAGAGCCCAGTCATTGAAGGGAAGGTCCTGCATAGACTGCTGGGTCTCAGTGGACAGCCCAGAGAAGAGCAGCCAAGAGGCTTCCCACATGGAGATAGCAGAAGCCTTGGTGCGGGCAGCAGCATCAGCAGCATCTGACACTGCCTGGAGGGCTGCCCTGGCTACAGTCATGCCTTCATTGAGGATTGCTTGAAACTCCTCGGAAGCCTTAGGGAGTGACCCTTCAAACTTGGCCGTGGCTTGCCACACGTTGAAGTCATATTGGTCAAGGAGGGCCTAATGGTTGGCTACTCTCAGCTGAAGGCTGGAATAAATCTTACATCTGAAAAGATCCAGCCTCCTGAAGTCTTTATTTTTGGGGGTGGTTCTGGGTTGTCCTTGCCTCTCTTGTGGTTAACTGCTTTGACCACAAGGGAATTGGAGGCTGGGTGGGAGTATAAGTACTCATGCTCCTTGGTTGGGTGAACCCCCAAGGATTCCACATGTACCCTGGTGCCAGCCACTGTGCTTGGGGCCATGGGACAGGTTTTGGTGCTGATAATGTAGTTGGCACCGCTAGTAGTAGGCCTTGTCCCACAGTCAGGAAACTTCACTCTGAGCCACAGCTACCAGCAGAGCAGTCGGAACCGGGTGTTTAGGGTTATTGGGGGTGCTGGTTGTGTTGTTGTGGGGATGATTTTTAAGAACTGTGGCAGTTGGACCAAGTAATGCACTAGCTATGAAGTCTCCCTTATACAACTGCTGAAATTGTTACACGCAAATTAGATGTAGAGTATGGGTGGTGATTGGTTGATTTATTTCTGTTATCACATTGGTCTAACACTCTTGGCATAGCATATATATGCCGTGCTGCCCCACAGGTATAACATGTAAATTCCCAATGGCTGACAATTTATAAAAGCTAGACAGTAACAGACTGTGAATCCCAGTGATGAATGAACCTGGTGATATTCTGAACAATAAGAGTTCTCAGCCATGCTGTAGCTGTTCTTATATCTTCACAATGACTCTTCAGACATTCTAGGCTTTAGAACTACACAGAGAGTGACAATCCTGGAATCTTATTATGTAGATAAAATACTCACTGACCCGTGACTCTCTGTTGTTATTCTTTATTATTTTATAATGCTCATAAGTATGTGAGGTACTTGAGATAACACAAATCCTGCTCTGCAAAATTCACAGTTTAAGAACCTGATTATTTCCCTTAAACTGAGCTGTATATCACACATGTAGTCTTGCTGAAATCAGATCATCAGGATTAATGCCTACTTTTTATGATACATATCATCTAAAGACATTTTGACTTCCTCTCTTCCATAGGCAACTCAATCTGTATTTTTCACTTACAAAAATAGTCTCTCTTGACTATCTGCACATATTTTGTATTCCTGCCTTCCTGTATCTTTGTGGAAGGCTAGAGATGTATTTTGTTCAACACTTTGATGTTTCCAGTAACAACATGGAGTAAGTCTACTGGCCGAGTCTGAGTCCTAATCCTGGGGTTAAGAATACTGCACAAGCAGCATGCTTAGCTCTAACATCATTCAGTTCAAGGAACAGAGCTAAAATTATTTGGCGGGAGCTGCAGCTAGCTCTTCTTGGCTAGGGTCACAAGGATGTGGGGTGGGACTGGGCAGGGGTAAATTGAAGGGAATACAACAAAGTTGGGAGGTCTGGTTAGACATCCAGTTCCTACTAGGAGTCCAGGGAGCAGCAAAAGCTAAGTTAACCCCTTTCCATTTATGGCTAGGAGATTGCACTTCTTCCCCCACCCCCCGTACTGGTCATCCATATCTTTGTAATCTTAAAATTAGACTGCTGCAGTGTGTGTTACATGGGGCTACATCTTCAATGTATCTGGACACTGCAGCTAGTACATTCAGTGGTTTAGTCTTGCTTTTCATCATCTGCACTGACTGCCCATTGGTTTCCAGGTTGATTTTCTTAGATTCCAAGGCTAGGAGGGACTATTATGATCAGGTAATCTGACTCATGTATAACACAGGCCACAGAACTTCACCAAATTGATTCCTGTTTAAACTGGAGTATACCTTTTAGAAAATAATCCAGTCTTCATTTTAAAATAACTAATTCATCACAACCCTTAGTAAATAGTCCCAATATTTATTTACACTCACTGTTAAAAGTTCACTCTTTATCTCCATTCTGAAGTTGTCTAGCTTCAACTTCCAGCCATTAGATCATGTTATACCTTTCACTGCTAAACTGAAGAGCCCATTATTAATTTTTTGTTCCCCGTGTAGAGGAACTGTAATCAAATCTCTCCTTAATTTCTTTATATTAAGCTAAATAGTCTAATCTTCTTGGATCTATTATTAAAAGGAACGTTTTCCAAGCCATAAATCATTCCCATGGCTCTTCTCTAAACCCTTGCCAGTTTATCAACATCCTTCTTGAACTTTGGACATAGTATTCTTATAGTGGTCACACCAGTGCCAAATACAGAAGTAATATAGCCTCCCTACTTTTACTCAATATTCCTCTGTTTATACATCCAGCGATTGCATTATCCCATTTGGTCCCAACATTGCACTGGAAGCTCATGTTCAGCTAATTATCTCCTATAGCACCCATGTCTTTTTCAGAGTCATTTCTTCCCAGGACAAACTCCACCATCTTGTAAGTATGACCTATGTTCTCTGTTCTTAGATGTGTAATTTTACATTTGGCCTTACTAAAATGCATATTATTTGTTTACATCCAGCCTACCAAGCAATCCAGACTGTTCTGTATCAGTGATCTGTCCTCTTCATTGTGGTTGTGGAATGGATATGTGCAACACATCTCGAGGAACAACTATTACAAAAGGTTAGCAACCATTTTTTCTTATTCAAATATTGCACACATGCATTCTACTTTTGGTGACTCACAAGCAGGAGGAGGGATTGGAGCTCATACACACACAGACTGAAGTACAGCTTGTCCAATTTAGCATCATCTCTTGAGACCTGAGTGATAGCATAATAGGATGTGAAGGTGTAAACTGACGACCAGGTTGCTGCTCTAAAAATGCCTTGGATAGAGACTTGCACAATGTCGCGGCGGTCTTTTGCAATGTTGTGGAATACATGTTATGATCTTCCAGCAAGCAAATGCCTGGAAGATCATAACAAATACAGAAAGTTTTCCAAGATGAACTGTTTTTGTGAAGAAACTGGGAGACCCTTCATTCTGTCTGCTATGGCCATGAATAGCTGGGTTGATAATTAAAATTGTTTAGTCCTACATAGTACCTCAATTCCCTTCTAACATTTAAGGAGTCTAGCTGTTGGTGTGTGGTCTTGGGTAAAACACAGGTAGGTAAACTGATTAATTAATATGAAAGATTGATATCACTTTAGGGAGAAACATTGAATGAGGGTGTAAGTACACTTTGCCCTTAAAAAAACTGCATAAGGTGGTTCACAGCCCACAATGTAGCCACATTCCTGCACAAAGTTATAGCTATCAGGAAAGCCACATTCAGAGAAAGGTGTACTAAGGAGCATGTCGCCAGGTCAGGCGTTCTCAGACTTCATTGCACTGCGACCCCCCTCTGACAACAAAAATGACTACATGACCCCAGAAGGGAGGACTAAGGCCTGAGGCCACACGAGCCCTGCTGCTCCAGGTTGGGGGGCCAAAGACTGAGCCCCCTGCCCTGGGTGGGATGGGCAAAGCCTAGGTTTTATCGACCAACCTAGAGAAGACAATACCTGTGAGGGCACTGTGAGCACAGTGCTCAAACGATGGTGAATAAACAGAGGCAGTCAACTTGGATGAGGCCTGAGATGCAGCAGAGCATGTTGTATTACATACGTACATGAGCCCATATGACCAAGGAGCTTCATACAGTTGTGATTGGATAAACCTTGAGGTCTTCCAGACAAGAAACTGGTTTGGAATCTTGTGTCTGGAAGTATAGCGCTGGCCCAAGTAGAGTCCAGCACTGCTCCCATAAACTATCCTCTGCACTGCACAAAGGGTAGATTTGTCTACACTGATAAGTAGACCTAGAGCTTTAAAGGTTGTTGCATAAGTTGAATAGTGGAGAGAACCTGAGCCACTGATCTGCCCTTGACTAGCCACTCATACAGGTAAGGATAGGGTAGATCTGCACGGCTAATCTCCTCAGGAATGCTGCTACCACAGATATATACTGACACGTTAAAAAGGCAGCATAGTGAACTAGTAATGAGAGTGCTTCACTATGAATCTGAGAAACTTTCTGTGACCTTCAAATATTGACACATGAAAGTAGGTCTCTCTTAAGTCAAGGGTGACATACCAGGAAGGGAATAATGGAAGCCAGGGTGACCATGGGAAACATTATCTCTCTGAGATGTTTGTAGAGCTGATACAGGTCTAAAATGGGTGTCTGACTTCCCTTTGCTTTCAGGATTAAGAAATAATGGGAATAGAATCTCTTCCCTCAGAGACACTGCAGAACCTCCTCGATGGCTCCCACCTGGAAGAGATATTGAACCTTCTGGATTAGAAGCTCCTCCTAACAGAAGTCCTTGAAGAGAGATGAGGAGAAGGAAGAGTGGGTGTTAGAAATAAACTGGAGGGTATATCCCACTTCCACCATGCTTAATACCAAGCAGGCTGTGGTAATGCGGGACCAAGCACTGAGGAAGTAGGAAAGGCAGATTGCACTGTATTGAAAAGTTAAGGGAAAAGTCAACTTGGCACTGTAAAGTAAAAACAGCTTCTGTACTCAGTTCCTACTTAGATCTTAGTCCCACAAGCCTTCATGCAATAAAAGGATTATGTTCCAAAATAAGTGTAAGCAGGGGTTACTCAGGACTACTAATAAATTTATATACCAGGTGTGATTCTCTGCACTAAGTGGAAGATTCAGGCACATCAGTTTCTTTACTCATATGCACAAGGTACAGTGGGTGACATGTGGGAAGAGACTGAACACATCTAAGTGGTAAAAACTGAAATCCAATCCTTATCCAAATGAGAAAGTCAGATATGTCTTCTCCTTACTCCTACTACTAATAGTAGGCAAGAGGTAACATGATGGCCATGCAGCAGTTCTCTCAGTATTGTTATTATTCTTCATTAGAACTGGGAAGGAAATGTTTCCCACACCCCCGCACATATCCTTCTGTGTGTGCCTTTAAACACATTTAAAAGTTATTTCCATTATGTGCATTGGAAAGTTTTTGTACAGTTTATATGTAAGTCACTACAATTTCTCTATGGTGCATTTATTATATAAAGAGAGTTCTATGCTCCAGCAGGGCCCATGTTCTCCAACTTCTACTTCGTATGAAAAATTTTAAAAGCCAATAATTATGAAAAATTTGACAATTAGTTTCAAGCTCAGTCACAAGCAGAAAAAGAAATAATGGAACCTAAGACTAAAAGGGCAGAGGGAAAATGAGAGTGGAAAGTGTAGGTGAAAAGAGCAACATTTTATCCCCTGTTCCAGTTACTCAGATGGTATCTAATACTGAACATGCCCTATTTAATTTCAGCATTGGAAATGCTATCTAAGACAATTCAATCCATCATACCAAGTTCTCTATACTTATTATGTGACTGATCAGGCCTAAGAGCTTTACAAAACTTAAAAAGATAATACGATAAACATGAACTGTCATTAGGCTTCTAACTTAAACTGAGCAGAGAATAGATTTGATCTCACTTACACCCGAGGAAGTCGAGAATAATTCTATTGAATTCAAGGGAGTTACACTGTACAACAGGTAATTGACAAGAGAATCTCAATGATCACTCTTCTTACATCTCCAAATAATGTGAAAATGGAGACATTAAGGATCAGATTCTAGCCCACAGCTTTGCCCTCTTATGCCATCAGTGAAGCACAATGGGGACAGAACGATGCCCTGCCAGGGCAAGCAGAGATTCTCCAGACATAGGGAGGATTCCCTGCATGACATAAAGCTGGCAAAAGCCACTCAAAAGACTCAATTATTGATTTCTTCACTGATCATCTAAAGAAGAGTGATGTTATCAAAACACGATTTCCCCAATCTCTCTTTTAGAACAAGCTACACATGTGGCGTGAAAGTCATTCATATCTACCAGAGGTTACATAATATTAGAAGACTTTCACACAAAATGAGAAGGGGTCCATCATTTTATTGTCCTTCCTCAGAAATGGCTCAAGCCTCTCCCTGGAAATCACACATGTCTGAACCGTGCTCAGACATATCCCTGACTACCTCACCTCCCCACCTGAGAAATAAAAAATTTCTCCAAAGCAGGTGGATGACCACACTTCTGGATGCTGCTACATTTGGTTATATGCTGTTTACTATTCATCCTTCCCTTTGTGCAGGACAAAATGGAATGAAGAATATGGAAACTTTTGTGAGGCTGAAACTTGAGGACAATATAGAACACTATGAAATACACTTTGTCTTCATGCATTGTATGTCTGAGTCAAAACAGAATGTTGAATAGATTCCACTCAACAAAAGCCAGACTACAGACAGCTAAACTCCAGGAATCTACAATTTGCTCAGGATACAGCCGCTCACCTTCTGCAGTCACAAAAATTTATCTTTTGGTCCTGACACATGGATGTTCCCTGATAGAAAACCATGTGCACATACATCTCAGAAATGTAAAATTGCTTCTTTACTAACTAAGTTGGAGATGGGTTGGAGCATGGACAATGCATCTACAAATTATACAGTAGGGATATAAATATCATTTAAAAAGTTAACCGTTTAAATGATTAAAATCATATTGTTTAATTATTAACCAAATAATGGGAGAGGGTCTGGAGCTGCTCCAGCTAGCCTGGGGTTGAGGCTGGGTTCGCTCCAGTTGACCTGACGCTGGGGTTGGCAAGCTAGCACGGCTGAGGCTTCTCAAGGAGGCACAGCTGGTGCTGGGGCTGGCAGACCAGTGCAGCTGGAGTCAGCGGGCTGGCCTGCGGCTGGGGTTAATGGTTAGGGTGGATTAACTGGTAAGACTAAGGAGTACCGGTTAACCATTTAATATTTCATATCCCTACCATACAGATCCACTAGCTCATCTGCTTTGCTCACAGGAGTGGATAGTAGGCCACACCTGCTACTATAAGCTATAGACTACAACAGCAGTAGCAACCATGAAACAGCTGCATGTTCGCTGGAGAGCTCCTTTGGGGACTTGGGAAGGTTCTTTCTTCAGAGTCTCTTGTTAGGTTTCTCACACAAAACCTGCTTACTCAGGCTTGGAGATATGGCATATCAGGGGAAAATATTCAGTCCTTGAAAGTTTTGCTAATTATTAATTTAATTATTCTCTAGAGAGAGAAACAATAGCACCAGCTATTTTAAAAAAGCAGTATCTGGGGAACTGCAATAACTACTTTCCAGTTAGTTTCTGCCTCGCTGTTGTATCCAGTTGTTAGTAGACAGCACTAATTAGGATGACATATTACACTATACGTTGTTAGTTAACCTGCAATCTATATTCTCTGTTACAGACTGTCACAAGAAATCTAAATGGCACTTTATACACAGCAGCTTTTAATACACCATAGCAACAGGAGGAGACTGAAGTAAAATGGTTTAGTTTCTATAGCAACTATTAGATAGACCATCTGTAATCAAATGGATTCATAGCATGGGACACAAAATGGGCAATTTTGCGTAGTGGATGATTTTGTATTAAAACATACAGGACTTTAACATTTAACATTTAACTAGTGTAATATGAGCACATCTTATTTAGACTTTGAAATAATATCACAAGATATCTAGCTATGATACATAAACTTCAGTGAAAATGTCTTTTAAGTATTCAATTACTACTAAAATTAATTACTTCTGAATATAAAAACACTCAGCCCTATAAAAGTTAATGTGTTTCCTACTTCAGTGGATGTTTATAAAAACAAGTGCTAATAAATTACCTAGTGTCTTTATTTTCATTCTAGGGTGACCAAATGTCTGGATTTTATAGGGACAGTCCTGATATGTGGGGCTTTTTCTTATATACGCTCCTATTACTCCTCACCCCCGTCCCTATTTTTCAGACTTGCTGTCTGGTCACCCTATTTCATTCTCAAGATTCAAACATTGCAAAATGGATACAAATGTATTTCTTCTCATGATATCCTACACAGAATTGCTCCTGTAAAATGTCCTTCAGAATTGTTATGCTTAAACAGTCTCTTTCTAAAATATAAAGATTCATCCAGCCCTTCATCATTTACTCCTAATGGTGAAAGAAAGACGATGAAGAGGAGAAAATGAGAAGAGGAGAAAACTGCAAATACACTTTCAATTACAGTGTTTCTCTATCAACAGGAAGGCAGTTGTACTGCTCACTTAGTATGCTGGATGGAACATTATACTAATGGAACCTACATATTGTTGTCAGGTTAATTTGACATCAGCAACACAAGCCACCTCTCTTTTCTAAAAGTCAATATTTTAAATCTTGAGAGCAACACAGATAAAAGTGCCAGTGATGGCAACACAGGAAAGTAGCTATGTAGTAACTGCAGCTTTTGATAGAATATTAACCTCATATAACTGGTTCTCCATCTGCTATTTAATTTCCCGCTTGGTTTGATAAAATATAATATCAAAATAAGTTTAAAATCAAGAAACAAAGAAAAAGACTGATTATAATACAGTATTTTAATAATGTATGCACAGAATACAATTTTTAATAGACCGCTGACATGTTAACAATATTAGAATTAAACAAAATATGTTTCAGAAGTTTAATTTTACACATAATATATCACCACAAAACCTTGTCTACTTACTCATATATTTACTATCAGATCTAAGTCTGTTTTTGCTATATATCTGTGTGTTTAAATAAGCTAATTTGAACAAAGAGAAATATTTCAGCACATGATTATTTTTTCTAACTTCTCATCAGTAATTTAAAATCATATTTCTTTCAGTGAAGGACATCTAATTGCACCCTTCATCCCTTTTAGAAGTGGCAGGCGATTTATCCCTTGACACCTGTGGATCTCAGGAGCAATCAAGCACCATCTACATGGAAGTACCGTGCCTCCCATACCCATAATCCTTCCCAGCTACGTAGCTGGATGGCTCCCCCAGGAAGGGGAATATACAGTCTTGGAGGTAATAGAAAACATGACAGGAAACCCATTCTCCCCATCCTTTTCCATGCTTTCCTGTACAGACTCCATAGTTATGTGATGCACTCCAGTCATGTAAGTGGAGAACTCTGAGTTCAAACACATCAAAAAACATTGTTTATACCTTCAGCTGAAGATAAGCTAACCATGAACAGAGAATAAAGGAAAGGATTGATCTTTGAATTCAGCTCTTCAGTATAACTTTTGATATGGCTAATCAAATTACATTAACTGTTCAGCAGAACAAAGACTTCTAGAACATTAATTGAGCACACTGTAGTAGAATATATTTTACAATATTTAATATGGTCAATTTGAAATTAATTCAAATGTCTAATAACTGTATTTAATAATTTCAAAACCATCTTCTTCCTCTGTCATACCCCCTGAGCAGGCAGCAGGGCAAAAAAGGTATAGGAACCACAATGCAAATTCTGTGCTATCAGAGGATTTCTATACTCTAGGATGATCATCCACATGGCTAGTTACACTAGTTTTGGAGCCAAAATTGCCAGGTAGGTCAAATAGACCAGTTGTAAGAGAGGAGCTGAATCACAGAATTCTATCAGTGTGTGTATTTTTTTAGACAAACCCTTAAAAATATAAGCTGTCTTGGCCACATGTAGGTGTGAAAGAGTTCATAATACATTTTGTAAGAGAAGAAGTTTCCACACGGCCAATGTAAAAAATTCCTCTCTCTCGTTTACAGTACAGAATATTTTGTGCCACTTGGTTCCTGCCCACCTTCCCCGAGACTGTGGAAGTTCCAGAGTGCTCAGTATGCATTCCCAGATTAAAAGTACATTATGATGGAATTAGGGTTGAGAGTACAAATCAGTAACATAAGGATAAAAACATTACACATATACTGTAATTATGCTCCAAACAGACATTATACATGCAGGTAATTCAGCACTGTGATTAAAAATATAAAAAATCTAAACAACTACTCTTTTAGCACTGCTCATGATATGCTACTTCATCTTTTGTTGTTAGGTGCTCAGATGACGATACTTGTGGGCTGGAAAAAATCCTAATGCCACCTCAGTCTGTTGATGTCTTATAAAAATGTGGGAAATCTTAACCTTGGAAAAAATGACCACCCTAAAGAACAATTCATATGATAGAAATCATCACTGATTTTGAGACAATAGCTTCAAATGGAAAGCCAACATTCTTCATTATGACCCTATGAACCCTATTTGTTTTGTATTGTGTGCTCACTGTACTCTCTGCTCAGTTGTGATTTATGTGACCACATCTTTCTTTCTTTTTATCTTTATATTTCTCTTGAATCCATGCAATGAATTCAGCTTTGATTTTTTGTGACTACGATCATAAAAAAGACGTCTCCTGCACTCAAAATGAGAAAAACACATTTTTAGAAACAAAACAGTAATATTTATGATTTTTCTACCTTTTTCTGTAGGATGTATTTTATCTTACTTCCATGGCCTTTCAAATGGGTTGATTCAAGAAGAAACAATTTTTACCCAACTCCATCATTTACGGCAACATTCTGACCTCCTTATACACTTTAGATTGTACCTTGTTTGAGTGTCTTTCTGCCTTCATATATTATCTTGAATGCTATCAATAATGCACTTCAGTGCTCCATAGCGCTTTCACTTCCACCTCTTGCCTTGTGTCCTCTGGCAACCTATCCTTAAATTTTAAAGTTCCAGAATTGGAATTCATAACACTCCAGAAATACCTGCAGACAGCAATCCTAACCTGCTGACCAGCTACTGAATTAAATTTTCTGACAAAGAGACCAGGTATTTTTACATCCTTTGCTTTTGGGGCAGGTGCATGCTGATCCTGCCACTCTTTCTCATTGGCATCTGAGACCATCAATGACCCCAGAGTGAGGTGGCTGAAGATACGCTCCTCTGTGAAGGGACATAATACCCTGTGTTCATCCCATTTTGCTGTAGAGTGAAGGGAAGATTAAGTTTGCCACAGCACTTTGGTGGGCTCCAGAATAGCATAATTAATTGAAAGTGCCACTTGTAAAGGTTCTACAGCAACTAAAATGTCAACCAGCCTGTGAGGCCTCTCCCTAACTTCCACCTGGATATCTAAGGTGGACACCTCCCTCTTTAAAAGTTCATGATGGGCTCAATAATCACCGGGCAGAAGTGAGTAGCTTTCTGACACCACCGCCTCATCAGGTGATGAGGGGATGAAGCCAAAGCTGGCTGCGGTGGTGCCTCCCTAATATCTCCAAGGAAAGATTCACTGGATCAATATCCTCCTGCCTGGTAGCAAGCAAGATCTAACAGGTACTGCTGAGGGAAAAATCTCCAACAACAGTATACTAGGTGCATGTGCACACCTGAAATGGAATGAATGTGTGAAATCATTTGAAGAAGAAGCTAAATTTTGGTGATTCACACATCATGTACAGATGATCAGAGTTTTTAAAATACTGTTTTGAAGTGGTCTTTTTCATTGAGTAAGTTACAGACAACCATACCATCTCCACATATAAATCAGAAGCAGGATTTGAACCCCTTGACCTTTAGCTTCCCTCTTTAGGCTTTATTACTTAAACTGCAGGAGCAATTGCTGGCCCCTTTGTAGTCCAGCCACTGGAGGAGAACTTGACACATTTTTCTACTGGTTTACACAACTAATCACAAGTCAGCAGAAGAACATAGGTGATCAGGAATCCTAGATTCTCTCCCTACCTATGATAGAGGAATGTGGTTTATAGTGGTTAGAGACAGGATAACCAGCCCAGTTTAGCCACTCTACCTGTAGGCTAAGTCTACACTACCCACTGGATCAGCGGGTAGTGATCGATCCCTGAGTGCTCTCCCCGTCGACTCCAGAGAGGCAGAAGCGGAGTCAACGGAGGAGCAGCAGCAGTTGACTCACCGCCATGAGGACATCCAGGTAAATCGACCTAAGATATGTCGACTTCAGCTACGCTATTTGCGAAGCTGAAGTTGCGTCTCTTAGGTCGACCCCCTTCTCCAGTATAGACTTGGCCTACCTGTATTGGGAAAGACATGGGAACCTCCACTTGAAGGTATGAGATCACTTGCTCAGACCTCCAAATTGACATAGAAGGGTTCCTTTGTCAACTCCTGAAAACCAAGCAGTTGTCACACAATATTTGTGTGGTAAAAGTCAGACCAGCAAATTAAATAATTGGAAAAGTATAGTTAATACTCCCACCTGATTATTAGAAGTAAACATTTATATTACAATAACACACAAAGGCACCACTTAGGATTTCTGAATCACTGTGCGAGGTGCTGTACAAACACAAACAAGATAATACATGTCCCACAGGGAATTCCCAGTGCTTCTCCAGGCAACAGTACTAGACCAGCTCGCTGTCTGCTGAGAAACAAGAATTTTAAAAAACAACAGAATGGCAACAGCATATAATTGTAAATTCATAGGTCAGGAAAAAATGCTATAGTTGACCTAATGATATTTTCTGTAGCCCTTAAGGGGAACACAGTTTACTATATAATAATGCATTACAAAATGACCTTTACTCTAACATTATTTTCATTATAATAACAAGCAAAATTAATGTTTTAAATAGTATTACACACACACACACACACACACACACCCCTAAACATTTCAGCCTGTTCTTGGGGTTCTTAGGAAATATGACTCTGATGTGTCAATCTCATAAATCCCACCTCTGTGATATAACAAACTCTTCTGTCAAACTCTACAAACATTATTAGAAAATTTATTTGAATAGTGCTTTGACACCAGCAAAATATTTATATTAAGACAGTTTTGGGTGAGTATATTTAGTGGTGAAAGGGAGAAAAATAATTTAGAGAGCTCTTCCAGTACAAGCTAACTTCTAGATAATGATGTATCTGGATGTAAATTTAGGAACTATTATTCAACAACGCATCAGCAACAAAAATGTTCAAAACATTATGTAAAGATAACCTGACCCAAAAACATTTTTTTCAAAACCTCTTGTAAAATATGATCAAGTATAACTGACTATTTTACCATACTTCATTTCATAATTGTTTTTATTTACAATTTATCTGGAATATTCTTAAGGGACAATTTCCTTTCTTTGGCACAGGCATCACTTAAAATAACTATAATTGAAAGGTGAAAGAAAAAAGTGATTTCTCTCTTACTGCCATTTGTTTACCTTTTGCATTTGATAGCACTGTGACCTCGTGAGCATCACAGGACTCTGTCCAAAATGTCCAATATTTGTACACTGTACTCATGTTTTACCCAGGCAATATATTGCAGCAAAGAGCCAGTACTGTAGTTTATTGCTACTCTAGTCAGCAATAACTGGCTATCAAGAGACATTTACACCTTACTGTGGAATAATATAAATTTTTCATTAGTTGCTTAAGCTTACGGGATCTATATGGAAATATTTGGAGCATGTGGGCTGCATCTCAGACTATAAAGTCACACTGCAGTCACACATGCCCTACCCCAATTCCAGATGCTGCCATATACAGTAGACTCTCGATTATTCAGGATTGGGTTAACCAGGTTGTGGATTAACCAGGATGTCAAAAAAAAATATGCGTAACTCACAGGGCCAGCTCTGGCTTTGTTGCCACCCCAAGCACAAAAAACAAACAAAAAAAAGCCAACCCCACCAGGGCGCAGGGCAGCCAGTGAACCAACACCCCCTTCCCCATATTTCCTATGGATGGTGATTATCTGGGATTTTATTAACCAGGATTAATTTTTTCCTTATCATCCTGGATAATCGAGATTCTACTGTACTATGAAGTAGTACAGTGTTATATTTCATCCCCAGCAATGTTTCTAAGGGTATGTCTTCACTACCTGCCAGATCGGCAGGTAGCGATCAATCTATTAGCAATCGATTTATCACGTCTCATCAAGACACGATAAATCGATTGCCAACAGCCCTCCCGTTGACTCTGGCGCTCCAGCTCGCCAAAATGCCACCAAAGACCCAGTGCGAGCAAAGACTTAGACCTGAGATCCTTTTAAGAGCTATTTCTATTTGTGAATGCCTGAAAGAAGCATAGAGATCAGGACCCATCTGAATAGGAAAAGAAAACATTCCATCAAGTAGATTTTAAATGAACCAACCTGCGCCTCAAAGGGGAGCCACTTCAAGGCAGAATACTAGCTTCTTTGTGTGAGGCCTATTTGAACTGGCTAGTGGAATAGCAGTTAGCAAGGTCCTTTTGAGGGACAGAAGGATACAAACCAAGCAGAACAGACTGGGAAATGCTACCATGTAGTATCCAGACCAGAGGTTGACAACTTTTCAGAAGCGTTGTGCGGAGTCTTCATTTATTCACTCTAATTTAAGGTTTTGCGTGCCAGTAATATATTTTAACGTTTTCAGAAGGTCTCTTTCTAAAATTCTATAATATATAACTAAACTATCGCTGTATATAAAGTAAATAAGGTTTTTAAAGTGTTTAAGAAGCTTCATTTAAAATTAAATTAAAATGCAGAGCCCCCCGGACCAGTAGCCAGGACCCGGGCAGTGTGAGTGCCACTGAAAATCAGCTTGTGTGCCGCCTATGGCACGCGTGACATAGGTTGCCTACCCCTGATCCAGATAGATCTTAAGAGCCAGAGAGTGAGGAGTAAGACAGCTCTATTCAGGGACCAAACAGCCAGGGAAGTCTACAGCACCTAATGCAGACCAACAGGACCAGCAGCACCAAAGAATAAGCTGGCAACCATGTGTTTTGTTTGGGGATAGACGGAGGTAAGCAGCTATCCCTAGAATCAGCACAGAGTTGCTTCAGTCTGGAGACAGGATCTTGCTCTCCCTTATGTAGGCACATGGGCACTTTAATAGACAAGGCCATGCAACACAGGGACAGAAGTCTCTCTGTGTAGGCCTCTGAATCTGTCCACTGCAGGAAGGTATCTGCCTGCCATCTGGGTCCTACACCTTTTTTCAGTCTGGACTTCCCATGAAACCACCTCATTATGCTGCCCATAAGGGCTTCTGTTTACCTGTGATAACCCTTTCACTTCTTAGTTACAAATGTTAATACAAACTAGATTATTAGTGCTCAAAATCACTATCATCTGTGTGAAACTGGGATTGCAACTGCCCACGCTGGATCTATTCTATAGATAAAAATCTTCAGTTTCCAAGACTATTAATCTGATGGTTTTCATAAGCATTACATTCACGTAAGACAAAACAACACGTTACACAATGGTGTCTAACAAAGATATTGTGGGTCCGTAAATCTAGTATATGCCCCCCTAGAACATAAAGGTCAAAAGATGAACGGCATTAATAGTGATTTGTACTTAGTTCTAGACATCTAATGAAACTGCAGGTTATAACTTTTGTTTACTTTCTAGCATCAAGCAGAATCTGCTCTATATCAATTTGAAAAGTTCATAAACCAAACGTTATTTTAAAAGTTCAAGAACTACACACACATCATAATATAATGAAAGTACTTAGTTTCCAGAATATGCTGTAAGTTTCCCTCTTGACATTCCTAAAAAGGTAGAAATATTTTAAAAGCATAGAGTGAGCATTTTGCATTGTTAATAACAATAGCATCCTTCATTCTTTATAAATGGCTTTTTACTTTTATTTATGTCACACTACAACACAAACAAGACATCACTGTACTGTATTTAAGACAGACTTGGAAAAGTACTGAAGCTAGGAAATGTCAGAAGAAATAATGTGGTTTTTAATTAACTTTGCTGAATAAAGAGAATGCTGACAGCCTTTTTATTTTTCTCAAAAGGAACTAGGGTACATTTTTTTTCCAATTCTTGAGAATCAACTTTTCTGTTAAAGATGTAAAGTAGAAAAATATATTTTTCTGTATTTTTAGCCCAGTTTTCAAAACTGCCATCTAAATGATAGACCCAAATTCTGCATAGTCACATATGAAATAGATAATTGCATGCTAAGAATCCATCTGTGTGCACACATTCATGTAGCCACTTAAACCAATTAAAGTGCTTGAAATAAAAATTCCATCTCTTACACTCAACCACATAGTTCATGTTAATTGTGAATTGCATATGTTTTCTTTGGAAAGTTAGTTAACCGCACAATTATGTGCTCAATGTTTTAAATAGCAAGGGCCAGAAGAGTACTAGACGTAATTTATTTTCAGCTAACCCTTTCTTTTATTATTTCTTTGTCGTTTCCAAGATGTAATTCCTCAGGCTGATTCCTATCACCACAACATTCCAGAATAGACCATTCTGGGACATGAGATTTACCAGAAATTCCACAGGAGCAAAAGAACTGGCTAATATGCTGTAAGGTAAGTAGCAGTGATAAAGTACATCAGAATGGTTTTGAATTTTTTTCTAAACATTGATCTCTAGCTCCATGGTTCCTAACAAGGTTCTAGTTGCTGAGATGTCACAGAAGTTGGAAGCTTATCAGCAGGTTTTTGTATAACCAAAACAGATTATTAAAAGGTTAAATATGTGCACTGAATGCCTCTGTCCCTTTTTATTCAGGGAATTCAGTATTTAACTATACTATTAATAAATTCTATGAAAACTTCTGCAATTTACCTTTTAAATAGGACAGGTTAGTAAAAGAAGTTAAATTAAGAATATCCCACAGTTCTCATTTTCACACCTCTGATCACTTACATCTGCTATTGTTTACTCTCAATATGCTGCATCATTAAATCAAATCATCTTTCTCATGTTACAAATACAAATGGTTTAATTCAGCAAGTCTTTGATTTAATTGTTATGGTAAATTAAACAGAATGTACTGTTCATTGTTATAATATTGAATATCTAATCTTTTTTAAAAAGCTTTTTTGAGGTACACTTGACTATCAATTGTGTGTGTGAATGCTCATGTTAACACATTACTGTATTCAACACTCCTCTGGATGAATTTTAAACCATAAGAATAAAAGGGTTTCAAAGACAGCTATATGAAATATAAATGTTTTGATTTTCATATACAAGAAGCAAAAAATAAGTTCTTATCAAAATTTTGATATTTCAGTAATATTTGCACAGAGATTGATAACTTTATTTTAAATCATAACATGCACATATACTAGGGTATGGATGCACATACAGTGTGAAGCCTTGATAAAAACAGGCGTTAAAGCTATAATTAAAGCATCCTAAAACTCTGATCAGGAAAGGGACTTTTTCCAGATATTGTTTAGAAGTTTTATTGAGGTGAATGCTATAAGGGTAGTTTGCATCTTATGAACCACCATGGTAAATGTTTTGTCATCTATGGTCATAGTGGGTAGTAACAGAGCAAAGAAAGCAGCCGAGACTCAGTCAGCAGGTCCAAATTCATGCCAATTGCCACTTTGCAAACCAGTGTAAAGAATATAGGACACATGTAATATGATCACTTCTGCTCATTAAACAAGCATACTATTGCATTCTGCATGATTGTAAGTGCAAGCTGTGAAGCAGAACACTGCTATATGCTCTGCTAAAAAGAGGGCTATAACAATGGCACTTATGCTTTCAGGAGGTCAATGAGAAGAAATAAGAGCATAACCTGCACAAATTGCACAGCTGTGTAAAACTATCACAACTCATATACACTGTAGTAAACAATAAAACCAGTGAATATAACATTACAATAATGACTAAACCATTGTAATCATAAGCAGCTGTACTGTATAGCACTTTACATCTTAAATAGGCTTGGAAGGATTAGATTTTTATCAGTAAGTATTAGTAAAAGTTGATTTCACCATACACATACAAACTGACAAAATATTTCATTCGATAGTAATCAAACTAGACAGGTAGGCAAAAGGAAACAATGCTGCTTGAGAACCTATTAGAGTTCGATTTAGGGATATTTACTTTGTATAATTTGCCATGTGAGGTTGGCAATTTATGTCTTAATAGTTTATTTTATAACTTTTTGAATTTTGATATCTACTATCATTAAATAATTATTGTCTGAATGTCCCATCATTTGACCCTCCCATAATTTCCTGCATCTGTAAAAATTTAAATTGAAAACTGAAAAAAAATGCTTAAAGCCCATAATTTTGCAAAACTATGAATTTTAATCAACAAAAGAAAGCTTTAAAATAAATATAAATATTAAATCAGCTGAAATTATTTTTAAAAAACTGAATTCTGTAAGCCTAATTGTAAAGCACTATAAAAATAATAACTAGATAAATGGACATGTTACTAAAACATATTTCTTCTCAGTTCTAACTTAGATGAAATTATATTAAAATTAATCTCTTTAATCAATGTATCTATAATTTACCAAGCAGAGAAATTCAACAAATGTTATAGAATTTGATTTACCACAATATCTGTGTATTTTTAGTGATTTTTTTAAGTACAAGGGCACAAAAAGGACTATTCTTCTCCAGTGTAACATCCAAATAATGCTACTGAATTTCTAAATTGCAGACTGTCATGGCTGCAAGTGCCCCCTGTGCATAGTTATTACCATCTCTTTTGTTTCTCTCTACACAGTAACACAAAAGCTCAACAAGGCAGGCAAAAAGCACGAGGTTTTTAAAAGTTTGCTCACATACTGATTAAAGGTATTCTGCTGAACAAAACCTCTAAGACTCTTGCATTGTTACCTCCAAAAGCTCAAACATTCCTGATGTTCTTATTGTATTATAAATGTTCCCTTTCCCATGGAGCCACAGTTACTCCTATATTCTGTGGGGAAGGAGCTCCTCCTCATTTTTGCAGGATCTTGAGGACCCTGACATGTATTCTAACTCCCTTCTCCCCCAGCATGTGTAGCAGATGTCTGTCTGCACAGCTCCCCAGAACACACACAAACTCCTACAGGACCGCAGTAGGTAGAGCTGAGAGAAAGAGACGATCTCAATACTAGCATAACTGTGGGAGGCAGAACACAGGTCTGCAGGTAAATGAGAATTTTGGTGTTTCAAAGCCTGCCTGAAGTTATGATGAACCCAGTTTACTCACAATGGGTGGCAACTCTAGTGATTGCCTCTGGCCAAATATGATGTTATGCTCTCCAATCACCACGTTGGAGAGCATAAGGATACTTTTATTACACCCTCTCCTGCTTCTCCCCAACTGAAAACTAGAGAGGGATGTGGAAATACATAAAAAGCACCCTATATATAAAAAGCAGTGAGGGCTCACGTAGTGTGAAATGATTGACCCTGAAAAAGCCACCACTATGATATTGTCATCAGCACTCTTACCTCTATGGAACCACTGTACAAAATCCATAAAACTTAAGTGAAATATTTTTCTAAAAGTATAAGTTAAAATCAGCTATTTAAAATTATTAATAGAGATATGATACTGTAACCTTATTTTTAAAATAAAAGTTTAAAAGTAAATTTAAATTTCAGTTTTACCTGCCCATTCTCAGGCTTAGGGTCCTGTGTTTCTTTGGCAGGAGTTGATTCCTGCCCATTCTGAGGTTTAGGGTCCTGAGTTTTTTCTGAATGAGTTGATTCCATCATTCACACTTAAACTAGCACAAGGAGCTGTGTTCTTTACAAGACTTTAGTGTTATTGATAGCATCAGCTCTTGCAAAAAAAGAAACCAACAACACAGAAACCTGAACTCGGGTCTTGGAAGGTAAACAAAACATGAAATACTTGTTTTAAAATAGATTGCATGCTAAAAGTATGTAACTTTACTCATATACTATATTCTATTATTGATTTACCCTCAAACTGTTATTTGAATGTATTTTAAAAAGCATTTCCGTGACTTAAGATACAAACTAAGTAGATACTATTAGAAGAAAGCCTGAAATGTGGGAATGACCAGATGGAGTCAACTGGTTCAAATCGTGCAAGTTTACTGGGATGGATACCAACATTTGTGTGCTCTGTTGTTTGCCTGAACACTTTTTTTTTAATCTTCAGTGACTGGCGCTATAGAACCCAAATAGTCCACAGCAGAAGCAAAGTGCCAGTGGAAAATGGAGCAAAACTCAGAATTGGGAACAGAAGTATAAGCACAACAGCAACAACAGAAAGAGAGTGAATAATCTAGGCCAAATTCTGCCCTTGATTACACTGCTCTACAGCCAAAATGCTTCTGAAATAAATGTAGTCAAACTTTACTAATTCTGGGTCACTGAGAACGAAATGATGCTTAAAATTGTTGAGTGGCTCTAGTTTTCAAGATATGCTATTGGGTCAGTATACATGACCCTTGACATGGGAATGGCGGAGGATAAGTGAGTTATAAAGGGAAGGGATCTCAATTTAAACCAGAAATGACTAAAATACATCTTTGACTGGATCTATGAATAAATCTATGACTGGGTTTGGACAATACTTGCTTTTTAGGCAAAACAATGAATAATGCAATCTGAAGCTGGTATTGCGTCATTCATGATATGAATTGCATCATGTTATTCCTAGAAGTCATGGATGATGCAATCATAACGAAGCTTACATCACTCTGCTGAACAAATTGCCCTATGTCAGCTCTAGAAATCATACAGTGTCGTGCTCTCTTATTTGTCAGTGTTTGATTTTGCAAAGGGACACATTTCTGTTTAGCCAAAGTGAGCAGAGATGCCTCGTACTTGTGTGAACAGTGCAGATAACTTCTGCTATGTTTGTGGTGAAGTGACTTTTGCATCACAAAAGTGCAGTATAACCACTATGGTTAAGAAAGCCTATCACCTTTATTTTGGCTGCAAAACTGGAGATCAGGACAAGAGGTGGGCCCCACACATATGCTGCAACACTTGTGTAACAAATCTTTGCCAGTGGTTGAACAGGAAAAGGAAATCTATGCCTTTTGCAGCGCCAATGATTTGGAGAGAGCCAACAGATCATACCAGCAATTGTTACTTCTGCATGGTGCTTCCAGTTGGGAAAGGTGTGTCAAAGAAGAAAAAGTGGACTGTGCATTATCCAAACATTCCATCAGCTATACGCCCAGTACCCCACGGAGAAGGACTGCTGGTTCCTGATGCACCAGAATCATTCTCACTTGAGTCAGTCGAGGAAGAGGAAGAGGATGAAACTTCTGGTCCTGAACCATCAATGTCACAGGACCCACATTTTCTCCCATCCTCCTCCTCTGAACCACACCTCATAAACACAAGCTGAACTGAATGACCTTGTCAGGGATTTGGAACTACCCAAGAGTAAGGCAGAGCTGTTGGGCTCCAGACTACAGCAGTGGAATCTCCTGGCAGGTGATGTTAGGGTTTCCATGTTCCGTGACCGTCAAAAGGATCTTGTCCCATTCTTCTTCATGGAAGGTGAGCTTGTAGCCTGCAACAACATCGATGGTGTGATGGCAGCCCTCAACATCGTTCACGATCCAGATGAGTGGAGACTCTTCACTGATTCATCGAAGACGAGTCTTAAAGCTGTTTTGCTGCATAATGGCAATGTTTTGCCATCAATTCCAGTTGGTCATGCAGTCCATATGAAGGAAACCTATGACAACATGAAACAACTTTTGAAGTGCATAAACTATGACCAACATCAGTGGCAGCTTTGTGGCGATTTGAAGGTTGTTGCTCTCTTGCTTGGTCTGCAGACTGGATACACAAAGTAATGCTGTTTTCTCTGCAAATGGGATAGTCGTGCAAGAGATTCCCACTACATCAAGAAAGATTGGCCACTCCGACAGTCATTGGAGCCTGGGAGGAAAAGTGTTCAGCATCCACCACTTGTTGAATCAAGGAATATTTTGTTACCACCCTTACACATCAAGCTGGGTCTGATGAAGAACTTTGTCAAGGCCATTGACAAAACACAAGCAGCTTTCAAGTACCTCCATAGAAAATTTCCAAGGTTAAGTGAAGCTAAGATAAAGGAAGGTGTCTTTGTTGGTCCTCAGATTTGTGAACTTCTTCGAGATGATGCATTTGACCATGCACTGCATGGCAAGGAAAAGACGGCATGGAAAGCCTTCCAGTCAGTGGCAATACATTTTCTCGGAAACAACAAGGCAGACAACTACAGGTTGTTGGTGGAAAACCTCCTCAAGGCATACAAAAGCCTTGGTTGCAACATGTCACTAAAGATACATTTTTTGCACTCTCATCTAGATTTTTTTCCACCGAACTGCGGAGCAGTGAGTGACGAGCACGGCGAGCGATTTCACCAGGACATTGCAACAATGGAGAAACGCTATCAGGGCAAATGGAGCCCATCAATGCTTGCAGACTGTTGCTGGACAGTGACAACAGATGCTCCATTTAATGAATACAAGAGACAAGCCAGAAAGTGCTGAGTAGACACTGAATAGGACTAAACTATGTACATAATAGTTTTTTGCCTTTTGTTTCATAATACATTTGATTTATATAACCCTTTTGCTGATTTTTAAACTGTTACATAAACAGGACAGGTGAAATATTATCATGTAAAGCAACCATAAACACATGAAAAGACCTAGGTTTACAAATTATGATTAAAACTCTACTATCTACACAATATACATAGACATAAAATGTAAAAACTTAAATATCTTACAAACAGTAGCCAGTTGTTTTAATTGTCATATTTGAATTCAGCACATCAAAATACATAATAAATATCGCATTTTATCTCTGAAGCAGACAACTTCTAAAAAATTGTAGACCAGTGTTACACCTCGCAACTTCAATGGAAAGAAATCTGGCCTACTATGTTATAAATTAGGGCTGCCAGAATTGTGTTCAATTTAGAGTTATATTAAAAACTTGACAGAAATCTACCTATTAAATTTATGCAATCTAAATAAAATAGAATAGTCTGCAACCAACCAAAATTTCTGGTAGAAGTACTGCCCACAGAAACCACAGACTCTCTATGTAGTATTCCATCATGAAAAAGAGTCCCCACTTCATGGGTCAGTGGGATGTATTTTAATAATGTCTTATTGAACACACCTATGGTCACATCAGCACTAGGTTTGCTTTGTAATGCAATCAGAATGTATAGCATTTGACTCACTAGAATAAAAATACAAATAACTTTCTTGCTGTGTTTCTTTGAGGATAAAATAGGAACACTCTTTTCTTAAAACTTAACAGATGAGGGGAAGGAGTATTGTGGTGCTAAGGGGATCAGTGCATCAGACTTTAATAAAATCCTTGTTTTATGCTTTAACATTAAACAATTGATTATAGTCCAAGATTTCATCTCAAGTTCTCATTAAGGCCTTGTTTACACTGGCACTTTACAGTGGTGGAATTTTCTTGCTCAGGGGTGTGAAAAAACACACCCCAAGCACTACAAGTTTCAGCGCTGGAAAGTGACAGTGGAGACAATACAGCAGCACTGGGAGTTGGGAGCTCCCCTCATGGTGGTGGGGTTTTTTAGAGTGCTGGGAGAGCTCTCTCCTACCGCTGATGCCGCAACTACACAGTCACATTAAAGCACTGCCGCAGCAGCGCTTTATGTTGCTAGTGAAAACATGTCCTTACTTACTTCCACTGTGACCACCACTATTGAAGATAGGTAACCTTTTATTAAAGATAAAAGAATAAAGAAAAGAGTACACACTCATTCTTCTTGTCCCCTTCAATGACCCCAGATAAACAATGTCAAAAACAGGTGGCAACTTCATTCCATTAAAATTAACCAAACCCAGACATTTTGGTGATTTCAACCATAAACACTTCCTTCCATTTCTAGGTACATTCAGCCTGCCATGACTTTACCAGGAGCAGTGAAAACCCCTATCACAATTCTTTTAATTTACACAATTGGGCTCCACCTTTTTCTTACTTTTATAAACAATTTTATATAATGAGCAGACTTAGACTTCTGGACAACTTAGACTACATAATATGTTGTTGAGCCAAGCAAACAGATTTAAAATGTTTTCTTCACAAATGGTAGTTTCTTTTCTCTTTAGTTGGGTACACACAGCAACTTAAAAACATCATGGAATGACCAGAATCCTATTGTGGGTCCAAAACATAACATTAAAAAAATTACTTTGCCCCAAAACTTCAACACATATCCTTGAAAGGTAATGATGTTCTGTTAGATTACCACAAATATCAGCAGCCTTAGATAAGGATAGAAGATATGGATCATCCTGTGGTTTGTCTGCAGTAAAAAGGATAAAAGAAGCTCTATTTGAAATGATACACGGACACAATTTGTCCTTAAATTAGAGATAACAAATTCAAAAAAGTTCAGTTTGATAACTTAATATTCATTACTGTAAAAATAATAAAATCATTTTTAAAAAAAACATGAACAACAAAGAATGGCAGAATTCTTCAAGGTACTTCAGGAAGAAGAACAGTGAAACAAAATAAAGTCCTGGCAGCCATTGAGGAATTTTCCAGACCACTGTCAGGCAATTTCTAAAGCATCACAAAGAATTTATGGACAAATGAAGCTAGAAGAGAAAAAAACCTACATGAAAATCTGTGACTCCCCCAAAAAAGTAAAAGATTCTTTTTGGTGATCAAAGGACATCTACAAAGTTAGTAATATTAATGTAGCGAGTGGATTCTAACTCACAGAATAAAGGTCATAGAATCATAGAAGATTCGTGCTGGAAGAGACCTCGGGAGGTCATCTAGTCCAACCCCAACTAAATTGTCAAACTGGGCTTTAAGGATGGAAATTCCACCACCTCCCTAGGTCACCCTTCTAGTGAAATAGTGCTTCACTACCCTGCTAGTGAAATAGTTTTTCCTAGCATCCAACCTAGACCTCCCCCACTGCAACTTGAGACCATTGATCCTTGTTCTGTCATCTGCCACCACTGACAACAGCCTAACTCCATCCTCTTTGGATTCCACACACTCTGCCTCCTCCCTCTCCCTCCCCCCCTCCCCCCGCTTCAGGTAGTTGAAAGCTGCTATCAAATCCCCCCTCACTCTTCTCTCCTGCAAACAAAATAAGACCAGTTCCCTGAGCCTATCTTCATAAGTCATTTTCCCCAGCCCCAAATAATTTTCATTGCCCTCCACTGGACTCCCTCCAATTTATCCACATCCTTTCTGTATTGGGGGGAACAAAACTGGACACAATACTCCAGATATGGCCTCACCAATGCCAAATAGAGAGGAATAATCACTTCCCTCAATTTGCTAGAAATGCTCCTACTAATGCAGCCCAATATGCCGCTAGCCTTCTTGGCAACAAGGGCACACTGTTGACCCATGTCCAGCTTCTCGCCCACCATATCCCCAGGTCCTTTTCTGCAGAACTGCTGCTTAGTCAATCAGTTCTCAGCCTGTAGCAGTGCATGGGATTCTTCTGTCCTAAGTGCAGGACTCTGCACTTCTCTTTGCTGAACCTCATCAGATTTCTTTTGTCCCAATCCTCCAGTTTGTCTAGGTCACTCTGGACCCTATCCCTACTATCCAGCAATCAAATACTACAAGCCAAAATTAAAAACTGAATTTGTGACAATAGGAATGGAGTGTTTTTTCCTTGATTTCAGGGTAATTATACAAAATAACTAGACCTCAGAAAGATAACTCAGTAATACAAAGGAGTGGTTTTAAACCTGCTATTTCCATGACCAATGCTGTTCATGTAACACTTTCTGGCAGCCCATGGAAAGCTCATTCATCACATAGTACTGGCTGTCTTTGTTTCAAGGTGTTAAATATTTTCCTAATAAGGTTAGCTATTGCTGTAGTTGCCACTAGGATGTCATTCTTTCATCAGAGTGAGGGAAATTCACAAACATGAATCAGAAAGGTGGTGGGCTAAGGGACACTCTATTAAAACCTGGTCTACACTTTGATAAATGAAGGTTACTTACTTGTAGCCGGAGTTCTTTGAGATGACTCTGCATATTTACCCGTATGGATACTACACTGCCTGATGGTGCCTAATGGTAGAACCTTTTCCAAGTAGTGCCCATCAGAGCACACATGCACAGCTCCCTACCCCTCCACTCAGTATCTCCAAAAGTTCCAAAAGTGGCTATTCAAGGAGTACTGTTCCCTCTATCACCTCGGTTTCTTCCACCACTAATCCAGAGAGACCACAATCAGACTCTGAGAAAGAAGGGAATAACAGGACTCTAAGAAAGAGAGGAAAGTGGACAAGAAGGGTGACTAAGCAGAGTCATCTCAAAGAAACCTGGTGACAAATTAGTAACTCTCATTTTTTCTTCAAGGAGCTCTGCATATTTCCATTTATGGGCAGTTTGACAAGCACTGATGAAAAACACAGGAGGTGTGAACAAAGTCCTAATTAAATAATGACTGAAAGACCACTCATATCAATCAGACAATTATTTGTCTGATTGATGTGAAATTCAGATATCATTTTTGGTAAAAATCTGGGATCAGGTCTAAGATCCACCTTATTTTTATGAAAAATCATTCATTCACCCTTCTGGCTGATCTTGTTGCAGTAATGAAGACTGCTTTAATACACAAGTAAAATAAGGAACATTCTGGCAGGGGTTCAAAAGGTGGCCTCATAAGCACAATAAGACCAGACTGAGAACCCAAGATGAGATTGGACCTTTAAAGGAGGATACATGTTAGATAACCCCTTCATAAACCTTATAAACAGAATCACATACAAACTGTGATCTGCCATTGACCAAAACATGATATGCTGAAATAGTCACTGGAGGATTTTTTAAAGTAGTATTAATTCACCCTTCAAATTTTAAGTACATTAAATATTCCAAAATATGTTGTATTGAAGCTGAAACTGGAGAATCAGATTTTTCCAGCATCTATGCAAAAAATCTAGACCATTTAAAACAGTAACAGATTCTAGGAGACAGTTTTCTATAATTAACCACTACCAATATTCTGTACCAACAAGGAATAGGACTGTTCAAGACTAGCCAAAGTCTAATCGTGCAGGGTGTCAGATGAGACTGAGAGTTCAGATCAAAGACCCTGCCTTGTTTCTGTGACAAGAGATGTGGAGACACAGAGAGACACATATAAAGGCTATCTGACCTGACAGAGGCCCATACATCATTGTTGTCTCAACCAACCTGTAGCCATCAATATCATATTGTGCTGTCCTGACCCATATTCTTCACAGCTTTCTGAATGAATAGAAAGGGAAGAAAGGCATGCAGTAGGAAGGCATCTGAGATAGAACCTCTCCTTTCTTGAACAGGAGAGAGTACATTTTTGTTGATCCTTGTAGCAAACAGGTCTACATCAGGCTAACCCCAATAGGAGAAGACATCTTGTGCTACTTCATTCTTCAGGGGCCACTTGGGAATCTGAGAAGTGTTTGTGCTAAGACAATCTACTAGCACAGTGCTGTGCCTTCTAAATGAAGGGGCACTGGAAGAATGTACCACTCCCATAATTTGACCACTTTACACATAACTAGAAAGAATGAGGACCTCCTCGTTTGTTCAAGTAATAAACAGCAGTTGCATTGTCCATTACTACTTGAACAATCACCCCTTTTATATGAGGAAGGAAGGATCTCAGGGCCAAATAAATGGTTCTGAATTATAATGCATTTTTGTGTAAACTCTTTTCTTTAAAGCCCAGTGACCCTGGATTGTAAACCGGTCTAAGTGGGCTCCCCTTTCACTGTTGGAAGCATTTTAATTTATGGTGAAGGAGAACTGAACAGGATACCTCGGAGAACATTTGATCTGTCTGTCTTCCATCTCAGTGAATTTAGAACATCCTGAAGCATGGTGACAAATATTTGAAAATTATCCATATTGGGTTGGTAGATAAAAAACATCCAGTTCTGCACTGATTTCATTTTGAGACAAGCAAATGAAGTTACATAAATGGGAGATGCCAAGAAAAGTATTGGCAAGCTTGAATTTGCAAAATCACCTTCCCTATTTTTAGAAACCTGTTCTCTGGAAGAAAAGCTTTCCCTGGTACTATAGAATCTATAAAAAACTCTCAGTTGAAGAGAAATTTGATTTTTTTTAACACTGAAAAGCAGATCCAGACCTGAAAAAAGGATGATTGTAAATGCATTGTGAAGTTACAGAACCTCATGTGCAGGAGTTTTTAGCAACCATTCCTCTAGAGATGGGTAAACAAAAACACACTGTTTTCTCAGATGTGCCACTAGCTCAGAAAGGCATTTTGAAAAGCCACTTGGCACTGCAGGCAGGCCAAACAGGAGCACCTTCTTTTGGAAATGGCATCCCACCACCATTAAACCCTGGTATTTTCGATGACTATATCCAATTGAGATATGAACATAAGTGTGCTATAAATCGAGAGTGGCGAACCAATCCATAGATGCAAGTGAAGTTAACAAATGAAACCAGAACGTCTGGATATATCTGTTCAATTCTCTTAAATCCAAACTTGGATGGAGATCCCCAACTTTTTTTTTTTTGGTACCAGGAAGAATGTTGAATAAAACCTGTGATCCCACAAACATGGTACCACCTCAACAGCACCTGTCTGGAGCAGCTTGTGTATTTACATAAGAAGAGTAACCTCATGAGAAGACTTCCTGAAAAGAGAAGTCTAGGAGGAATTGAAAGGGGGTAGTCATTTAATGACAGCCTTTCTTTATAATTTCTAAGACCCACAAATCTAATGTAATAAGCCTCTATTTGTAGAGGAATTGGGCTACAAGGATCTGCAAGGGAGGAATATTCTGGTAGGAATAGTCACAAATAAGGAAGGGAACAATGGATTTGTACTTAGGCAGCTCACTAACAAGTAAATAACATCAAAAGGCTGCAGAATCTATTGTAGTTCATAAACTAGGAAAGAAGTCATGGAGGGGCCAACTGTGGTTTCATGTGTATGAACTCTGTCTCTCCATTCCAATCACTATTTATTTACCCATACAAAATTTGTTTCATCAGAGTGTATGCAGGGAGATGTGATTTTCATCTTATGCTTGTACTAATTGAACATAAGTAATTTCAAGGTTTTTTTGTTGTTCTCTATTCCTCTGGAAAAGTGCCACATTCATTGCTCCATCTTAAACCAAATGGCTGACAGATTTAAGACGGTCATTTCTGTGTGAAATGCTTCCACATTAACTTTGAGAGCAAAGTATGAACTCTGACATTTGGAGAGCTAAGGCTCAGATCCTCATAGGTACTTAGGCTCCTAATTTTCACCAAAATCAATGGAAGCTAGGTGCCTAAATACCTTTGAAGATCTGGACCTAAATAAAGATTTCCATAGCTGGAGTTTCTATGCCTGGTCTTAAATCTGTGATGTTTTGGGTCCATGGAATCTGTAAGATCTGCAGGAAAACAGCTATAGTTTACATAACTTGCATGAGCCAAATAGCTGTGATTCAAAGATCTTTCTACTCCAGGAGTTAAGTAGCAATTTATACACCAGATATAAGAGTCTACACAGAACTTTCAAGGCAACAGTAATTCTGCAAAGAACTGTTTGTATGTCTGCTGAAAAGAATTTATACAATGGGCGACCTAAAAAAGTAAATATTATTCTTCCTTCAGTATAAACACACCTCAGTGTGATACATTTTTATTGTAGGAAAATTCATAGTACATAGAAAAAATTAATGGCAGAATATGTGCAAAAATATTATGAACCAGAGTATGTATAGAAGAAGTTGACCTTCTAACTTAGGAGTCATACCACTGTTTAATAGGAAATAAGATTCACAATTACATGACTTAACATGAAAGTTGTCTGCAAATTCTACATAGCAAGAAGGAGGTTTTAGCTTGTATAGGCCCCCTTTATTAGAAGGGCCTCTGAACTTTATTGGGAGTGTTCCAGGGGAAAAGACTGTGTGCTGCAATCTAGTCTTAGAGACTACAACTCCCATGGTGCCTTGGGAAAGAGGGAGAGACAGCCTCCTTCAGGAGAGAGGTGGTGGATTCCATTTTGGAAAAAGGAGGTAGGTTGCTGCTGTGGACCTCTGTCCATACCAGGAGCTGCTGCTAGGAAGCCAGAAGCTGCTGCTAGGAAGCCAGAAGCTGCTGCAAGATCCTGCAGGGGCTTTGATTGAGCAGGAAGCATCAGAGGCTGTTGGTGGCTTCACTTGAGCCAGGGCAGAGACTGTTGCCATACCTAGGGCTGACTGAGGTGGACCTGCAGTGAAGGAACTCTGAGTAGCCCCTGCTCTTGTTTGGGAAAGTGCTTGCAAGGGAAGGGGCACAGCAGAGAGACTGAGTCTGAGAGGCAAAGTGATCCTCCCACTGAACTAGGACCCAGTACTGCTGACATTTGGTGGGGCCAAGTCCAGTTGTCAGAGGGGTTGTGCAGCTTGTTTTCTTGACTGGAGTGATACACAGAACCAACAGAGTGCTGTCCCCAGCTGCAGATCTTCAAGTGTGCTCACGCAAGCATCTAGGACTCTGAAATTCAGAGCCATGTACTCTCCGGGGTGGGGTGAATGGTGGCAGTGTAAATGCAAGTAAGATTTGTTTCATTTATTATTGTATCCTATATTTGTTAATTGATTTTATTCAACTGCCTGCTGTGGATTTAAATTAGTAGTCACATATAATCAACTGTTATACTCTGATTGTTTAAGTTATTAAGTAAAGGTGTGTTAATGCTAATTTAAGTATATTGGGTGTATATTATTCATAATTGGTATTTTTGAGTTACACCTATGCTACAAATTATATTATTTATTATTAGAATAGTTTTATTACTGGAGGTTCTCCAGGCACACCATTGAGTTTGTACAGGGGCCAGCCAGGTGGACACACCACCAATTTTAAATTCCTTAAAGAATAAAGGGACTGCAGCAGAGGGGTGGCAAGAGGATTCCCACCTATCCAGCAGCACCACTGAGATACTCAGAATCTTCTTTAATGTCAACATCAGGTGCCCAGGCACACAGGTGAGTGTTGCCTGCTCCCAAGTAGCCCAGGGAGGAAAGGGAGGTTACAATGGTATGTTGCCATACCAGCTTACAAAAATGGTCTCTCACAGAAAATGCACAAAATCTGCAACCTCCAAAACTTTTTGAAGTAGCGTGGGAAGAAGCAAACCAAACACAAAATACTAGTTATACTATTCTGGATAAATAGAGACATCCATCCTTGTGTGGATATAGGCTGCATAGAGACAAGGAAACTCAATGAGTTTCTGAGCATGTTCTAATATTGCAGTTCTTGAGGGGAAGTATATGTGGGTTGCCTAGGGGTTATTCCAACAGCATCTTCCTCCCGAAAACTCTTTCTGCAGCCTTTCCCCATATCTTTCCTAATGCAGTAGTCAAAGGTCTGTTCATAGTTGTTCCTAGCTACAGCCACTTCTCATTACCTTTTTTTTTCAAAAGACTGGATTGCAAGATACACGTTAACCTTCGCTGCTTAGCTTTCTAGCAACGTTTTGCGGAACTTTGAATTTTCTGCCCATTTTTACTAAAAAGCAAGAGTATGCACGCTGCGTTATTTTTTTTAATTGTTTCCTGGTTTGTACAAAAGCTGGATTTCCTGAGTTTGCCAATTTTCATATTACTCTGCATCTCTCTATAAAATGGCACTGCATAAAATAAAAGCTTTTAAAAAAACGTATATGTCCATGGACCAGCTGATATCTTCCTGAGTCAGCTGGCTATGGCCAATTTCCAAGCTTTGTTTTGAAAGAGCAAGGAAAATTTTATTACTAAAAAGAGCCTCAAGCTTGGTTTGACAATGAGTGGTGTGATTTACAGAATTAAGCTGCATGCTTTCAAAGCTCCTGAGCGCTAAGAACCCAATAGCCCACTTTTCTGACTCCATAATGGAGTCCCTGTGTTATATTTTCTGCTGTATGAAAATAAAATCCAGGACTGTTACCATGTGGACTGCAGTACTATAGTAAAGAAGTAACCTACCTCACACCATCTGAATGACAGGCCCTTTCACAGCAATGTTTCTTGCGATTTGTGGTATTAGATTAATGAGAGGTATGAATATTTTTATCAGCTGAATCTCCAGAGCAGTGAGTGATCCATAAATTCAGAATGTGAATAAGATTAGAAAATACATTACATGCTGCAGCATTCTACCCACAAGTGGTTGCATTACAGACTTAGGATGGCCAGGTGACCAGTTTTCAATGGAAAGTCCTGTCAAAAAAGAGACCGGACACCCAGTGTCCAGTTACTGTAGGCAGGGGAGGTGGGGAGGCACTGGGACATCATCCATGCCAGCCTCTACTCAGCCAGGGCCGCCTCCTACCTGTGTCAGGTGGCTGCAACTCCCAATTGCGGCTCTGCAGGCGAATCCCTCCTGACCTGGGTGGGCATTGTGGGGGTGGGAGAGGAAAAGCAGCGAATGACAGGGGAAGGAGGGGAGGAGGAGTGGATGGGGGTGGAGCCTCGTGGGAGGAAGAGTCGGGGCAGGGTCTTGGGGGAAGAGTCGGGCCAGAGGAGGTTCTGGCACTCCATCTGGAATGTCCGATTTAAATATTATCAGGTACTGTAGGCAACCCTAATTACAGTAGTACATGTGTGAAGAGATTCTTACATCTATTGTATACAGTATATATAGAGAGAAATTTGTAGGAAAATATGACCCAAATCTCCACCCACGCACAACAGCCTATGTAAATTATATTGATGCTATTGCATAGGTGTAAAAGCAGCATGAGAGCAGAATCCAGTTATAAGATATAGGTGTAGACAGAAAGACACATTCTGCCATGCCTGTTTCCATTTCACTGAAGTCAGTGGGATTGTAGTGGGTAAAAATCAGGTCAGATTTTGTCCCAGTTTTCTCACAGAAAAGCAAGTAAGAGAAAAAGATACTTCAAGATAGGATAGAATGCAATTTGTGTTATCTTTCCCTTAAGCATGTATGTTTGCAATGTGAACAGTGATTGTGCTTTCAGACAGTAGGGATGCGCCAAATAAGGAACAGGAAATGTTTACCCAAATCCTTCAAAATCATTTATGGTGCCTAGATACCTAACAAACAACAGATTGCTGATAACAATATCAGTCAGCTCTTGTTAGAAATCCCTACTACACTAAGTACAGAGGTAAAATTCATTTGGTTACAAAGCAGAAATTGTTTTACTTAGAACTTTGTCACCGTTTCGGGAAACTGTGTCTCTGAGCTCTAAGACCCAACAACCCACTTTTCTGCTATGGTCTGCTCAGGGGATGCACCCTTGGGTCTTGTGCTTCTGTCACTTCTTTGAGAAGGGACCCGTGTCTCTCTCCCTCCAAACCAGAATTTTAGGCTGCAGCCTCCTGCAATTCACTGTAATTATCCCAGCAGCTTAGCTCAGCACCTGTAGTTTTGATCTCTCAATGGCTAAGACAGTTTTGCCAGAGACCAGACAGTCTTACCCAGGGCACAGTACATTTATTGTAGTAGAAAAGCATTACAGAGAAAACTTATCATAACATAAGTTCTAAATGCATCCTTACCAGAGGCCCCCCATCTGTCCTCTGAAGCTCCGACAGTCTCCAGTCTTTCAAATTCTTCAGCAGGGTCTGCTTGTAGGTTCTTGTCAGTTTGTTGGACCAAAGTGAGTCCGCACACCAACCCCCAATGAGTTCACGCTGGCCCTACCACAAGCTCATAGTCTTCTGTGTCTCTCAAATCCAGTCTGAACCAGTACAGGAAATTTATCACAGCTGGTGTTACTTCTCCGTAGTTGTTTACCTGTTCCAGGGTCTGCAGTGATTATCCCTCACTGATTTTAGTTCCTGGACAGACCTCAGTAACCCTCCACAACAGGCTTCATGCAAACCCTGGCTCACAGAGATAGAGATAACATTTATAATAGTCTCAAGATATGACTGTGTTTATCATATCTGTCACACAAGTATTTTGAGTGTACTGGTTGCAAGGTAAAATTAAAATACTCTCTGTACAGATATATTGGTTATGACTCTAGTTCTATCAATTTGTCTATGTTAGATACTTATAAGGCTTCCATTAACAAAGTATCTAAGCCATCTCACAATCTATAATTTATTCTCATGATGCCACTGTGAAATAAGGAGATACTATTATTCCTATTTTATAGTTGGGAAACTAAGACATGGAGAAGAGAAGTGACTTGCTCAAGGACACATGGGAAGTCTGTGGCAGAGCAGATAGTTGAACTCAGGTCTCAAGTCCTAGGCTAATGCCCTAACCACTGGCCACAAAACACTTAAACATGTACTTAACTTTAAGTAAATGGCTTTTATGCACTTGCTTAAAGTTAAGTGCATGCTTAAGTGCTTTGCTTAGTAATAACTTATATGGGAAGCTTTTATATTAGTCATAAAATAAAAAATGTTGTTTTTATTTGTTACACTGGGAAATTGGTTGTGCTAATTTTCCCATTTTAACAGTTTACCAGTTTTCTAGCAGAACATATTCCCCCACTATAAGCAGTACAGTACGCTATTTCCAAAGGTATCTGTGTAAGCAGAATCACGTGCTCTTGAGGTCTTTAAATTTTCCTGAGATTCAAACAGTTCCTATTAAGGTCAGCCCTAAAGTTCCCCAGCTCTCTGTCTTCTGGAACTTCCCCAGTGCTCCAGAACTTATTGAAAATCCACATTAATGGTCCTGCGGCTCCTCAAACAGCTCAGTGAACTCCTCAGCTGGCCATATAATAGACAAAAGGGTTCATGTGCTATTTATATGTATGTCACTGCTGGTGCTATTTCTGTGGCTTTACATTACTGCATGCTGATTACAAAGGGAAACAGATATAATTAGTTATATTTATTGTCTAATATGAATTGTATATGATAGATAAATGGTAGTGAATGCACTTGTTTGTATGTATATAAAAAGGCTTCTCAACTGATAGATCTCGAAGTGAAATAAAGATCAGGAGGAGGATGTTAAAAAATATGAATAGACTTAAACATCTTAAAACCAAACCGGTAATCGCAACAAAAAGGGATGTCAAGTTAGTTTGCCAGGATCTATTTTCCATAAACCACTGCTGAATTGCCTTAATTACATACCATCCTTTAATTCTCTTATAACTGAATCCTGTATCAGTCACTCCATTATTTTGTCTGGGATCGATGCCACGCTAATGGGTTCTAGAATTACCTGGGTCATCCCATTTACCCTTTTTAAAAATTGGGAACACAGTTTGAAAATTTGCTCTTTGACACTATGCAAAAGATATTAATAACAACAATACATCACAATGAAGACAAAACAGTTAAACTGGAGTTTTTCCAAACCCACATAGCTATGCAACCAAGGCTCTCATAAATTAAGCCCATCACAAGCATCTCTGTGTGCTCAGAACTCACTCTTGAAGAAAATGATCCATAAAAGAAACATTTGAAACTCTGGACTTATATCAAATCAAGAGGCATGTATTCTTTTGGACTGTAAGACAACCAAAAATTTTATGGGGAAAATAAAAAGATTAAACAAGTAGGGATTTGAATATGGATGAACACAGTGGTGAAAATTTGATTTTCGGTTTTGGATTCTAGTCCTCAAAAAGATGAATTGTTGTTGATGAAATGTATACTCTACAGTTAACTGTTTCTTAATTTACTCTTACATGATCTCTAGCAAAAATGTTGAGATTGCAGTTTTGCCCTTTTTTAAATAAGTTATTCTAATGGAATATTTCTTTGCTATGTACATTAGTTTCAGTACTTTCAAAGGAACCGTGCATAAAATACCAGGTTTTTTTGATATGTTGAAAAGGCAAAGAGTCATGAACACATACGGTATACTGCAAAACGTGTAGTAAGAGCCAGTCAAGTCCAGCCTGTCTCAGTGCTCCCGAAGTATCTGTGATTGCGTTTGGCTCAGTCCTTCCAAAAGCATGAGCAGTGGTTCAAAGCCACATTCTTACCCTAGCCAAATTACCTACAGACTCTGTGCTCTAGTCAGTTAGGCATGGGCCTCGGCGTTCGGAAAACTAAAATCTAATCCTGGTTCTGTCACAGGCTTCCTGACCTTGGGAAGTCACTTTTGCCCTGGTTTTCAGAAGAGATTGGTATTCAGAAGTACCACAGCAGGAGCTGCAGGTCCCCAACACTTTTCTTTCTAAGAATTGATTTCCCAATCTGTAAACTATGAATAATGATTTTTACCTATCTCATAGACTGGATGAACCCTAACTAAATGTTTATAACTAGTACTGTGTGCGTACAAATCATTATTAATGACTCTGCAGGCAGAGGTGGAATTAGAATTCAGAAATTCCTGGCTCACAGTTCAGAGATATACTAACTGGACTATCTTTCGGAGACATATCATATCAGAAATTTTCAAAAAAAAGTACATTTTCAACTGTCCACATAAACAATGTTTAATCTCTTAACATTTCTCAACCACTGATATTTTGCAGATGAAATCATACAAGATAAAATTGTAAACAATTCTGCACTAATTTTAGATAAAATAGATTAATAAATTTTACCAAGTCATGCTACACAGCATATTTCAATACTGCTGCACTGAAATCGAAAGGCACAACTTTCAAATAGCACAGCACTGTAAATGCTCAGCGATATATTTTTCAATTGCAGCAATGGACTTTTTTTTAAAGAGAACATGATTCAGAAAGAACAGTGCTTAAATTCATTCTGTCTGAAGGAGATCTAACTTGCCGTCTGGAGTTTTCATTGCTATCAGCTTCCAATATAGGTATATATTATCATGGCAACCATTTTCCTGTACATATGCTACCTTTGAGCTATACAATCTTTCAAAAGGAACACGCACAAAAAATACAGATTACCACCTCTTGGCCTGAGCAAATAGCCAATATTCAGGGCCTCACAGGGTTGTTGTTGGCAGGATAAGAAATTGATTATATGAGTCAGGCACTTCTTTGATACAAACCTGTTTATTTACAAATAATATACACTCTTTGTTTCCCTGAATAGAGTAGGAACAAACAACAGGAGGCAGTTCCCTTGCTCACAATTTCCAAGGCCACCTTTCTGAGTGGTGTAGCCAAAAGAAACAAACAGTCTCTGTAGGTTTCCTCCTAGGACCAGCTTCACGCTGCTTCTCCTGCTATCTGCTTACTTCCCGATTCCTTTCACACTGAATGTGACAGCTGCACCAAATCAACACTCCGGTGGTTCTCAACCTGTGGCCCAATCAGCACACAGCTACAGCCCATGTGACATCCTCAGGCCTATTCAGATAATATATATGTTGTGTAGATGTGGCCCACAAAACACACAGAGAGCTACATATGTGATACACAGTGCTAAATAGGTTGACAACCACTGCTCTAGCCCCTATATTTGAAACCAGTCTCCATGAAAATACTGATACCAGATGGCTAAGCTTCTACTCAGGCCTTGGCATGCTGGTTTGTGCCTTTAACTATCACTAAACAAAAGGACATGTTATTTGCTCTCTCATTTAATCTGCAAGGAAAGTGGTAGCACACCCATCAATTTCAGCAAGGTCTGTGATTGCTCATAGATCAAAGACACATTTGCAGCAGCCACCAATGCTTCCAGCATAATATTGATGAGAGTTTCATTTTCAGCATGTCATAAGAAAAATATTTGTTTCAATACAGAAATAAAATTCCCTCTGATGGTGTATGGTTACTTATCTCCTACAACGCACACTGGAACTTTTGCAGGATAATATCAAACAATTATAACCCACACTCAATGGGGACCCTCTACAGAAACAAACTTTTCCTGAACCACCTCTCCTGGCCCTCACACAACCTCCAATCTCTGCAAGCTCCCCAAATAAAAGGGCACAGCAACTCAAAGTGGCACCAGACCCTGCCAGAACAGTAGATGCAAAACCTGCAGACATAACTCCACTGCTACAATAATCGACAATACCCATAACACACCTTTCAAGATCCATGGGTCCTACACATGCCTATCGCAACATGTGGTATACCTCCTCTAGTGCACTAAATGCCCCAGTAACAACTATGGGGGTGAAACCAGACAATCACTACCCTCGCACATAAACTCACACAGGAAAATGATAAAAGACAAAAACACTGTATCACCTGTGGGTGAACACTTTTCACAAAATGAGCACTCAATATTTGACCTATCAGTCCTTATCCTCAAAAGGAAACCTACATAAACTTTAAAAATACAAGACTGAAAGCTTAAATTCATAACTTTGCTAGACACTAAAAATCATGGTCTTCATAAAGACACTGCATTTATGGCTTATTACAACAATCTGGAACACATTAATCCCCCTTTTTGTCCTACGACTACAGGGCGACAACAGACCACTTCACGTTGACAAGTCCCTCCAAATAGGTGTTAACTACTTATGCTAAACTGTCTGTTCGATTTTGTATTTAGCTTAGTTCAGGGATAGGCAACCTATGGCATGCGTGCCGAAGGCGGCACGCAAACTGATTTTCAGTGGCACTCACACTGCCCATGTCCTGGCCACCGGTCCGGGGGACTCTGCATTTTAATTTAATTTTAAATGAAGCTTCTTAAACATTTTAAAAACCTTATTTACTTTATACACAACAATAGTTTAGTTATATATTAAAGACTTATAGAAAGAGACCTTCTAAAAATGTTAAAATGTATTACTGGCACACGAAACCTTAAATTAGAGTGAATAAATGAAGACTCGGCACACCACTTCTGAAAGGTTGCCGACCTCTGGCTTAGACACTCTTAGGGCTTGGTTACACTTGCACTTTATAGCGCTAAAAAAGACTCCAGGAGCGCTATAACTCACTACTCGTCCAGACTGGCAAGGCACGTAGAGCGCTACAAGTCCACAGTTATACCGGTCCTGGTAATCCTCCCTTCCCAGAGGATTAACTGCTATAGGGTATTGAGTGCTCCGTATTATCTCCAGTGTGAATGGGTATTAACAGTACTGTGCTTTGAGTGATTACTGGAGACGCCCCTAAGTCATCTAAGCCAATTAAGCCTCTGTTCCCTTTGTTTTGAACTCGGCTGGAGGAATGCAGAAGTACATTTTCAGAGCTTGTCTTTAACTCGGCAAATCAGCAATGCAAATGTTTACGTTGTGAGCGAGCTTAAAGCAGAATGTCTTTGAAATGCAGAGCCTAAAAACCTTCTGCTGACACTCTGAGCAGGCAAAAAGCACCACTTGGTCTCTCCCTCTGCATACACACAACACGCTCCCCCTCACCTGCCTCGTTTGAAAAGCACGTTGCACCCAGCTGAATGCTGGGACAGCTGCCCATAATGCACCACTCCCGTGCCGCTGCAAGTGCCACAAATGTGGTCACACTATACCGCTGGCGGGTCTCAGTGTGGACACGCTATAGCGCTATCCCTATAGCTGTATATGAGGGCAGGTATAACCAAAACCGCTATAAAGCTGTAAGTGTAACCAGGTCCTTAGTACCTTTCCCAGATCTGAAGAACAGCTCTGTAGCTCAAAAGTTTGTCTCTCTCACTAGAGAGAGTTGGTCCACTGAAATATATTACCTCATCCACAGTGTCTCTCTAATAAAAAAAATGAGTTATCAAAAGATATGCATTGAACTTGCCATTTCTAATCAACGAAACTTTAAACACCATATCGCCTGATATATCCTTTTTATTAGTATCAAGAAAATTCAACCAATATGTTTAATCAGACACCACCTGTCTGTAGAAAGCATGGACTGAGTATTTGGTACTAAAACATAATACTTTAACATCATATTAGGTAGTGAAGCCATGACTGAAAGGAAAGATTTTTTTTAGAAGAATATGGCCTCAGTACTCACTGAAATGTATACTGAGCACTAACACACATTAGTTGCATGTAAAGATTCATAGAAATCTTCCTGGCAGCTAGAAATTGGCCTAGCAGAGGCATTAAACCATGCCAGAAAAACTGGTGAAGTTACAGTTTTGTGTCACAAGTATGACAGCGATTTGTTTTTATTATGGTCTCCATTTTCTAATTGCAGTTCATTATTGACTGGGAACATGTTAGGGAGGGTTTGGTTTTCTGCATTGGTCTTGTTATGATTCAATTTAATCAGCATAAAGTGCATTATTTTGTAATGCACTTTATAAGTATTATTAATATTTAATAACTACAACAGTTGTTCAAATGAAAGGACAAGTTACACAGTGGAACCATAGTTACTCTTCAAATGATAGAAAAAATGTCAGTCTGGAAGTTTACATATATATAATTTCCATTCTACAGTATGTCCTTAGGGAGAAGAAAGAATTAAAAATAACTAGGACACTTTTCCTGTAATTGACAAAAAAATTGTACATGAAAAGCTAACCTAAAAAGTAGATTGCATAGTATCTTTTCACTGTGGTCATCAGTGCATTAATTTTGAACATATTAATTGTAAGGTGATATAGTATTATCTATTATTTTACTACTGGGAGAAAATTTTAACATATAAAAATTCCTTTTGGTCTTTTGGCTTTTCACTCTTTACTAATTTCCCCTTGAACTTTTGATCTCACCTTCAGGGCCACTGAACATATTTTGGCAACTGAGGCAGGGAGCTCAAAAGATGCCCCCATGTCCTGTCACTTGGGCCTAAACTTTGAAAGATCTCGTGCCCTCCTTCCTCCAGCACAGTACTCCACCATCTCTGTGCATCTAGAGCAGAGAGAATACATATGCACCAGCCCAGACAGTTTTTTACACTCTGGGTCCTAGTGGCACCCTCTCCCCTCCCCGCATGGTAAGGCCAGCCCTGCTCACCTTTCTTTTCTCATTCAGAACATATTAACAAATTCCCCACCCCAGATTTCCACATGCTACAGTGGCATTCAATTATGTGGCCATTCAATTATATGGAGCAAAGCTAACTTTCCCAAACCCATTTCCTATCAGTGAGGATGTATTTGCCATTCACATATACTGATTGGTGGGAATTTAGTTTTAAAGATCAGATTAGAAATTATTTCTTTGACTTTTCTTTCATCTTTTCAAGGTCAGAAAGAATTCCACACCTTTACAAGTGAAACTCAGCTATAGATGGAGAATGTTTTAACTTAAGGAAATGCCAGTTCAAACTAAATATAACCTCACTAACCTGTAATGTCAGTTCAAGAAAATCTGGATACACCTCTTGGGGTTTTAAGGACAAAGGTTAATTTCTCTCCAAACCTGTTACACCATTTTGGGGTTTGGCCCTGGGTGGTACAACTGTAAGGGAATAGTGTACAAGTGAAAGATGGCATGTGTGCTCATGAAAAGAGCTAGTAAAACAGTGGAAAGTGGCTTGCTGTTAAAGGCCCAGTATATACTAGAAAACATCATAGTTATACTTTTGCACTGGTAGTCATGGAAAAGATGCACTACGACTTCCACCACTGCTACAACTGGTGAAGCTGCACTGGTGATGAATTACAGCTCTGAAGTTTGCCCATAGACCGCCAAATAGGCCAAGATAAAGAGAGAAAGAGTCTGACTTACCAGTAAGTTAAAAGTGATTTAAATTAATTATTAAATGAAGGTGTTTCCTGATGTAGTTATTTGTACAACTATATTTTAAAACAATTGCTTACAGCAAAGAGTACATGCTCATTTTTATAGACTGAGTGAACAAACTGAACGTAAATAAAAGAGATGTGAGTTTCCTTCTGTATAAATTCAGTGATGAGGTACAACAAAAAGAGAACAAAAGGGGGCATTCTGTAATTCTATTTAATTCTGCAGTTTAAAATTTCCATTTCATTATGCTATATTTCCTTCATTTCATGTCATATATTTTAAAACAATGTAATATACATTTGTGAAAGCACAATATTGCAATAAATATGTTTGTTGAATGTGGTTAAATAAAGACAGTACAGGCAACTGGCACTCTTATAAAGACAGTGCAGGCAACTGCAGACAGTACAGGCAACTGGCACTCTTAAAATTAATAGGAGGAATTAAATAGAATTTTAAAGCATTTATTCAACTAAAGAAAGATTTATATGTTATTTTTATTGAAGAAAAATACTCTCAAGAGCTGTGTGAATTAAATGTTTATTACATAAGCTTCCTTCTACCAACAAATTAAAAATATAGTGACTTGATACTGGTTGGTGGGAACACACAGTGACATCACCAGGGGATAATATCAGAAAGAGTATTGCACACAGGAACTCCTGCCCTTGCAAAGATGCTAAGAACGTATGTGCCTGTAATAAAAAGAATTACAGTATTGGCCTAACAATCTCATTTTGGTTTTACTGCTCTCTCTGTAAATATAAACTGAAGATATTCTGAAGTCAACATATGGTTTATAAAATACAAAGAAATTCTGCTGTTTAATAAATAAACTGTCATATATTTTAGCCAGCCCATTACTTTAGTGTTATTGAGGCCATCAATTTGAAAAACAATTGGACAAATTTTATGGAGTCTGTCTTAACATGGTTCCACCTACAAACATTGGTGACTTGTACACAATATTAATTAAGAATAAAAATTGCTTGTTGATAAGAGAGATTGAAGGCAATGTTGGCTGTTCAGACTTTTCCTCAAGGCTGTGTTAACAGAAGATCCTGTTTAATTTCACAGAACCATGCTTGGTAAAGGAGCAAACTATCTGCTGCAAGGTATTCCAGAAAGAGTTTTCAGAACAGTAACTTGGGTCTACTAGATTAACAAATTTTACCCAAACTGTAGATATGTCCTATTCCAGATAAACTATGCCATGTTAACCAGGAACCAGCAGAGATGACATAATTTTGCTTGTGCAGCTCTGCTCCTTCCCCAAAATGGACCAGTGGTAAATGCTACCACTTGTCTTAAAGGTGATAATGAAGAGAGCTCAAATGAAGGGCAGTATCATCATAATTAATAGTTATTGTTTATTTATAAGACAATTGCTATGTGCCTGTGATCACCTTATTCATATATAAGGCCCTTTTGATTTCAATGGAACTAGAAATTTAAGTACTCACACATTTGGGTACTAATAATTGTATAATAATGTGTTTTGAAGTTCTCACATCTTCCCTTTAATCTAACAACCTTGTTCAGAGAAATGTTATTTAACAGGAATTTTAGTTTCATACCTTGAGAATCACAATATTTCCCTATATAATATTTGAAACAGGAAATGTTATGTTAATTATGAGATAGCAATTGGCAAATGTTCACTTTTTTAAATTATGCTCACTGATTTTCTCTTCCTGTCCTTACTTTCAAAAGTGGAATGTTTTTATTCCTACTACATTTTCAATTGTAAATTAAATACACAAACCACTTTCGGTTGTAGATTAAACACACAAACTTAGGTAATACGAAAAGGATAACATTATGTAGAACAAGGTGCAACAGAGCAGTTTTAAATTGATTAACAATAATGGCTTTAAATTTATTTACAAACTTACTTATTAGTAGAGCACAATCTAATTTGCTGATGTGGAATATTAATTGAATTTATACACAAAGCATAGATACTGATGTAAAAAACAAAACAAGTGGTATAAATTGTACAGTATTGTGTGTATATATATACTCCACATCTGTCATGAGGTTTCCTTGAAAACAGCACTCCAATTGACATCTCCACATTATTTGATATATGGATATAGATACGTTAGACACACAGGCTCTAAATGAACCTCATAATCCACTATATAAAAGCCTGAATGGGATCAAAGGAAAAATAATGCTAAGATTCTCATGAACACATTACTGAGACTGGAAACAACAGGTTAAATAAATGTACAGAAAGGTGCCTGTGTGCTGTAAATGTAAAAGTGGCAATTGCATGGCAGACTGGGCATGCAATGGCCCTGGCACATAAGCATAACTCATTGGAAATATTAGAGTAAGAGCAAACACTCCTGCATTTGAGCAAGAGTGTACCAGCCTGGGATGCTTGGAAGAGATCCAGTGGATCCATATGGCCTATTGCAATGCACTTTCCACTTTTCCAATTGTGACAAAGCTCTGTCCTTATCTTCGTGGATCCTGCGTTTCCTGGCGGATTTTTACTAGCCTCAGCGGCTCACTGTGACCCTCCACGGAGCCCTTCTCTCTCTGGAGACAAGGTCACAGTCTATTGAGCCATTTTCATCACAAACCAGTGAGGAGAAGCTATCCTTCCTGGCACAGTCTCTATTGTCTCCCAATCTCAGAGACTAATTAGGGGAGGCAGAAAGGGGGGAGCCCGGGCCCACCCTCTACTCTGGGCTCCAGCCCAGGGACCCTAATAGTATCAGCTAAGATGGCTGACCTTTTATCCACAAAACACAATACAATTCCCTGGGCTACTTCCCCACAGCAGTCCCTGCTTCTTCAAACTCCACTTCACCCCTACCTCAGGGCCTCCTTCCTTCAGTATGATATGTTGTCCACCACTCAGTCTCACCAACAGCATAACTTCCTTCCACAGCTCCTGACACCCACAGCCCACCTGACTAACTGGGAGGTTTTTATCTGGATTCAGCCAGTCCCTGACTGGATTCAGGTGTCCCAATTAGGCTAGCTGTTTCTACTCCTTTCTAGAAGGTTCTTAATTGGCCCCAGGTGTCTTGATTGGCCTGGAGTAGCTTTTGTTTGGCAATCCAGGGAACAGGGACCTGCACACCCTGAGACTAATGTACCTGCCTTCCAGCACTCTCCTATATCCTTTTGGTCTGGCTCCGTCACACAATATAGTATCTGTGACCAAAAAAACTAGACTTCATGCAGGGGTCAAACAGGGCTGGCTTGTGAGAGAGCAGCAAACTGGTATATATTTTCTGGAATCTGCCATCTTGGGATCCAGAATTTAAGCTTATATTGAAAAAAAAAATGAGAATATTAACAGTGTTAGACTAGTGCACCAGTGTCTACTATGCCACATTAACACATGCCCCAGAAAACCATGATTTTTTCTTTAAACTAGGCCTGAATTCTATGTTAAAGATGTTGATAACTTTAAAAGGAAAACAAAGAATCTCAGACTCATCTTTGCAGAAGGAAATAAGTAAAGAACTGTATTTATAATGTATTTATGTGTAAACTTAAAATTTGAACTTGTATTTTGTTAGGGACTTACAATCTTAACCATTTAAGTACAACTTTTTAAATATGTTCTTTTTGAAAAATTCAGCCTACAGTGTTTAAGGAAATGTTGCTTTCTATTAGGCTGTCTTAATAAAAATTATAAAAACACTGCTGCTAAAGAGACACTTGGGGAAAAAAGACTGATTACATTGCTTTGTCTCAGAAAAATATCTATTTCTACAAGGCTGATGGCTTTGGCACTAGCTGCAATTAAATATATGTAGCTTATTTCATTCCTGATTTTAAACATAATGTAAGTTTAAATTTTAATTAATCTTTCATTTATCTGACAATAAATAGTAGAAGCAAGGAGACCCTTGTACATGAGAGACAGATCCTGCAGTGACTGGGGAATAAAATGGCAGTGCTACTTCCCACCTTGAACGATGATGGTTACATTAGGTTCGTAACAACAGATAAACCCACTAATGTGCAGGAATAATTATTCCCTCCCTCTTACATACGAAATAAATACTGCACACCAGAATATGGATTGCCAGATCAGAAATGAGAAGGTCCACCCAGCCTCCTCCTTTGAACTGCACTTCTGTTTCTCCTTACACATGATGCAAACAATCTGTATACGAAGTGTTGCAGAAAGTATTTGCACATCATGCAGATCTTCGGGTAGGATACCTACATTGTCTCTCCACATCAACTGAGATGCACAAAGGCCCTCATCCCCCATTTTGGGCCACGGAGCTGCAAAGAAAGTTTATCGTTAGGACAATGGTTTAAAACAAGAGTAGGCAACGTATGGCCCAGGTGCCAAAGGTGGCATGTGAGCTGATTTTCAGTGGCACTCACACTGCCCGGGTCCTGGCCACTGGTCCAAGGGGCTCTGCATTTTAATTTAATTTTAAATGAAGCTTCTTAAACACTTAAAAAACCTTATTTACCTTACATACAACAATAGTTTCGTTATGTATTATAGACTTATAGAAAGGAGCCTTCTAAAAATGTTAAAATGTATTACTGGCACGCGAACCCTTAAATTAGAGTGAATAAATGAAGACTCGGCATATCACTCCTGAAAGGTTGCCGACCCCTGGTTTAAAAGAATCCACACCTATTCCAATCCCTAACCAGCCAGAGTGGCTCCCCTCTTCCATTGCAGGGAAGCCACAGGGTTTCCAGGTGGCACATGTGTCATATAACACATGCATTCAGCAGCCTTGTCACACAATCCATAGCCCAGCTGTGATGTGACACCTCCATCTGGGCTGCAGAAATACCTGAAATTGTTAATGCTGTCAGCCAAAAGGGTCGGCTGTGGTACCTGTTGAATAAGGCATCCCGACAGCCCCTTTTACTTTCCCTCTCCTTAGGCTCTCTGCTGGATCGAAAGGATCAAGGAGCAGATAGAAGAAGCACCTAATGGCAGCAAAGGCACAGGCAGCAGAGACAGAAGGTGAGGGGATGCAACATTTTCGCAAAGCTATCTCAATTTCCCCCTCAGCCTCCAATTTCCATTCCACTTTATCCTACAGGTGCCCTCCCACACATGATAGTAGACTACATAGATCTTATACCAGCTACACATCTTTTGTTACAACCCCAAAACTCTCCAGTATGCACCCATATATACATCCCCTCCCTCCTACTCACAGTTACCAAGTTTTGAAATTAATTTCCAGAATTACTGCAGAAAAAAATAGGGACAGGAGGAGCTGGAAAAGCATGGAGAGTGGAAAGCAGGGGATGAATATAAAAATCAAGAGTCAAACTTTAATGTATTTTCTTGACTTAAATTAGACGATTGAACCTTGTCCCATTGCTCCTAATACCTGACCTGACTATACTGGTGGCAGTTCTTGTCTGTGTTTTATAGGGCAGTTATCCTGTTTGATGTAGGCTATATTTTCTTTGCCTTCTTTGTTTTTCTTTTTACCTTTTCTTCATTTTTCTTTTCTCTCGGACCCCATTTTCTGCCAGGCTTCTTATTTTCTTTTTTACATTCTGTGACTCTTTCTTTCACGTATCTCTCTCCAAATGCTCTCTGCTGAAGAAATGTAATAATATGGACAGTGCTTTTAGCACCTAATGCTAGTAAATGGCTTTGGATACTAGAATCATAGGTGACAACTTAAAAAGTTTAGCAGAAGGATGACAAAGGTCCCTTTCTGTACCACCACTTAGCCACCCAGCTGTGTCCTGTTCTTAAGATGAGATACTCTAGGAAAGGCATACAAATTCTGTATGTAATCGTTATTGGACAGTGATATTTTCCTTAACGGATAAATGTGTGTTTGGTAAGAAAAGACACATGTACCTAATGTTAAATAAAGCAAGTGTGTACATGATGCAGTGGGGGCGTTGTCAAACATAATATAACTCTCTGATGATAGGGCTTTTTAGTATTGCAAAAGTCAGTGAAAATAACATAGATCCACAGATGCATGTAAAATTAAACCTGCTTAGATGGAAATGTTAATATCTGTTGTTTGCTTGTGTGACCCAGTTTTCTGTGTCTCAGTCCGTCTGTTTCCTCAAGGACATATGCACCTTGGCTCCACTATATACCTGGCAAATTTCCTGAGATGCATACCAAATACTACAGTAGGGAGGAGAGAATGCCAGCTTTGATTTATTTAAATGAAACAGAAGCTTAGTGACATTTCATTCAAATTATGTGACAGTCCCTGCTATTGTACACTGGGGATAAAATTGACCCTTGTGCAGAGGGCCCCCAGAAAATAGTATGTGCTGTTTAAACCCTTCATTCATGGTGCACAAATAGAGAAGTCCCACTTGTTGACCTTTTTAGGAGTTAAGATACCATTATACTGAAACAATTGTTTAATAAAATGCTGTATAAAATTGGCTTTTCTTACTCAACAGATCTATCCCCCAAATGTACTGTGAACCTTATCTGTTATCTTCACTGACAAATGTGTTTTTCTGCCTTTTACTCTTTTTAACACTACAGAACATATAAAGGGCCGGTGATGGAATACTATTTTGGGAAGGCTCGGAGTTACTGCAGACAATTCTTTCCTAACTGTCTGGCGTTGTGTCTTCTTGAAATGCTCAGGGTCTAACTGATCGCCATATTTGGGGTCGGGAAGAAATCCACTGGATCAGATTGGTAGAGACCCTGGGGGCTTTTCGCCTTCCTCTGCAACATGGGGTACAGGTCATTTGCTGGTTTAAACTAGTGTAAATGGTGAATCCTCTGTAACTTGAAGTCTTTAAATCACGTTATGAAAACTTCAGTAACTCAGTCAGAGGTTAGGGGTCTATTACAGGAGTGGATGGGTAAGATTCTGTGGTGTGCAATGTGCAGCTGGTCAGACTATATGATCATTATGGTCCCTTCTCGCCTCAAAGTCTGAGAGTCTATGAAATCTGGTCTGTACTGACCAATGTTTTGACTGGAATACAATAATAGTTTTACTCCAAGAGTTTGCAAAATACAGATCAGGCGAACTGGAATTAACAAAATATTTGACAGAAAATGGTATGGCACTGTCAATCAATGGATTTTTTAAACAAATACTATATTCTGTTGGCACCACATATTTTGTGGTTGCATTTCTGGGACCGAGCTTTGTTCAGATTTTATTTTGTATCTTAATGATTAACCACAGAGACGGTCTACTTTTTTTTAAATTGTGTTGCAAAAGCAGATGAAATTGTGATATAGTCTGCAGACTCCAGGCCTGCTTCAACTGATATATTGAAGGTTTTATAAATCTGTTTTCAGCCTTTAAATACTGGCTCGATGCCTGTTACGCTGTGTTCAGTCACAAACATAACTATAAATAATGATGTAATAAATTTATTATCCTTCTGCTTTCCCTCAAAGTCATTTGTCTTAGTATGTAGTTATTGACTGAATTTTGTGAATGGTAAAACCAAAACCTACAGAAAACATAACTTGTAAGTATAGAAGTTTTTAATTATTCTTGCTTGTAAACAGGCCACTTAACCTTATGTACAGCAGAGACAAATATTGTCAGAAATGTTATTGTTCTTCCTATATTCAGACATAAGGACAAATTCTGGTTGTCCTTTCCATGTATTTGGGAAGAGAGGTTGTCAAGAGGGGAACTGCAGTACTCATCTTCATGGAGCTAATATGTTGCAGAGATTGGATGAGGAACCTGGGGAAGAGACTGGAACTGGGAGGCAATGGGAGGGGAGGAAGAGACAGATTGAATAAGAAGTTAGGAGTGGGCAAACTGGTACTCACTTGGCCATGGGAGTGGAAACTGGGACTAGGCAGACCAGGACAATGGGACTGGGATTAGGAGCTAGGAATGGAGAAAAGGGCAGGTGACTGATGCTTGCGGAGGACATTCCTTCCCTGTGGACTCCACTTTGCTAGACAATAAGGACTTCCATGCTGTGGAAGTAACTGTTTCAGATTTTAAATTCAGTCTTTCTATCTCTGTACATTTTTGTTTGTTTGCGAGGGGTGTTGTTGCTGTTGTTGTAGTACACATGTTGGTCCCAGGATATTAGGGCATGTCTACACTGCAATCTTAAATCGACCTATGTTAGCCATGACATTGACAAGAATGACAGACCACAGCCAATGTAAGGAATGCAGTGTCTTCACAAACATTGCATCACCCTAACCACACCAACGTAAGTCCTACACCTCTCATGGAAATCAAGTTGTGATGACAGTGTAGTAGAGCACTTACATCGGCAGGAGTAAGGCTGTAGCGTAGACACTGACATACTTACGTCGACATAAGATGCCTTACACTGCAGAGTTAGGTCAATATAACCAAGGTTAGAAAGTCATGGTGGGTCAGGTAATAGCTTTTATTGGACCAACTTCTGTTGGTAAGTGAGACAAACTTTCAAGCATACTCAGAGTTCTTCTCCAGGCGTGGGAAAGGCACTCAGAGTGTTATAGCTAAATACAGCGTGGAAGAGATTGTTAAGCATAAGGAGTCAACTCACGTTGCAAGTGGCCATTCAAGATGAAGTAGACTGTTAACTCCTCTGCAGTCATAGGACAAAGTCCTTGCACTCAAAGTAAAGTTGTAAAACACCTTCAAAAGATGAACCTGGGAGCTTAAATTCATAACTTTATTGAATCTATGATTTGTGTCAAGCTTAGAGACTGGATTTATGACTCATTACTACAATCTGTAACCCATTAACCCTCCTTTTTACACACAAGGAGTGTTAGTACCACAATTAAAAGAATATTTTGTATGTCCTGTTTTTTGTATCTAATGTTAAAATATAGTCTATCACCCCTATAGACTAAACTAGACAAAAATTTGCAGTGGGAAAATGGATAAAGCAATTAGAGGTAGAGTGCTGTGGTGGATGAATATAGGAACTCATTATACTTCCCAGCTGTGCCACTGACTTGCTCTGTGGACATGGGAAAGTGACTTGAAACTCACTGGGCTATACTGACTGGAGGGGAGAAGTCTGGGAATGCATATCCCATCCAACTGGTCTCCGTAAACTCTTCAGTTGACCCCCTTCTGCCCCATCAGGGTCCTAGAGACAATTTTCAAATGCTACCTCATATTAAAAATGCCCTTCTTCTCCACTGCTTCATTCTGTCCTTCCCTGCTTGTGGCCAAGTGCAAGACAATTACAGGCAGAAACAACCACTGAGAAGATACCATCAATATTCAAAGGAGGGGCTTTCCATATGGCTGTCCAGCCCCTGTAGCCCTGAACTTGTTTATAGACCAAGTTTTGAGGCACTCCATGTGTGACATTAAAAGAGCTAATTTGCATATTTCAAAACAATTTATATGTAACCATACACTTAACCTAAGGTCCACCCACCCTGCCTCAACCTTCAAATGCTGGGCCTCTAGCCATTTGCTCATCCTTTGCAAATGGGACAGGTCTTCATATGCTAGAATAAGAATAATTATTCTCATTGTGCCCCCAAAAGTAACTACTGCTACAGAAAGGAAAGCAAAGGTTAGTTTTTATACCAAAGTGGCAGTCTTCCGTGAAGGATACGAGTACAGAAGGAGATCCTGTAATATCTACCTGTGCTATTCTAGGAACACCACATACAAATTTAAGTGGTGGAGAGCGGCTGCACCTATTGCCTAAATGTGCTATCAGCATTTGACATCCAATGTCTGCTGTGTTTTTGTTCCAGTGGCAGTAATGCTGTTTGTGATTCCTTTCTGCGCTAGGGTATTAAGCTAGCCAAGTAGGAAGGAGAGTCAGAGCAGGACTGCTCGCCCCAGGTGCAATCCTGAGCTCTGAAAGAAATTCTGCAATGAGCAAACTCATACAGAAACACTGCTCCTACACACCTGCTATGACTCAAACAATTCCTCTAGTTGTTACTCAGAGCTGCTGTATCTTTTTGGAGAATACTATACCCTTTGTTATAGTATTTGGAGAATACTATAACCTTACTAGATACTATTCCAGTAATACTAATATTACTGGAATATACTATCCACAGTGAAAAAAACAGTTCAAAGCAGGTTTCTCCTTAAACACTACAATAATCTGTAAGTTATGGAGTGAATGACCAACATACACAGGTTTTACATTTTGTGCATTTGTCACTTATTTACTTGAGTAACCCAAAAATTAGTGTATGTTATGTGTGTTCCCCCAACTCCCATCCCGGATGTCCAAACCACAGTAATGTGAGTTTGTGACAACTCTCAGCTTGGGAACCTGACTCTCTAGCACAAGCAGTAAAGACTCATTCCTTTAGCTATGAAGGTCACTGGTTCAACCCCTGGTATTGCCAAGAGGGTAGCTATCACACTGGTATATTTGAAATTTGAGAGTTATGTCTCATACTGGCAGGGAAAGAGAAGATTAATATGCAGAAGTGCTAATAAAATGCATAATGCATGCACATGCACCCTGCAGCTGCTCCTGGCTGTACCCAATCTCCAGAAGTACATACGAGTGCATGTTTCAGGAAATGAGTGTGACAGAGATTCCTTTATGAAGATTCCCTCTAGATCAGTGGTCTTCAAAGTGGGGTGCACGAGACAACCCCCGGGGCCTTTCTGCAGCATTTCGGCGGACATGTCCCAGCCGCTGCGGGATCAGGCTGAACGCCGCCAAAATAGGAAGTTCTATTTGTGTCCCGCCGAAATGCCACCGACCGCAGAAGCTTTGCAGTTGGCAGCATTTTGGCGGACACACCCCCGGGCCGCGAGAGGCACCGGGGAAGAGGAAAGAGGCCGCGGTGAAAAATGTTTGACAGACACTGATAGCTGACAGATTATGTTGTCACTACTAAATAAAGAGGATTGCTCTTAGTGTGCTTATGGGTAATGTTTGGGGGGAGGGATGGTTTAAAAAAAAAACAAACAGGGATACAATGTTACAAAGCATTTACCGACACACATCACAGTCTTTCATACTCTCCAGGTGGACTGACATAGTCAGAAGCAGCTCCAGCAGCACAATTTTTCCCTCTGATTTTCAGGCAGGGACAGTTCCCTTTCTCCCTGGCTCTGCAAGTCATACACTGAGGTACACCAAAGCAGTATAAAAAAACCCCGAAGAAATGAACAAACAAAAACTATGTCTTTGTGGCAATTAAGGTTGCAGCAAAATACACTGCATTAACCCAAAATATTAAAATTGTGGACACGGGAAGTTAAGGGGAAAGTCTTCCTTTTGCATTCCTTTCCACCTTCACTGCCTAGAACACTGTCGATAACACACACCAGTGCTTCAGAAGACTTTCACTTCCATCTCAATACATACTCTAATTTCATTGAACTTGCCGTCTGACACAAACTTTAACGTGACCACAATGGTATTAAGACAGAATAGCATCCCAAATGCATGGAATAGTTGACAGTCTGATGAGCTGATCTGTTAATATAACTGAAATAAATGCACATTAGGTCACAGTTAAGATTTTGCACTCAAATATAGGAAAAAGCAAGGGAATCTAGCAAGGGAAGGAAACAAAAAACAAAAATGTTGCATGCCTCGTTGCAGTAAAATAGTGAATACTGCAGCAAAAATGCCAAATTCTGCACCTGCAAAATCTTGAATGAAATGGATGGGAAAATTCATTTATCAGAGCTTTGATGCAGGCTCCCTTCAGACTCAGGCACGAGCCACTTCATTGTTAACATTTGCTTCACATTTTCAAGGTTCTGTCCTCAACCATAACAGCTACTTTTTATTTAAAGACTGGAGCACAAATCTGCAACAAAGAGTGAATTCTGCAGCCACAGAATACACTGTGCCTTGGATATACTTTATTGTCACTGTGGTTTTCACTAACTCTGTGGGCTAAATCAATCCATACGCAATAAACCCACACTAAATACTGCAACTTTACAAGGCTCTGTAGTAGGAATAGAACCTGAACCTTAAGCTCTTGTATTAGAGGCCTAGTACGCTCACAAAATCAGGCAAGAACAGAGCTGATATTGCAAAAATACACATTTCTAAGAAGTGCTAGTCACAGAGTATTCACTCAAACACATTCCAATATCAAGTGATACCAGAACATTCCCATATCAAGGATGGTACAAAAACATTCCCCAAGGATAACAAGAACACAATTATCCCTCCTAAAAGATAAGGTCAGGATGACAATATGTAATGGAGATGTTTTGATCGAACCAACATGTACAAGGTGATGAGTGATAACTAGTCACATCAGGAGGCAATAACTATAGTAACTATGTCAAAGAGGCAGTATTAACTTGTTTGTATCAGGTATAAAAATGTATCTCAGAGGAAGTATCTTTGTCTAACCTAGGGAGGAACGGGAAGTCCCACTGTTCATTGAGCTGGTCCACTGTTACAGGCACACATTTATTAGTGGACCGGTAGAGTCTGCAAGATATTACTACCATGCTTCGTCAACAATAAACCTGGCTGGGAGCCTTCACCTCTTAACGGATCTTGTGGTCTTTAGGAAGTTTGCTTGAGGTCTGCCATGCCAGCTGTCTGCACAGGGCTGGAGTGGCACACAGAGCAAACACACATGCAGCCAAACAACTATCACCATCTAACCCCAAGCTCCCCCTCAGAATTTCCCTGGCATTTTTCCATCAAAACTAATTAATCCACTCTGAAATCTGCACATTTCTAGGGGATTCACAGAGTGTGAATGACTGCACTGGTTCTCTGTCCTTTACAACCCTCTCCCAGCTCCATGACAGTCTGGTGAGACCAATGCTACCAAGGATTTCCTTTCCAGGCAGGCTCCTGAAATAACACTGAGTAGAATTAGAAAAGCATCTAAGATAATACTGCCTCACACAGCAATATTTTAAGCAGGGAATCCCCATAGGGTTGGAGGAACTATGTCGTCTCTGCTAGAGCTATCACTCCAGGCTCTCCCACCAGTTTCCCCGATCCCCCTACATCCTTAATCACCTCATGGAATTTCTGTGATAAAAATAAATTAAATCCTGCTCTCAGCAACAGCAAACAAGACTAACTAACTGAAAACTACTATGTTCTGTGTCCAATAACAGCACACTGTGCCTTGCGCACTAATACTGCAAGAAAAAGTCTCTCTGTTCTGTCCTGAACACCGAAAAGTTTGCAATATCCTTTGAAAACTGAATGACAAACTAAAAAAATCATAACATACCTGACGTACAAAACTATTAGAGGTAGTGTCAGAAGATGTACTCCCATCTGATCCTTTAAATCGGTTTTTTCTTCTAGCACCTTTTCCGTAAGACTGTAAAAAAATAAAACAGGAGTACTGTTAACTTCCCTTACACAGAAACTTCCAGTACAAACATTACTGATGTAACATGACATGTTTGACTGCTCGGGGCTCAATTGGGCAACCTTCCTCAACTTGGTGTGCAATTATGCAAGTAATTGATGGGACACATGCATAAGTAAGTGCTGATCAACATGAATAAGGTTTGCACAATCAAGCTTGGAAAGGTTCTCTCTCTCCTTTCAGGTTCAGTGAAGCAATTTTATAAACTAGTACAATGTAATATTATGTTCACAAATCAGAATGAAGTATGGTTTTATTTTATTTTATAGTTACTGAAATGTAGTTCCTAATAAGAGAGATGCTGGAGAAGTCTACAGTATATCCCAATTATGAGCCAAATCAGCTGGGAGAAAGAAACATATGAATAATAATTGGGAACTGTTTAAGAACAGGTTAGTAGATGCTACAAAATCCACAATCATACAATTGAGAAAGAAGGTCAATAAACCAGCCTAAGAGGGGAAGTGAAAGCCACCATAATAAATAAATAATAAATATAACTAATGGAAAAAAGGGGAAGTTGATAATAATGAACATAAATTAAAAGCTAGGAATTATAGAAAATTGAGAATGGAAGCAAAAGAACACCAGTAAAATCTATAGTCAGGAGAGTTAAAGATAATAAAAATGAGCTTTTTAAAATATATCAGAAACAAAAGGAATTCTAACAATGGTATTCATTTATTACTAGTTGGATATGATAGAACTGTAAATAATAATGCAGAAAAGGAAGACATTCAATTAATATTTTTGTTCAGTAGCTACCTCCCTCTTGGTCACTACACAACACCACTATCCTGCGTGTCACTCAAGCCCATAACCTGTGCATCATCATTGAGTTGGACCTCTCTCTGGGTCCTCACATCTAGGCTATGTCTAAATCTACATAACACCTCTAATATACAGCCTTTTCTATCCATCTGCACAGCTAAACTCTTGTCCAGGTTCTCATTATCTCACATCTTGATTACTACAATATCCTCACTCTGGCCTTGACAAATGCAATCTTGCCTTGCTCAGATCCATTTAGAGTTCAGCTGCAAAAATTATTCTTCTAGCCGATCACTTTGACCATTTCACCCCTCTCTTTGAATCCCACCACAGGCTCCCTCTTTTCTCTATCACATCAAACTTGTGCTGCTTGTACTCACTTTCAAGGCCCTTTACAGTCAATCCTCACCCAATCTGTCATCTTTCATTCACTATCAAGATGTCAATTCCTGTCTTCAATCAGCCAATAATGCCAGTCTCCATCTCCAACTGGTTAAATTTTCAAACCAGCACCTTAGTTCTTTCTCCCATGCTACCCCTCACACCAGAAAGTTCCCCATAAACATTCAAAAAGCTACCTTGTTATCCCCCTTAAAACTCTCCTTTGTCATGATGCCTACAAAAATGTGACGACAGCCTCTGGTGTGCTGATAACACTGCCTATCATGCTGACCAATATTATCTCATTGTTTCCTTCTCTTCCCCTATATATTTATCTATATCTGTCTTTGTCTCATCTGATATTGTAAACTCTGCACAGAGTAAAAAAAAAAGAACAAAATAAAAAGAGGAAAGATTTGGGCATCTGAGGAAACTGGAGTTTGATATACTTCAAAAATAGACTCTAATGAGAAACTGCAAAACTAGCATTAATTTGTAAACTGGACATCACCAAATTAGGCCTGAATGAAGACTGGGAGTGGATTGGTCACAATAAGAACTAAAAACTAATTTCCCCATGCTAATTTTCCCACTACTGTTGCTCATACCTTCTTATCAACTATTTGAAATGTGCCACCCTGATTACTGCTACAAAAGTAATTTTTCTTCCTGTTGATAATAGCCCACTTTAATTGAATTGTCTCAATAGAATTAGTAAGGCAACTCACATCTTTTCATGTACTATGTATAAAAATCTTCCTACTGTATTTTCTACTCTATGCATCTGATGAAATGGGCCTTAGCCCACGAAAGCTTATGCCCAAATAAATCTGTTAGTCTCTTTGGTGCCACAAGTATTCCTCGTTGTTTTTGGAGGTTGATAGGTAGTCTCATCATGTAAAAAGGTGGTGGGCCATGTAATGCCATCTTAAATTTACTCATGCTACTAATCATGTATATGTTTGTAACTGAATGGCAGCACTTCTTAACAAAGAATCGGATTTCCTAATACTCTCTGCAACACTGCGACCACAAACATTCAAATATCATGAGTCAGTCATGAGGTTATTTTTAAAATTCTCATGATTTTAAAGTCAACACATTTTGGGTTCTTTTTTTAATTGCCCTCTGGTATTTGAGCTCTTAAGGTTCAAATGTTCAAGCTTTTCTTGAAAGCAACTTGCTTTTTTGTTTTTAAATGGGAGCTGAGATTCTCACATAATCACATGACTCCAGGAGTTGTGGATTTAAGAAAAACACCAAATATCAGGATAAAATTTTGAGATTTGGAAACACTGATTCTGTCTTTTTATTACATTTTGCCTTTTTGTGTGCATTTCCTCACAGCTGTGTTGTGCAAGATCAAGCTATTTATTTGCATGAACTATTGTTTCTGGAATAACAATTTTGGAAGAATAATAAATTGATTTTTCACAAAGTACAAAATACTAAACTGGAAATTTCAGTATTAAAATTAGGTATTTTATCTATATTTTGCTTATATTCCAGGAAGAAGTATAAAATAGTTGATTATAACTGAACAATTACAAATAACAGGTTGAATTGTGACACATAGCTATTGGCCTCTGTAAGTGGCAATGTGAGCAGCCTTTCTTGAACCCAATGCACCATGGTACTGCATACGTTTTACCATATTTCTGAATGTTCCAGCATGCTCCCACCAGAGCAGCCTGCTCCGTAGGCTGGTACACAGTAGTATTTATGCAGAGAACAGTCCTTGTAGTCTGGGCTTGTATGCTAAATGTTAAAGCCAATGCTCCTCAGTACTACCCAAGAATATCTGCATGTGGTCAGCAACAATCTGGCACAAAGTAATTGTATTCATTTCACAATTAGTAAGACTCCAATCCTGCAAACACTTGAGTGTGAGTATACCTTCTGTAAGCAGTGTCAGGAATGAGATATATTCTGACATCTGGTGGTGAATTATGGGAATTGCAGTGAGTTATGGCAAATAACTTTGGGGCTGATCAATTTGCATAGACACACCCACTGCGCCTAGCCTGAGCTCACAGCAGCCCACATGGCCACTTCGGCTGATGTGGGGGCTCCAGTTTCTATGTTATTGGGGCAGGAATGATAAAGTGATGTTACATGGATTATGTGAATGTAGGACTATGGACACGTACTTGGCCCTTGTTATGATGGAGGGACTCGCCATCATCTAGGTAGCACTCACTGGGCAAGGGCCATGCGTTTCAGAACACTGTGAGATTAAGAGAGGTGGTGGACAAGTATCTATATCTTTTGGTAAGGGCCTTGTCTGAGGGTCTCACAGACCTATTGCATGCTGCTTCTCTCCACTGTGGAATGTCAGAATTGAATTTTGCTTCCATTAGGAGCCTGGTTTCAGGCTGCTGAGCTGAAATTGCTTTGGGCTCACTGAGGCACCCGCACTAAGGCTCCCCTACTGTATGCTGAAATCACTTAACAGCTAAAATCACCTAAGAGCTAAAGAAATCACTGAACACCGTCTTAAGTTGGGGGGCCTGAAAATAGTGCAGAGTGGCTGGTGCAGCAGAGCAGTCTGTGTGTCGGCTAGCAGGACAGCTAACGGAATCGTTGGTGCTGCGGAGTGGCTGGTGCGGCAGAGCTGTCCGTGTGTTGACTAGCGGAGCCGTTGGTGCTGCGGGCGGAGTGACCGGCGCAGCAGAGCTGTCTGTGTGTCGACTAGCGGAGGCGTTGGTGCTGCGGGCAGAGTGACCGGCGCGGCAGAGCTGTCTGTTTGTCAGCTAGCAGGACAGCTAGCGGAGCCGTTTGTGTTGCTGGCAGAGTGACTGGCGCTGCAGAGCAGTTCGAGTATCGGCTAGCAGAGCAGCTAGCGGATCAACGGGCAGAGCGGTTCGTGGGACAGCCAGTGGAGCGGAGCAGAGCCGATTGCGGTGAGAGCTGCAGCGGAACCTCATGGAGAGGCGGCGCAGTCGGCCTTGGACCACGTAAGGTGCCCCTTGCCCTACCCTCCATTTCCACCCAGGCTGGGAGGTAAGACTCTGGAGATTAACTCTTGAACTCTGCACTGACCAGGAACAGAGACTCTTGGGCTGTTGGACTTTTGGGACTATTGGGTGATTTTTGGATTGCTGGGCTCCAGAGACTTTTGGGCTGTGGGACATTTTGGGGACTTTGGGTGATTTTTGGGTTACTGGACTCACAAACCTAAAGGAGGGGACACAGCCCAATCGGCTGGGGTGGCAGTTTGCTCAGGGGTTGGTTTATGACCCTAGTTGTGGTGTTTTTTCCCAATTTGATCATGTCATTTATCTCATGTTAATAAAAATTTCTGATACACCAATCTGTGCTTGCGAGAGGGGAAGTATTGCCTCTTTGAGGCGCCCAGGGGGGGTGTTAGGATTTTTCCCAGGTCACTGGGTGGGGGTCAAGCCAGTTTTTGCCTTGTGTTGTTGAGAGGGGACCCCTATGTACTGAACCCGGCCCTTGCTGCTATTAACCCGGCCTGGCAGAAGGGTTACACTTCAATCACGGGAGCAGTCTCATTGACTCAGTGGGACTGCTGATACAAGTAAAGTTATGCATTCCCTTAAGTGTTTATACATAATGGGGACCTTAGCTTTATTTATTACTTAGTTACTTAGAAGTGTAAAGTTCTTTTAAAATGGGCTGTGTTGCTATAGACAAAGAAACAAAGCACACATGTTTAAATTCTGTTGCATCCTAAAATACCAGTGAGGCTGTGTAAGACTTTTTTTAACTACAAGTATTTTTTGTAAAAATTATTCACCTACCACACTAAGAAAAAAAGTGAAAGACATGCTATTCATTTTCACTTTTACCTAAAAAATAAGTTACTCACCCTTTATTTAAATCCATCTTCTAAACCATGAAAATCATACACATGCATAGTGGTCCCTGAAAATTAACACTGTTTCATATATGAACAATTATTTCTAAGCTATTAGGAGCTGAAAAGTGTTCATTTTTCCACAATGAAACCCTATGATTTTAATGACATCCCTGCTGTGTTCACTGCACAGAAAGCCTGCATCCACAATACTTAATTCTCCAATGTACACGACATAAGCAGAATACGTGGTTGATCACCAAAGGAAAAATGCTATGGTAAATTGCATCTGGAAAAGTGGATCTAATGGCATTGAATTACTCAATCCACAACCAGAAAACCAGTCAGTGTGGACTGAAAATAAGGTGTAAATTTTTAACAGTGACAGTAATTAACCACTGGAACAATTTACCAAGAGTTGTGGTGGAATCTCCCTCACTATTTTTAATTCAAGATTGGATGTCTTTCTAAAATATATGCTCAGGTAATTATTTTGGGGAAAGTTCTATGTCCTGTGTTATATAGGATGTGAGACTAGATCAGGGGTGAGCAAACGTTTTGGCCTGAGGGCCACATCGAGGTGGGGAAATTGCTTGCAGGGCCATTACTGTAGGGCTGAGGCAGGGGGTTGGGATGCGAGAAGGAGTGAGGGGAGGGTGTGCGGTGGGAGAGGGTGCGATGTGCAGGAAGGGGCTCAGGACAAGGGGTTGGGGCACGAGGGTGTGTGGAGTTTACGAGAGGGCTCAGGGCAGGGGGTTGGGGTGCAGAAGGGGCACAGGGTGCAGCAGGGGGCTCAGGGCAGGAGGCTGGGGTGCAGGAGGTGTTTGGGGGCTGATCTCCGGCCCGACACTGCTTACCTGGAGTGGCTCTGGGGTGGCAGCAGGGCCAGGGCAGGATCCCTATCTGCCTCCCCTGGTCTTGGCCCCAGCCATGCGCCGCTCCGGGAAGCTGCCAGCAACATGGTCCTGCTGGCCCTGGGGGAGGGGAAGTAGAGGGCTCTGTACACCTGTGATACCTCCCCCGAAGTTCCTGTCGGCCACGGTTCCCTGTTCCCGGCCAATGAGCGCTTCGGGGGAAGTATCCATGGGCAAGAACAACTCGCAGAGCCCTCTGCTCCCCCTCCCGCAGGGGCAGCAGGGATGTGGTGCCAGCTGCTTCTCGGAGCGGAGTGGGGCCCGCAGCACTACAGGGTGGCAAATCCGTGGGCCAGATCGAAAGCCCTCACGGGCCGGGTACACCCCGCAGGCTGTAGTTTGCTCCCCCTTGACTAGATGAGCACTACGGTCCTTTCTGGCCTTTGAAACTACGGTAAATCCTAAATGCATGTCTATTAACAATCAGCTACCATTTATTTGTATTTTAATCCAAGGCATAAAAGAGCAGCATGTGTAATGCACTCAGTAGTAGCTGATCCCCAGCCTATAATGGAGAATACAGTGCTAGTCATTAAGACTGATATTAAAGTGTTAGAGGCAGAGCTAACATTTTAAAAACAGACATGTTTGCCTCATTCAAAAAAATCAAAGAAGGAGGATTCCGCCAGCATAGTCACTAACTTTACTTCTGGGGGAATTCTGTGCCAGCACATGTGTGCAGAATTCATGTTCCCCACAGATTTCTTTGCTTTTTCTGCAAAAAAATGACTTTCTGATGGGGAAGCAAAGCGAAGACACAAAAGTGGTCATGTGCCACTCCCCAGCGGCGTGGGCGCATTGTTTCGGGCATCCAGAGCAGCCAGCAAAGAGGTAAATCCCTGGGAGAAGGGCCAGGCTGCAGATGCCCCAGCCAATAGCTCCTACCCTGTGTCAGGCTCAGCTACTAGTCCCAGCAGAGCTAGGGAGGATGGGATGGGATGGGATTTCCTCTTCCCCTGCAAGGAGCAGCCAGGGTCAGAACCCCCACCCCAGAAACTTCTCCAGCTTCTGGAAGCTCCATACCCTCCTCCTTCCTGCCCCCATTGCTCCTATATGGGGAGCTGCTTCCCCATCTACCCAACCCACTCAACCCCATGCATCCAGACCCATCTCATACCCAGATTGCCCTGCCAAGCCTCACCCCCTGCACCCAGACACCTCCTACTGAGTCCCCCAAACCAAACCCACACCCCTACAAGCCTCACTCTCTGCATCTGGACCCCACTTCCGCACTAGACTGCCCCACACACTTGAACACCGACCTCAACAATCCCTACCCTACCTCAACCTGGATCACCCTGACTAGCCCCCTGCACCTATATCCCCCTATCCCACTGAGCCCTACCAAACCAGCACCTGGACCTGCACCCTATCAAGCACCACCCAGACCCTCAACCCACTGAGCCCTCCACATCTAGACCTCCTATGCTGAGCTCCAGGCACCTTCACCTGGACCTCCCTGCAGAGTTCCATTGCCTCTGCACCCAAAACCCTCTTACCAATGAGCCCCTGTTCATCCAGATCCCCCCCACACCTGGACCCCTCCCCACCAAGCTACCCAGACCAACTGCCCTACACAGAACCCTATCACCCCACACCTGGATCTCCCCACACTAAGCCCCTCCACATTTGGTTCCTGCTGCGCTGAGCCGGCCTGTCTACATTTTCTGTACTTGGCATGGAGGGCAGGTCTGGCCCTTGCACTGTCAGAATCAGGTGCAGCCTCACTGTCGAGTCCATGTCTTGGGGTCAGAGCTGCAGGGTGATCTCCTACCTCTGTGCAGTCAGTGGCCTGTGCTCCACACTGCCATGCTGGAGCCCCTATTTTTATTGACAAAATTTGCAGAATTTTAAAATATTTTGTACAGAATTTTTAAAATTTTGGCACAGAATTCCCTCGGAAATATAGTGTCTCGGTACAAAAATGATGAGCTGGAGAGAATGAAACAGAAAGAAAACAAAAATCAAGAACTGGAAAGCATATTATATGACCTATAGATCCAGGAATGAAGGACTAACATAAGGAACAAATGACTACCTAAAGTAACAGAAGCATAATTCTGAAAAATTTGTAGAATCTCTTAATAGAGAATTGCTGGAGTAAGACGAGAATGTTCCTTTTCTAACAGACAGAACACACCAAATGATCTTTCCTCCCCCTGCAGCAGGATTCAAGACCAAGAGACTTAAATGTGCACATGCACTAGATAACAAAGAGCAGAACTTAAGGAAACTTCAGGACATACTGACCTAATCCTACCACTCAGTTCAAGAACAATCCATTGTCACTGTAATCATCCCCACCAAGTGGGGTCGTTCAAGGCTGTGGTATATCAACCCTTCTCTGATATTCAGTAGCATGTTAGCCATACCACGATTCAGAGACAAGTACTGCAAACACTTCAGTCAGTACTTTCTATAGACTCTAGCACAGGGGTGGGCAAACTTTTTGGCCCGAGGGCCACAGCAGGTTGGCGAAATTATATCGAGGGCCGGGTAGGGAAGGCCCCGCCCCCAATCCATCCCCCTCTCACTTCCCGCCCCCTGACTGCCCCCTCCCACTTCCCACACCTGAATGCCCCCTGAGAATCCCTGACTCCCCCTTCCACAGACCCCTAATCACCCCCCAGGACCCCACCCCCTACCCAATTCCCTTCCTCCCTGTCCCCTGACTGCCCCAACCACTGCCCCAGAACTCCACCCCCATCCAACCCACCCTACTCCCTGACTGCCTGCCCCCTCCAACCCCCCCCAACCACCACCCTGGAACCCCCTCATCCCCCCTCTTGCAGGGGGAGCATGCATCCCTCTGCCCACGCAGGGTGGCTCCGGGGGAGAGGGCGAGTGCACAGCCTGGACCCCCAGAACTCTGCCTCCGCGGCGTGGCTCCGGGGGAGTGGCGAGTGCGCAGCCCCGGCCCCCAGAGCGCTCCCCGCTCAGCGCCGGGGAAGAGACCAGTGCGCGGCCCCGGCCCCCAGAGCGCTCCCCGCTCGGCTCCAGGGGAGAGACCAGCGCGCTGCTCTGGGGGAAAGGCCAGCGCGCAGCCCCAGCCCCCAGAGCTCTCCCCGCGCAACTCTGGTGGAGGGGTGAGCGTGCAGCTCCGGCCGCCGGAGCGCTCCCCACGCGACTCCTGGGGAGGGGCGAGCGCGCAGCCCCGGCCCCTGGGGCGCTCCCTGCGCGGCTTGGCTCCAGGAGAGGGAGGGGGCAAGTAGCCCCGGCACCCGGGGCGCTCCTGGCTCGGCTACGGGGGAGGGGCCAGCGCGCAGCCCCGGCCCTCAGAGCACTCTCCGCGTGGTGCAGCGCCGGATCCCAGAGCTCCCCGCGTGGGGCAGCTCCAGGGTCGGGGGAAGTATGCAGCCCCGACCCCCGGAACGCTGCCCGCACAGCTCCAAAGGAGGGGAGAGCTCGCAGTCCTGGCCCCGCAGCAGTGCCCGTACTGCGCGGCTCCACGGGAGGGGACAGGGGCAGCCTCCGCGGGCCACATGGGACGGTCTCGCAGGCTGGATGTGGCCCGCGGGCTGTAGTTTGCCCACCCCTGCTCTAGCACCTGATAAGTCCTAATAAGCTCTCAGATACACAGCTCAGACAAAAGCAATTGTTTAGTAAAGCAGGCAGAAAAGAAGGTCACAAATATCTCACATACAACAGCAAAAGATAAACATCACAATTCCTTCTTAGTTCATAGGGGGGATTCTGAAAGAGGATTAGACCGACTCAGGCACAGTACCTGAAATGCCCCAAATAGGTGCAATGGGGTACCAGTTAGTAGTTCCCAACATGCTAGGGTTCAATGCCATAATGAAATATTTCTTTGGGGGCTCCTCCATGCAGTTGCCCAGTTGCTGTGCAGACTCCTTTCCTTGTAGCAATGTTTAGTCTGCAAACCTCACCCCACAGTCTCCTGCCCTTTTACAAGTAGCTTGGAGGAATGCTGCTGCAGTGCCCCTGGCAGACCTCTCCAAGCCCCCCCTTTACTCAGAAACCTGGATGCAGGGTCAAGCCTTTGCTCCCTCCCCACTGGCCCAGCCTGCAATTTTGCTTTTGCCACTACTGCTGCTAACGACAGCCTCTCCCTTATGAGGTGTTCTGCGTCTCATCAGTCTTCCGGCTCTCAGGCTACCTTTGCTCTGCTGCTGGATCTCAAGAGGGCCAGCTCTCTTCCCACAACAAAAACTTTCAAAGAGCTTCTGCCACCCTCACCCTCTTAGCCAGGAGAGGGGACTGGGTCTGCTCTCCTCATTCAGACCAACTGTCTTCCTAACTGCCAGGGAATCTTCTTCCTCCTGCTGACCTACTATACTCCAGAGGTGACAGTGGAACATAGTGAGTCTGCTGCTCATCAGATTCATCCCACCATAGATTAAGACCTCTCTGCCTTCAGTTTGAGTGAAAGAAGTGTATGACAGAAGCACTGGGTCTTAGGGCACATGTGCTCATCCCAGCAAGCCTCTTACAGCCCTTGGACCCTTTAAGACTGGGAGCTGTTGTTGGAGGTCTGATTCTGCCTGCTCCCATTCATGTGCCCAATAGAAATTTGCATATCAGGCTTCCTGACTCAAACAGGAGAGCAGAAATGAGAGACCAGGGTCTGGAAAAACCAAAGGTGGGGGAGGAGGGAGTGTCTCTACATCTGTCACATAGAAAGCCTGACGGAGAGACACCAGCAGAGAGCAGGAGCCAACTATGGTGAAACCTCACCTAAGGAGGACTGTGGAACCCTGAAGACAAGGCCGAAGACAAGACCCAAAGAAGCAGTGAGACTGTTTTTGAGTTGTTTTGAATCTTGTCTCTATGTTGATGCAGAAAAGCCTTGGGCAAAAGAACTGAAAGGGTGCAGTTGTTTGGAGCATGTTTCCACCTTTTCCAGTTGTTGGAGCCCACCAATTTACAGCCAGGCCACTGAAACTATTAGGAATGTAGGGGTGAAATATTGCTGGAGCTTCCCATTCAAAATGGCTTGCATTATAAAAAACTTCTAGAACAGTGGTCTTCAAACTAGGATGCACGCACCCCTGTGGGTGCGTGAGCCCACCCCAGGGGGTGCGCGAGACCCTGGTGCCGCCACCAAGCCCACCCAGGAGACTGCAGAACTCTCGGGTCAGGTTATTTTAGTCCCGCCAAAACGCCACCACGGGAAGTGGAAGCTTCCGCTTTCTTTGGCGGCATTTTGGCAGACATACCCCCCCGGGGGCCGCCAGACTTTTCCCTCCGCGGAAAAGGGCCGCAGGGGGAAAAGTTTGAAGACCACTGCTCTAGAAGGCAGTGAGCAGGCATTGACGGAAAGTAGGGACTGAAATCACCAGAGAGCTTCAGATGGACCCAACAGAGGGGAAAATCTAAAGAACGAGGGCAACAACGGATGACATACCGTACACAACTGAGAAACAAATGCCTCCAGTAGAGACTGGGCACTCAAAGCAAGCCTACTGCTACAAAGAGCAGGGTGATGCAAGCTGAACCCCTCAAGAGTTTGGGGAAGAATAAAAAGATAAATAATTCTTGAAACGTGCCCTGGCTTATATTTAAGGCTATTAACATTTTTTGTACCATAAAAGAGTGCAACACTGGAAGGAGGTTACCACTTCCAGCCATCAGGGTGGAAGCACAGCCCCATGCTGGGACCATACTGGAAACCTAAAAAGGGTAATTTGGTCTCACCTCCTCCTAATTCTAATCTATTTTATTCAAGCACTGCCGTGTTGGAGCTGGCAGTTGAGGAAAGCTGACAGATGAGACTAAAACCTTCAATAGCTCCATAGTAAGCAGTGATAGAATTATTGCTTGTATTTAATAAAATTAAGAGTAACAGGATCTCTTTTGCTATTAATTATAAAGCTAGTTCGTGAGTTAATATAAACAAATTAAGGCTTTGCAACAGAAGAATATATTTAAAGAATAAGTGAAATGGGGTATGTATATATGAGGTAAATTAACTCAACTGTAACTGATCAGTAGAGGGTGGGTTGAATCTGCTGCTGCTCTTCTGATTCGTCACTAGAGGGTGATATATCAGTGAGGAGGGGAAGATTCTGTGGCAGATGGATGATGGGTGCAGACCTCAGAGAAAACAGTGAGGACAGCTAATTCCTGGTGACTGCTCAGATGACTAATCTGGGGTTCTGGCCCATGTGTGCCAATGGCTCTAACTTGCTTTAAGAATAACAGGATGCATGAACACATTTGTAGATAATATTCACAAAGTGCAAAAACAAACAAATTACTCAATACTCACTCCACGACATCCGTTTCTCTCCAACAATCAAAACTGAACCATAGGCTCTGACTCCGTGAGTGCTCCAGCGCTGGAGCACCCACAGGGAAAAATTGGTAGCTCCCACCCGCAGCTCCCCACCCTGCCTCCCACCCCAGCTCACCTCCGCTCCACCTTCGCCTCCTCCCCTGAGCGCGCCACCGCCGCTCCACTTCTCCCCCATCCCTCCCTCCCTCCCAGGCTTGCCGTGAATCAGCTGTTTCACATGGCAAGCCTGGAAGGGACAGAAGCAGAGCTGCAGCGGGGAGCGGTTCCTCTGTGCACACACACACCCCGGGTTACTTCCTGTCGCCCTCCCCATACCCCCCACTGCCCCAGCTCATCTCCGCTCTGCCTCCTCCCCTGAGCACACCACCGCTCTGCTTCTCCGCTCACATGCTTGCCATGCAAAATGCCTGGGAGGAAGGGGGTGGAGGAGAAATGCGGCACGCCTGTGGGAGGAGGCAGAGCTGGGGATTTGGGGAAGGGGTTGGAATGGGGGCAGGGAAGGGGCGGAGTTGGGGCAGGGCAGGGGGCACGAGCACCCACCAGTGCCGGGTAAAGTCGATGCCTATAAACTGAACTGCTGCGAAGACCTAAAATGAAATGTGCCTCGTGAGAACATTACACATTCACGCACACCCAGAATCCTTATATTAGAGGATAACCTAAGTGTGCAAATTAGAAATAAAAGCAAGAACTCCTAAAATGTGAAAGATAGAAGCCCCTTAAAATAGAAAGAAGGGAGCACCCATTGCAACAACAGAGACATCACAATAAGACTAGAAGTTTGAGGCGCTGTAAAAGGATATGAAAGAGATTAAGGAAAAAAAGGAAACAAGGAAGAAGGAACTTGTTTTCATTTACAATTTGTGAAGCCATTAGGAAATTAATTGACAGATAACAGAAGGAGGTAAAGAAAGGGCAAAATGAGAAGGAAATAATTAGGAAGGAACTCACTTCAGATAAGATATTTCCCCTCTCAGCAGGTTATTTCATAATTGCCAGTTACAGGGTTTCATGAACCTTCCTCTATAAGTATCCCACTCTGGCCTCTACTAGACACAGGATAATGTACTAGATCAGTGGTTTTCACCCTACAGGCCACTTGTGGCCCAATCAGCACAGAGCTGAGACCCATGTGATATCCCCAGGACCACAAAGGTAGCATTGGATATGGCCCACAATGATAAATAGGTTGAGAACCACTGCACTAGATGAACCAGTATTCTGATCTGGTAGGGCAACAGTGATAGGTATTTAGTCTCTGGACTTCACCACAAAAAAAAAAAATCAATTTGGAAGCAGAAGCTGAACTGTGGACTCATTAAAAACAATAGAATCAGATCAAGAAATTACTACAGAAGAATGGCAAAGCATTGCCACTTGCTCTCTGTCTATTGCTATAAACCACAGGTGGACCTAACTTCTTAAAAAATTACTTGATTGCTAAACTGATGTGTTCTCATTTATTTGGCTTTTTGTTTATGAAATGCTGATGAAATAGGAACTCAAGAAAAAAAAATAGGGGCCTGATTTTCACAGGTATTGAACACCCCAAGCTCCCACTTACGGAGTTATGGGTGGTCATTACTAAGGCTAAGATTTTGTCATGGTTGTTTTTAGTAAAAGTCATGGATAGGTCACGGGCAATAAACAAAAATTCATGGAAGTCATGACCGGTCTACGACTTTTGATGCTGCGGCTCCATGGTTTCCATAGCCACAAACAGAGGTTGTAGCTGCTCTTTTGGAAAAAAAATTAGACTTGTTCAGAAAACCAAAATTTGTGAGAAATTTCAGACAAACAAGAACAAAAAAATAAGAACATAAGAACGGCCCTACTGTCTTCCAACAGTGGCCAGTGCCAGGTGCCCTAGAGGGAATGAATAGAATAGGTAATCATCAAGTGATCCAGCCCCTGTCACTCACTCCCACCTTCTGGCACAGAGAGGCTAATAACACCATCTCTGCCCATCCTGACTAGTAAGTTCTTTTTTGAACCATTTTATAGTTTTGGCCTCCACAACATCTTCTGACAAGGAGTTCCACAGGTTGACTGTGTAGTGTGTGGAAAAAAAAATCATTTTGTTTGTTTTAAACCTGCTGCCCTTTAATTTAATTTGGTGGCCCCTAGTTCTTGTGTTATGAGAAGGAGTAAATAGCACTTCCTTATTTACTTTCTCCACACCACTCATGATTTTATAGAGCTCTCTCATATCCCCCCCTTAGTTATCTCTTTTCCAAGCAGAAAAGTCCAAGACTTATTAATCTGTCTTCATACGGCTAATCATGCCCCTAATAATTTTTGTTGCCCTTTTCTGGACCTTTTCCAAGTCCAATATATTGTTTTTGACATGGGGTGACCATGTCTGTATGCAGTATTCAAGATGTGGGTGAGCCATGGATTTATATAAAGGCAATATGATATTTTCTGTCTTATTTGCTTAATGATTCCCATCATTCTGTTTGCTTTTTTGACTGCCACTGCACATTGAATGGATGTTTTCAGAGAACTATCCACAACTCCAAGATCTCTTTCTTGAATCGTAACAGCTAATTTAGAACCCATCATTTTATATGTATAATTGGTATTATGTTTTCCAATGTGCACTACTTTGCATTTACTAACACTTAATTTCATCTGCCACTTTGTTGTCCAGTCACCCAGTTTTGAGCAATCCTTTTGTAGCTGTTTGCAATGTGCCTGGGACTTTACTACCTTGAGTAGTTTTGTATAATCTGCAAATTTTGCCACCTCAGTGCTTACCCCTTTTTCCAGACAATTTACAAACATGTTGAATAGGACTGGGCCAGTACGGACCACTGGGGGACACCACTGACTATTTATCTCTCTCCATTCTGAAAACTAATCATTTATTCCTCTCCTTTGTTTCCCATCTTTTAACCAACAACCAGTCCATGAGAGAACCTTCCCTCTTATCCCATGACTGCTTACTTTGCTTAAGAACTTTGGTGAGGGACCTTGTCAAAGACTTTCTGAAAATCTAAAGACACTATATCAGCAGTTCTCAAACTTCTTTGGGCAGCAATCCTGGGGGTCTGTCCGCCGAAATGCCGCCGAATTGAACAGTTCCGCTTTCGGCGGCATTTCGGTGAACAAGCAACGTTCCTGTCTGTGTCCACCGAATTGCTGACAGATCGGAAGCTTTCACTTTGGCAGCTTTTCGCGTTTGAAGCTGCCGCCAAAATGCTGCCAACAGGGTCAGTAGCTTGCGACCCCCCAAAGGGCTGCAACACCCAGTTTGAGAATCATGCACTATATTCACTGGATTCCCTTTGTCCACATGCTTGTTGACCCACTCAAAGAATTCTAGTAGATTGATGAGGCATGATTTCCCTTTACAAAAACTATGTTGAGTATTCCCCAACAATTATGTTCATCTATAGTCTGACAATTTTGTTCTTTACTATAGTTTCAACCAGTTTGCCCAGTACTGAGATCAGGTTTACTGGCCTGTAAGTGCCGAGGTTACCTCTGGAGCCCTTTTAAAAAATTGGCATCACATCAGCTATCCTCCAGTCATTTGGTACAGAAGCTGATTTAAGTGACAGGTTACAGATGACATCTAGTAGTCCTGAAATTTCACATTTGAGTTCTTTCAGAACTCTTAGGTGAATACTATCTAGTTCTGGTGACTTATTACTGTTTAGTTCAGGGGCTGGCAACTTTTCAGAAGTGGTGTGCCGAGTCTTCATTTATTCACTCTATTTTAAGATTTTGCATGCCAATAATACATTTTAACATTTTTGGAAGGTCTCTTTCTATAAGTCTGTAATATTTACTTTACATACAACAATAGTTTAGCTGTATAAGGTTTTTAAAATGTTTAAGAAGCTTCATTTAAAATTAAATTAAAATGCAGAGCCTCCCAGACTGGTGGCCAGGACTCAGCTTGTGTGCCACCTTTGGCAAGCATAGGTTGCCTACCCCTGGTTTAGTTTATCAATTTGTTCCAAAACCTCCTCTAAAAACACATCAATCTGAGAGAGTTCCTCAGATTTGTCCCCTAAAAAGAATAGCTCAAACGTGGGAATCTCCTTTACACCCTCAACCATGAAGACCAATGCACAGAATTCATTTAGTTTCTCCGCAATGGTCTTATCATCCTTGAGTGCTCCTTTAGCATCTCAATCATCCCATGGTCCCATTCATTGTTTAGCAGGCTTCTTGCTTCTGATGTACTTAAAAAATATTTTGCTATTACTTTTTTGAGTCTTTGGCTAGCTGTTTTTCAAATTCTTTTTTGGCCTTCCTAATTATATTTTTACATTTCACTTGCCAGAGTTGATGCTCCTTTCTATTTTCCTCATTAGGATTTAACTTCCAATTTTTAAAGGATGCCATTTTGCCCCTCACTGCTTCTTTTACTTTGTTGTTTGGCCATGGTGGCTCTTTTTTGGTTCTCCTACTATGTTTTTTAATTTGGGTATACATTTAAGTTGAGCCTCTATTATGGTGTCTTTAAAAGTTTCCATGCAGCTTGCAAGGATTTTACTTTTTGTGCTGTACCCTTTAATTTCTGTTTAACTAACCTCCTCGTTTTTGTGTAGTTCCCCTGTTTGAAATTAAATGCTATAGTGTTGGATCGCTGTGGAGTTTTCTCCACCACGGGGATGTTAAATTTAATTATATTATGGTCACTGTTCTCAAGCAGTCTAGCTATATTCACCTCTTGGACCAGATCCTGTGCTCCAGTGAGGACTAAATCAAGAATTGCCTCTCCTCTTGTGGGTTCCAGGGCTTGCTGCTCCAACAAGCAGTCATTTAAGGTGTTAAGAAACTTTATCTCTGCATCCTGTCCTGAGGTGATATGTACCCAGTCAATATGGGAATAGTTGAAATCCCCCATTATTATTGAGTTTTTTATTTTAATAGCCTCTCTAATGTCCTTGAGCATTTCACAGTCACTATCACCATCTGGTCAGGTGGTCTGTAATATATCCCTACTGCTATATTCTTATTATTCAAGCATGTAATTACTATCCATAGAGGTTTCATTTGATTCTATGCTCTCTTTCACATATAGTGCCCCTCCCCTACCAGAATGACCTGTTTTGTCCTTCCGATATATTTTGTACCCTGGTATTACTGTGTCCCATTGATTATCTTCATTCCACCAAGTTTCTGTGGTGCCTATTATATCAGTATCCTCATTTAATACGAGGCAGTCTAGTTCACCCATCTTATTATTTGGGCTTCTAGCACCGGTATATAAGCACTTTTAAAACTTGTCACTTTTTAGCTGCCTGCCATTACATGATATAATTCAATGAGACTTTTTTTCATCTGACTGTTTCTCATCAGATCCTACCTGTATTTTATCATCTTCCATCCTCTCCTCCTTATTAGGACATAGGGAATCTCTATTTATAGACTGGAGACCTAAACTTTTATCTAAAAACCTTATCTACACTAGGATCCGAGTATGCTAGTTATTACTGTGTGTAATATTTATTTTAAAGTAGCACTCACCCAGAGGTCCCAGTCACAATCAGAGCTCCATTACGCTAGGTGCTGTGCAAACACAGACAAAGACATAACATGCTTTTTGGGACAGGAACCAGCAGGTTTCAAGCATAATTTCCTTTATCAGCGCCTCCAGGAACCTTATTTTGTTTGCAAACCATGCTGGAAAACCACAATATAAAATCTTGCAACAGATTAACTCAGAGGATTTTGGTGGCTCAACAATATGGAAACAAATTATTAAGTACAGTTGTTTCTCAAAACTGCCATAGCAGCCTTTGTTGATCCACAATACAGAACATGATATAGAACCAAAATTTTAAAAAATATGCCTAACATAGGTAGGATCATTGGATAGGACACAGTTTTGAAGCTGGGTACAAAGTTCGGTCACATCCATACAGGCCAAGCTAAGTTGTAGAATGATATTTTCTAAAGTATTTCTAAAGATATTCCTAGAAGTAAAAACCCTGAAAATACTTCAAGGAGTGACAGTGCAGTATAAAACTTGAACGGTTCTCTGACCTCACCACTGGGAATGTTAGCATGGAATACTTATAGTAGTATTACAAAACATGATAGCTCCAAGTATCTTAAACGTGTGAGTAAATGGGCATTACTAGAATACATGTAGCACAGTAAGTGATGTATCACATACCCTACATTCAGCCTCTTTCTCACTGTGACTACTTACAATAGCATCATGTTTTTACTGTATTAATTTTTCAGAAGTAATGGGAAAAAAGGATAATGGTGTCTCAATGCAATAAAATGCTAACAAATTAATTGAATATTCAGACAAAGGGGTGTTCTATTCTAATATTATTTCTTTGATACAAAAGGATTACATATGATTAGTATACATGCCTAAAGGCAATGAGACTATTTTGTCTGATGGACTTTGGTACAGAGAAGTGCAATTTGCTCCTTGCGTTTACTCGAAAGCTTCAATATCTTTACCACACACACAAGCCACCATTTGTGCTCTAGCCATTCAAAAACCAACTACATAAAACAGAATACAAGTACTGTACTGTACCCAAGAGACAAATAATGCAGGGTGGGAATGCTGAACGAGCCATTCACCTCCAAAGAGAGATTCTTTTATGCCTAGTTAAGATCAGAGATAAGAATGAATTTTGTGACCAATAATGGATATTTGTCCATATCAGAAAACCACTACAGAATTAGGTATAGTTGTCAATCTCTGCTCAGGATGGAGCAGAGACTGGAAGAGCAGAAGTATTTGTAGGTCAGGAATTAAGTGCCAGGGCACCACTTTGTGGAAGGCTTGCAAAGTATATGCCCACACTGCTACATGTCTGACTGTAGTTTAGAAGTAGGGCCTTACCAAATTCACAGTCCATTTTGGTCAGCTTCACAGTCAGAGAATTTTAAAAAATCATAAATTTCATTATTTCAGCTATTTAAATCTGAAATTTCACAGTGTTGTAATTGTAGGGGTCCTGGCCCAAAAAGGAGTTGGGGGGTCATAAGGTTATTGTAGAGGGGTTGCAGTACTGCTACCCTTACTACTGTGCTGCTGTTGGTGGGGCACTGCCTTTAGATCTGGGCGCCCAGCCAACAACAGTCGCTCTCTGACTACCCAGCTCTGAAGTCAGCGCAGAAATCAGGGTAGCAATACCGCAACTGCCCTAAAATAACCTTGTGACCCCTCTGAAACTTCCTTTTGGGTCAGGACCGCCAATCTGAGAAACATGAAATCTGTATAGTATAGAGTAAAAGCACACAAAAGACGACATTTCCCAGTATGTGGTACATTTTTCATGGCCATGAATTTGTTAGGGCCCTATTCATAAGCAAAAAGAAAATATATACATTTTCTCTTTTCTTTTTTTTAAAACATGAACTGGTTTCTCAATAGCTGAATTTATTCATTTTTAATGATCTTCAATAAAAGGTCAATTAGACAGACTGACACCATTTTCACATGACAACCTTTCTAATTCAACATACTAATGAACCGCCTTTTCAACTAAAATACAGGATCAGAAACAGTTTTGACAACAACAAAAAGGTACCACCCCAAAGGGAACTGGAGCATTCATTATTTCAAAAGCACACAATCAGATATTAGCACACACTGGGCTTAAAAATAGAAAAATGAATCCATGCAGACATGTAAGGTAAAGCTAAGAGAGATATTATACAACATTAACATTCAAAACCAAAGCTTTATCTCAAAATGCAAGATCTTCAACAGATGTGTTAGCCTCCGTTTCTCAACCTTAAACACGCACACTTGCCAACCCGCATACAATACATATTTTACTTTAACAGCATCCTGGCGAGGGACAAGATGATACACCCAGCTTCCTAATTTTAGTCTAGACGCTAGAATCTGTAAGGTCAGAAACACCTTTATCCCAGCCGACGTCCTTACTCCTGGTGCTTTACATGGGATAAATTCTGTCTTCCCCTATAAAGCATGGTTCCTAATCTAAGGGCACATACTGGATGTGAGGGGGAGACAGGTTGAAGAGTAATGTTGTAAGCAACATGTATATCACAACAGATACAACAGGTTGTTACAGATGGGGGAACAACCCTTTGCTTTAGAAAGGAAGGCACTGAACAACACAGCCACAGTCATGTGTTCTTACATTCATCTACACTCTTTAGTAATGAAAAGGTTTACAAAATATCTATTTCACTGAACACTTCCTTGCATGACTATGTCCTAATTAAATTGCATTTTCAGGGGAAAAAACAGATCTCGGATCTCTTCTAAGAGCTGTCAAACTTCCCTTCTAAATGGGAATTGAAGTTGGAGGGTAAGAGTTTGGGAAGTCCAGCTGTTCCTCTCCTCACCTCATTGAGGCTTTTCTATTAGCTCAGAAGGGCTGGGACATCCTATGGCTCCTTTTAAAGCGTTTCTTTGCAGCGAGGACTCTGTTTTCAGGGTGAGGGCTGGATGGGGTAGCCCAGACGGCCACTCTTCCGAGCTAAGGGATCGGATTAGCTTTGCACATCTGTCCCTACGGGGACGTGGGAAGAGTGATCTCCTCCCTCCCCACCAGCTGCCCCTGCCCTTTATTACTGCAGGGTCCTGGTGGGGGAGGAAGATGGATGTCAGAGACACCAAAAGGAGCCGGCAGACACCAAAGACACAGCCAGGGGCCCCAGGCCCGGAGAAGCCCCTCACCCCACCAGGTACCTGCGCTGCTGCTGCGGCGGGTGTGGGGTTGTCCAGCAGCTCCATCTGCAGCTCCTGCGCCGCCGCCGCCGCCGGTGTGGGAGGCGATTTAGACATGTCGCTTTGGACCATTGGAGAAAAGTACCAGCCGGCTTCGCCCCACGCAAGCCCCGCGGTGAATCAGTGCAGAGCCCCGCGCCGGCACCGCCCGCTGCCGCTGCCTGCCCTCAGCGCCGTGCCATGGGGGCGCCTTCGACGCCTGGCTGGGAGCAGGAAGAGGCGGCGGCCGCCGGGAGGGGGCGAAGGGAGGGAGGGTCCCTGGACTCCGCGCGGCTGCCCCGCTCGCCTCGCCCGAGCGGCTGCTGCTGGAGACTGGAGCGCGGGGAGCGGGCACCGCCGCCGCCAGGCTCAGGGGGAGGAGACGGGGAGGCGCGCTGGGAAGAGGGCGAGCGGCAATGACCGTCTCCCCCGCCCCACGCGGGCTCTCCGGCCAGGGGCGAGCCGCGCCGAGCGGCTGCGGGACGCGATCCCTGACCCCCGCCCAGCAAAGTTTCTCCTGACGGGCGGGAGGGTGCGGGGCTTTACGCCGAGGAGGCAGGTTGGTAAGGGCTGGCTGCAGCCCCGTCCCCGACACACCCAGCCACATCTGTCACCTCCCACGGGCCAGAGACTCGCTGAAGTGGTTGCAAAACCAGGGCAAACTTGAGCGGCGGGACCGATGCAGCACCTCGTTGCGACGGAGGCTTCCTTTTATGGGCATTGCTGAAGTGCAGCCCCTGGGCCCCACGCAGCACGGGACGTGGGAGCCCCTGTCCCAAAGAGTTTGGGATCCAAAGACACGACTGTTTTAAATACAAAGGATGCAATTAAAACAGCCCTTGTATTTTATTTCTGTCATCTGGAAATGATGGCACAGATCACTTTCTAATCACCACTGGACCCAGAGGTCGAGTTTCCTTTGGTGCATGCCACAGTTTAAAACATGGCCATTGCTGGATTTGCGAGGCGGGGGATCTCAGTTTCTCGGGTTCCTCCATCTCCTGTTGAACACTATTCACAAACACGTTCCCTTTCTTTAACGTTGAATACGAATAACCAAATGCATTTTCAGTTTGTTGCATAAAGGCAGCTAGTGAATGCACAGTATGTCCTGCTCCTTTTCCTCACCAACTGAACTTATATATATCGAAGCAGAGCAGACCTGGGTGACAATGCAGGACCCTTGTTGGTAAAGTCCATCTCTAGACAGCTATATAGTTGAAAGTTCGGCAAAGGAAGATCAGGGAGTCCTTGCTGTTTGTAGGTGATATAAACTACAGGAAGAAAACTCCTTCCCCACACTGATACTGATTTTATCAGGCAACTGGCATCCTAGGCCACCTCTACACTAGAAAATTTCACCACTAGAGCTTTTGCCAGCTTGCAGCCACCATCATTGCTATGTTGCTAAAGCCTGTGCACACCTGGCTGCTTTTGCTGCTGCTGCACATCCTCACGGCCAGAGGTTGTGTCTGCCATATCAAAGGTCACAGCAACTACACCTGCATTCCCCCTCCCTAGTCTACCAAGGGCACCCACTCTAGGCTTCCAGCTCTGATACCTCTCTTGGGAAGAGACCTGCATTTCTCTTTCTCCTGACCAGGTTTTTTTCTAGGGCACACAATTCCTACATCACTTTCACTATGATATTTCCAGCAATGTAAACTGCCTGAATAGTGATAGTGAATAGTGATTCACTGAACAGTGATATTTCCAGCAGTATAAACTGCCTGAATAGTGAATTGCCAGCTTGTATAACTTACTACTTCACCCTTTATAAGCAAGAACATTTATTCTTAAGGTGAAAGCATTATAGAGAAAACATTAAAAACAATAAAGGAACCACTATGCTTATTAATAAGCTTACCAGAAATCACCCCACACACACATACACAAACACCCCGAAAAGTCCAACAAGGGCTCAGCTCTGGTAGGAGTCAGTCCTTCAAACTCTACCAAAGGGGTTTTCTTTAGTTACAAATTCATAACAGCCTCAGCTCAGAACAAGCACAGCCACAAACAGTTTAGTCTTTTATACATCTTGGACCTTTGATCGTCAGACTCTAGGAACAGTTAATCGGCAGATAATAGTCTTCCCAGAATTCGCAACTCAAACACCCTCTAGAGAAGTTATGTGCAATTCTAGCCCACAACACCACATAACTTTTCAATTTAATACAATGGACTTCCAAGATATTTAAACTTAATTCACTAAGGTTGTTCAATTGTAGGAAATTGCCATATCTGTCGCAAGGTAGAAGACACAGTACACTGTTGCTAATCATCCCCATGTCCCTGAGGCACAGACAAGCTCAATGCCTTGTGGGACCTTTAATTCACTGGATACAGTGCTGATATCCCACAATGCACTTCAAGGAATTATGAGAGCCCATGATTCCCTTTCCTCCATCCCATAATTTTTGTGGTGTTTTTTTTAAGTTCACCCCATTCCTCATGTCACTTTCTCACTCTGCCATCTTACCAGCAGAGAACATGGATGTTACATAGGTCGGAGGATGGGGAAAGGAAAAGATCTGGAGTGGGACAACCTATACACCAAAAACACACATGAGCCCTATCAGGGTTGATTAGTTTTCTCACTCTTGTGGTGCTGGAATCATCAAAATGAATAAAATTATTAGTGATTTCATTTACCATGTGTATGATACTTCTTATGGACTGACTCTGAATTTTATGTCTGCCATGACAATGGTTGATGTCTGCAAACCCCTGCAGTAATCCATGCATAAGGCTGGGCATACTCTGGATCCAGCTTTTGGGGCAGAAGTGGAAATTGGAGGGATAGAAATGACTGCTATCATGTGCCAGCCATTGTCTCCCTTGATCTGAGGTTTGGGGTATACCTATCCTGACTGGATGAGTGATCTTTTTAGATGGAACTAGTGAGGTTTCAGACAGGAAACACAATGGATAAGGCATCAGTCATGCTGAAAGGACTGCAAAAGTGTAGGGGTGGTCGGTCAGCATTGGCCTGACCACCCCTCAGTCATGACAGAGGGGCAGCTGGGCCAAATTTGAATCAGTGCTGTTGTGATGTGGTGCATGGGGGTACAATGCCACTCAAAAGCAGCCTGATTGCCCTGCTTCGTTGATAAAGGGGAAACTGAACCAATGGAAGGAGGTCTACCATCATGCTGCCTAGGTTTTTCAGGGGCCAAGGTAGGGCCTGGATCCCTCATTGTGCCCCTGCCAACTTGAGGTTTTCAAAAGTGGTGGGGAGAGGGTGTAGTGAAATGGTAAACTGTAGTATACTGTTCATCCACTTATTTAAATGAACCACAGCCATACCTGAGGAGTATTAATGGATCTTATGATGAACACATCTGGTGCATATCAGTCCATAACTGATGCAGAAGTACATGACATGGTGTCAAAAGTAAACTAAGAACAGAAACAGAAGGAAAACAGCAATAAAGGTTGCAGATGGAAGGAAAACAGCAACAAAGACTGCAAGATCTAGCAAAATGCCACTCTTCAATTCCCCAGAGAACTTCAGCTTTGGCAAACCTCTCAATGGACAGACTGGAAGCAGTATTTTGCAAGATTTTGAATCGCAAACAAACTCCATAGAGAAGCTGGAGATATATATGTATCTTCTTTAATTTATGCTAAAAGCTCGGAAAGCAGGCAGAGAATATCGTTAAATCCTTTGATCTTACTGAAAACAGACACAAAAATGACTCTGAAAGGGTTCTATGTTTGGTGCATACTTTATACATCAGATAAATGTGGTTTACGAAAGAACATGTTTCTATCACAAAATTCAACAACTGGGGAAAATGTTGAATGTTTTATAAGAGCTCTGCATACAGTAACTGAAAACTGTGATATCAAAACATGAAAGTATCACAGACAGGCTGGTTACTGGGTTAATAGATAAAAGATGTTCACAGGAGTTACAACTGAATAGAGATTTAGCTCTAGCCACAGCTTTATAGAGAGCAAAGCAGCCTGAACTGGTGAGAAAGCAAAACCCAAAACAACTTGACAGACTTGAAAAATCTGCAACTAGCTTAGAAACTGTAAACACATACTTGTATGTGAAACAATGTTATCATAAAATCCCTGAGGCAAGGAGAGAGGACTCCCAGGCGAGGAGGGACAAATTCTGGCCCACATGCCAGAAATTCTGGCCCACTTGTGGGGAAGTAATAACCCAAGAGATAATAGATGTCCAGACAGAGATGCATGGTGTAATAAATGCATGAAATGTAAATATTTTGCAACTGTTTGCCACACAAAGGCAGTCAGGGAGTTGACTGATATTACTGACAATCAAGAATCATTGTTTTGGGAATCTATAACATGTGAGACCACAGAACCTGCTTGGAAAGTAAAACTGAATATTCATGAAAAGACTACTGATTTTAAAATTGACTCAGGAGTTGACATTACAGTCATCTCAGAAGGGGCTAACAATCACTTTCTGTTTCCACTCCCTCCAGAGTGGAAATCACCTGACACGACTGATTATTCCAGCAGATATTCTGAACTGTATGGGCCACTTCACTACACAGAAACAACTTAAAAAGACAAAAGCTGTGCATTCAAAGTGCATGTGATCACAGGATCAAAGCCTAGCAACCTTCTCAGCCACAGCGTGGCAGCCATGATGGGCCTAATGAGAAAGATGGAAGAACTCGATGGAAGATTTGATGGTATTGGACTTTTGAAAGGAGATCCAGTACAAATCAACAAGAGACAATACTGAACCATACAGTGTGCAAAACACTCCTACCAAAGGGACCTTGGAAAATACTAGCTGCAGTTTTATGAGAATTCAGAGGACATAATTACCTGGTCATAATGAACTATTTTTCCAGGTATATAGAAATAATGTACTTGAAAGACATAACATGTCATAATATTATTGAGAAAGTGAAATACACTTTTGCTTACTTCTGTATTCCAGAACAACTAGTGACAGACAATGGACCACAATTCACTGTGGCAGAATTTAATTCATTCTGAACAAAATATGATTTTGATCATATTCCTAGCAGCTCACATTATCCACAAGTGAATGGAGAGACTGAGAGAGCAGTACAGACAGCCAAGAAAACCCCGCAGCAGAAGGATCCATTTTTGCTCTTGAGTTACAGATCAATACCAATAGTTACTACTGGATATAGTCCAGACAACTCTTGATGCTAAGACAACTCAGAACTGCTGTTCCAACTTTGTAAAATAATCTATTTGCAAAGTGTGCAGACGTGAAAAGAGTAACCAAATTGGGGAGGAAAGGGCCAGAAAGAGTCTATGAACACTTTATAGCAGATATCACTCAGGGAATTGCTGAGTCTAGACTCTAGTGACCAAGTTTGTATCCAAATGGATGGAGAAAAAGGATGGACAACTCCAGCTTTCCTAAAGAAAAAGAATTCAGCACCCAGATCACATGTGATCAAGACCAACAGGAGGTTCAACAGAAATCTTTGATCTCAACAGTTCTTTCTGAGGAACGAACAATCAACAGAGCAAACTCCACAGGTGGCAGATGTGGAACACAAAGATGACTCAAGGATTCCAAACTGACCACAGCCAGTCATTGTAACTAATGTAACAACTTGGTGATATGGCTGTCCATGTTCAGGTCATGTAATTAGAAAACAGTAAATTTAGAGACTCTTAAGAGACTCATACATACTGAATTTCAAAGATGGTGTGAAAGTATAAATACTGTAAATGGTAGGAATGTAGAACTTAAAGGGGGAGATGTAATGGCATGCTAAACAGAATTACACTCTTCAGCCACTAGGTGGAACTGTGTGTAAAATACCTTATTTAAGTACACCTCAGCCATACCTTGAAGAGTATTAAAGGCTCCTACGATGAACACATCTGGTGTGTGTAAGTAAGCTCTTTGACCAGTCCATATCTGATACAAAAGTACATGACAGGGGCATGTCCCTGTTTAAAAAAATTAAAAGCAGTGGCCCTTTGTCTCCCCCCGCAATCTCTGGTGTCCATGCAAATTATTGCTCCAACTTCCCATTTAAAAAATCCTATCAAACAATCAAGAGTATTTAGTTTTAGATAATGAAAAGCACCACACAAAAACTCAGAGCACCCTAAAATTTCCTTAAAATTATAGATACAGTGATTTCATCCTGTTGGTTGGCTAATAATCATATATAGGAAATAAATCAACTCAGCTAACAAATCAAAGCAGCAAAAAGTCCTTTCACCCTCCAAAAATATACCTTCAACCTTTTCCTCAAGTCCTATCAAACAATTAACTATCTTGAGCCCTCTGTTATTCATACCGTGACCCCTAAACACCCTCTCTGTAGGCTTGGTCCTTATAGGTTCCCTAGGGTGATCAGACAGCAAATGTGAAAAATTGGGATGGGGTTCGTGGCTAATAGGAGACTGTATAAGAAAAACACCCAAAAATCAGGACTGTCCCTATAAAATCAGGACATCTGGTCACCCTAAGGTTTCCCCATGGTTCAGTGCTAGTAGAGGAGTGTCTTGCTGGGTACAGCATAAGATTTAAGACTGTGTTGCTTTTGCTCTATCTGTGCAGGAAGTCAAGTTAAGTTTCTTTGTGTCTGTCTTTGCACCTGCACAGTGGCACTGTTCTGAATGATTGTGAGTTTAGTGACTGCTTACCGCATCTACATCACTCTGGAACCAGATTTTTTGCACTGTGAAGTACATTCATAGTCATTGTGTAGAAAAAGTTTCTGGGAGCTGAACTGAGATGTCTACTGCAGGGAAAACAGAACTGCAGTCTTGAGGAAAAAACACTGTGTCTTTCTGTTTCGTCCAGTATTGGTCAATGAAGAAGTGAAGAAAAGGTTGAGATAGCTTCAGGGTACAATCTGTGAGGAAGTATAACTATCATTTTTAACACAAGTGCATAACTTAGCTATGCTGTTAGATCCGTGACTGCTTCTAGATGCTCTGGTAGTGAGTATGATCAAGAACATTTGTTTACCTATATGCTTGGTGAGGAGAATCCATCCTTTTCTCTCCAGTGCAAACCTTGCTACAATTGTCTATTCATTTTTCACTTCCAAATTAGATTTCTGCAATAGTTACTTCTTGAGACCATTGTGAAAATGAAGCTAGATTACCACACTCTACTTATTAAGTGGAGTTTCATAGCAGAAGCACATTACACAGTCCTCCAAATCTACACTGGCTGCCATAAATTTTTCAGCTGCATAGAAGGTGTTGGCTTTCACTAAAGCCTTTGTAGGTTTATGATCTGATTAGCTGAGAAATAGCCTCTCTCCTCGTACCATAATGCTCTATTTATCTCCACAAGAGGTGTTTGAGCTAAAGCATCATCCCTACAAACTGGAGGTAGCTCCTGGCAGGACATTCTGTTCAAGGGATTCTTGACTTTGGAATGCTGTCTTCCCTGTTGAAAGAAAGATTCTTGGAAAAATGATGCAGTGGGGAAGATATGACTTAATCTGTGTGAATAATGCATGAATAATTTACTCAATTAATTTCCCCCTTTTGTGTCTGCAGTAACTGTCCAGGAAAAGAGTGCTATACACAAATTTATTCTTCAGAATGATTCATCAGAAAAATTCTTCAGGTTATTTTTAGCTTGTAGCTCATTTGCTTATAGATCATTTCAAATATTTTACATTTGAAATCTGAGCTGTTTGATTGGACAAACTGGTCACATTTTATGTCTGGAATGGATGAACATAGTTCTCAGAATCTGATTCCCATACAAACACTTATGGGTTAGGGATTTGAAATATGGCCCCAGGACTTTTTTTTTTTTTTTTACTGGCAGTGGTGGACGGAGTGGACAAGCCTGGTAAAGTAATTAAAGCCCTCTTTCTCACCCACCAAACTTCATCCATTTTTGAGATCTCTAACCATGCTAAAATGGGTACTTTCACTCTTGAAGATATTTTCAGACCTTTTGATTATCCTGGATCACTTAAATGGTTTCTTTTTAAAAAGTTCAAACTTGCCATGGGCTCAGGGCTGACCCAGCAAGTGCTCACATTGCAATTCCCAGCCTTGATGAAAGTTCCAGGTGTGCACTACTGCCAGAAAGCTTAAAGCCTCTTACATGTTTGAAGATATATGATTTAGAATTAACTGTTAGTCACATGCTGTCTTTTCCTTTAAAAAAAAATCACAGAGGGCAACTTTCTATGTAAACACTTTTAAGTGTATATATATCTGGAGCACCACACATTCAGACTCAGTAAAAGCTGGTTTAGTCAGGCAAATTAGACAGCATAACCTTCACTGTGGTAGGCAACCCTTATTTCTTCTCCTCCTCCTCCCTGCATGCACCTAGAATGTCCCGATTTTATAGAGACAGTTCTGATATTTGGCACTTTATCTTATATAGGGACCTATTCCCCCCTCCCCATCCCGATTTTTTATCTTGCTGTCTGGTCACTCTACATGCACCCAGTCTAGGCTGTCATTCTGCTTGATTAATCTCTCAGTCAAGTTTATCTGAAAGATCAACATTCACTTCAAACTTCTTGCATTTCAGTAATTTATCCCTTTGCTTTTTGGATTGCACAAAAAGAGTCAACAGCTTTCCTACTAGTCCTCGGTAAGCCATTTTTCAGATTGTCCATGCTCTGTAGAAAACACAGGCTCTCAGAAGAAGAGAAACAGAGCAAGTATCTTTGAACTCAACACTTGTCTCCTGTTTTCATTAACTTTAAAAGGATCTTGCATACAGATGCTTTCGTATTAAGATAGTAGTAAAATGAGAATGGGGATTGTACCCATCAAACACACTAAGGGCTTGTCTTCACTAGAGCCGGGGGAGATCGATCTTATGGCGATCGATTTATCGTGTCTCGTCAAGACACAATAAATTGATCACCAGCGGCTCCCCCGTCGACTCCGTAACTCCAAAAAGCTCACCAAAAGGCGCAAGCTGGAGTCGACGGGGGAGCATGCCGCCGCCACCGTGAGGACGGCAGGTAAGTCGGCTGTAGATATGCAATTTCAGCTACGTTATTAATGTAGCTGAAATTGCGTATCTACAGTCGATCCCCCGCGCTAGTGAAGACGAGCCCTAACATATGCAGCTGGTGCTAGATTATATTTGTTAGCATTTATCCTCCAGTCATTCTCAAAACATCTTTTCTTTTGACTAATCTTTAATACTTATAGCTGTAGGATATATTTATAAATAAATTAATAGCTCTGAAAATATACAGGTTATATAAAAACAAGATCCTTTGTCCATTGTACATGGAGTTAGTCCAGACAATTATATATAGATCAACGTTTTCAAACTATACATTATGATACGTGTCATGAAGTGGTACTGTTACACAGTCTTCCAAGTTCTATTTATTAGTATGAAAGCAAATGTTTAATCTTAAGAAGACATGCTGTGTTAGTTTTGGTTATACAACGTTCTGTATAAAGGGAGCTGTGTGAATGCTTTCTGCTTTGTTCTGTGATTGCAGTGAATTGCTCTGTGGGAATCAGGCATGATGGGTAGAGATTCCTGAATGAAGGGACTGCCTACATGCTGTTTGTGACTACCTCCATTCCAGGATAAGGCAGTGGGTGAAAATAAACCAAGGTCCACTTACAATATACACAGACTCTGCACCATTGATTTTTCCTTGCTGGGAAGCCAACCTGTCAGATCCAAGTCTGCTACTGCTCAGCAGAGGAACCAAACCTATTACATTCAACACATTAATACATTTAATATTTATAATGGACAAATGTTGGGTATTCATATAAGGATATTTCTAGTCTTGTGAAATGGCTAGTGAAGCTAGTAGAAGACAATAACAGAAGAGAACACTTTTGAGATTTGGTTTTTTTCAAACAGTTCAGAGACCATATAAAGCTACTTTTACTCCTTCTAAAAATATGAGAAATTTGGTGGTCATGAAAGTGAGGTACTGAAAGCACTGGCATTGTACACAGAAGGTATGTCTACACTGCAATGTAAGTCTGGGCTTAAGACAACTCCCCTCCCCCACTTGCATCTACACTGTAATTCCACTAACCCAGGCCTGGGACCCAAAGTCTCAGGACCCCTGCAGGTCTGGAAGGTCCAAGCTCTAGTCGAGCCTTGACCTAGGATCTGAGCCCTATTGCTTTGCAGTGTAGACATGATGCCAGCTTGAGTCAGGTCCTGGAAGTCATCCAGATGTATAATGCAAGTCCACAAGGTAAGAACAGAAAGCATCCCTTACTTCCGTTGCCTGGGTGCAACCAGCTCCCACAGTGGTTGCTGCACGTTCTGACTGAGGGTACCAATTTAGCATCACCTCGCTGTCATAGCCCCATTCAGGGGGAAATGGCTCATTTCCAGCTTCAGAAATGTTGCGAAGAGCACAACAAGCCACAGTAATGTGGACAGCATTGATTACTCTGGCATCCAAACAGGTTTATAAACATTTCCAAAGTGTTTTCAATCTGCCAAAAGCACATTCAACAACCATTCTACACATGCTGAGAGTATAATTAAACCATTTTTTTTTTTGCCAGGGCCTCAGAAATCAGGGTATGGTTTCATAAACCAAGACAAAAAGGGGGTCCGTGGTGTCCCCGAGAATAACAGTGGAGGACAGTAACTCAGTTTGTGTCAATGTAATAGAGGATTTATTACAACCTGGTTTTTGTTGTGCAGAAACGGGGAGGGAGAAGAGAACGCCCAACTCATTTTCATATGTGACTAAAGCCAAGAGTTGAACATTTGGGCTCCAGTTGAACAAAATCATTAAGCATGTGCCAAACTTTAACCATTGATTTTCATAGAACTAATATCATGCTTAAAATTAATCAAAAGCTTAATGAATGACCTTGCTAGATCAGGGTCTTGAGAGGTCTGCAAAAATAAAGGGCTAATTATCAAAGTTGCTGTGCCAAATACCTCTTAAAATGTTTTGTAGCTAATAAATGCAATACAGTGAAAAACAAGAATTCACTAATAGTCACCTGGGTTTTGTGTCTCAGATTTCAGATAGTACATTTTCTTCTTTGATGACTCTTTCTGTACTAGCTGACAAGTGAGAAGAAAAGAGATGTTTCCCTTCCGTTTGCATTTAATACTTTTCTCCTTACTTAATCTTTCACATTACACAACTGAACAAAAACATTCTGTAGACAGTCAAGCAACCTTACTTATAAATCTGTTATTGTACTGTAAAGTTGAAAGTAGCACAGTGCTTTTAATAAACTAATCTGTATTTTCAACTTTTGTTTATTATATCCTCTGTTCACTTTAATTTGAGAGCATTGATGAGATACAGTAAGGGTACTAACCTAGACTTATGACTGATTTTGTGAAGGAGAGACTGGTGGGGATAAGAGAGGAAGCATACCAGGTGATGGCAAAAATGCTGACAAGAAAGTAATTTTAACAGACTGAAAGATGGATGATACTGCAAATCCACAGCAGGCACTAAGCACCTTTTCATCCTCTTTCAGATGTAACACACACACACACACACACACACACACACACAAAAGGAATATTTCTGATTGCACACAGTTCACGTTGGCCAGAGAGAATTTTATATTGTTAGGTTGACTATTTTCAGAGATTTACATTTTGATTCATTATAGTTCTGTTCTCTTCATAACTGAACCTAAACATTTCCTTTTGTATGCCCCAGTCCTTACTGATTCTGGTCTTCCAATTTATAGTAATAATGCTCTTGATTTTTTGTAAATATTTGAGTCACAATAGCACGGTGCTGCCAGATTTGGGACAGAGATATCATTATGCTTTTCCTGTGAAAAGTTTAGTTTTTCTGCATGCATTTTTGAAAGAGGTTTTTGATCAACATTTTCAGTTTTCAAAACCCAATAATTCTGACTGAAAGATGTTTGGATTTTGGTTTCCATTTTCTTCTTTTTTGCCAAAAAATAGAAAATTGTGACCAAAATGAACAATTTTATTTTGTTCAGAAAGCCATTTTTGTGTAAAAGCCATTTAAAACAATCTTTTGATGACAAATTTCAACCAACTCTTCTGCGTTCTGCCAGTGAGTGCAGGCCTGATACCTGCTGCAGCCCTCTGGGGTGGGGGGGGGGGGCTGGGGTGGTGTAGGGGCAGGAAGGGGCAGGGCTGGGGCGGAGCAGGGGCAGGGGCCATGGGGAAGAGGTGGAGCGGAGGCTGGAGCAGCATGCAGCTGTGCAGGACACCAGGCAATGTGGTGCCCCAAATTACCTAGTGCCCTACACAGCTGTGTACTTTGCATATGGGTAGGGACGGCCCTGCAAGGATGCTTATACTTCTCAGTTACTCTGCCCTCAAACAGTAGGGAACTATGGTTTGGATTGAGACCTTAGCTTTACCTACAACAAAACAAAATATGATTCTCTGTGGATCATAAAATTAATTAATTTTATATTATATATATATATATATATATATATATATATGCCCAGGCACATGCACAAAAAGGAAGTTGTCTGAATCTTCAGTCAGAACTGTCTTATTTTTCAGGGCTAAAGGGACTCCTTAACATTATTTTGACTAGCATGTACTTAAAACTATATTGGCAAGTACTCTTCATAGCATATTTCTGAAGTCTGCATTATGTAAAATCCTCTTTTACAAGCTTGAAAAGAAGTTTTTGCTATTCCATTTTGTCCTTGTCTATTTTGTAAGTTTTGTGTTTTCACTGCTTATAACAAAGCTTGTAATAAATATAGTACTTGTTTATTAACTTATTTGATTACACTAATGCGCAAATAAGAACAAACTTCTGCATGGATTGCCTATTTTCCCTTTTCTTTTTAAAAATTTATTTATTTGTTGACTTTGAACACCACCTCTTTTCTTGCTACCCCAGCTGTCATATATAAGATATAAAAAAATATACAAATAATACAGTGCTACACCTACTGGGTAGCACGGGCACTGGTGCCAATTCTGTGAACCATAATATAATACCCTCAGCACAATTTCCTGAATAGGTGTGCAAAAAAATATATATATAATTCAACCAAAACGTTCAACCTCATAATGAAAGAACGTTGGAACTGCAGCTCTGTCACAAACTTCACCTGGAAAAGAAATTGAAAACGTATCATGCATCTGAAGATTCTCTTAAAGAAAACCCCTACTATTAGACAGTTCTTGTTATTTTTTATTTACATCTATGTTACACATTTGGGGACTTATATTTATGAGCAGATCACTAAGTACATGTGTTAGTGACAAACTGGATAAAGTTGTGTGTGAAATGCAAAGCTAAATCCTGAGCTGCATGTGAGACTAATAGAGAGCAAGAGCTCCATGGCAACAAGGACAGGAGCAGCAGACTCTCAGTGAGAGATTTAATTCTCCAAAGAAGGTAATATATTACTTTCCTCATTACAGCATGGAAGACAAGAAAAATAAATAAATTTTAGCTAGCCAGGAGGGCAAGGCTAGAAATGTTTTACCTAATGAAGAATATAATGCTGATCCTGGACAGGGGCACTGAGAGGGATGAACTACCAGTGTTTGTTCCATATACTGGTTGATTTTTATTGAGCTCCTCTTACAAATTCAGGGTCAGATCTAGCCGCCCATATTCATACAAAACTCCCACTGATTTCATAATTGCTTTTTATGTGGGTGAGAACTGCCAGACCATCAGTACTTATCTGTTCATCAATACTCATGTTAATAAATTTTTAAGAGGCTCCATTATGGCAACTGCTCTATTTTCAAAACTATTTATAGTTACACTGCATATGTATTGTTCTTAATGAATGCACTACAAATTTGTTGGAAGGGGGTCAATAATTAGTTGAGTACCAACTACCACCAATAATTTTTAAGCTACTTCATTTCTGCAAACTTATAAAATTTTTACATTGACACCTTGTGTACTTTGTAAAACTTGCCATGAGAAAAGTCATTTTTAAAGCAATTATCACAGCTTTGAAAACAGCATTTGATAATCTGTGCTCCCCGGTGACACAGCCATTGCAGAGGCCACAACACCACAGCTATTATTTTGTTTCAACTTGGCTTCGAACCAGTAGATTTTTTTAAAAAAAGGACCCAGGGGACGTTCTAACTAGTCAAAGGCAATTTTAAGGTATACCTTGTTTGAGTCCTAAGATGCTTGACAATATCTCATTGATATTGTTAGGTTAAATTCACTTAGTAGTAAAATCACATCTAAGGCATATCTAAAAATTGCTGATGATAGCATGTGTTTTCCAACTAAATCTTTAATATTGTTAGCTTTGGAGTAGAATTATCTCAGCAGGGTCCTATTTTCACATGACCACTGTTATGTCCTGCTGTCCAGATTGTGTTGAGAGAAGGGAAAAAGAGCAAACTGCATTCACTGCCAGGGATAGGGACTTTGGACTCAGTTCTGAAACCCTTACCCTTGTAGTCCTTTTGAATTCAATGGCACTCTTTGTGTGAGGAAGGGCTATCCACAGTGATATAAAGTGAGCAGGACCAGACACTTTGTCAAGAGATATATTCTCCTATTACTTTAGCATTTGACATGACATCTCTCCAATTCCGTTTGTCCTGGATTAGCGAATTAAATCTATAATAAATTAATGCTACAAGGATAGAGCTCAGTTCTTAGACATGAGTCCCATACACGTTATTAGACCTTCTAAACTAATTTAAATTAGGTTCTATGGCATTCAGCACCATAGTTTTCATCCCAAAGCACAGCTGAGACTCTTCAAATCAGATACACCTCAACTGGCCTGTAGCGATGCAGGGACTCACCAGTGCAGCGCCTCCTGCTGGTCATCTCAGTAATTAGCTCATTCCAGCTTCAGAGCACCCTCTGCAGGCCAATATCTCGCCTGCCGCTGGCGCCATGTCTCTCCCAGACCCCGGTGCCCCTTTCCCTTGAGGTGCTGCCCCGGCAGTGCTCCTTTGTCTCTGGGTTCTACCCACTGCAGTCACCCCAGATGTGGGTCTCCCCTCTCAGGAGAACCCCCAATCCTCTATTCCCACCTTGCCTCAGTGGCGACTGCCAGTCATCGTCTAGCCCCCACTCACTGGGGCAGACTGCAGTCTGTAATGGCCACACATCATCGTCAAGGGGAAGGATCTGCTGCCTCTGCCTATCCTCAGGCTGCCCCTCTGCAGCCCTAGTACCTTTTTTAGGCCTTGCACAAGCAGTGCTTGGGGAGTTGCCAGACTGGAGCTTGCCAGCTCTTCATGCCTTTCCCTACCCCTGCTCTGTTGCCTGCACCCTGAGCTCCCCAGCAGCTAGGTTCTTCTCCCTCTAAAACTGGAGAGAAACTCCCCTAGCTCCTGGCTCACAGCCCTTTTATAGGACCATCTGTGGCCTGATTGGGGCATGGCCCCAGTTGTGGCTGCTTCCCAAATCAGCCTTTTCCAGCCACAACCCTCCCCAGGGCTGCTTTTAACCCCTTCAGGGCTGGAGTGGGGTGATCACCCCACTACATGGGGTCATTAATTCATTGCAATGAAGCAATTTTCACTTCCAAGGATCTCAAAGCACTTATCAAACATTCATTAACAAATACCATTGTAAAAATGTTCTATTCTGAGGCCTTCAGAAAGACCATCTTCAATTACAATTTAACCTAAAACATATGCAAGGACCCATGTAACAAAAAGAAGAAACTGCTGGCTGTGGACTCACTCAAAATATGTAAAATAAAAAACAAATGTCCACAGAAATATTTTTTTCTATGAGCTCAAATTAGGGATCCTAACAACTGTGTAGTACCAGATTGTGAACCAACTGCTCACTTTCGTGAGTAGCTACTTATATGTGTAGCACCAATGATTTCACTTGGACTATTCATATGAGTTACTTGTACCAATATGAGTCACTACTACTGATGTGAGCAAGAGGTTTGCAATTTTGCCCTTAGTGACTTTGTCACAGTTTTTCCCCCAAAACTTTTTCTTTTCACTCTGATACGGATTTAAATTGTACCAGCATCTTCATATGAAGAGTAAAAGGTCTTGACTGAAAGGTAAAGAAACCCACCTTAAAACAACTAAGAACTCAAAAAGGCAGGTAACCACAGGAAGATGGTTGGCATACACCAACATTTTAGTAGTTTGTGACCAAACATTATGCTATAAAATGTTTTATTAATCTCATCAGTTTTGAAACCTGCTTCCCAATTATAATACATATTTTAGTGTGCAGGTCTTTTGAAGCAAATAGCTTTGGTACTACACAATTTGGGGGAGACTCCCAAAGGTACAAAGGGCAGTTTGGTGCCAATTTTCCACTGAAAGCCAATAGGAGTAGAATGCGTAACTGCCATTTTTGTCTCCGAAAAGCTCCCTCTTTAGCTTGGTATTTCTCCAAGTTTTGTGTCAGAGCTCAAAATCAATTCATTCTCTTCAAACCAGGATGTCATTGTTCATAAGAAAATTACATATTTGAAAACACTGAGTTAAAGTAGTTTAGTATAATAAAACTGATTCCTATGGCCTGGACCACACTTAATATTTTGTCAGTATAGCTATGTCAGAGTATGTAAGCTCTAGGTAAGGAGTGTGTATCATCTGTACAACAATGGAACATTAAGAGTAATATGTCAGCAAGACCTACATGACAATATAGGCACATTGGAAAGCAAAGATTCTAATGTAAAATCCTGTAATATGCTTGACAATAGAGCAAATGGATGAGATGTGAAAAAGAAAAAAGTCAAAATAACAAAGCAAAAACACCACTAGAGATAACTGTAAGAAATAGGGAGTAAAAGCACCCTGAAACCTTTCCAGATAACTCCAGTATAGAAAACACAGTATTGTATCACAAGAACATTATGATCAATACGTATCCAGTGGGTCCAAAGATATCAGTGATGAAGGAAAACTTCCATCAGCCACCATTATTGTGTTAAGAAATTCCTGAGTTTTTTTCAATCAACTTGCACTAGATGCGACTAAACAGAACAATCCCCAATATCTATTTTCCCCTCAATTTTCAGTTTTTAATAAATACCTAAGGCTAATCAAAATTTTCTGTTGAAACTGATTTTTGATAAAAAATTGCATTTTCAATACCATAATTATTTTCCAGTGTGGAAAATTCTACTTTTTTTTTTGTCCAAAACATTAAATTTTTTTCTGTGAAAAATGTTCAATTTACAGCCACAAATTTTTACTTATTTGATGCAAAGTTGAATTTTTTTCATGGGGGGAAAACACATATTCCAGCTCTAAAAACTGGAAATACCTGAGCAGCAGAGGCTGTGTGTGAGATCAGTAACAGAAATAATGTAGAAACATTATATCCCCATGATATTTCACAGATAACACTGGGAGAACATGTGAACTGGTCTCCTAGCTCAACAGCATACCCCGAGGATCTGACACCATAATAAGTTGTTCAAACTTCACTGGTTACAGAACATTATTACTTGAAAACATTACCTCCTGAAAGATGTGCTTCTAAGAATATTGTGTCCCAAAATCACAGCTTGCACCTTTGGTAGTCACTCTCAGCAGGCAGGCCAAGGGCTTAATGAATTTTGAGAGTGAACTGTCCTTTCAGCTTAGACACAATCATTCCAAGAAGTGGGGGAAAACTTGCAGTGTCACTATCCAAATTATATGCCCTAGGGAGGATTTCAATTTACAGAGCTACAAATCACGTATTTTTCATGAGCACTAATCTCAGTTAAATTGTTTTCTTTTTAAAATTCCCCAAGAGATGTGTGTGTCAGTATACAGACATAATTAGGGGCATGAGGGGACACAAATGTGTAGAATTCACATTTCTTTCTAACAGAAAACATGAATTGCCAAGTGCTTGTCAATCAATGGCTTGTTGCTGACCATTAGCTGCAGTTGCTGCAGAGCTGTTGCTGCAAGCTGGGAGTCTGAGGTGTTTTTTAAAGGGCAATTTGAAAAAGCAGTTGGTAACTCATGGAGGTGGATGGTATACAGGCTTCACATAAATGTGTGCAAGAGAAGTCACATTTGTGGAGGCAAGGTAACTGGAACTCCAGAGTGGTGTGGTAGACCCTGTGAATGTCCTGTGGTGTTGCTATTTAGTTAAATGAGAAATTTACAGATGAGTTACACAACACACAAGTGTTGCAGAACATTCCTGTAATTTCCACCATCTAATTTGCTTATTGTTTTTGGTGGAAGATGGTTTAACTAAAAACCTGTTTATGTGGCTATGGCTATATTCATGGGAACTGTATGTTTCAAAATGTCCCAAGATAAACACAGAAGGATTTCATGAATAGGGGAGGTGATGTTTGTAAAGGAAGCTATTCTCTGGACATTGTGAGAGAGTCACACATATCATTTCCATTAACACTAATCCTTGTGCATTGAGAGCAAAGAAAGATTAGAATCCTGTGGTGTTGCTGAAATCCAGATTGAGGGAATCTGCACTGTAATCAAGAGAAACTATACAGAGTTCTCATCTTTCCTGCAGCCTGAAATGGTCTTCAGTTTTTTGTTGCACTGTAAAACCAATTAATTCGAAGGGCGGTCTAAGTGTTACTCCTTGAAACGGTCCAAGCAATTGTATAAAATGTCAAAAGGGCAACTACAGCATGTACTGCAAGGCAAGGACAGTGGGACTGAGTGGGGAGATGATGATAAGCTTCCTGGAAGATCTGGTCATTAATCTTAGTTTGGGGAGGATTTTAAAATGCTGGCTGATGTAACTCATTCTCTTTCACTAGTGTAAAATGTAAAATAGCATACTGGCCAAGAGACCTTTGCCTCTACTGTTCCCCAGATTCTTCATGCAAGCTTTAAAAGAAGAAAACAGTCTAGCCATGTAAGTCTACTTAACAGGAAAGGTAAAATGTTGAAAAGTTATACTGTGCTGACAGGTGCTATAGGAAACCTTATTTAAATAACCAGTGGCAGCATGAACAGGACCATGATCCTCTGACAGAGGTTTCTGTATGGTTTTTCCTTTGTTTTAAATCATGTCTGCCTATGAAAGAAACAGCAGATATATTTAAGCTTCTGTAACAACCAGTCAAGAATGTCTATCCTTGAAACATAGTGCCTTCTCCAACATCCACTGAAGTAAATGGAAGCAAAATCAAAGAAATATCTTCATGTCTTGTTATTCTGAATATCATTACAAGATGGATTACTGCAGTGTACTATTGCTGGGCTAAAATTGAAGAGTAGGTGAACTTCTACCAGAGCAGAATGTAGCGGGTCTCCAGCTTTGTGCTGTTTCCTGCAAGGAACACAACATATGTGTGCGTACCAATGTCTATACTGACTTTCATTTGGATTAAGGATGAGGTTCAGCATTTTGACTTCATTCAATATAGCCTGATGTGGTTTGAGTTCCAGCTTTCTTATCATCCTTGTGGAGTTTAGCTGTCTTGGAGAATCTGCAAACTGGCAACAGCGCTTCTAGGAGCATGTTCACGGCATCATATTTGTCTGAACATGTGATGCTGCCATTCCCAGATATAATGTTTCAGCATCAGTACTTCTGGAAAGCTCAACGCTATCCAGGAGGTCAGGAAGCAATATGCCCATGTTATCAGGGATGACATTTCCAAACCTCCCACAAGGTTTGGCACTTGCATTTAGTCACACCAATTCTGGATTCATCATGTTGAGATTATTGAATGTGTGTCTATTTCTTGCAACTTCATACTAAAGGACTCTAGTGAATTAGCTTTGATCCAACATACTAGAGTACAAAAAATTAGAAAGCAAATAAGATAAAATTAAGGCTAACGGCTTGGATTGATAAAACTGGGAACTTTTGAATTGAGGAGCCCAAACTTGCCTTAGTTATGTATATTTTAATGACCATTTGAATAGCTAATCTTTTTCTGACAGAGCTCTTGTTATGGCGAACATATTTTATATGGCTGAAAGATCCTTTTTATAATTTAATTTTTTCCCAAGGGAATTTTTTTTTTGCTCAGATACCATCTTTTTTCTTTCCTATCAGAAACTGGCAAGCATTCAGTGTTAACAATTTCATACTTACAGCACTCTTCATATTTAGTGACCCCAGCAAAACATTATAATTAGTTCACTATGCACACTTTAAATCTATGCTAAATATTGTAGTCTGCCTTTAAGAAATGGAGTTGCTTAGGTTCAAACAAATATGGATCAATATATCAATTTTACTCTACCCTAAGGTGGTGAGATGGATACAGCTGTGTACCATCTTTTGTTTCTAAGACTTTATTAGGAGTGGCTTTTGAATGGTCTTGTGCTGCTTCAGAATGGTGTGAGTGTATAGGGGAGGAATGGAATGTATCTCAGGGTATTGCAAATGTAGCCAGGTATGCCTCTCAAGAGGGTGATTAGATGTTTCCTGTGTTTTTGTTGTAAGGCTCTTGGTAGCTATTGGGCAATCAGGCAGAAAAACCTTTATTAAAACTTCAGTAAAATGTGGCTGGTGTATTATGATTGTCTGAATTATCATTTTTCAGAGAGCTCAATATACTATTTAATAAATGCACAATACTGCTAAATAGCCCTCTTCATATAACACAGGAAGCATATTACAGCACAGAGTGCATAAAGTTTGCATGCACATATACTACGTAGTTTCATATCTTAACCACATTGATAGACTTCAGAATTGGCTTTCAGGCAGCTAGTTTGGAGTCATGCCTTTATTTCACCCCAGGCCAGATGTAACTGTGGAAAGATTCTGAAGTCTGGGATAGAAACCCTGCCTCCCCCATTCAAGTCCAGCACTATCACCATGCTACTCTCTGTTACTTTGACAGCATTGTATGCTGCTGAAAACATTTCCAAGTGGGTTGCACTTACCTCCATCCATGGTGCAACTGAAGCAATATGAGTCTGAGCCAAGATCTACTGAAGTCCTGGGAAAGACTGCCAGTGATGTCAGTAGGTTTTGGATCAGGCCTTATTTAAGTGTCAGACCTGCAGCTGGATATCTTCATCCACGCAGTTAAAGGTTCTAGCCCTAACATCTTAGCTGCAGTTGAATATATATTAAAGGTAGAAAATGAATTCACTAAGTAACAGCCCAACAGCCTCCAGATTCCTAAGATATTATCTTAAGAGCCAAAGATGATTGAGACTTACAAGGGATACAGAAATAGAGTTAAAAGAAAAGAATATTTAACAGTGGGATAAATAGTAAAATGTTGTTCCAATATTTCTGAAGCTCTAAATCCTTTTTCTCATTTGGGCTTGGCACTGTGTTTTATATAAAACAACAAATGTAAATATTTAGTGAAAAGGAGGGTTCTGTATATTCCAAAAATCCTGAGGATGACAGCCAAATGTCTCGCTAATTCATTGGGAGATCCCAAAAAGAAACAATCTGTGTCTGGTGTGTTAACCAGTACATATAATAATGACGTTAACTCTCCTGCCAGAAAATAGCTATTAATTTTCTATTCTACTATCTTGGAGCGGACCCATTATTTACATAAGTAGCTAGTACAACATGTACAGTATTTCTAAGTACACATTTACTAGCATTTTTATTACCTCTAGCATTTTTTTGAGCATAAATGGGTTTTGAGGTCTCTTTCACTAGTGTTTAGTGAGGGGCAAGTGCATTTGAAAACATTAACCATGCAAAATACTTAATATATATCATATTTTAACTGAAAGTATTAATAATTTGGTGCTGACAATGAAGAAGAAATAACAATGTTGGAAAAAGTAGCGAGATCTTTAATAGTCCCAATTTTCATTGTGTTATTATTTTTACAGGATTTCAAGAAACAAAGTTTGAACAGTTTCACTGTGAACACAAAGTCAGTGTTGTTATAATAAATTTTATGCTAAATTCAATAAACACTGTGGTGAAGAAAAATGTTCTAGTCTTAAGGAGAAAGTGTATAAGAGGTTTGAAATTAAATAATTTCTTTGACCTATTTCTTCAGAATTTAGACATTAATACAATACAGTATTCTAGGGTTGGATTGGAACATTTTGCACTTCAATAGTTGTTTATACCACGTGAGAGGGATCCTCTTTTATTCTCATACCACAGTAAAGCATGATCAATGTTGAGATGAAAAATGGATTTTCCTGGCAGTAACTTGGAGTTTGAACAGATGAGTAATCAATCAGGCGTATTTAGAAATATAATAAGCATATCTTCTTCACACCTTTATGTTTTACCATTCCCATGACTCATGCATGGCTGTCTTTAGTAACCCAAGAATCCTGTTGGAAGTACATGCTCCAAATGAGAGACACCTAAAGCTAGGGTGGAAGAAATCTTATTGATGTACAAGCCAAGGTTTCATTATAGGCCTCCCATCAAGTCATCTGATTGTTAATGAAACTGTGTTATATTTTGTTTATCTGGAAAAGAAGTGTTGTCAGTAAGTTGCAAAGCAGAAAACAAGATTCCTTGTTGTCACTCTGAGCTTTTCCTTCTCTTCCTCTGGTAAGGGATACTTCAGACGATAAGTCCTGACGACAGAGACTAGAAGCTTCTTTCATGCCCCTTAACTACCTTCTGCATGTTCTTTTCTATTTCCTCTTGCGTTGATATTTCTTCACTTTTGGGGTATGTGTATAAGTGAACTTGATACAGATTGGCAAGAGAGCTTCTCTTCTTCCTATTAAATTATGGCACCAGTTTATTGTTCTAACTCTTTTCTAGAGGAAAACAATAAACCTCTTCCTTTACAATATTATGAGTTGACTGAGAGAGACAGTTAAGCTAGAGCTAAGAGAAGAGACTACTGTTTCCTAATAAAAGAAGAACTAAGTCTAGTTTAGTCCTTTTCTTCTACACTTTATAAAATGTAAGCTCTTCTTTGAGGAAGAGAAATAGCAGGAGTTCTCACTCTAGCTTGAGCCAGCAGGATCTGGACTCTCAGTAGCTTTCTGATAATTAGTTCTCATTAGACCCCAGCCAGCCCATCTGTGGCTAATTTAAGGCACTATAGGTGCCTTAGTATGGGTAATCTGAGGAATAAAAACATACAGTAGAAATCAGACTTTATTTTAAATGAAGTTTCCAAGCTAGCAGAGAGAACTTGTTTGTTGATATTAGAGTAGTTCGACAGGTTTTGACCACTGGGAAAACTACATCCCACTGTGATTTTATCTCTGCTTCCCTTTTGCAGTCCACTCCAGTTCCTTCATTGTACATTTGTGTTAGTGTTTATATAATTGCAGTTTAATTGAAATCCTACATACAGCAGATAATTTGTCTCCTGAAAACACAGCAGCCTGTCCGGTTCTCTTTACAGATAACTACCACTGTTGTCCTGTGCATATAATCTATGTATACTCAATTAGTCCCTTTTGATGGGGCCAGATTTTTTCTTGCATTTGGCCCCTGGCAAAGACTAGAATACTGCCTGCCCTAGCATGTGCCTTTATTAACAATGGCCCTATAAGACAATGCTGGAGTACAGAATCTCTATTATGTTTTATGTTGGTGTGACCGCATTGACATTAATGGAGTCTCTCAGGTATAAAATTGGTGTAAATACTGAAGTGAATCAAGCATTCTGAGTACAAATGTAGTAAAGGTTTTATCTTATCAAGTTGTATTAGGTTGTATTAATTGCATAATATTCTGTATGCACTGGACTGTTTGTTTCATGGCTGTAATACATTAGTCTTGTATACTTTGTTCTTATCAGAGCTGAAGCAGTCTATGGCTTGGAGGGTATTGCAGCTCAAACTGAAGAAGAATTCACTCAGATAAACAGATATCTTAGTAACTGAGCATTTTTAGGCTCATGCTCCACTGAGAACAATTTTAGAAAGTGAAGAGACCTTGTTCAAGCAGAAAATTTTATCTGATGGGCACATTTGGGAGTTAACAAAAGCATAGCAGACATATGATGAAGGCAGGAAAGTGAGGAAGCTTACTAATTGCAAAACAATTGTTTATTTTTAAAAGCCAGATATTTTCCTTGAGACTGGTTTATGCTTTGGATTTAACAATTTCAGTTAGTGAACTGATGTATAGCTACTTGACATGTCCACACATATCCAGCTAGAAGACTCTGGATCTGAGCCAACTGGCACTGAGAGAGAGAATTAAAGTTTGCAGGGGAATATTTCAGAAGATTCCATAGCAGATTAGGAGATGGGTGTAAGTACACTCAGTTTTGGGAAGAGCCTAGAATCCACATAAGATGTTGTTTATATATCATACGCACAGTACATTACTATATTCCTTTGGAATGAAAGTAACTATATGCATCTGATTAATATATCATCCTATTACTATTGGTAATTGTCTGACCAATACCTAGAAATAAAACCTACAATAACCAGGAGTATTATTTATTGCTTGATCCCTGTATGATGTGAATAAACAGACACAATTTCAGTGCAGAGCTGTTCAGAAAGTGTTTCTGACCCCTCCCCCATCCACAGAAACTTTTGACATTTTGGCAAAAAAATAAAAAAGGGTAAAACTGAAAAAATCATCCAGAAAATGAATATTTGTGAATTTGTGGCTGAACACTGAAAATTTTTATTCAGAAATGCTGAAACAGTATCTCATAGGAATTGTAGTTTGAGTGCCTCATGTCTCCATTCTTCTTTGAGCTGCTCTTCCTGGCCAGACTATATCTTCCATGATGCACCATGGTAGCCCCTGTTGCTGAACCTCCAGGGTGCAGGATGGGAGGTCTATGGTTGCCACCCAACATGAGAAATATAGTCTGACTGGGGAGCCCATCCCACAGAAGAGAATGGAGGCAAGAGGCACCTATTCTGAATTTAAAAAATGATATGTTTTAGGGTGTTCGTTTTTTTCTGAGAAGTCAAAATTTTCCATGGTAGACAATTTTTGCAATTTTTTTTTATCAAAAAAACAGTTTAACAGATTTTTTTTTTGACCAGCTCTATTCCTATGTCCCTTTCGGGAATGTGATTTTATAGGATTTACACACACATACATTTATTCACCTGATTAAAATTTAAAAAGTAAATGGCCACATGGTCCTAAGCTCCTTAACTCTGATACCAACAGGAGCAATAATGTGCTGGGAAGTGGCTAACTGAGCCTGTGTTGAAGGGTTAAGCAATAGTCCCATGCAATGTGCCTGTCCCATGGAATCTGCAGCATATGCAGAATGAGGGGGGATTTGATAGCTGCTTTCAATCACCTGTAAGGGGGTTCCAAACAGGATGGATCTAGACTGTTCTCAGTGGTACCCGATGACAAAGCAAGGAGTAGTGGTTTCCCATTGTTCCCTGACCTGAGGCTCTCCATCCTCTTCTCCTTCTGTGAGGCACAACTGATGGGATAATGTGGTGAACAAATCATTGCAAGATACAATATTTTGGGAGTAACTCTTCCTTTTTCACTGGATTTTCTGTGGGAGATGATGATCAGCCCCCTTTTTAATTTAAAATACATTATGGTTGTAACTTGGTATCAGTAGAACTACTGGACAATTACAATGATCCGGCAGGTGGCTATTCTTATTGTAGCAAATAGACAGTGGTACAGAGAAGTAGTGTAATGCAGACATGCTGTGTTGCCTGCCACCAATGGTCATTACTTACCATCCACAAATGTTTAGCATCCACGGGCGTTAGTGTGTCTCTCTTGTCATATGGAGCTGCATTTGTTTTGTTCCATTTGGCCTTCTGAAAGCTGAAGCCAACCAGGATTCAGTTACATTAAAATATAATAAGGCGTGGTGGTATATGATTTGCAAGTTTACTTTCAGCTTGTGTTTTTCTCTTATGACAGATGAATTATGGCAAGAGTATTTGAGCCAGTTATCTGTCACCAGAAAACAGTAACATGAGGCAGCTAGAACTAGAGTGTTATACTTATCAGAGGGATATTACATGATTGGGTTAGACTGGGCAAATTTAATTTGCTCCCACTTTGCTGAAAATGGTGAAATGAGACTCTTGTTTCTGCTGCTGCCTTCTAATCAGTTGCTCAATGAATTAGCTAACAAAATGTCAGTGTGGTGACTGATGGATGTAAACCAGATATAAGTTTGCTAAACTGAGTACATTAATCTCAGAGATGTTTATATTTTATGTTTTAAATAGTCATTGGGGATACATGGATATGCAATATGTTTTTCATCAGATTGATGGCTGCGAACCTTCAATACTTCATAAGCAATGCTGGTCCTCAGCTATGTGACAGAAATTGAGTGAGTTTCTTATAGCATAGATCAAAGTAATAGACACACTGTGCAGATGGGAGCCTTGCAAAGGAATGAAGGAGCCTGATTCTACTTCCACTTAAACTGGTGTGAATTGGGACTAACTCCACTGATGTTAATAGAGTTACATCAGTGCACGTGCGCAAAAAACCCCACAAACTGAGGAAAAAGAGACTCTGGCTTATGATTTATGCATTTACACATTAAGAAGTAAACATGTCTGAAATAAGCAGTAAAGAGCAGTCTAAGAGACACTTGATCTTATGCTGTTCTATAATCAAATGAACATGAATATGTTTACATTACAAAACCTGTTTATTTCTCATCAGGTTTAAACACAGGAGAATATATTCCACCAACTAAATTATGGGGGAGGGTAAGTTTGATACCCTACATCATATCTGGCAATTTCTGTAGCATAAATGAATGCAGAAACAGTAAAGGGCCCTTTTACTGTGCAATTAACCATTTTAAATGTACTTTTCAGAAATGTACTCCCTGTGAATGTGGGGGCAGGCCTATCTGAACGTGACTAGCATAATGCAGTAACGTAGCATGAGAAAAAAATACCAAAAGGATATAATAGCTGTTACTTTTGTTAGTCTACCAAATGTGATGCTACATGCTGCCTCTTTTTCCTTTGCTGTTGTCACTCTTGAGAAACCCAGGTGCCTGCTGCCTGCTCTTAGTGTTTTGAATCTTCAATGCCTATAATGGATGTGAAGTGAAGAGGGGGAGCACAAAGGGAGGACAGAATAAAAATATAGGAGGGAATCTATGTGCACCCCAGCAAGCTAACACAATTGTAAAGGTATTCACCTGGGTTCACACAAGGTGTAATGGATGATTCAGGTCATGTAGCTAATAGGACAAAGTAGTGATTGGTGCATGGGTGGGGGAGGGAGTAAAATGGAGCCCAGCTGGGCACACCCCTCACCCTAGTGCCTCCATGGACCGAGAATTGTGTATGGAAGACCACCATAAACAGACTCTGGGAGCACCAGATGGTGCCTCCTTCCCTTTGCCAAGTGACCTGCGGGAGTGCTGTAGAGAGCAGCCAGTCAGAGACTCCAGTCAACGAAACCAAAAACAGCCAAAGCAGGGACCTCTGAATATTCCAGTGAAAATGTTAGCCTGTTCTGTGTTGATCAGCTGTTTGCTCCAGCCCTTCTCCTCCCTCTTGATGGTCTCTTGACCCTCTTTTCTTCTTCTCACCTGCCCTGTTCTCCTCACCCACCATCTCTTCCCTCTTCTTTCCGTTGTGCGGCTCCCCTCCCCCAAAGGGAACTAAGATCACATTTGCGGTCATAGCATTGTTCACTCTACATGTGTGTTCTATTCCTTCCCCCACCCTGTCCATCTTGTCTATTTAGACTGTAAGCTCCTCAGAGCAGGGGCCATCTACTTCTCTGTGTTTGCACGGGGCCTACCACAATGAGGCCCCATTCTCGACAGGCCCTCAGGTACTACCATAATTAACATGATTGATAAAGTTACCTAAATCAAACACCAAATTCATTTTTGAAAAGCATCTTTCCCCACAATGTAGCGTCTAGAGTCAGAGAGAGAGAATTCCTAGCTTCCTGTGTTCAGCCTTATCTTTACACACAACACTAAATTGATTTAAGAGCATCAACAAAGATGTTTACAGGAGCTCACTTTTTCGATGTTTTTGGGGTTCATCCAGGCTGGCAAGGGAATCAGTCAACATCTGCCTTATAACCCTGGCTGTCTTAGGGCTGTTCAGGTTTAGGTCTGGGGCTCTGATCCAAACAGCTTGTTAGTAGCCCACAAGTTGGCCTCACCCTGGCTTTGCCCAACCTGGTTGCTCCTTGTAGGCTGACCTTAGTACCCTTCCAGTCCCAAATTCTTCCCAGAATTGTCCTACTGCAGGAACCAGCCCCTCTCACTGGACCCTCAGAAAGCAAGGGCTAGGTTCACTGCCTTTACAGAGCAATAAAACACTCCAACCTCTTGGCTTTCTAGAAGCACACAGTTTATGGAATTTACACAGCACGGATGATTTACAATGAAAGCAAAACAAGTTTATTAACAAAGGGCATGGATTAAATGATACCATGGAAACGAGATAAAGGTGGAGATGGTTACAAGCAAATTAAAGTGAAAACATGCACCTAAAGTCTAAAACTTAATCTAGCAAGATACAGTCATTTTACAAGATGGTTTCTTTCATCCACAATCTCCTGGCCAGATTTTTACTGGCCAGGGCCCCTCACAGAGATCAGATAACTTGGTTTCCTTGTCTCCTAGGTAAAGGATAAAGGTGGGGTTTCTCTCTGTTCCTTATATTCCCAAAGGGATTGCCTTTGTTTTACAAGTCAAGAAGGCCTCCTGGAGATTCAGTCTCTGGAGTGCAGGAGCCATATTTAGTCTCTTCTCTCAAGTTCAGGATCAGGCTAAACCCTGAAGGTTTAGCTTGATGATTGTGTTTACTGCAAACAGGTAAACCCACATTCCTTTGTCTAGGACAGACCTGTTCATCACCATTACCTAACCTAGGCTGTCTGGTCTTAAACATGTTCTAGTAACATGATATAGAGAAAATTAACAACTTCACATATAATATTAACACATGCATTTTACAATGATATTGATAACCAGCGTGTTATTAGCTTTCCTATGATATTTCACAAGGCATATTTTATACAAATATTATTGCAGTCATGTGTAGGGTGTGAATACAGTGGTGCCAATTTTTAAACTCTAATTTAGTTAAACTGGGGCATGTTTTGTGTGTAGATAAGGCCTTACTTCACGTGTTCCTGGCAAGAAGTGAACAGGAATTGCTCTTGCTATAGCTATTCTCATATGGGAGCAAAGAACTGTTCTTTCAGATGTTACCCGAACTCATCAACTGCTGTCAGTGCAAACTCAAGGTGAGGAAGAATGGTCTTGCCACCACTGCTGGAGTATGTGGAAGGAGATCTTTCTGCAGGATAGTTTCCCACCATTTAAAGTGACACTCAACACATCGTGAATTTTTGAGGGTTAAAAAAAAACCACAGAAAGGAAAAATAAAACCCACTTGATTTCACCTTCAGAGGATCCCACCATATCTTATGCTAAAAGACGTAGCTTTGTGGGGGAGAACTGCAATTGAAAAGGGATGGTTAGTAATTGAAAATCTAACACAAGTATTTTTATGGTATACCACACACCAGCAGCTAGTCATGTACTTTCTCACTCCACCCTTATAATGCTAGACACCATTATGCTAGTCAGTAAGACACTCTGCTGTCTAGAGAAATGGCATATTCTCTCTGACTAATTGCAAGTACAAAATGGCATATTAAAAAGTAGTTTTATTTATGTAGTAGTATTAAGAGGTGTTGGGGGAAGAACTATATCTCCTAGAAGGTCTTTTCCATCTCTAATTACTAAGTACAAACAATTTTCAAAAAATTATGATTACATCAGGCATGAACATGTATTTTCCAAAACACATGGCTGTGAACATGTGGATCATATCATCAATACATGTTTTTCATTTAAGTGTTATAAAAGGGCCTATTTCATGATAATTAAAATATTGAAATGGTACTTGGCCAGATAGGAGATTTTTTTTTTAGCAGCACTGGCAGAAGTTTTGTGTGGATTTTGTATATGCTGCTGGGAATGAATTAAATGAGGAGGGGGAGTTTTACTTTACATATCCCTGCTACTTTCTTTGTGGCCAGTTGTACTATCACAATTTGCTTAGAGGTTTTTCCTTGATACACTTTTGTTCTGGCGGGTCACACACCTTATCCTTTCATACTCTGATTTTGTCCTTTCTTCCTGCAAGTAGGATGCAACTTCCTTTGCACTATCACATAATGGTCAAACTGTGCAATTTAGAATACATTGCCACTTGTACTCATTGTGCCAATAGTTTAAAAAAGGGGCCTGATTCTCCAGTACCTTACTCCTCGTGAAACCATTTCCACTCATGCAAAATTAGTGCAAATTGATTTTGTAATACTTTACACTGTATGTTCAGTTTGCAAATATGTAAATTACTACACAAGTAGCAACATATTGGGGAATCCAGCCCAAGGTATGTAACTGGCCCCACCAGGAAAATAACAGTAGGCAGGGCACTTCTATTTAGTGATTAAGTGTGCAGCAAGTCAGGGTGTTACAGTACCCTAGCCTGGGACACACTAAGTGGCCATGTGGACCCTGCTGCTATTCACTAAAAGTTCCATAGTGTGCTTTGACCTACTGGTGTTTTAAGGTGTGTTTGAAACAACACCAGATCAAAATGTGCTATGGAGCTCAGAACATGCAGCAGCAGGGTCCACATGGCCACTTAGAGTGCAGATTTGTGCGTTCCAGATTCCCACACAGGCTTGCTGAGCACTAAATCATCCTAAATGTTATACTGACACTGGTGCTTGTTAGTACAGTAACTCCTTGCTTAATGTTGTGGTTATGTTCCTGAAAAATGCAAGTGTTTAAAAGTGAAACAATGTTAAGCAAATCCAATTTCCCCATAAGAATTAATGTAAATGAGGGGAGTTAGGTTCCAGGGAAATTTTTTTTCACCAGACAAAAAACTATATATTATATACAAACACAGTATACATTTTAAACTAATCAATTTAATACTGTACAAACGATGTGATTGTGTGCAACTTGAGACTGTTATTCCTTGTTCTGTCATCTGGTACCACTGAGAACAGTCTAGATCCATCCTCTTTGGTATCCCCTTTCAGGTAGTTGAAAGCAGCTATTAAATCCCATCCCCCCATTCTTCTCTTCTGCAGACTAAACAATCCCAGTTCCCTCAGCCTCTCCACATAACTCATGCGCTCCAGCCCGTTAATCATTTTTGTTCCCTCTGCTGGAATCTTTCCAATTTATCCACATCCTTCTTGTAGTGTGGGGCCCAAACACTGGACACAGGACTCCAGATGAGGCCTCACCAATGCCCAACAGAGGAGAATGATCACACCCCTTGATCTGCTGGAAATGCCCCTACTTATACAGCTTAAAATGCCATTAGCCTTTTTGGCAACAAGGGCACACTATTGACTCATATCCAGCTTCTCATCCACTGATAACCCCTAGGTCCTTTTCTGCAGAACTTCTGCCTAGCCATTCGATCCCTACTCTGTAGCAGTGCATGGGATTCTTCTGTCCTAAGTGCAGGACTCTGCACTAGTCCTTGTTGAACCTCATCAGATTTCTTTTGACTCAATCCTCTAATTTGTCTAATTTGTATCCTATCCCTATCCTCTACCATATCTATCACTCCTTCCAGTTTAGTGTCATCTGAAAACTTGCTGAGAGTGCAGTCCATGCCATGCTCCAGATCATTAATGATTCAAACACTTTCTCACACAACATCAACAAGCATCTGCTTCTAATGATAGATCTACTCAGGAATCTGAAGCACTCTCTAGTAGCCAAATACTTGAAATAAGCACACTAAGTAGTTTCCTGCAAGATCTTTTGGAGGACAAAATAGAATTTATGATTTCTATGTGCCTTTACTGAAGTGTTAGAATCCATCTGGGGAGGGTGCACAGGATTTGGTATAGTGAGGAGTTCATTAAGGCTGGAAGAGTCTCACAGTGGGTCATCTAAGCTACTTCTCTACATCTTATGAAATCTATGTAAGGTAACTAGCTACACCTCTTATGATACTTATCTGAGGAAGAGGCTTTTTTACATCTATGTCCTCCTTTGTGCTCTCAGGCAGGAGCTAGGTGCAAAGGTCCAGATTCTGAAAGGCATTTCAGCTCCCAACTACCACTGATTTCAATGGAGGTTAGCTCCCTAAATACTTTGAGAATGTAGGGCAATTAATTTTCCGGTTGAACTAACCTGCATTATGTTGTTTTGGCTAAAGACATTGTGTAATCTTTTCTTAGTCATCTGGCTATAGATAACACAAGAATATATTCAAAATAGGAAGCAGGTTCTTTTTAAGATGAGAGGAAGGGATGAAATAAATAAATAATACAATAAAGCAATGAAAACTAATGACACTGGTCAAAAAGTGCATTCCATCTTTATTATAAAGTTCTCAGCTCTGCTCTTTGATATAAAACTGCTGCACTTTGGTTCCTTGGCCCAAGAACACTCAGCCCTATTAAAGTCATGACAGTCCTAAGAATGAGTGGCAAAGCTGAGATATGGCCGCCTATTTGTATATATTACTGCTGGATTACAATATCAAAATTAACTCTGTTTCTTACATAATAGGCCAAGTTGGTACATTATTCTGTCATTGCAGAGATGCCAAGTTCATGTTTAAGGCACAAAGTTCGGTGATGGAATAGACAGTGGTGTTTAACACTTAAGGACAGACTCCAGAAATGTTCCAAAGGCATTAAGAAAGCTGGCTGTAAGGAAGGTAGTATTTATCTTAGAAGCCAGTGAGTAATGCATAACATAAACAAGAACAGATGAATAGGGTCAACCGTCCAACTCTTAGAAGACCCGAGAGCTTGGAACTGGAACTACTTTTTAGATATTGTGTGTGTGATCCTCTCTTGTGTTTCATCCTAAGAATGGCTGAAAACTGAGAATGTATGGAAGAACAAAAGAAATATTAACCCTTTACTGCTAACAAAGTTAGTAGATTTATAGATTCTTGAATTTTAAGGGTAGATGTGATCACTGTGATCATCTAGTCTGACCTCCTGCATAACTTAGGCCACAAAACCTCATCCAGTAATTTCTGCATCAAGTCCATAACTTTTGTTTGAGCAATTGTGCATCTTTTAGAAAACTATGCAGTCTTGATTTAAGGACCAGAAGTGATAACATTCTGCAGTATTTACTTGGGATTTGCCTTAACAGATGTTTTGACAGAAGTCAAGGGAGAAGAATCTACTCTCTTTCAGTTTAAAATGGGGGTAAGAGAGAAGAATCTGACCCCTTGAATTCAATTGGAGTCTTATTTGAGAAAGAACTATCTAAGGACTTCAGTATTGAGCCCATTAAAGACAATAAACATTGTCTTTTGAGTAAGGTCTGCAGAATATGAGCCAGACAAAACAAAGTCTCCATCCTTTGTGTAAGAAAAGAATGAATTCAGTTCCACAGTAGTTTTATACTCTCCCTTCAATGGAGGTGAAATAGGATTCTTTTATTTCTTTTTTAGTTCTTAGAGGTCTCTTTTGACAAAAAGAGATAAAAGTAGAGTAATGTGAATAGTTCTTTTTTTGATGAGACTGACTTATTGTAGATGTCTATGTGGCAAATTTTATTCTATCTACGCAATATATTAATCACAATCAAGGCAATGTACCCTTTTTTAAAAAAACTACAGTTTAGCATTCTACATCATAGTAATACTTCATCTTCAGTGTTTCCTGAAATCCACTGAAATCTCCTTTGGTGCGAAAAGGATTATCACTAAAAGATCAGTCTTAATGAAATGGTGAGTTAGATCATCTCTCTTGGGTACTACAGGTATCCAAATCTTCTGCTGTAGGCTTGTGATACAGTCAACAGTTGTGAAAATTGGTGACTGGATTGCTCATCTACTGAAAATGTCACAGTCATAGAATCTGAGTGACTACACGAGGTGGCTACCCAGTATTCTGACAAATCAGATTTTGTGTTTGTAGAGAGTGTGTTAATATGGCTGGTTGTTCAGTGAGACCAGGGTATTTGCCTTTTTTTAAGTCAAAAGAGGAGCGGCAGCTAAGCAAGTTCAGGTACTTTTATATGCACAAATCTTGCTAGCACACACAAGTACTTAAGCAAATACTATTAATTTATTTTGGAAAATATACTATAAAAATATAAACGTTGTTCTTTCCAGAAACTTTTTAACAGAGAGAAAAGCATTTCAATATTCAACTTCAAATGATGATGCAAAATCTTGTTCAGTTGGTAGCCTTGCTGTCTTTGGTACTGAACAGCCTGCATGCATATACTCAAAATACAGTAGCTCTGCTATTTGAAATAACAAAATTTTCCGATATTCACTTGGCCCTCCTGAAACAAGAATAGATTTTCTTCCATTCAGTAGTATCCTGTAACTGCTTGAATTTACTGTCTGTTGAAGGTCATGAAGTGACTCAGCTCCATCACTAGCAGACGAAATATTGAGAGATCCATTTTTTTTAAATCTCATCTTACTAAAATTAAACAAACTCCTAGAAAATGTGAACTTGGGACAGAGAGCCATCAGTCACAGCTTCTCAGTGACACTGGAATCTCTCAAAGTTAATATAACAGAACAGGCAGCATCAGAATCTTAGGTCCTTTGAGCACAAGTGGTTCAGGGACTAGCATGGGAATTGGGACACCTGGGTGCTGTTCCCTGCGTTTACAAAGACTTCGTGTGCGAACTTGTGTAGATCACTCAGGGCCAGGTTTTTAAAAGATATTTAGGCACCAAAAGATGTAGATAAATTCCCATCAGGATTTTCAAAAGCACATAGTTACTTAACAGTTATTGAAATCAATGGGAGCTAGGCACGTGGGATTTTCGAAAGCACCCATTTGGTGCCTGTCTGCATCCTCCGTAGCCTAAAATATCTTTTACAAATCTTTTCCTTAGTCCCCTGGTACCTTAGTTCCCCAGCTGTAAAGTGAGGATAACGGTACTTTCCTACTTCAGAGATGTTAGAATAAATACATGAAAGACTGGGAGGCACTCCGATACTATGGTAATGTGGGCCATATGAGTACCTAAGACAGAGAGAAGAAGATACTCATTTGGTTGTACACAGAATATAACTTTGTTCAGTAACTGGCTTTCCCTCTTTCAGCAAATAAGAGAAATAAGCATTTTGTATCAAAGAGCTAGTCTGTGACATAGTTTAGAGAAAAGAAAATTGATAGGGAGGGAATCCTTATGCCAAATAAATTAGAGTTTAATTATAAAACACTTCACTGAAGTCACACAGCACCTCAGTGCCAGGCAGTTATTATCAACATTTGTTTAGGACCTGATTCTGAAGTCCTTACTTAACTGAGTGGTATAGTCAGGGTAATAATCCCACTGAAGTCAAATAGGGGCTACTTGCATAAAACCACTCGACTGAGAGAGGGTTGCTAGATCAATGTACACTACAGACAGTAGGAACAGATTTTCATTAGAAGTGTATTGTATTTGTATGAATAAACAACTTTCTGACTGATGACATTATCTAATAATCTGATTGGCTTCCATAGATGCCAATATGCATAACATACATGATACAATGCAGACATGAGTAGATATTCTGACATTGCTCAACTGTGTTCTAATATTGTCACAGGCTTTAACACTGGTTTACCATTGTTTCCTGTGTGACAGCAGGCCAGCAAGACATGACAACAAAACTTTGTCAGTACATCAGCAAGGTAAATAATACACATTGCATTAGAATGAGATTGTCTGGTATTTAACTCAGTAAATCAGCTTGACTATACTTTTCAGTTTCATAGCAATTTATTCTTGGCATTAAGAGGTAACAAGATTTTATGCTTCAAACTCTTCAGCTATGTTTCTTTTCAGTTTCTTTTTAGTTGGATTACTGTATATAAAAACGTATATTCTTTTCTTCAGTCAGAGTAGCAGAGATCATTTGAAGCATTTAACTAGAATGGACTGAAACTAACCAGAAGCTCCTGTGAGTTTGAGCATAAGAGTTTTGGTAAACTCAATAACAAATCAAGCATCAATCTAAACATTAATATTTTTTAAAAAATTACAAAATCTGAACAATAAGTTAATAAAGTGAAATTGTTACCTACTTAACTTTAGATACAAAAATCCCACCGACTTAATTTATAAATTACTATAGCAGGAATGACAAATGGAAATAATGCTATACTATTCATGACTGATATTTAGAGATTTCCAGTAGAAATATTATATTTTAATTTTCGGTTCATATATAGCTAAAAGAAAGAGGCAAAGCCAACCTAATAGTAATCCAAGATTCTGTAGGAGAAACATCAACCAGGGTCGTCGTGTCTGAATGTGAGTCATTTCAGGAAGCTAAAAAAAGAATAAGATACCAGAATGAGAGCCAGATATATTCATCTCTGGGAAAAAAAAGTCTTATGGGAAAACTTGACAAACTTCATATAAGAAGGCTTAAATCCTGAGTTTCTGAATATAGTTGCAAATCTGTAGCATACATTGTGTGTTATCACAACTATTCAAAGTAAAATATTTCAACTGATCTAATTCTATTATCGTGAATCTTTTACCAAGATTAGAGAGAATTACCTAATGAGGATCCAAAATGTCTTAACTTCTCAATATTTTTTAAGAAACTTCATGCAAAGAAACACTTGGTAAAATTAGTGTTTAATTTTTATGGGAATAAAGCAGTTTTGATTATTTTGTTTCTGTGCTATATATAGGGACCAATCCTTCTCCCAGTGAAGTTATTGGCAAAATTCCTATTGACTTGACCTTTGGTGGGTTCATAAATTAAAAGCATAATCCATGAACTATGCTTTTAAAAATTACCTTCTATATTTTTCTCCATAAGGTTTAGATCAGATACAAAGGCACCAAATATTTAGCATCAGATTAAAAGCTATTTACATACTAACTTTTCACCCTACATGATCTCTCGAATCACAATATTGAGGATAGTGTATGTCCTACAATAGCCTGTGAAAATACATGACTCTGAACCTGATGCATGTCATTTAGCTTTTTTATTATTATTTTCACGTAATGGTATTATATGGATCTCTTCTGATCAACTTCTTAGGTGTAGGTCCAAATCAATATTTGAACATAAATCTAGAGTCATGGTATTTTACTGTATTTACATATTTTCTTTATTTGTTGTTATATGTTTCAGAACTTGATAAAATATTTAAATGAGAGATGGGCCAAAATCAAAACCCTGCCTCAAAATTCTGGCTCCAAATTAAAGCTCTGAATCTTAATAAAGAGCAAAACCAAAAGCCCTGGATCTTAAGACTTAAAACACTTCAGTTCTGATTTTGAACTAGAATTGGAACTAGTATGTACTCTTTCTTGGACTATAACATGTAGCCTCAATTTAGTCTCATTTCTTACTCTTTATAGCCTTTATTTTCCCCTTTTTGTTATTTATCATATTCATTACAATTATGGGGTCTTATTGTGCAAGGCACTGTACAAACACAGAATAGAAAACCGTCCCTGGCCAAAGAGCTTACAGTCCTTTCTTATATTCATTTATGACATGGCTGTTCTCAAAAGGAAAATGTAATAGAACAGACTGCAGTGCTCACCATTTCTGCTAATGATAAATACAAGAACATTCCGGCTGTGACAGTAAAAATCCAGTTCTGAACACAGGAGTCAGTTGATACCGAAAGGCCAATGTAAAGCCCTATGAAGGCAGTTAGGGCACTTATAAAATTCATTATTAATGCAATTTTCGTGGCGAGCCCTGTACTTAACAGCACAGCAAAATCACCTTCACAGAGAAAATAGAGAAGAAAAGAAAAAGATATCATTTAGCTGATAAAGCATTTTCAAGATTACATGGAAGGCAGTATGACATCAATGATAATAGTTTAGATAGAATTAAATACACACACACACTGTATTGGATGCTGGAGGTTTGCCCTTGCATTTCTGTAGAAACAATTGTAAATTCGTGTAGCTATCAGAAAATCACTTATCCAGTCATATTTGTTCAGTTGTTCCTAAAGATAGCATACATTATACACGGAGGGCTCCCCACTAGTTCTCAATGTTCTGTGACATTCCAACTTGGATACATGCAAACGTGAAGTCACATGTTTTCCCAGAGTTTCTAAATCTTTGACTGGTAACTTGCCAGTAGAAATCATGTCTTTAACATGGTCCTGGGGTCTTTACTTACAGGTGCTATATATCAGAAAGAGAAACACAGTGACTGATTCTGATCTCAGCAGCACAGGTTTTTACACTTGTGTAATTCCCTAGTTTTCAATAGAGTTACTCCTAATTTTCTTCCCTGGTCAAAATTGGATCAGAATCAGCCCTGAGGATGCTTCTGTTGTAGAAGAACTCACTGGGTGACAAATACATAGCACAAGTATCTGAGCACCAGATTCTGATTTCACACCAGTGTAAAACTGGTGTAACTCCTTTGGGCCAGTTGGTCTGATATCGGTATCAGCTATTCAATATTTTTGTCAGATTATTTTGTTTTTATAAACCTGCTTATTTTCCAGGAATCCCCAGCCATACACACATGGATTTGGGTAAATTATTCACACATTCAACATTTGAGTTGTAAATCGATAATAAAAGAAACAAATCCAAAGTCCTGATCCATCAACCACCATATATATATATATATATATATATATATGCCAGGCATAGCCTCAAACCTCTGAAAAGACGTAGTATGAGGAAACAATGGAGAAACAGTGAAAGTTTAGCTCCAATGAAACTGCTGCTTTATCTTGCTGGTCTGTCTGCTAATAAGAGAAGCCGGGTGAGGTAGTGTCTGTTATTGGACCAACTTCTCTTGGTGAAAGACACAAGCTTTTGAATTAAACATAGCTCTTTTTCAGATCTTCTTTCTATCTGGTGGAAAAACAGTTCATTTATTTGTCATCACTGGTACCAGATAACTTGTTTGCTGAGGGTTTGATTCTCCACAGTACAGAAGTGGAGTGTTGCACATACATATGCAATGTCAAAGGTAATAAGCAGGAAGAGCAGTGCCAGGAACCCATCCTCAATATTGAGAGCACTGCTATCTGGTCACACTGGTCTTACATCTGGCAGTCAGAACAACCTAATGTGGGGAGGGAGTTGTTAAGTGTCTCATTTAACCCCATATCTCTTCAGACATGCCCATTCGGCATCCACATCTCACCACTTTCTTTGGCCCATGTGCTTGAGAATAAGAGAACAGAGGGCAATTCCACATGTGGAGGATTATGCCTGTGTGCCCAGGAATAGTCGACATTCACACTTGCTCTAGAGCACAGCATCATTGGGATCCCTGCTGTGCGCTATGAAAGGACTTTAAGGATCAAGGCTTGTACTGTCCTTATTTACTCTTTCCTTTCCTTTGGCCTGCAGTGAAACAGCTTAAACCTGTCGTGGAAAGAACATCCTGTGCCCAGTTAGGGAGCTATACTGTGAGGGTCAGGGAGCAGAGTGATGTCAGCAGTGCTTCAATCAAAAATGACATACAGGAAAAATTGTGCTACAAACCATAGTATATGCACTGGATGTGCCAATCCCATCCTCAGCAGCTGACAGACCATGCATGTTTGGGGATGTGGTCTGGAGCAGTAACCAAGCACTAGGGAGAGCTCCTGTTCTACTGCTTATAAGGGGGAGGGGACGAAGGGAACTACACGCCATCTTTACCCCATCCATCCACTGCACTCATGTTAAAACAGGGCAGGATCTAGCCTTAAATGTCTCTGTAAATCCAGAAACACAGAGCCATAGCTTCTTTACTTGAGCCAGTTAGGAAGAATGTGTATTTATATTTCCTTACCCATTTCATGGGGAATTTCATGGCATAAGATAGCAACTGTCGTGGTCACACCCGTTTCCGTTGAGGATGAAAATGCTGCTCCTATTACCAGGCCATCGGCAAAATTGTGAAGACTGTCACCCACCAAAACCATTATTGCCAACAAACTAATTCCTTTGCCTAGAGAACAAAGTCAAAAGTAAAAAGAAAAACATGTCTTCCTAGGCTTTAGGCTTCCTACAAACATTTTCCCCCAATGGACTAAATTTTTTGCATTGCAAAAAGCCAAGACAAGCAGAGGCCTAAAACAGCCTACCCAATTTGTTCTTATTACAGTGGTTTCAAGATTTTCAGCATGAGAAAATAGTTAATAGAATAATTCAGAGATGCAAACACTAGGAAGTAGCTTCTTTGGGCCTTTTCTACTAGGTAGACTGTTGAGTCTAGGGTGACCAGATGTCCCCATTTTAGAGGGACAGTCCTGATTTCTGGGTGTTTTTCTTATATAGGCCTCTATTACCCCACCACCACCTGTCCCGATTTTTCACTGTCTGGTCACCCTAGCTGAGACAAAAAGTTGGTCTGAGTCCAGCTGGGTAATTTACCTTCAGTGTGTTTCATAAACCTTACTCTGGGCTGCTAAATCTCATATTCCCCCTCCCAACTCAAGTCATTTCTGTCTTAAAAGGTAGGCATTTATACACTGAGGAGTCAGAGAGTTGCACATCTAAAAGTCAGAGAAGAATTTGGCCTTGTCAAGAGACCACCTCTTAGGCAGTCTTGCAGAATGATTAGAGCAAGAGTCGGCATCCAAAATGCCATAACCAAAGTTCAAGACAGAGTCAGAATCAGGTTCAGAACTATAGTCAGGTCACACTCCAAATACCAGAGTCAAAGGTCAAGACAGTCAGAAATCAGAGCCAGGAGTCAGAACCACATTACCTGGAGTCAGGTAAGGCACAAGCAAGGCTGGTTCCAAGGCGAGCAAATGTGGGAACAGGACTGAAACAAGGCCAGGTGCAGAGTAGGGTCAAGGCTATGGGCAGGGCAGAAGCAGATCTTGGAGCAAGGTCAGCTCATGGAGGCACAGAATCTGAAGGCACGTGAATGGAGCAGCCTGTGAGCTACCACTGCCACTGAGGATGGGTCTGCTAGCTTCCTCAGTCAATCAGGTGGGGCAATCCATCAGGTGGCCTTGCTGATGCCACTCAGCTGGCCATCAACAGACTGAGAAGGTGCATCTGCATGGCCTTGTCCCTGCCAGGCCTCATGTAAATGATACTTTTAGTATTGTCAGTAAGGGAAAATTTATGTTTTCATGTTCTTAACTTTAAGCATAGTATTTCACAGGAGCTAGAATCCAAAACATAATCAACTTCAAATCATCACCGATATAGTGTCGCATCATACTCAATTCTGACCTTTGCCCTAATCAATTAATAGCTGTTTTTTTCCCATTCATAGTACTCCTGTCTGGAACATCAAACATGAATACACATAGCTTTTTGTCTCTCCAGTATTTTTCCATGACTTCCCCTTAGCACTGAAAGCTCATGTTGCCTGTGTGTGCTGGGGCACTGAAAATGAGTGATCATGCAGCTTGCATGTTGAAATACAGTTAAGCAGTATTGGGAAAATCCTCTTCCCAGCACCTGAGTTGCATGCTGAGCAGGTGGATGAGGGAAGGAACCTTCCTTGGTACATCCATTCTGGTCAATTGACTACAATGCTTACCTGCATGCCTCCAAGGAATCCTGTCTACTGCCCCTCCACTCCGCACATAGAGTGGAACTCAACTGATTCAGTACCACTGCCAAGGTCTGCCTCTGTAGCTGTCCAGGCAGTGGCAGGATTTGCCCCTATAAACTCATCTATTTCCTGACTCTGCTTTCCCCACCCAGCTATAGCATGGCAACCTGGGGATGTAACGTGGCATTCCACAGACCCCCTGAATGTTATGAGGTTTTACTGCAGTGACATTTTTGTAGAGACGACTGCTTTTAAGGAGATGGGAGAGATGTTTTTCTTATGTAAACTGGCTAGAACTGAAGCCTTCAAAACTATTATAAAAGAAAACACACAGAAAATAAAGTCTTACAACTGTATTCAGAAAATCCTCTCCAGTTGCCTGGAAGCTCTGTGGATTCAGTAATATTGGCAGACTTGGTAGATTTTCCTGCCAGCTCACAGAGCCAGACATGGCTGTCCCCAGCTTGCATAGCTCTCTCTAAACACTATAGGCAGTTTATACTTAATAGTGCAGGACAAGAATTACATAGAAATAATAGATTGCTGCACTATGTTAAGTTTGTGATTTGTCATATGCACTGGCTAGGGTGAAATTGTGGCTCAGCACAAGATGTCATTAGCCTGCTTTATTTAAGTAACAGTTGTTGGGAAAAAAAACATACTATAATGGCTGGAACTCATTCCAGCCTATTATCTGTAATATAAAATGGGAGTCAGGTTAACTTTATGAATTGCTAGGCATTTTAAAGCTTGTGCAAATGTAACCTATGTGAACACACTTAACTGAAATTTAAGTAAATACATACACAAAAATTGGAGTGCTTTTAACCTAATTTATTTTAGTTCTATTTTAAATCTAAATCATGTTATTAACAATTATGTCAATGCACTTTACTGCTGTGACTGTAAAAATTCTCATAGTACCTCTTAGAAAATGAGTATTTGGTCCAAATTCTTCTTCTTTGAACAGCCTTGCATTTAACTTGCAAATATCAATTGATTCTTTGCATAAAACCAGGGATTGGAATTTTGCTCTTTAATTTTCATAGAGCTACCAGTGGGTAGCATTTCTATTATAGATCACACTTCTGAAGTTCTGACTAACAAGATAGTGGTTTAACCCTTACTTTTGTTCATGCATAGGGCTCTAATTCAGTGTTTTCAGGGCTAACACTAAGTGTCTATAGGACTTCTGATTAGCCTAATGTGAATCAGGAAATACAACTACAAAGTGATAATAGTGGTTGTTGATATTGACAGAGGGGATCATAATAAAAAAATTAGTACAAAACCTTTGAAGGTTTGTTATTTTTCAAAACTTACTTTTAATCAAATATTACTCCTAAACTTCTAATGCAGAGGAGAATTGAGAGTTATGACCAAAACATGAAACCAAACAGAGAATACTGATAAAGAGATAATTGGGAAATTTTCCCAAATACAGGCATACTGTACTTGGAGCAGATAATCTTGACCTTGTGCGGAATACATTTTAGATGATTAGTAGAGAGTGATGACTGAACAACACTGAACCAATGACAGATGGAGTAGATAGCGACAGTGAAACTGGGTCTAGATTGTATGCTGAAGGGAAGATCAGATTCAAGCAATGAAAATCCAGTTTTCCAAAAATAAGATCTATGTCCTGAAATGGAAATGAATTCCAGGTATCAAAGAATAACACTGAAGAACTGGCAGAAGACAGTGAGACTACCAAGAATTCAGGGTCATGACCGGAAAATTAATTGTCACTGGACAAAGAGGAGTAGAATAAGATAAATACATAGATTTTATGTATTTATCTTATACACTCCTGCTGCCCTATTGAATTTAGCAGGGTTAAATATGTGCAGTTAAGAGGAGAATTAGGTCCACATCATTTTTCTTCCTTTTTAAAAAAAGGAAAAGCAGAGCAGAGAAGTAAAAACTATTTCAAAATTATTTAATGGGATATCAGTTCAGTCTAAAGCTACTGATAGACTGAGAAGTATTATGAGCCCAGAGTCCCATATAAGGAACAAGTCACCACTGATTTTAATAACCATGATTTCATTACCATAGAGGAGACAGAAAGAGTCAGAAGGGAAATTTATAATGTGGCAAGAGAGCCAGAAAATGAGAAGTGATGACAATTTAAATATCTTTGCAATAAGGAAAGACCCAAGCAAGGTCTACAATTATAAAAAGATGTTTGGTGGTAAGTATGTGAGGGTTTCCATTTAAGAAAAAGGCTTCAGTAAAGTAGTTTGCAAGGGTGGGTAAACAAATGTTGAAGCAAGGACAGTATAAGATTAAGGAACTTTACAATTATGGGTCTGGTTGACTGGAAACAGGTCTTTAAGCAGAGCTTTAATTATGTAGCCAGGCAGAATCAGAAGTGGTGATGTAATACACAGAAAACACAGAGCTGAGCCAGTTTCACACTTTTAATCCCATCTCAGGCCTTAAGGTTTTTCTTGCTGCTTGTTTAATCCTTTTATCAATACTTACATTTTCTGCTTGTTGCCTTGCTGTCTGGAGAAACTTCAGACTCAGAGTCTTCGGGACTTCTCTAATTAAAAGGAAAGATGTTGGATCAGCATAGCGGGGTTATTTCAGTCTGCTGTTATTAAACAGTGAAAACTTAAATAGATTCACTGTTCATTAAAGGAAATTTTAGCTGTTTTCATCTACAATATATACCATTATCATAATTAGAATTATTTACTGAACTCCACAAGAGATTGTCCTTGTACCCAAGAGCTTACAGTCTAGTTCAGACCCAAACAAAAACAAGTCAGTAATATTGTGGTGCCCTGAGAAAAACACATTTCAGGGATGAAACAAACTTTTAAGTTGGAAATGCAGAGCTGAAAAATGATTAAGGTATAATTCAGTGTTTTGGTACCGTTTCTCAAGGGATATTTTGTTGTATCACATGACTGTGTATGCAGTTACAGGTTCTTGAAAGAAAAATGGTGAAGATTGGAGTCCATAACTAAGGGCGTATCTACCCTACAGATGCTACAACATCACATGAGGCATATGAATTTTTCACACTCCTGGTGATGTAGAGAGTTTTAGTGTAGGCCTGACTCAAGATATTCATATTAGTGTCTCTGTGAAATTGCAAGACTTGAGGAGATGAAAACAAATATTTAGCAACCAGGCAGATATTAAGATACTTGGCCACCTCGATATTGAGACAGTAGGTAGAAACAATGTGCACACATGATCAGGTAACAAAGGTCTCTGATTTTAGTATTCTCTTCCCTCTTCACATACTTCTTCTCTTCTCATGTCCCCCTTCTATCCCTCAAAATGTGCTCATTGGGCTGTTTGAGATGCAAATAAAAAACTCCCTGTATCCAATTCATTAATTGCATCAGAATTGTAGTACAGCAAGTTTTATTTAATCAGTATTCACAAGCACTGCTATAGCATTCTGACCCCTTTCAAAAAACAATAAAAGAGGAGATAAAATGATTAGTGAAAAGTGATGTACGTCTCCTTCACTGTGGCATGGTGTCTCTGCTTTGTCAACCTTTGTCTAGACAGAGGATTTGACTGCAACGGTAAATAACACTTCCTTTTCCAGACCATTCATGATTTATAGACTTCTATCATATCTCTTCCTTAGTCATCTCTTTTCCAAGCTGAAAAGTCCCAGTCTTTTTAATATCTCCTCATAGTCAGCCAGTGTTTTGTCTCATTGTTACCCATATGATCCTGAAAAAATGGGTAGTTCATCCAAACAAGCCAAGCCACACAAGTTCATATAATCAATATGTAACTAGGATGATCTTGCAGTTTGCTGCTGAAAGGAATGATTAATTTCTTAATGAAGAAACAGAAAGTGATCATATGGGTCAAAATCTAGTAAATTATCTTCACTGGTCTGCTTACAGGCATTCAGTCAGGTAGAGTGACCAGATGCCCCAATTTTATAGGCACAGTCCCGATTTTGGGGGCTTTTTCTTATATAGGCTACTATTATCCCCCGCCCCATCCTGATTTTTTACACTTGCTGTCTGGTCACCCTACAGTCAGCAGTTCCCAAACTGTGAACCAATAGCAGTTCATATGGCTCTTGTTAAGCTGTAGACCTTCTCTTCATTAAGCTGTAAACCATAATATAGGAAAGTTTGAGATTCTCTGACTAAAATAATAAGACTACAATTAGCATATCCTGAAACTACATATAATATGAAGAAAAAAATGTGCTTGCAAAAATGCTAAAACCTATCAATTTAAGAAGTTGAGTATGTGTGTATGTAATATCAAACATCTTGCTTGGGCACTCTCCATAGATCAAATGGGAACCTACACAATTTCTAATAGGAAAGCATTATTTTCAGCCCATCTAGTTTTGTTTACCTATTATTCATATTAATGGAAAAATTACTGCATATAGTCCATGTTTTCAACTGATAACTAATTATACACTGTAATCTCTTTGGACACTATCTTGCAGTCCTTACTCCAGCTTGAAGATTGAAGGGAGTATTGCTGGTATAAGGACTGAAGGATCCGGCTCCTTTGAGATGTGATTTACATTGGAAAACCAGGAAGACACCAGATGTTTTAAAAATCTTCTGGGCAAATGGCATATAAGGAGGTTTATTACATCAACCTGGCATATAGTGATAGATTGGTTTTGTAAATATTTGTGAATAAAATACGTCTAAAATGCTTATTGTGGTCTAACAAATCTACAGATTTCTGACAATACATTAATTTTTGAGGTCATTGAGTAAGGAAAAAAATCAATAAACATTGAAAAATACTATTCGGTTATGAAGTTAATTGGGTTTATTTTTTGACACACAGAGAAAGAAGAAAATCAAGTCAGTAAAGCATTTCATATCAGTAACCTACCAACTGTATGGTTGAAGTAGATTTGCCTCTGCCTGAATGGTCATTTAATTCAGATTCCACTGGAAGATCATGGGAATGCCCCAAGTGCCCATTAACTAATGAAAGGCCCTGCTGGATGAAGATGCTTTGCAATTAGTTATGAAGCCAGATGAACACAGGTGCAGCCTCTGTCAGTTTCATGTTCAGATTAGCTTTTATTTGACCTATGAAAGTTGTTGACTTGAGAATAAAAACCATTGAAAGGAATGCTAGCTGTGATAAATATTTGCTAATGCCTTTTCAGCTCAGAAAACTGCAAACGGAATCAGAAAAATATGTGAGAACCAGAAGGTATTATAGGAAATTATTTTTTTAAAGCTGAAGTTTAGAGTTACAAGCCAAAATAAACAAATTATTTAATGCTTAGTGTTCATATGGCCCTCAACTGAATGGGTTTATTAAAGTCTTTGTAAAAAAAATTATAAAGTCCCTTTCTCTTTATTCATTATGCTTTATATAGTAGATTTCAACTTTGCTCTTAACATCTTAAAAGCAAACCCACATAATATCATAGTAAGCAAAATATTCACATTCTATTCATTTTACATAATTTTTTATGGCTCAATCCTGTATTTCTCAAAGGTAGTAGGTATTTTGAGTGCATGAAGAATATGGGATTGGGACCCAGATATCTAAATTAGTCCTCTGATTAAGCATCCTTTGTAAAACAGCAGCAGCAAATGCCATTTGAAGTGGCCTTTAGATAACCTCCCATACTCAGAGACTTAATGAAGCATCACATTTTGTGCTATATTATATTCTGGTACATAATGACATTTTCAAACACAAGGCACACTGAGATAAAATAACAGAACATAGCAGCCAACAAGGAGACAGTACTAGTATAATGCATGTGGTTATGGAGCTCAACATTTATACTAAATTTCAAAATCCTTTGGGGTAGAAAATTATAAGCAATTTGGTAAATTTTAAAGTATAATTCTTTGAAGTGCCATTTTAAAAAGCCTTGGATAACATGTGAGTCTTTGAGCTCTTCAAACAATACCTATGTAAAGAAACTCTCATTACTCCTAGAGAGTACTCCTAGTACTATCATTACTAGAGAGAGATGCTTTTTGTATGTTCCCATGCTAGCCATTCTGCTTATAGAATACAATAATTAAAATAACTGGCCTTTTTACAGTTAAACACATCAACCTATGCACCAAAACAAAATGGAACAAAGCAAAATCAGTCTAATGGGAGCAATTTGGGAAGAGGCAGTTTGTTTCATTTCACTTGTAAATAAGGCAATTATTTTTCCAAAAACTTTTAAAAATGTACTGTGCGGTTTATAATCTCAAAAACAAAAATGATTTTAAGAAGGGTATAAAGAAAGTTCTACCTGATCACTTGGTGATACCAAAAGAAAGAAACATTTTTCTATTAGAAAAAATCCATGAATTCCTCCAATCACTCCCAACATTTTCCAAACATATTCTTTCCCTTCATAGATGTGTTCCGTCTCCTGAGCTTCATGCTTATGTAAACCAAGAATCTAGATAAAGAGGTGAAATAAGGGGGGGGGGGGAAATTGTTTTGACATTTGCTAGAGTAAGCTATAATAGCTTTATCCCTCAACTTTCCTTTTATTATCATTCTCAAGGCTTTAATTGTATTTTAAGTTGATGTGCTGGAAAATGAGTATAGATTAATGAAATTCATTATTAATGGCCTCCATTATGCTTCTGTCATCCCTTGCCGGTAAAAGTAGTATTATTTCTAGAAGCAGATTTGATTGTATTGAGAAGAGGATTTTCCTTTGTATATTTTTTTAGACTTTTACAGTTTAAAAAATTGTTTGGATCATCTTCAAAAGTCAAATTCATACAGAAAATAAACAATTAACCCTTCTGCTCACGGTCTTTGCTCCAGTTTCTATGCTGTGAAAAAACATCATAACCTTCCTCGGAAGTGTTCTGATTTCATTTGAAAGTTGGCACTTTAAAAGAGATATACCCTGGACACAGCACTTTAAAAGTTGAGGGGGAGAATTTCAGAAGCGTACATGGGATTTAGGAGCACAAATTCTACTGACTTTCAGTGAAACCTAGTGCTCCTAAATCCTTTTGGTGCTTTTGAAAATCTCTCCCAGCTCTAGTTCCAGAAATATTACTGGTTTTGATGGTCTTTCCCATTTTTAGTTATATGGAATACCTCAAAGAACTTTTACTATCTCTTAAACCAGAATGAACATTTTAAGATGGAGAAGCATCAGAAGTGTGTTTTGCCCAACTTAACAAGTAAATGAACTTGCTAAACCCCCTTTTGTTAAAACCCGTTAGTTACTTATTTTGAGTTGTACAATGCAGAGAAAAAGCAGCAAAACCAAATGAATAACTAATCAAAGGCTTGTCTTTTCTTTTATACTGTCATGTATGTAAAATATATGTTGTGAATTTAAAGGAAAATCCTACCACTGAAGTGTTTTGATTGAAGTTCATGACCGCAGGACCATAGGTCTCTGAAAGCCTCTGGAACTTTAGAACAACTTGGGGTTGGGGCTGCTGATGGTCATGGAAAACTTTGAACAGCATTCTCCTGAATCAGTTTTCCTTACATGACCTGCCTTACGCATATGCTGAGTGGGCAGCTTGCATAAGCTTTATTTTCTATGGGGTTTTGTGCTCCATCCCAATAACCCCAGGAGGGGAGGAGGGAGACCTGGCAGTGCAGCCTCCCTGACTCCACCAGCTGAGAAAAGTCACTGGCACCTGCCACTGACAAGTGACCATCTACCATCCTGCTCCTGATTGTTCCCTAGCCCAGTTGAGTGGGTTACTGAAGCATGCCTGAGACCTTATTCATTGGCTTCACACAGAGCCCCACACAAACCTGGAGCTAGCCCCGTCTTACCTGTTTATCATACATTTTCTGAGGGAACTCCCCCCACCCATTTTTAATTACTAAATACCTATGTGTTAAAACGGTACCTGTGTTTCTTTAGCATTCATCATTTTTTGGCTTCTGCTTTTTTATTTCCCAACCTGAAATCTCTTTCTGATTTTACACCTAAAGTGTTGGCCCGCTCGTTCTCAGATCTCATGGACATCTTTATTTTTTAAAGATGAGAGCACCAGACCTCCTGTCAATCAGTGTTGTGGGAGAATCAAAGGAATGCAGCTTCACAAGGTACACATTTCTCTGTATACATAGGAATGCTTCATTCTGAAATCGCAAACAGGCATCTCACCTGTGGAATAAGATGTAGCAGAGCATCTCCAGAGAGGGTCCCAACAGCTAAACCCACAAACAGCTGTAAAATTAGCGTATAGATTTCTTGACAGGAGCTGAAGAAAATGAGGGTTGTACCAAACATAGATCCAATAGTAATAAGTAAAACTGCAACCGTGCTGTAGCCATACTCTGAGGAAAAGGAATAAAAATAAAACGAAGTTCAGTTTTAACAATTCAGTGTCTAATTACTTGAGGGCTCTATATTCTAAGCTGTGTGAATAAACAGGACAGAAATTCTTGAGTTGTACCACACTCTCTTGCTATATAGAAGGGACAGACAGCATAACAGAAGGAAGAGGGGGTTCAAGGTGTGCAAAACATTAATTGGTCAAGGACCTGCAGGTAAAAAAGCCCAGTCCACTGGATTCCATATGTTAAAAAAATAAATATGCTCTTAGTTGACAGTCATAGGGCTCCTGTGAACACACCATGCCTGCTGTTCCAAATTGTATTTGTTGTTTCGTGTGGACTCACTTGCCTTAGGGATGCAATCAGGAGCGATAACCTCTTTTTCCTATTTCAATAGAGTGATTGGGAGGTTATCCACATGTATGTGCTTACATTTTCAAGCTGCTGTACAACATTAACTAACTGATTCATACCATACCCTTCACCCTTCTGAGGTAGATACGTCACAAGATGGGGAACAGACGCAAAGAAATTAAAGACAAAATATTCAGAATTGTCCATTGATTTTGGGTGCAGCAAGTTTTTTTTTCATGCACCGGGAGCTATGAGTGCTCAGAAAATCAGATCCTAGATAATGCCAGTTACACATCCAAACACTAAGACACCCTACATTCGCAGACACTTTTGAAAACTTAGGCCTCAGTGACTTACCCAAGACCAACCAACAACTAGCTGAAAAATCTGGGAATGAAACTCCCAGTCCTAGGTTCAAGTCATTAGACTACTTTTGTCTTACATCAGATCATTTGCCAGTCTTCTCTTTTGGGAGACTCCCCAAATGTAGGCCTTAATCCTGCAAAGAGACCTATGTGGTCATAAAGGCCTTCATCTCTCACACATGGCCTCTTTCACTTCAAAGAGATCAGAATAGAGGAGGAAGGATAATATGGTGGTTCGGATGTTCGCCTGAGCTGTAAAAGAGTTGTTCAGTCCCCAGCTGTACAAAAGACTTCCTGTGTGGCCTTAGCAAGTCAGTTAGCTTCTCTGTGCCTTGGTATCCCAGTTGTAAATTGTGGATGATTGTACTTCACTACCTCATAGAGATGTTTTGAGGATGAATACTTGAAAGAGTGTGAGACACTGCAGTAACAGGGTCTTGAAGAAAGTAAATAACTCTTTTTGGGGAGTCTCAGTACCTTGTGCTACTCTGTAAGCTCCTGTCTCCTTTGAGTACTAGTGGGACGTCCACAAACCTCCTTCCAGCCAATGCTCTACCATGTTGTTTAATCAATGCACACTGAAGTACAAATGTAGAATGTGGAACGTTAGTTCAGTCTATTCCCAGTAGCAGCCTAATTAATCCAGTTTAAGAACCTGAGAATGGCCATACTGGGTAAGACCAGTGGTCCATCTAGCCCAATATCTTGTCTTCTGACAGCAGCCAGTGCCAGATGCTTTGAGAAAATGAACAGAACAGGGTCATTATCAAGTGATCTATTCCCCTGTCATCCAGTCCCAGTTTCTGGCAATCAGAGCTTTAGGGACACCCACAGCATTAGGTTGCATCCTTGACCATCTTGACTAACAATTGTAGTTCAGGGAGCTAAAGCTCTATCTCAGACAGATGACTGGCTGGAATGATGCATGGGGAACATATATTAACCCCTAATGGAGCTGGCAAGCTACCAGATGAGTAGGGCACAATACAATAGACATAGGCACTGCGTGGATTGATATGTGCCTTGCGAAATTTTTCTAACTCTTTCTTTCTACAGGTAAAGGTGTACAAAGCTTGGAGCTCATTTTTGTTGAGCACAGGACAATAGATGAGCCTGAAAAGCTGCTATTTTTAATTTTCACAACAACATCTCACAGAAACCTTTAATTTTGCTGTGAAAATTTCACAAAGTGAAAATCTGCACCTTACATACACATTTACTTTCTGGAGGGCATCTTAACACCACATTGTGGTGTAAAATAACATGTTACATCACCGAGGCCTGATTCATCATTGCGTTACTCCAGTTTTATGCCTCAGCATCCCAGCTGAGACCAATAAAGTTATACAGTGTAAAACAGGAGAAACATAGTAGGGCAAAGAAAGCCCTACTATTGGGAGCGCCTCCCATGGCACCATAGTCATTATACTTACTGTCTTTATCTCTGACAAGCATCTAAGGAGGAAGAAAAATCAGCCCAAATTTTGATAAGAGCGTGAAATAGTTACTAGGTCCCAGAACTTCTCATTGTACAGAACTGTGTAGCGTGCACACTGTGAAATTCTTTAGTGTATAAACATCTGGGTGTTTTGTTTTTTAGTTACTAATGAATACAAAGGCTCCAGAAAGCTAAACTCCTGCAACCCTTCACCTGAATTAGCACAATGCAATACTGTACAATAGCAACATAACTCACTTTCCAGAGGTGTTGGTGGCAGCTTTGTTTGCTTGGATTCTGTAAGCCGACAAGAACAGCTCAGTAGTTGCTGAATGATCGCTGGGCTGATTTGCTTGAAATGTTCCTTAGAAATGGACGAAGGGCTGTTTTGTAAAAATATCTTCACAAGCTCACTGGCAGAGAAGCAAGCCTATGTGGGAAAGAATATGTGGTTACTAAATATAGATATCATTAATTGAGTCTGATGCTCAGGTTAAATGTGGTTTTGCAGGACTTTTTAAATGACTTGGAATCATGAACTTGAAAAAAATGAAAAGTGGATCCCAAAGAAATCAAATAATAATGAATAATATATATAATGAAATTTTTGTTTATTGATGGAAACCTTAGATATTATCTTCACAGCCACATTTCAGTGGGCCCAATCCTCAGCTGCTGTGAGTCAGTGTAGTGTCCACTCAAGCCAGTTTGCATCACCTGAAGGCCTGGCTCATTATCATAATTAAATGTATGAATAGCATATTTCCCAATCAAGACTATTTTTAGTGCTAAAACTATTAACAGCAGCTGGCATTCACTGCTACTGAATATTCAAAGATGGCATGTGCTGACTCTTTAAAAGTCAGTGGAAGTTAGGAAGTTAGCAGGTCAGATATTTGCAATGAGGTCTATATTTGTGTTGTGTGTCTGTGTCCTTAACATATAGGGCTAATGGGAGTTATAAAGCCTTACTTAGAAGCTGGAAAAAGGATGTGGCCTCCTAACATCTGGTACAGTAGGGAGATAGCCTCCCCTTTTCCCTCCAGCCTCCCTTTACCCTCACATGAAGGGAGGGCAGCAAGATCCCAGCACGGGGCTGAGACAAACTGGGAAAGGGGAGAGCTGATGGCAGCTCACCCAGACAGGTAGAAACAAGGGAGGCAAGAATAAAGACCAGCTCACTGTATGATTTATAGCTGGGTATTTCCAGATAGGTTACGTGATTAAAATTGCAACCTAATTAAACCACATCCATTGCATCATGGCTTTCTACTTGCATGTTTGGAACAAATTTAGGAAGTTAACAGCCAGAGTTTGCAGTAGTATTTTAAGGAAGTCTGTATTTGTGCTGCATATCTGTGCCTTCCATAACACATAAAGCTAATTTGAGTTATGAAGTTTTACTGATTGAATCATAACATAGGTATACTAAGCATTGCATAGAGTTTGCTACTACTTTTAGAAAACGCCCTGTTGTTTTTACCTCCATCGAGTATTAGTGAGATAATCTAGTTTTGATATTAAGATTTATTTTTAGGGCTATGTTTTAATACAATGACTAAAGATTTTGCATTCTAATGCTCATTCATTACATGACAGTAATAAGGATCAATTCAGGTACAACATGGATTTCCATATTGCTGCCTGAGTCAGTACTTTGCGTATGTATATGGCAGGGAGGGAATTAGATGCTACAGAAATGTTACTTAGTTGATGTGACTCTTTTTTATTTTGCAGAAGAACTGAACTAGTCCCTCAGTATAATGTTAGGGGAACAGCAGCATTGGTCAGATGAGACATTATATGGAGGTTCTTGATCATTTGTATTTATTAAAGTTCCCATGACACTTTTCATAAGAACATTGTTGCTAATTCCAGTATCTCGGCAAAATTCCAGCTCAAGGAATTATATTCTGACTACATATGTACACCCTGAATTGAAGAAAGTAAAAGTACTCTTCATTTCCTGTCCCCATTGCCCTGCACTCTTAAATGCTTGTCTTTTACCACAAAGGTGGCTGCACATCACTAATGGTGAAATGATCCCTATACATAAGTTGTATTAATTAAAATTTATAAGTTAAACTTATAAAACTATTTGGCTTCTTTTAGGAAGAAAATTACCATATAAATGAAAGAAGATTCTAGTATTATTCGGTAATACCAAAAATGGGAGAAATCCTTCGGTCTTTGCTCATCCCTCACCAAGGCAACACTCTCTTGGACTTGAGTGAATAAAGAACTATCAATCAGTCAATGAGTTCTGTGGATCCTTGTCTTCTATGAGCATAGGTGGCCCTGCCACTTGGAGAATACAGGAACTGCCCTATCGTGAACAGAGGTCTTTTTAGTTTTGTACTGTGACTCTGACAGCGGCCAGTGCCAGCTGCTTCAGAGGAAGGCACAAGAAACCTTGCAGCAGGCAGTTCTGGCGCAACTTCTCTATGGGGAAATTTGTCATTAACTCCCATTTATTAGAAGTTGTCTTAAGCCCTGGTGCACGAGGGTTTAGATCCCTTCCAAATGAATGTAGGTGACTAGAACCTTTGCAGCTTTTACCATAAACCCCGGCCTCTGTGTGTCTTTTAACATGAGGAGAAAAAGATAAAGGCCTCTGTTATTAATGAAAGAAATCTATATTGTCTTTGAGGGGAATAAAACAGAAAAATATAAATAGTGCTTACATTTTGTTTCATGAAACACCAGTTAGATGCATGACTTTCCTTTCCACTCACATAGATTTCTTTAATGAGAAGCCATACATTAACATATAGACATGAGTTATATAGTTTGATGTGACTAAATGTTATAGCTTTTATTAGTTCATTTTACTATTTACTTAAGTTTCATATGCACTCTAAAAATCATTGAAGACAAAGATGATTTTTTTAAAGACTGCAGCGACCTACTTTTCTGGCATTATATATCAAAATATGAAGCTAATATCTGAAAAATAAATTGCAACCCTTAATTGAACTGGCAGAAGCAAGCAAGAAACCAGTCCATTTCTTACATGTAACAACATCTGTTACTAATGGAACACAATGGCTATCTTAGGGACATACTGAAAACAGAAGATAAAATTAGCAATAACATTTAAATACAAATTCTTCTAAAGGAACGATCTGTCAAGGAAAATGTAAATAGTAAGAAGAGAAATGGAATGAAAAATAGAAGCTAGATATCAGAAAAGGAGAGTAAATCTCTTCTCTCCAAATGTATCTTTATAACCTTTCAAAGGCTACACAAAAATACATTGGCTCTCAGCTTGACTGCCATGCCTGGAATAACTCCCCTGCATGCAGAGCCTTTGATTCAAGGACAATCTTGGAAGTTCAAGTTCTAAAAAGTGCTCAGTGTTATAAATTGGCCTTCTGCCCAGGGGAATTATATTCCTTGTACTTCTGGCATCACTACTGGCCTATGACCTTCATTTAAGTTATTTTGGGTCCACATTTGCTTTAAACGTCTACTTGGCTGATTGGCACGACTTTCCTTTGAGGTCCACCAGAATGAAAATAATTATACTGATGGGATATGAATTCAAAATAAAAAATTTAAATCACTGAGCTAAACAACTGTCAGGATGGCATTGAATCCGAAGGCAACTGTGTCATCTTCATATCTAAAATGAACACTAAATGAAAGCCAGGTGTATATCCTTTATTCACTCAAGAGAGTAAAACTACTAGGCTTTGACTGAATTATTAAAAAATGTAACCCCTTTGGAAGGGCTACTTCTGAAATACCACATTAAGCCTATAGGGGATTTGCAGCAATGGCTACAGCAGCTCAGACTCCATTTCCCAGAGTGCCTGGTGTCCAGGTCAAAGACAGAACTGGAAAGGAATGCTATGAGAACCAATCAGAGACAAGGGATCAGTATGGAAATATTACTTTTGGTTTTGTTTTGAGACAGTGTAGTAGGGAAAGGAGCTAAACAGCCCGGGAGGACCCTCTTACCTTCCACATTCCTCCCAAGGGAAGACTTTGGGATTTCTGGGACACTGAACAGTGTCATCTCATTAGAAACTAGAAACCCAAAAGGCTGAGGAGAGTCAGGGCCAAGCTGCCAAGAGCCAGTCTAACTGCACATTGGAATCTGGACCAGAGAGTCACAAGGAGAATCTTACCATCCTCGGTGTGAAGACTTTATTTATTTTGATATTGCATTTTAAGCCGGCCCCCTATTTCAGCGCTGTACTTCCCACCAAAGACTGAGCCTAAACTATTTACTTAAGCAGGTGCTAGGAGGAAGCACAGTGTGTTTTTTATTGGCTGTAAATGTTAGGGGGGTATTTTGTTTCTGATATTTACATATCAAAGATTTATAAACTTGTTAAAACTTCCTAAATAAATTGTTCAAAAAATCTTAAGGTGGTAGAGTTTATGTATTGTGTTTTTTTCTTTTATTATCCTACTCCTCTTTTCCATTTTCCTCTCACTTGAGTTACCCATACCTAACAAAGCCCCAGTTACTGTTTTATTATTCTGGCATATGTGATAGAATATTATTATTATTCTGGAATAATAATATTCTGGAATATGTGATATGTGACATATACACACACACACACATATAATATATATAATGACTTTTAGAAATTCACAAAATTCATAAATGTTACCTGTTGAAGTGATTATTTTTGTACTATATATTTGCAAACCAACCTGAACTTTTGTAATTGGCATCCAATTCCAACTGTTGGTAAGAATAGTAAAAAATAAATTAACCTGATCCCAATCAGCAGTGTTTTCATTATCTTCATGATAACCACTTATATATTCCCCATTCTTTTGTCTTGATGTGAGTGGAATATTTAAATATCCAACATCTCTGATTATCATGCCATGACGTCTTTTGTTGGGACTGTACATTTGTCCATTTGCATTGCAGATCCTTCCATCCTTCAGCATGCTTAGGAGTTGGTCTATTTCTAGGAATTGATTAGAAAATGTGGTTTTACCTCATTATAAACACAAATTAAAGAGAGTGATGAAACAGCAATTTTTCAAAATGTCAAAATATAACATATTCATACTTTTCAAGACCAGAAGGGACCATTGTGATCCTCTAGTTGGAGCTCTTATATAACACAGGCCATAGAAGTTTCCCCAAAATTCCTAGAGTGTATCTTTTAGAAAAACACACAATCTTGATTTCAAAATTGTCAGTGATGGAGAGTCCAACATCACATTTGATGAATTGTTTGAATAGTTAATTACCCTGACTGTCAAAAATGTATACCTTATTTCCAGTCTGAATTCATCTAGCTTCAACTTCCAACCATTTGATCATGTTATACCTTCCTATGCTAGATTGAAGAGCCCATTATCAAATATTTGTTCCCGGTGTAGATACTTTTAGACCTCAAATTACCACTTAACCTTCTCTTTGTTAAACTAAATAGATTGAACTCTTTGAGTCTATCACTGTGAGGCATATTTTTTAACCCTTTAATTATTCTTGTAGCTCTTTTCTGAACCCTCTTCAATTGATCAACATACTTCTTGAATTGTGGTATGAAAACTGGACACAGTTTTCCAGTAATGGTTGCACCAGTGCCAATTACAGAGATAATATAATATTCCTGCTCCTATTCAAGATTTCCCTGTTTATATATACCAGGGTTGCGTTAGCCCCTTTGGTCACAGTATCACATTGGAAGTTTGCATTCAGCTCAAATCTTTTTCAGAGGCACTGCTTCTGGGATAGAGTCCACCACTCTGTGAATAGGGCATACATTCTTTGTTCCCAGATACATATATTTACGTTTATTTAGTCATATTAAAACACACATTGTTTGCTTATGTCCAGATTACCTAGCAACCCAGATTGTTCTGAATGAGTAACTTTTACCACTAGCTCAATTTTTGTGTCATTTGCACTCTTTGTCAATGACAATTTTGTGGTTTCTTCCAGGTCATCGACAAAAATGTTAAATAGTGTAGTGTCAAGAATCAGTCCCTGTGGATCCCCATTAGAAACACACCTGCTTGATGATGATTCCTCATTTAAAATTACATTTTGAGATCTGTCAGTTATCCAGTTTTTAATCCATTTGTTGTGTGCCATGTTAATTTTATGCATGCATTATTGTTGCAGTCATGTTGGTCCCAGGATATTAGAAGGACAAGGTAAGTGAGTGATATCTTTGATTGGATCAACTTCTGTTGATGAGAGATACAAGCTATCAAGCTTACATGGAGAACTTCTTCAAATCTGGGAAATGTACTCAGAGTGTCACACCTAATACAAGGTGGAACAGATTGTTTAGCATAAGCAGTTACGATGTATTTCAAGGGACCATTCAAAGTGAAGGTCTGTCAAGATGGAGAAAGGAGGGAGGCAGCTTAGGAGGTACGGCAGGGGGCTGTTAGTGAGTTTTAGACTGTTGTAATAAGCCATAAATCCAGTTACTCTATTCAGTCCATGATTTTTAGTGACTAGGAAAGTTATGCGTTGACACTCCCAGGCTCATCATTTGAAGGTTTATGCAGATTTCCTTGGAGAGTGAGAACTGAGAGGTCATATATAGAGTGACTATTTTGTGAAAAGTGTTCACCCAAAGGTGAGATGAAGTTTTTGTCTTTTATCATTTTCCTGTGAGTTCATTCAAGAGCATAATGATTGTCTGGTTTGGCCAAATAGTTGTTATTGGGGCATTTGGTGCACTGGATTGAGGTACATCATATATAATAGGCGTGTGTAGGAGCCATGGATCTTTGAAAGTGTGTTGTTGTGGGTGTTAATCATCATGGAAGTGGAAATATGTCTACAGATTTTGCATCTGTAATTCTGTCAGGGTCTGGTACAGCTTTAAGTTGGTGTCTCCTAGTCTTTGGGGAACTTGCTTCTAATGATGAGTTTGGAAAGGCTCATTTATTTGTGTAGACTCCCTCCCCAAGCTGCCTTTCCACCCCTCCCTTTCTTTCAACTCTATAATTGGAGGGTTGTTAAGGGGGCACTTCACCTTGAATGGTCCCTTGAAACATGTTATGCTAAACAATCTGTTCCACCTCGTATGTAGCTGTGATATTCTGAGTATGGTTCCCAGACCTGAAGAAGAGCTCTGTGTAAGCTTGAAAGTTTGTCTCTCACCATCAGAATTTGGTCCAATCAAAATATTGCATCACATAAATTTTAATTTTTTAATAAAAAATGTTTTGTGGTACCAACTCAAAACACCTTACAGAACTCTTACTATTTTATCAACTAAACTTGTAATCTCATCAAAAATATATCAAGTTAGTTTGACAGGATCTTTTCATAAACCTATGCTAATATGCATTAATTATATCACATGCCTTTCATTTGTTATTAATTGAGTCCCATATTAGCTGTTCCATTATCTTGCCCAGGTCTTGCTGACAGGCCTATAATTAACTGGGTCATTCCATTTACTCTTTAAAAAAATGGTACACCATTAGCTTTCTTCCAGTCTTCTGGACTTTCCCAGTGCTGTCATATTTATTGAAAATCAGCATTGAGGATTTATTTAACAATACTTTTTAAAGAACTTTTTTCTATAGTAAATGTGAAGATCCCATCTTGACAGCTCTAGAGTATGAAGTTGTCTAAGCAGTTACTTCTCCACACTGCCACATTAATATTTTCCTCTTGACAACCTTTAGTAGATAAGAAAGAGGTTCACCCTGTGTGGCCATGTAATCATTGATAGCTCTTTTGAAGTCATCAACAAGGTACTGGTAAATAGTGTCCACAATCCTACAAGTTATTGTATGTGGATGTATGCCAAGAACCTACATGGAATAATTTGCAGAATTAGGGACATTGTGGTGATATTTGTGAAATGGAGACTTGTCCATTAAGAACTAGGCTGATCCCACCAGTGAATTTCAGATAGGGTATTTAATTACCAAACAGCTGTTAAGAATGTTTCTGCATAATGACAATACTTTGTTTTATAACTTTCATTGTTATTTAGAACAATTGTCTCTATCAGTGCTTGAAAAAAGAAATGTTGACCTTTTTCTTAAAAAAATGTATGCTAAGATCTCTATTTACTTCCTTTCTCTTGAGCAAAAATACTTCTGAAGTCAGCTAATGATTCTTTCTAAAAGTTGTCACTGTACTCAGCTCTATTTTCATTTTTCCTACATGCTGCCAATTCTAGCTCTTTTTTCCAGTTTATATTTGAAATTTAAATACATTTAAAAGAAGAATTTCAATTAGTTTAGGTTTAAAATATGCTAGCACTGTTCCAATCTGGTTAAAAATATCTTCTGGATTCTGTGGGTGAAATTTTGACTCCACTGAAGTCAACAGGAGCTTTGCCATTCACTTCAGTGGCCCCAATCTGTATCTCACTCTTGATAACTACTTAAATAGCATGGTGGCTCTCTGCATTCTAACTGGCTTTGTTCATTGTCATAAGTCAATTATTTTATGAGTTCTACGCTGACATTTTTTAAGGAAAAGCATTTGTTACATAACCATGGTTAATGGGAGTGAATGTGATCTATGAATTAGAGAACAGGTCTAAGAGTCAAGACGCTTGAATTCTTTTATGCAGGCAGCTTGTTTTTTATGTTACCATAGCTGGGATCACTTGACTCCTCGTGACTCAATATACACATCATAGTGATATTAATACTTAGCTCACTGGTGCATCACACAGATTATTTAATGTTTTCAAGCACCTTGAGATCCTTGTAAAGAGCTACCATTAGTAGTCAATGAACTGCAAACAAGGAAAAGTAGGTGCCTAAAATTAAGTTCCTAAAGCCTTGGTAGAGACTTAAATAAATAGTTTGATTTTCAAAGGTGCTGAGCATCCTGCTGGTCCCCAGTGAAGATGATGGGAGATGGATGCTCAATACTGTTGAAAATGAGGCTACTTGTTTAGATTACTTAGGGCTTGTCTGCACTTGCAGGTGTAGAGTGCTTTGGGTTAAACCAGCCTTCAGAGAGCGCAGTAGGGAAAGCACCGCAGTCCGTCCACATTGATAGTTGCTAGCACACTGGCGTGGCCACATTTGCAGCACTTACAGCTGCATTGGGAGCAGTGCATTATGGACAGCTATCCCAGCGTTCAAGTTGCTGCAATGTGCTTTTCAAATGTGGTGGGTGGGGTGGAGTGTGTTGTGTGTATGTGGCAGTGCTTCTATATTGTGATGCCAACTTTTCCCAACCCAATGAAAAAATTTCCCAAACTTGGGAAATTTTTAGCACTAGCCAGTGCTTCTATATCCTGGGAAATTTCCCTAAATCTGGGACTTTTTGAGTAAAATGTTTCACCTTGGGAAATTGCAGGGCAAATTGGGAAACTGCAGGGCACATGCTATTAAAAATTCCCAGATTTTGGGAAATTTCCCAGAATATAGAAGCACTGGTATGTCGGGGGAGGGAGAGTGGGCTTTGGGGTGCTGAGAGTGTGTCAGCACACTGTCTTGTAAGTTCAGAACCCCCATCTGCCCCGCCTCTCCCTCCCTCACTCAAAGCAAACAGTAAATGTTTGCTTTGTCTCAGAGCAGATAAGCAGCCAACTGTCAGAAACGGAGCTTTGAAAGGGCATTTCCGCAGTCCTGCAGCCGATTTCACAACAATGACAAGAGTGGCCACTTGACTTAAGGGGATCATGGGACATTTCTGGACGTCAATCAGAGCACAGTAATGCAACACCTCATTCACACTGACGCTGGAGCTTCTCACCCAACTATGCATCAGACATTATCCCTCTCACCGAGGTAGATTACCAGGACTGCTCTAGCTAGGGAGCCAGAGTGCCAGTGTGGATGGAAGTGAAGTAGAGTGCTCTGGGTGGCCTTATTGCGGTTTAACTTGTAGGTGTAACCAAGGCCTTAATTTTAGGCCCCGTTAAAATAATCTCGGGCCTACTTATTTTTAAGATACATTTAGTTGCATCTGGCAAAAGATCTTTTAGAATTGAAGTGAAATTCTATACCAGATGGACTTTACGTGTCCCACTCTCACTGGAGGTTGGTGACTTTAGAAAGTGGGTAGGGAAAAATAATATATAAAAGAGCTATGAGTAAAGATCCAGTCAAGACAGGGTGAACAAACTTCATCTGCCCTGAGAAACTCCCTGTGTCCCAATCTGCATCTAGCTGATACAATCTCCAGAACTGGCTGTCCTAGGCAAAGTGAGGTCACTTTATATATGATTATTACTATTTATTTTATAGGGCCCAAAATGATTTTCAAAATAAAGAATGAGCTTGTCTCCCAGCCTTCTTCTTACATTTAGAAGAGTTCTACCTATCAAATACAAAAGATGAAATAATGATTCAAACCCTGATTTAAGAAGTACCTAAAATGTACTGTGCTGACACAAAAGGCAAACCTGAAATACACAGCCATACCTGTTACTTGGAGTTCATTAGTGCTGTTTAGAGAACTGAAAATATATTTTATAAAGAATTCTGGGGTGGGTAAACTTGCTTTCCCAAGACAGACTCCTTGGAGAGCCAAAGTAATGATTGTGGCAGCCAAGCGAGGAAGTGTATTTTCATCAGCACCATCACTGTCCAATATGGCAGCTTCTTTCTCCAGAATGCTTACATCAACACACTGTAAACAGAACAAAAATTTAGTTAAGTGGTTCTTGATCACATTAGTGTAAATCATCAGATAGGCAGGAAAGGAAGCAAGAGAACACAGTATTGCAGAAGCCCAGAGCGGATAGGTTTTTAGGACAGAGTGTATAATCAGCAGCATGAAAAGCAGAAGAGACTCAAGAAGAATGAGAATGGAATACAGCACCTGAGATTATGCTATGAAGAGGTGGTTAGAGACCAACATGAGATCAGTTTCAGTCATGTAATGGAGAGGAGGCCATTTTGGGAAGGAGGAAAAAGGAACTTGAGGCAGCAGTTAAAAACACCACATTCAATTAGCTACTTCAAGATATTTTTATTTATTGTTTTCTTGCCATTTCTGCTTAATTTTTTTTTCTCCAAGATTTTTGCTTTCTGCCTAGAATGTGGGCAGTACAATCCCCAAAAATGGCAGAAGAGAAGAGGCTGTTGTGGTTAAGGCACTGGACTGCAGATCTAGATTTAATTCCCAGCTCTCCCTCAGATTTCAGGTATAGCCTTGGAAAATTCCCCTAATCCCTTTGTGTTTCAGCTTCCCATCTATAGAAAGGAGGTGATAACATTCACTTTCTCTGACATTTTGTCTTTCTTATCTAGTTACACTGCAGCCTCTTTGGGGCAGAGATTGTTTCTTACAGAACATATGAATAGCGCCTTGCACAGTGAGGCCTTGATCTTGGCCTGGGGCCTCTATGTTATTGTAATACAAAGAAGAAGAAAATGTATGAAATCAATTTTAAGAAATTAATTTCCAATGAGTGGATGCCCACCTGTGTGCCTATGTCTCCATGTCCATTTAGTTCAGCTGCACATGTACTTATCACAGTTGCATGAATAAAAGTGTACTCACCCATCAAAATATCCCAGTAATTGTAGGTGTCATTGCAGAAGAGATGTGCACAAACATAGTTCTGCAAATTTGTTAGCATTTTTGTGCATGAAGCTCACATCTTCATGTCCAGCTGTGAATGAGAGACCTTTAAGACCAGATTTTCATTTTGCCTTAAATGTGCTGCTGCCTCATAAGCTCACCATTCTGAGTGGCTTGTCAATTTTACAAAGACAGCAGCCATAGACACATACAAGGTGACCCCTGCTTTGGCTAGTGGCTAGCTGGTTAATTATTCATTTATTATTAATTATTATTTTTTTGTATCATCATAGCACCTAGGAGCCCCAATCCTGAACCAGGACCCCATTGTGCACCATGAAGAAAAGCAAGTATTTCTAATGTCATCTCCATACAAGCTGAAGGCTTTTCTTTCCTACCAAATTGAATATATTCATTGCTATGGTGAGAAGGAAACGAGTTTTATACAATCATAACATTTAAAAACTGACCAAAATAATTTTCTTCCCCTGGATCACCTACCCTTTCTCGTAGTCACAGATGTCGTATTTCAAAGCATTAGATAGGCTGTCATGGTTTCACTACCTTTCACAAAGAGTCTCCCCACTCTCCTCTATGCGAACGATGAAACCACAGACACTAAACAGACACACTGAGTGCACTGCCAATGTAAACAAATAGAACATACTGTGAAGCGCTGTATGGATTGTTACTCCATGTTGACATGCCAAATACCCACCGATGCCTCTTTATAGCTGCCGAGACACTGTTTGAGTTCCTGGAAATCTGCACTTTCAGTGAGACTTAGAATCAACTGTACAAGTCAATGAATAATTTATGATGAGAAAAGATTACACAAAGCACAGGAAGAGAAAAGGAATTGCAGACCTTCTGCTTTATGCTGCATAGCTAGTGGCTTCTAGCAATCTTCCATTTGCCTTGATTGCTGCTACCACTGTGTGCTATAAATTAAAGAGCAGTGAGATGGAAAAGAAAAGAAAAATTGGAGAGTCAGGATCAGACTAGGACAGAGTTGTGTAGCATTCAAAGGGCTGATGAACTTTTCACAACAGGTCAATATGTATTATAATAACTCTCTAACTTTGAAAATCTGTCAAGTGGTTTTAATTGTACATTGTAAGGAGAATAGATTATTTAGATTGTAAACTTTTTGGGGTAGGGACTGTCTATTATTCTGTGTTTGTACAGTGCCTGGCACAGTGGAGCCCTATTCTTGGTTGGTCCTTAGGCACTAACATAAATAAATAACAATAAATACTGCCGTGTATTTCCTGATTTTAAAAGGATGTTTATAGCTAAATATAATGAAAACATTATTTGCCATTCCTAACATAATGGCCTTCTTTGGATGACTCTTCTGCTGGAGGAACAGACTATGGTAGGTAGATTAGCTTTTGATGTATCTAGCAAGTCAAAGAAACAGCCACATCTTTGGGCAGATTCCCTGCTACATCCAGTATCTGATGGATGTAGCACAGTGAAGGACCAGCAGGGAACTGGTTACAGAAACTTAATTCTCTTCTCCATCCCCAGCTCTAGTGCAAGTTAGATTAGCTAAAGTGCTGCTCTAATTTGTCTCAAGCGGGTATGGTCTTTTAGGGACCACATTATTTGACTGCACTTCGATGGCAGAACTAAGTTTGAGCCTTTAGATCCTTTGGCAAGTGTTTTGGAGCGTTGGGGGTATGTGTTTACCTGGCTTTCAGGTGTTTTAAAATGTTGTCTTATTGCAGCCAAAATGTCTTCAGTTTCATTCCTTGAGAAATAATAGCAGTCTTCATCACGCCTTAAACTGAGCATGCTGTGGAGGTAAAATTTATAATCCTTATTACTCAGACTGAGCTCTGAAGAACAGGTGTTTCTTTGATGAATAATATAGTAGAGAAGAATGAGGGCAATTCTCTGGAATACTTCTTCACTGAGAGGGTCTTCAAAATCTCCACCAGCTATTAATAACAAAGCATCTGGTTCAAGGCACTGCAAATAATTAAAACAAATGGAAATTAGTTTCAAATAACATGTCACCATTAATCTACTGAAAGTAGGATTAGAGAACAGAGTAGGAGAATTCAACTTTATGTCTAAGAGCCTGGTCTTGAGGCTGCACAGCTGCAGAGTGGGGTGTGTTTAAGGTAAAATGTGATGAGCAATAGGGACAGCAGGGGAAGCACCTGGAAATCCAATCTTGCCGTAATGAGGGCTGCTGTGTGGCTGACAAATCGCTCTCCTTGCTGCCTTTCATAAACCATGCCTGCTTGTGAGCAAGGGAGCAGATGCCCAAAGGATTTGAGACTTAATCCCACTCAGGGCCTGATCCACAGTCAATTTACAGACCCCCATTGACATCATTAGGCATTAATTCTGGCTCTCAGTGCAGAGGACTACAGATAGTGCTTTACCTTTCCTTAACTGCTTCAACGCCTCCACTTGCACCTGTGTGGGTTTGCAGAATGAAAGTCAGAAAAAGCCAAATTTGGACCTGAGTTATAACAGTGTGAGGCAGTGGTTCTCAACCTTTTTGGCATTAGGATCCATTTTTAAACAGTGATGGCCTGTTACAACCCAGTAAATAAGCCAAGGGTGGGGGCTGGGCCCTGCTCCAGTGGGCTGTGGGGAGGCGGGTGATGACCTATTGCAATCTAGTAAATAGGCGGTGTGGGGTGCTAGTGAGATGTCCTGGAAGAGGCTAGGTCCTGTGGGGCTGGCTAGGCTCAGCTTGACTCTCCACTCCAGACGTTTCATCCTGTGGTGCTGCAGCACTTGATGAGGAGCCAGCTGGGCCAAATCTGTCTGAGTAGTGTTGCAACCTAGTTCACTCACTCAAACTGGGCCAGGTCAGTTCCCCCGTCATCATGATGGAAGGGCAGTTGGAATAAATCTGACCGGCACTGCAACCCCAGAGGTCTCAGTGCCTGTAGCTGGGCACTGAGCCTAGCAAGCCCCATGGGACCAGAGCTACAGCAGCTGCCACATTACCCTTTGAAACCCTCTGGTGACCCAACTTTGGGTCATGACCCACAGGTTGAAAAATCCCAGTATAAGTGATAGAATCATACAAAGCATAGAAATGTAGGGCTGGAAGGAACTGCAAGAAGTCATCTAGATCGTCGCCCAGTCAAAGAAAACACTAGAGTTACTCCACATTTACAGGCTAATGGAGCAGAATTGGACCCTGTATCTTTAGAGCTGTATTTATTGATATTTATTGATTGTGCTATCAGAACATTTGGTCAGCACAAAGACTATGCATCAATTAAGTCGTCGGAACAGGACTCAAGACAGACAGAAATCATGCATGAATCTGTGCTGCTCTCTACACAGGGGTGAATTCCCCCCACCCAGGGCAGGTATCATATTTTAAAAACAAAATAGCTCAGTCCCAATAAGGCACCATCACTTCTCACACTCTGACCCTTTCCAATGTCACCTCAGGCAAAAGGCTTTATGAGCAGATCAGGTTTAGAGTATGCCTAGAAAACCAGCAAGTACTCTCAGACTAGGGTAAGGGGATGAGCAAGTTCCAAACCAGAAAGCTCATTCCTGAAAATATCCTGTCCCTGTTGTGATTTTTAGGCCATATCAGTTGGTCCCATTGGAAGGCTGCTAATAGCTCCCGCCTGTTAAAATCCAAGTGTAGCTTGAGCACTTCAGTTGATCTCCACTATCATGGCAGATCACGAGGACTATAAACAGGAGTGCTGGCACAATTTTCATAGTGGGGGTGCTGAGAATCATTAACCTCTGAATATAATGGAAACCACTTCAAGCCAGGGGGTGCAGCAACACCCCCAGTTCCAGTACCTATGAATGTAAAGTAGACAGAAGCACCTAAATCACAGGCACTAGGCAAGATTCACCAACACCAACTTTGGCTATTTTGCCCAATTCCAATGATTCAAATCAGACAGAAAACCTAGTTTAGTGGGTTAAACTATATTTATGGATACCGACATTGTCTAGTGGTGTATCTGGTACACCGCTGATGTCAAAACCCATTCCTTGAATGTTTACCCCCAAACAAACTTGAATCAAATGCAGATTATGGAGCTCAGGTTTCATATGTGTCCTCAACTATAAGCAAGTGAGTGAGCTGACATTTTAATAGAAATATTCCCAACCTAAATCCACACCAAGAGGAATGTTAGAAAAGGTTATGCACTGTGGGGTGCCAACAGCCAAATTAAACGTTCACACTGGTGAGTAAATTAGATTAGGATCTGGCCTCTGTGTCCTGTCTAACATGGCTATCAACATCTATGTTACCAGCCTTTAGTAACTGATCCTCAGAATCCGTGGCCATGTGCTTGATGCTCCTGGCATTACTCTATCTCCCAAGTGTACAAAGAAGGTGGATCTTCTGTACTGATGACATGTATTAACATGACTGTCTTTGTGTGTTATTGTTTTGGACTAGGAGGAATACATTTAATTCTTCTAGCTCATTTCCCTAAAGGCCTCATGTTAAGCCAATCTATCCTTTTAAACTTACCCAGTTGGCGATAAGACAAACATACTGTATGGGGTGGAGGCTTTTCAGAGATTTCTATAATCTCACCCCAAGGTCTAGTCAGGATAACTTGAAGTCACTAAGGTTGTTGACGCTGGCAAGCAAGATGTTTGAAAAGGAAATTGCTACTGGGAGGACAGCAGGTGCACTGAAAGAGTTGCTTTTATTGGAGAATATGTGGGATCCTCCACTGGGAGTACTTAGAGAAGGTGTCAGGGGAAAATAGATTGATTCATCACTAGTTATTTTGCTGTTATCAACATGTTAGAGTCACAAACACCTGCATAACCTTACTTTCAGAATGCTTATTTTCTAAAACAAGGCCCTTTCTGAATATGGGAGCACAATATTTTTTACTGAATTCCCTATTTTTAATGATTATTAGTAAGGATTCCATCAATATAGAAAAAGGTAGGCCTTCTTTGTGCACTTGAGAGATAGAGTAATGCCAGATATTGCTTAAGGAGCATCAAGCACATGGTCATGGATTTGGAGGGTCAATTAGGAGAGAAAAAAATAAAGGGTCTAATAAAGGTATAGAACTTCAGGGCAATTATTTAAATGCAAGATGGAATCTTGTTTGCAAATTAAATAGTTTGAAAAAGCAATGATTTGTGATGGCTGGGATCCCAGACTCAGAAGGAAAATGTGAGTCTGATTGATCCATTTTTTTGGTTTTGTTGGTGGGAAGGAAGGATGTGGGGATTCCCTGCCCCCACTGTTTGGGAAGTTAGCTAATTTCTGATTCTAAAGACTGCATATGTTTCAAGAACAATTGCTGTCATGAGTTTTACTCCATTTTGGGTGCTTGTTAGCTCATCTTCCAGGATTTCAAGCTTATAAAAAAGCCCCTGTATTACATGGACTTTGCTATTTACCCAGGCCAGTGCAGCAGAAAGGGTGAAAAGGGTTCAACTGAGGCAATTTTGAAAAATGTCAGCATTTGTTACTATGGCTATTTAAACGAGTAAGTGCTCTACGGCAGAGGACTGAAATCTCCTCTCCAACACATTGGCTGGTTTGAGTACAAGGAGCATTTTACTTTCACAATAAACGTCTGCTTTCCCCATCATTAGCCTTCATCACCTGCTGCTTCTTGATTCTGACATGAAGCCACAAGACTCTCTGCATAATTCCCTGCTGTTAGAGATAAGACAGACCTAGAACAAGCTGGATTAATCTGAATTGGAGCCAGAATCCATCAACTTTTGGGGGGTCCCAATCCAAACTTGGAGCATCTTCCAAATCTACATTTCCTTCCACCTGGGCCCTCGACCATTGCATAGTCTCCCTCCTACCTGAATCCGGCATCCTATTCCCCTTCTCCTTCCATTGTCAAATCAGTGGGATGAAATAGCCTGGTCAGTAATCTGAATTTACTAGGGGATTGAGCCCCCCTGCCCCACCATGGAACTGTCATTCTAAACATTTAAATACCCTGTCATTCTTCCAATCCCAGATTCTGGATTTGCATTTATCATTTATCTGCTCTTGATCTACCTTGACCAGAACAATTTTTCCAGAACCACCCCTAAACCTTGCAGGCTTGGGGGAAATGGCATATGGATCTGAACAAACTCTGGGTTTGGTTGAGTTTTGCAAATAGCAACCAGAATGACGACGTTTCACAAAACCATTCCTATTTCTGCCCATTCATCTCTAACTACAATGGAAATTTCTTTTTGTGTTTCATATTCAAGCTAATGTTATAACTGTAGGATGAAGTAAAGAGGAAAACCTTAGTTTGAAAATATATACTGTATCTGAAATATCTGGCAATCAGTGAAAGATAAATTGATCTAAGTTTTAAAGGTATACTTGAAGCACTTGGAGGCCCTCTTTACAAGAATAAATAAGCAATATAAATCATTAGCAATTAAAGAATTGTAGCAGTTCATTTTTTTTGAAAGAATGAATGTTGTGTGTGCCAATGATATGTATTAGGATAGCTTCACCCGAATAAATGATTTCAGAACTCACTGAACTCATCTTTTAAATGTACCCTTCATTAATTGACACACTGACCAGATTACAATCCTCCTGCATCCCATAAATCCTCTGTGGACATTCAGCTCTCTCCAGTAACATTTTGATCAGTTTTCTTGAGTGATTCTTGTTGAGCTCAGTGTAGTTGTCAGCTGAGAGAATACGTAAAACTTCCATCAGATAGCCTTGGCTGGGAGCGTAGCTGCTTTCCTGCTTGTGCTCTTTCCCAGGCTGCGCTTCTGTAGTGACCACACCAAATATGAAAGCTGAACATGCCACCCAAAAAGCTGGATGCTTGGTCAGAAAACACATTTTCTCTTCTTCCTGTAAGTGTGTGTCCGTATTGAGAGCTGAATGGTGGTTCGTAGTTCACAGCTTAAAGTTGAACCCTGAGGAATTTGTATGGTAAAGAAAAACAAAAACCATTTAATTAGAGTGACTGCAATATGTTTGAAAGGATTTATTAATTGGTTGGCTAAGCTGATTTGCAGTGACAAGCTATTTCTGAACAACAGGGGGTTTGTAGGGACTTTACAGCCTGAAACAGCAGGAAACTAAGATGACAGTGGCCTTAAAAATTCTGTAGAATTACTGGTAAGTGGTTAAATCGGACTGCGCTTCCTTCACATTAAAAGTTTTGAGTACAATACACATTTTTTTCCCTGTTATGGTACTATATTTGATCATAATCTCCTTTAGTAAGTACAGGAACAAATAGGAGTGCTTTCTCTTTTATTCCATTAGGAAACAGATTCCCAAGGGCTAGTAGATGTACTTGTATATGAGGAGCAAATAAAGCATTGTGCAGGAATTCTGATATAAATGACCAGTAATACTGATGCCTAGCAATGACTTCTAGTAGTTTTCATCTTCCTTAATTAACATTAGCTATGAAGCAGGGGGAAAAGACAAACCCAAAACATTTTAATAGGAAATTAATGCTGCTTTATGCTCAAAGAAAAGAGCTGCAAAATAGTCATAATTATGCCATTCATACAACTTGCAAAATGTAGAAATGTCCCAAAAGTAACTAGTTCTCACTTTTAATAATCCTAGATGCAAAGATAGTGTTCCAGACAGTAAAAGCAAACTATCCTAGTCATATCTTTCTTAATGTACTGTAGGATCTGCCCTTAATGCAATCCATCTTGATATAGGAACATGGCAGTTGTAAAGGAGTTTAAATTTATTTTCCACTAAAGAGTTTTCCTTTTAGAGAGGAGCAGACCTTTGGACATATACATACATATGCTAAATAGCCACATGCAACATCTGCTTCTTTTCACTGTAAAATAATACAAATCTGTTTCCTTTTTTAAAATGCTGTGCTAACATATGCTAAAGTAGAGTAAACTAAAAACTTTTTTTGCTGAGTTATAACTTGGCATTCATTCAGTTAAAAGTTAGCATGGTATAGCACACTGAAAGATTTTGATGTTTCAAAATTTATTTTAGCATTAAGTTAAACATTCTAGAAATAGGTTAGCATTTAAAAGCATCACAGTTATAGGGACACAACCATTTCTAACACCGTGTTCTTACCTTCGGCAGAAAAAAATGAATGATTATGTATGTCCAGCTTCGTGGCCTTTTGAATCCCCAAAAGTATTTAGTTGCTGGAAAGTCCGATGTTTTTAAAATTCCTTGATGGTGCTCTGGAAGCTGGAGAGGATTAGTTTATTGCTGCCTTGAAAAGTTTTCAGTTGCTATGGAGAGAGCTGTTCTTAAGGTAACAATGGAGGTGGATAGGAATTAGTACATGTTCTTCTTGGCAGGTTTTAGGCATCACATTATTGGGTGTATTTAGCTAATTATTTTGGTAGTTATCTTTTTATGTAAACATTCCCTAATTAACATCAGCAGATGGCAAGATGTATGTTATCTGCTTAACAGTATTCCTTTTGGTAGATAATACACATGAGAACACCAGCTTGTCTACGTTATTAAAATATATAAGCAGTTTTAGAACATCCGAGGAAAACCTGAATTTCTGTTTTAACTGAAATCTTTGTTCTGGGCACAAATGTGAAATCAGAGTAGAAATATTTTCTGGCACCTCTGTAGAAACTCACATTTTTTCTTAAAGGGACACTACACTCTCCATGGAGAATGGGCCCCAAACACAGTCTTTGGTAAAATAAACAAACGAAATCAGAGAGCATCAAAACTCTCACCTGCACCAGACTTGAACAGCTGGGATTGGTGCAGATGGTGAACTGGAAAAAAGGCCAGAGGAACCTTCCCCGTCTTCTTTTACTGCTCTGTGGCTGAAACTGAAATCTTCTAGTATCAGTAGCCCAAGTCATTCCTGTGACCCTCCACTAAAAAGCAGTGAGAGAAGTCAATGACTAATGGATCTTCACAGGGGCAGAGCTAACAAGCTCATCCTTGTCCTATCACCCAAACCTGCTGTGTAGGGAAGCAGAGTGAGCCATACTCCCTGAGTAGAGTCCCCAGAACCTTTGGAGAAGGAGGCTGGATTTAACTTAATATGAACAGAAATGTTACCATAAATAATTATAAGCATGTGTTTTTAAATGCAAACCTTCTCCTACACAAAGACAATACTATCCTATTCTATATTGGTTCTTATATTGTGCTTATCATTATGGGATCTGAGCAGCTAACAATAGCACTGTGATAGTTCCTGAGAACCTGCAAGTGAAACCAACTATAAACAAAAGTGTAACTGGCCAGTTGAATCTGAGTGAAAAGCAAAATACAAACAACTCACTTCAGTAAGATAAAGTAATGGCGAACAAGAGCATGCACAAATACTTGTGTTCACTTGATATTTCAGTATTTTAAAAACAGACCTAATTTTTAGTCATTCAAATGCAAAGATATCTGACATTTTTAATAAAGTACATTTTATTTTAAGCTTGATAAATGACAAATGGGTGAACAGATTTATACCTAACACCCACAAACATTCATCTGTGTGCTCAGAACAAACAGAAATTTCAACCCATAGAGATTTTTTTCAGAAATTTATAAGTAACTGAAAACAAGGACTCACAAATTTTAAGTGCTTCCGCTCCTTCTGTGCTTTCCTATAGCGTCATCGCTATGATGCTCCATTTAGGAAAGTACTCCATTTAGGACGGAACAATCACTTGCACAAATAGTAAATGGGAAATGACTCCTAGGAAGGAGTTCTGTGGAAAGGGATCTGGGAGTCATAGTGGTCACAAGCTAAATATGAGTCAACAGTGTAACACTGTTGCTGATTAAAGGTTTAGAAAACATGAGCTATAAGGGAAGATTGAAAAAACTGGGTTTGTTTAGTCTGGAAAAGAAAAGACTGAGAGGGGACATGATATCAGTTTTCAAATATGTAAAAGGTTGTTACAAGGAGGAGGAAAAAATTGTTTTTCTTAACTTCTGAGGACAGGACAAGAAACAATGGGCTTAAATTGCAGCAAGGGAGGTTTAGGTTGGTAATTAGGAAAAACTTCCTATCAGAGTGATTAGGAACTGGAATAAATTGCCTAGGAAGGAAGTGGAATCTCCATCATCGGTGATTTTTAAGAGCAGGTTAGACAAACACCTGTCAGGGATGGTTTAGATAATTAGTCCTGCTATGAGTGCAAGGGACTGGACTAGATGACCTCTCAAGGTCCTTTCCAGTTCTATGATTATATGCTATGACAAGATAATGAGTAAATAACATGCATAATATAATATTAGGAAAGTCTCACATGCAAAGTAAACACAGAAAAGGTGTCAAATTTGTCCATTTAATCACAGTGATCTCATATGGTCTTAAAATATATTCAGAACATAACAGCAGAGAGGTGTCAAAAGGAGATGTGGAGAAAGATTGGTAATATATTATATTAGCATTTGCATTATAGAAGTTAAGCTACTAAGACTAAATTTACTGTATGTTAAAGAGTAAGGAATAATAAATGTTATAGGCAATGGAGACTGGGATTTTCAAAGGAAGAGTCAACTCCTATTGCAAGTCATACTGCTTATTAAATGAATTTTGCACTAGTTTTGTGGCAATGTAATTGTGGATCAAATTAATATTGTACTGAGCTTCCTTGTCTGCAGTCTCTGTCACTCAATCACTCATTTCTCCCCACCGTTTCTGTGCGCCTTCTACCATTCCACCCTGTGCACATACGATGTCCTCTGTGCACTAGACTGTAAAACCACTACTGTCTCTTCCTTCAAATCCCTCATCAATGGCCACTACCACTAGAACACCTACTGGAAAGTGCCAGCTGATCACAATGGTTAGGAACCACCTCTTGCATGTGTTTTAAACCCAATTTGATAGGGCCCCTGGGCACTATGGCAAATACATATAAATCAGTGAATTGGTAGCTGCTGTAGGTTAGCGCTATGGGTTCAGAGAGCTTTCAGGTCATGTTTATAATGTACTTTACAGAAGGAAATTTTGTTGCTTAATTGATTGTACTTTAGCACATTTATTTTTAAATTAGTTTTGGCAGAATTGCAATGGGTGTTGCCTTTTTTTTTTTCTTTTGTAATAGCTAATCCTGCCAGCCCTCCAAACTCTTTAGTTTTTTAAATGGCTTCCTTCCTGCTTGCCAGCCTCTGGATAATGGGTAAATTGCTGCTTCATTGTACATAGCATTTTATATTTAAAATGTTTAAGTACTAAATACTTTGATGTTAGAGAACTGAGATGTTCTGAATCAAAGAGACTTTCTAGCATAGCATGTGATGTTGACTGTCTGCATTGGATCATTGTGTATGCCACTTCTGATAAAGAATTGTTATCATCATATCTGATATAAGATGGACAATAATATGAATATGAATCAATTATGAATAAATGAAATATTATTCTAATTCTGTTGATCCACACTTAGCTAGAAATCTTTCTAGATAGCAAGGCCATGGTATTGACCTAGGCTGAGAATGAGGAAGGTGGGATATTCTGTCTTGGAAAAATTACAGGCAGTACTGGACAGGTGTCATGGAAAAATGTTTGGAAAGTGCTGGAGTTTACTACTCTAATAGATGTTCACAAACAGAAGTATGTGACTGAATAAGAGTGACAAAAAAACCCGGAGTTCCTTGAAATTCTGATCCAGTTTCAGGCGTAAAGGGCTAAATTCTGTTCTCAGACCCTTTTGGACCAAAGAGTTTGTATAAGACGGTCAGAACTTCTATTTTTAGTGAGTGTGAGAGAGGATAGTTATGTAAAGTAATGTAACCAGACAGGGGGCATGACAAGCTACTTCAGCTACCCTCTTCTCTTAAAGAATTATTTTTTGTAACTCATTTTTGCAAAAGTAAGCTAGTAAGACTTCTCCCACCTACACACCTTTTGTGAGAACAAAAGCAAGTTAGCCATTTCTAAATGCCTTTTACAGCAGCACTCTGCAATTTAATGGTTGTCAAAAGATCAATGATTACACAATGTAGAAATATTAAAACTCTTTATAGAACTGTGCTCTTAGACAACTGAAACATTCCAGTAAGTGCCATCAACCTCTCAAACAGCTTAATTTTATTTATATGGCAAAGTGGGAGAGGATCTATGCAACATCTTAGCAAAACAAAACTTTGGTAGCTTGCAGCTTACTGATGAAAACTGCTATTGATATTGAACTCTTGTTCCTTAAATAATGAATAATGTATTTTGATGGACTACGCAAATGACTCTTGAGTCCCCTTACTAATCACAGCAATTACATCAGATGACGAGAGAACCCTGTGGAACTGCAGATTTCCTCCATGTTATCAGTGTGATGAGTGAGCGTCTGCTGTAATTAGATCCATAGGGAGTGTACTGTAATATGAAAGGATTTCATTCTCCACACAGTACAAGTTGTATTTCAATGCAAATCACATCTTTTTCAATAAATTAATCCTGAAGTACTCCCATAAATAATTTCAGCACTTTAACATCACCCTAGGCTATTCATTGGCCTGTTTAGTCAATCCTACTAATATGTTTTATTTACGCTCAGCAGAATTCGATTTTTAAAATAATTTTGACAGATATCAATACTTATTTTTAAACATTGTTTCCAATTTTTATTAAATGTTCACAGTTGCAGGAAGTTATGCAGGGCGTGTGTGTGTCAATTATTTATTGACAGCAGACCTGGAGATCAAAAAGTTAATGCTTTATCATCATTAAAACACAAATTGTCAACATCCCATGTCAATAGGGTGACCAGATGTCCTGAATTTAGGGTCTTTTTCTTAGATAGGTTCCTGTTACCTCCTGTCCCGATTTTTCACATTTGCTGTCTAGTCATCCTGCATGTCAAAATTCACAAAGTAAATATCCTTTACATCAAACTCTAGTAAGTTCTCAAGCAGCATTTTTCTTATTATGCCTGTTTGTAAATTAAGATGATTATAAATTGAAATATTTTTCATTGGTTTGTGTGCATAGAGTGAAATCAACATTTACCAATAAAAATCAAAGTCTTCCAAGCCTAGTTATATTTAAGGTTTGTCAGTGAGTTAAAATGAATTAGTACTGTTGACATGCATTTTATAGGAAGTACATATTTATGGATGGCTCTGGTGCAGACCCTGTATTAGTCCAGGACTCTTGAGCTATCCCTCTGGTCAGCAGGTGATGAAATTGTCAAATTGTATAGGGAATCTCTACTTATATTGAAGTGGAAAAGAAATATATTTACTGTAAGTTGTTATTTATTTGTATCACACTCATTCCTAACTGAGATCAAAGTCCTCTTGCTCTAGGTAACTGTACATAGAGATAGTACAAAACAGTCTCTGTCCCAAGCAGCTTACAAACTAAATAAACAAGAAAGAGAAGGGAAGTATTATTATCCCCATTGTTCAGACTGAGGGACAGCGAGAAGGAATGATTTGCCCAAGGTGAAACAGTATGTCTGTGACAAAGTAGGGAACTAGACCCGTATTGTCCAGAGTGAATGAATCACAAGACCATTCTTCCTCTCAAATTCCACTATTACATGCTTCACTATAAAGTAATTAACATTAACATTTCCCCTCAACCAGAACAACAGGAAGAAAGGAAAGGAACAGATGTCACTTATGTCCTCCAAAACAACCAGGGCAAAGACTGCTGAAAACAAAGTCAAGAGACTATATTCATTAAACCTGCTGCAGAGCGCCTTAATATACCTCCATATGTAAGCATGGCCTCTGATGCACTGGGGGATTCATGCTCAGAAAGGGTAGGCACGATTACTTCTTTTTTTAAAAAAAGAAAAATTAACTTGTAAAACTCATTGCCACAAGATATCATTGGAACAAAAACCTAAAAGGATTAATAAAGGGATTGAACATGTATACGAATAATGAAATCATCTACAGTTACATAAATTGTGACATACTGATGCCACTGCAATTTCCTCTCTGATGGCCTTTCCAATGATGAGTATTTGCAGCAGGATTTATGTTGCTGGAAAGTGGTATAAATCCAGTGTTAAGATGGCCCAATCTATCTTTGGACACTACTGTTCAGTTTCTTTAATTATAACTGTAATGAACCCATTATAATATATGTACACATATCTATTTGAAAAGCCTTTTATACTAGCAGGGGACAATATCATGCATTTGCAAGTGTAAGTTGCTGCTCATTTTTATTCTTCAGTTCACAAAGCATTTTTAGGGTAATTATGTTCTAATGTTCTTCTTTGCCTCATCTTTGGCAGCACAGTTAATTATTTTAAAGGGATCCAAATATTATACTATGGTCATTAAACAACCATGCCAGCTGGTTGTACTATCTCAAAGCCATTTAAGTTAAATAGATGTTCAAAATGAGTTTACATTCCTTCTCAGTTTTGGTTTACTTTGGTCCCATAGTTTTGATTGATTGGTAATATCAAATAAGTGTCTGCTCCCTTAGGTTTCCAATTATTTCTATTATTATCTAAAAATTATTTCTAATGAGCAAATAAAGAAAGTTGGTTTAATTAACAATATTTTATCTAGCATAAGTTGTTTATGCCTTAATGACACACTTTCAGAAAAGGAGAGTTTTAATATACCAAATACAAAATTATACCATTTAGCATCTCATTATAGAACTTTGAGTTCTTTTTTGAATGAAAAATAAATCACATATCATTAGCTTACATTTGAAAAATCCATGGTTAACCCCATATTTCCATGAGTCACCCTCCCACCTGAAAGGGAATCCACTTTAGCAATGTGCACAACATCTTCAGAAAGTCAGTGCTGTGGGATAACCATCATAATGTGTTTGAGAGCAAACCAAAAGTTCCTTTGTGCACCCTATGCTACTTCACGAAAACATTCATAAATCGCTTTTGTACTAAATAACCAGCTCTAATAAAAACTGAGGATAAGCCAATGTTTATCCACAATGCTTTGCCTTACAGCATTTGTTCTCAAAGGCTGACTCATGAAGCACTTATGTGATCTAAGAAGACACCTCTATCTAACAGGAAAGAGTCTGTCTTTATACAGTGATGATTTGCTGCTAGTTGTTGCCCAAGGCAGGATTTACATTTCTCAAGGGCTTTTACCCATGATCAGCTTTGTATATAATATTAAATTGGAGACTTAGCATACAGAACCACATTACAGTGATTTGAAAAGCTTAGAGCAATAGGGCTAGGGGCAATGAATAGAGATTAAATAATAAATGCTAACTCCTACAATCAGGGAGATGACAAAAACATCTATATGTGAAGGAAATATAATCAAGCAGCCAGTGCTGAATTTGTAATTTGGCAAGCCTTGGCACAAATTAAGCACTGCAAGCAGCCAATCTCTTTGTATTAAAGCAAGCGCCTCCCCGCCACTTTTTCTCCACGATATTGTGCTAAAATTACCTATTCATGTAGCCAATCATTATAGCTGCTGCTGGAAGATTTGGGAGAGGAGGACGCCAAGGAGGAGTTGATTAATTTTAAGAAATGTTCCCACAGTGTGAAAAAGTTTAAGAATTACTGGGTTACATTTTAGTTTTTAAGTCTTGTTTACCTGTTTGCTCTATTTGATAGCCTGAATGTAATGTTCCAGAAAATATCCCCTCATAAGTATGACTGTAAAAGGAATAACTCTTTATGCTGAAATTTTTAAAAATATATACGGAAGGCACAAAACCAGCTCTATTTTAACTGATGAAATGCAGTTTAGAGTTAATGCTTTATGTATTGTAGCTGCATAATTTTATGGAGCTCAGGAACAATTCTTATTTTATCACACTAGAGGACAGGCTGTTCATTCCACTCGGTGTTGGCCATAGAATTCTTTGCATTTCTATCTCCTGGAACAACAAAACCATATTTTACTAGTGTGTCAGAGAATCTATCGTCTGTTTGCAGTTGGCTGTGTCCTTTCTTTTTCCCTTGTAGAAGAAATAGATTGAATCCAGCTCCTGCTAGAATAAAAAGGACCAGAATATCTACAAACCAAATCATACTACGAGTAGGTTCAGGAGCCTCTTCATGCTTTTTCTCTCCTATAAATCAGTGCAAAACAGTTGCTAAAGAATATGAGAGATTCTAGGAATGTGACTATGACATTATCAGATTGAAATATGGCCATGTAGCTCATTGTTGCTAACATTATTATATAATTGCAACAAATCTTATACAAAGTGTATCAAGTAAGGTGTCAATAGAAAAGTTATGATCTGCTGAATATGATTATGCTGTTCATATGCATGTATCATTTTTGTATCTGAAGTTACGAGTATTGGCTCTATATCTGTACTTTTAATATATTTGCTTCTGGGTAGCACCCACAAGGTATTTAGTCTGCACATCTTGAAGAGACTGTTCAAGTTAAGTGTCTCATCAAGAAACACTTAACTTGCAATGGACTTTGGGGGATGCCTGTCTACATTTAATAGACTTTCCTGTGAACCTTCCATCTGGAGCAGGGATTGGAAACCTTCTACACGCAGCCCATGAGCGTAACCTACTGGAAGGCTACATGACAATTTGTTTGCATTGATTGTCCACAGGAATGTCCCCCTCCCCCCAACAGCTCCGAGTGGCTGCAGTTTGCCAGTGCAGCCACTGGGAGCTGTGGGGGGCTGTGTCTGCGGACAGTCCATGTAAACAAAATGTCATGAGGCGTGCCAGTGGATTACCCTGATGGGCCTGTGCCGAAGATTGCAGACTGCTGATCGGTAGTATAGGTAATGGCTTCTGCTGTGACTAAGTGAAATCATGCATGGACATGTGATTTGCCCATGGGACTCTAAACACTATCTTGCTACCTGTAATTTTCCACTAGCATGCTGAGGGTTTTGTTTGAAACAATGAATTTCCCTCCACATGGCAAAAGCTATAAAAGGCCCTAGAAACACCTCTATTTTGCCTCTTTCCTGCTCACGCCACTGGACTAAGAATTTATAGTAATGGGAGCATTCTAATCAAGGGACTGAGGACCTTCCAATGATTTAGAAGCAATCAGAGACTTAACAAGCCAGCAGTTTATTCCATCACTGCTAGGAGCTTGATCCAAGAGCTTTGCAACTATTGTATGTATTTGATTCCTTTAGCCAGTTTTAATTCTCACTTTTCTTTCTTTCTTTTTATAAATAAATCTCTAGAATTTAGATGCTAAAGGATTGGCAACAGTGTGATTATTGGGTAAGGTCTGAGTTGTATATTGACCTGGGTATGTGGCTAGTCCTTTGGGATCAGAAGAACCCTTTTGTTTGATGAAATTGGTTTTAAATAATTACTCACCTTTAAATCTAGTGTCTGGGTGTTGAATCCAGGACTGGAATACCTAAGGAAGTGCATTTCTGTCTTCTTGTTAGCCAGTGTAGTGAGACAGAAGTTTATTTTTGTTGCTCCTGTGATATATCTCATGGAAAAATAACCACCAGTTCTGAGGTGAGGTGACGTTATTTCTCAGAGTTTGTGTTGAATTTGGTATACTCAGTTGTGACCCACGGAGGCATGTGACAGTGGCAATGGAAAGCAATATCTGTAATCTTAATAATCAAAGCAGTTTATTATGCCTGTATGTTTCCAGTCCATGGAAACACTTTAAAATAAGTGCAAAATATAAAGGGAAATCTGAAATGTGAATAAAACTAAGCTTAATTAAAAATGAAATATAATGTCCTGCATTCAGAAACAAATGGGGCATAAAGCTGTGGTAGATTTTTTATAATTTTAATAGCAAAAGTTTACAATAAATAATTTTGTTTGAAGGATGAAATCTACCCATGTAAGAAAGTCACCCTGAAGGGAGACCTATTCTCCACTTGAATCTTACTTAATTCTTCAGATATGTGAATCTAGGGTGAAACTTAGCCATAAAAGTAGGACTTTAGTAAGAGTCAGGTGGTGCATAGCTTGTGTTCTGGGCCTCCAAATAGGGATGCATCTCACACTTACTCTAGGCAGGCTTCTCTTTAATTTATTTAAAATAAAATAGCCCTACCTTTCCCCTGTGGTGGCTTCTCAGTTGGTTCCACTTCATTAACTTTCAAAAGGAGAAAAATACATTTATATTGAGTTTATAAATATTTTCATTGTACACAAAACTATACAGCAACAGATACAGAATTAATCATTTGTTCATAGTGTAGGTGTATTTGTGAACTGGAACCAATGAAGATGAACAATGTGACAAAAGCTTGGACTTAACAGGTACTGAAAGTGGGCCAAAACTCCAAAGAGGGCCCCCCACCCCATTCATTTTAACTAATCAGATTATATAATATTCAGGCAATTATTTTTCTAGATACAGAAATATTTTGATGTTTGTCTGGCAAGTTTAAATGGAAATTACTAAAAACATATGCAACATCAGTCAAGTCTGAAAGTCATTCCAATCCAAGAAGATGGCACAAAATATAAATGTTAATTTCATACAGAACATCAATCCTAGCTCATTATATACTGTTGCCTCTTCAAGAAACAGATTTTTAATTTAAATATCCTCAATATTTGAAGCCAACAGCAATTAGACCTTCAGGGAGGTATTCTCAAATGCATGACCTTCACTAGTTTCTACTTTTTTTTCCCAACTTGATTATTCTGGACAATGACTATATTCTATTTTTTAAAAAATTAGCATCACTCCCCAGCATGTGGGAATCAACTGGATGGCTGTCCGCTTAAATGCAGATTTCAAATGTGAACAGAGGGATTCCTTCCCCTTTCATACGTACAAAGGAGATAAAGATATTTCATCACTGGCTGAGTGTTTCCACCTATTCAAAAACTAAAATGAAGCCTTCAGTGTTGCATAATGATCAGAAACATTTGCTGTTCTGATACGTGTGGGTGAATGGAGCACTCATGTGGATGGTCTTGATGTGACCACTACTGAAGCCTGAAAAGCAGAAACCTTTGCATGGGCTGTTCTTGCCACGGCCCTCCCTGGAGAGATGAGGCTAAGATCTTGTGAACTGCAAATGTTTGGATGGCTCTTTCTCCTACATGCCTGAACCTCTTTGATTGAGATGTTGGGCAAGAAATCAGGAGGATTTTCATCTCTTGTATCCATTAGGTCAGAATTACCCCAAGCATGATATTGTGTGTGAAGATAGAGTATATTTGCCCATTATATTTTGTGTGTGTGTGTGTGTGTGTGTGTGTATGTATGTATATCAGAAATATCAGACGAACACATTGCGACCATTAGGTGTCCACGTAGGTTATATTTCTGATACACACACACACATACACACACACACAAAATACAATGGGCAAATATACTCTGTCTTCAGACACAATATCAATAATACATAGAAAGATACACAATATACACTGTACAGCATACATTTCATAGCATACCTTTTATAGGCATTGCTAATCATATACCGGTTATATAGTAATCAATTTTGTTTTAAATCAAATATAGCCTGTATTGTAAGAATACAAAGCATTATTCCAGTATCCAGATGATGCATACATTTGGACACAGAGTTCATCCCACTGATTAAAAGGCTTTCCTTCATTCCAGTTGACAAAATCCATTATGGTGGTGTTTATCCATCATCACTTGCCTAGTGTTAAAGAAAAATATACGAATAATAGAAGATTAGATAATGATTTATGCATAGAGAATGAAACACAATGTTCAAAGACTTAAAAGCATTTAAAATTCCAGTATGGATGCCAGATTAGCAGTGAGGAGAGCATGTGGTGGATGTGATAAAGTTATTTAAGTTAGCCAACTTCCCCGGGACCTAATGAAGCTACGTGAAAGGACAGTGTGATGACAAAAAGTCAGTACTGATAAATGCAAAGTAATGCACATTGGAGAGAAAAACTGAAACTACTCGTACAGAGTACAAGATTCAAAATTAAATATATCAACTTAGGAAAGGGACCTATACATCACTGTAGATAGCTCAGTGACCTTATCCCAATGTGCAGCTGTATTTAAAACAAACAAAATGTGAGGTTGCATAGGGAATAGAATGGAAAATAATATGGAGAATACTGTAGTGACTTCTTTATATAAATTGATGGTCTGGCCTCATCTAGAGCGCTGGTCACTCCGTCTCAAGAAGGATATTGCAGAAGTTCAGCGAGTTCATAGGCCAGAAGGAACCACTGTGATCATCTAGTCTGACCTCCTTTGTAACACAGCTCAAAGAACTTTCCCCAAATAATCCTAGAGTGTATCTTTTAGAAAAACTTCTAATCTTGATTTCAAAATGGTCAGTGATGGAGGATCCACCACAACATTTGGTAAATTGTTCCAATTGCTCGCACCATTAAAAATGTACAGTCTGAATTTGTCTGGCTTCAGCTTCTAGCCATTGGCTCGTGTTATACCTTGTTTTGCTAGATTGAAGAGCCCATTATTATATATGTGTTCCTCATGTAAGTACTTATAGACTGTCACCCCTTAACCTGCTCTTTGTTAAGCTGAATAGACTGAGCTCCTTGAATCTATCACTATCAGGCATGTTTTCTAATCCTTTAATCATTTGTGTGGATTCTTTTGAGCCCTCGCCAATTTATCAACAGCCTTCTTGAATTGTGGGCATCAGAACTAGTCACAGTACTCCAGCCATGGTCACACCAGTTCCAAATACAGAGGCTCCGACATCAGCATCTGAACCAGACCAGCTGGAGCTCAAGTTAGGCTCCAGGAGTATACCTAGGTTGCCTATGTCTTAATCCAGCCCTAGACAAGGCTCAACGGGAGCGATGACTGATAGGTCACTGAGGCTTCACCAAGGAAAAAACTGAAAAGACTGTCAGTTTACGGGCTCTTGGGGAGTGCAGCATGAGCAGCATTTTCTACAACAGTCAAGGCAAGGACTAACATTTGATGTCTGTAGTGCGGAGCTGATTTTTCTGTTAGTCATGGCAGATACAATGATATTTCAAGACACATTGTTATGGAGAAACAAGCAAGCTCTGCCAAGGCTGTGACACAGTCAAAATCATTGGCAGCTTCCCCTCCACCCCCGCTGGAGCAAAATGAGCGATAGTATAATCAAAGCTGAAGTTTTATTTACAGGATTTATTTTGGAGAATAACATTCTCCTTGGTAGCAGTGATCATGTTAGACCTTTATTTGGAGAAATGTTCCCAGGCTCCAAAATTGCTGAGAGCTATGTGTGTGCCTCCACAAAAACAACACATACTATAAAGGGACAGTCGCACCTAAAGTACTCGAAAACATATGGAATGTGACTGAAGGCCATGAAGAATATTTTGGTTTGGCACTGGATGCTAGTTCAGATGAGATCGGGAAGTGTTTTCCAATTTTGGTTACATATGACCATCCAGAAACTTACAGTTACTGAGTTTTTAGATATGATTTCTTCCTTATTGAATACATCTCAGAAATTGTTTGATGCAACTAACAATGTGTTATCAGAACACAATGTTGGCTGGAATAAATGTGCTACGTTCTTGGGGGGCAATGCTGCAAACATGCAGGGTAAGCACGTAACAGTGTGTCTTGAATTAAAACCAAAGAAACAACAAACCAGGGAGTGTATGAAGTGGGATGCCCCTACCACTGTCCGCTTAATGGCAGAGTATTCATTGAAATACTGCAGATGAATTTGAGGATTCAGTCACGGACATTTGTTATGACTTTCAGTCAAGTGTCAAAGGAGTGGCATCACTGCATGAGTACATGGCATTTTGCAATACCAGTGTGAAGAAACTTGTGATGTGTGTGAAAACACACTGGATGCCTTTGGAGAGAACTATTGAATATTCCATTGGCTACTTGGGATGGACTAAATTCCTACTTTGTCAGTACCTTGGATGAGGAACAGCAAAGAGGTGCTGCTGGACCATGGGAACTAAGAATACATCTGAGTTTCAAAAATCCTTTGCAAAGCTGTATTTATTGCTTTTGAATGCAGTGTTGCCCATGTATATAAAGTTCTACTTACTCTTCTAAACCTTTTGCACCCAGCAATGATGATGCTATACAAAGATATTCTTTTGAAATCTGTGCAACCCATTTTGATAGCTGCAAATCAAAATGCTATGGGACTAAATTACACTCTGTGCAGTTTCTGACATCAGAAGTGCTTGTGGGCTTTGAGACTTGCAACTACGCAGCAAGGAAAAACAGGAGCAATACAAGAAGCGTATAAAACATTCTTGATTGAAGCTGTGCAATTTTTTTTGCAAAGCACTGGATTACCTGAAAGAGGCAACACCTTTACAAGACTCTATACTTAAGAACCTGGCTTCTGTTAAGTCATTTGTTAGTATCTTTCTGGGATCTATAGGTGAAACTGAGCAATTTCCTGATGTGACTAGTATGCAACAAATGGATTCTCTGCTTTCCAAATTCAGTGATGATCAAATCCGTGATGCACTTCCTGAATATGAGAGCACTATGAAAATTGATGAATTTTGGCATAAAATATCTGATATAAATGACCCAGTAAGAGGCCAGGCAAGATTTTCTGTGCTTTCAAAACTTGTAAAATCCATGTTTAATCCACCACAACAATTCTTATATTCAGCATAGTATGGAAAATAATAACTGATATGAGAAGTTCATTAGGGAAAAAAATCCTCTTACCCAGCAACCTGATCCCAAGCTGTATGAAGAGGCAATAGTGGTGAGGAATACCTTGTGTTATACCTAGTTAAAAAATCAGCAACTTTTCCCACCTTAAGTGTCACTAGGTGCAACCTTCACCTGAACTGTGCAAAAAGGCAAAATCTGCCATATATACCGGTTTGGCTCTGGATGCCAGTTCGCCTTGCTGGTCAGGGACATCATGTTGTTCTGGTCAGTCGTCTCTCAGGGTGAACAGAGCTGGGTGAGCTATCTCATGTCATCATGCTGGCGCCATGCAGTGCAGTTGATCCTAGACTCAGATGAAAAGCTAAGAGATAGGACAGGAGAAAAATAGAGGGGGATAGAAAAGGGGACATGATGGTGCAGAAGACAGAGCATGATGTCACATCTAGCAGCCTTGAGGTCCTTGCTGGTGAAGTGGGAATGGTCAAGCATCTCCCACCACGGCTGCAGTAGTGATAGTAGTCCCCTATCAATGTCTCTTTGTAAGGACCCCAAAAAAGAATAATCCATCTTCTATTTTGTTCAACAGCAAGGACTAGTTTCTGAAGCACCAGTTTTGGTCCATTAATATCTGGTCCCCTCTTCTCCCTGTTTACTAGTAGAGTGATCAGGTGCTGGTTTTTGATTGGAACATCTGGTTGAAAAGGGACCCTAGAGGCTCCGGTCAGCACCGCTGGGGGTGAGGGCTCTAATAGGGGATTCGGGCTCGGGGATGGGGCATGGGCTTATCTCAAGTGCCTACCAGTCAGCGGCGCAGCAGGGCTAAGGCAGGCTCCCTTGCCTGTCCTGGCACTGTGCTGTGCCCCGGAAGTGGCCAGCAGGTCCGGCTCCTAGGTGGGAGGGCATGGGGTTCTGCGCGTTTCCCCACTCCCAGCCATTGGGAGCTGGGAGACGATGTCTGTGGGCAAGAGTAGTGAGCAGAGCCTCCTCGTCTCACCCCAGCATCCACACCTCCCAGCCCAGAGCCCTCACTCCCACTGCATCGCAACCTCCTGCCCCAGCCCAGAGCCTCCCTGAATCCCGCATCCCTAGTCCCATTCCAGAGTGCTTACCTCCTCCTGCACATCAACCCCCTGCCTCAACCTGCAGCCTCTTTCCACACTCCGAATCCCTCAGCCCCACCCCCCCAGCTGGAGCCCCCTCCTGCACCCCAAACCCCTCATCCCCGGCCTACCCTAGAGCCAGAGCTGTCCCTCCCTCCCACACCCCAACGCCCTGCCTCATCCCACAGCTCCCTCCCACAATCCAAATCCCTTGGTCCCACCCCCAGCCTGGAGTCCCCTCTTGCACCCCAAATCCCTCATCCCCAGCCCCACCCCAGAATCCACACCCTCAGCTAGAGCCCTCACTCCCTTCTGCATAATAACTCCCTGCCTCAGCCTGGAGCCCCCATCCCACACCCTGAACCCTTCATTTCTGGCCCCACCCAGAGCCCGCTCCCCCTATTAGAGCCCTCACCCCCTCCCATACCTCAATCCTTTGCCTCAGCCCAGTGAGGGTAGGGGAGAGTGAGCCACCAAGGGAGGGGAAATGTAGTGAGCAGGGTCTGGGCCTTGGGGGAAAGGGGCGTGGCAAGGGCAGGGCCTCAGGGAAGGGGCAAGGTTAGTGTGTTTGGTTTTCTGCGATTAGAAAGTTGGCAACCCTATTTACTAGTCATCATCTTAACACAGTCCTTGGTGGTATCATTAGACTGTCTCTATTTAAATTAACTTAGTCTTTCTGTCTCTGACATCTTTTCTAAACTACTTTTATATAACAAATCATTGTGACAACTCATGAACATTTACCCGCTTTCCACCAATTAGGCTCACAAATAAAGTAGGCCTGCTAGCCCACAATTATTACAAGACCGATGCCATGGCTAGGATTTCTTTGTCCTTGGCATACTTAAAGAATTCCTTATTGTTGTCCTTAACTATACTGACCATAGTTTTCGCTTTGATATATTTAGCTTCACTTACCCATGCTATGAATTTCATAATTACTGATTTGTGTTCAATGCTACCAGATTCCTCTTTTTTAGATGTTAATATAAATATATTACTTTTTTAATGCTGCTTTCCCTGACCCTCTTAACCCGGTTGATTTTTTAAACCAAACAAATCTTCTTCTGCGATTGCAGAATTGTGGAGGGTTGGGGCATTTAACAAAACAAATGATTCCCAATTGTCATTCACATGCTATGTTTAACTTTTTACTCGCACTTAGTTTTGCTCATGACTGTTTTCAGCCCTGGGAAACTGGCCTTTTAAAAGAACTGGGTGTATGTCTGTGTATATATATTACTGGTTGGGATTTTATTCTGTTTGCACATAACAAATTAAATTAGGACACGATCAATTGCACATAGGCTACCGTCAATTTTTAGTCCAGTGATCAATTCATCTTAATTCATCAGAATTTGGGCTAATACAGATTTATTCCAAGTTGTTGCAATAATTTTTGTTTTGGAAAGCTATCATTTATTTAAATGCAATGTTTTAATAGTAGCAGCATGTGTCCATAGATTTTAATTTCCCCTACTAACACATTTTTTTCCACACATTATAGATATATGCTTAGGAAGCTGTTCCTTTTCTGACTTCATCTATAGCAAACCCCACCAGTATCTTGTTTTGTGATTTTTCAGTTGGTACATTGATCTATAAGCATGGCAACTCCTGTCCTTCTGAATGCAGAACGCCCCTCAACTCCCCTTCTTTCCACTTTATCTTTCCTAAATAGGGTGTTGTCATAAGTATAAAGTAGCCTAGAATTACTGTTTACCTGCAAGGGATTAAGCTAAAGGTAACCTGAGAGGTGGACAACTGACCAATGAGAAATTCCTCAGGAGACAAAGGATTTTGAGTTTCAGTTTCTCTTTGGGTCTCTTCTCTGTTCAACTCGGCTATGGGATGAACCACACCTATTTCTTTTACTATAACTGTCAGCTTTCTATCAAGTAAGGTAGTGAGTAAGTTTAACTTTTTTTATCACTTGGAAAACTCTTCAGTTGGTAGAAATTTATCTCTGTGTTTCTTTAATACTGTAAAGCTTCAGCAGGAGGAGAAATTCGGGGGGGGGTGTCTTTAACTCTTTATTGATTATTGTAGATGCTGTTCTGTTGATGGTTATAAGGGATTTATTCCTTTCTTTTTTTTCTTTTATTAAAATCTTTCTTTTAAGAATCTGACTGCTTGTTTCCATGGTGTAAGATCCTGGTTTTGGATCGGGCACGTCTCGCAGGATCAGGTGAGGCTTTTCTCTCAAGCTTCCCAGGGAGGGAATAAGTTTGGGGGTTTTATGGAAAGAGAAAGAGGGGCTTCAAGTGGCCTATGTCCAATAGTTTTTTGAGACATTCCCACTTGATGGTGGCAGCATACCAGGTCCAGACACAGGAGAAGTTTGTGTTCTGGGGAAAAACATTTTTACCCAAGCTGGTAAAATAAGCTTGGGGGGTTATTTCTTTTTTCATGCAGGTCCCCACATCTGTACCCTAGAGTTCAGAGTGGGGAGATAATCCTGACATGGTGGCAGAGGTGGGATGAAATTTTGTGAATATAAAAAACAGAATTTTGCAGAAAGCAGTTTAAATTTCCACAGTTACTGAGAACAAGCAGTTTTTCTCTAAGGTGAGAATGCTAATGACCTCTCTGCAAGAAACAAAGCAGGCACTTGTGCTGAGGTAGACACTACAGGGGGTCACTCTGGTGAAACTTGTTTTTCAGATATCGGAGCTGAGAGCTGTAGATAGCTCCACGCTTTGTCTTTTTTCAGCGCCTGAGGGAAGAGAGCTGAAGTTTTCTTTAGAGAGGGTTTTCTCCTGCTGGATAGCAGAGATTAGCCCAGGTTTGCAGTTAAGAGTTTAATAGACTCGTTAAGTGCTAGGTAACCATCCTAGGGGTCCCTGGGGACGGGGAGAAACTGGCCAGTCCAGTTTTTCTGAGAATCAGAGCAGTGGGGTCTTTCTCCCTCTGCTGGTACGATTAACAGCCTGCTGAAAGAATTTCCAAGTGATATAAGAAAATTTTGTTTAATTTTCAGTTAGTAAGTTAAACACAGAAAGATTAAAATGACAGGCGGTAAGGGCCAAAAGGATTTAGAATTAGCCAAATTCCAAGCTGAGAAGAGACCCAAAGAGAAACTGAAACTCAAAATCCTTTGTCTCCCGAGGAATTTCTCATTGGTCAATTGTCCACCTCTCAGGTTACCTTTAGCTTAACCCCTTAACCAAAAACTCCAAGGGTTTTTGGGGTTTTTTTTGCTTTAAAGAAATAAAGGGGAGGACATTAAATTTGTGAGGTGATGCTCCCTTAGCCTCTCACTACCAGCCATCCCTGGGCCCCCTGGTATGGGAGTCAGCACTGGTCCCAGAGGTCTGCAAAGCCTGTATTAGAGTGCTATGAACATCGGAGTTAAGAGCTTTTACCTCGTATTTCAATGACCATTAATTCTGATTTAAAAACAAATAGATGCACTTCAATACAACCTGCAGCCCAAATGAAAAACAGAAAATAACCACATGAAGAAGGATAAATCAATTGGCACCTATTATCTTAAAAGGAAAAGCATAGTGAGTGGATTAATTGCCTTAGCACTTGGAGGTTAAACTTTTTTTTTTTTTAAAAAAAAAACCTTTGTATCAGGAGGTTACATTTCTTTCGACTCAATTTTTTTAATTAAAAAGTGAATGTTAATCTTTGAAAAATGGAGATACAGCTGAGATACAATAACTTTGGATGGAAAGTTGAGTCCAGGCCCAGTTACAGATCTACAGCCAAACTGTAATACATACCAAGTCTAATTTCACTGCAGACCAACTGCATCAAAACTATAGAAACCACTTACAGATTTATTCCCATTTGATATTTTACTGCAGTGAGAATTAAAAGATAAAGTAGTTTTACTGTAACCGATGTACATTGCTCTGTCATTCTGAGAGGCAGAATACATTCAGCATGTAATGGGAAGATACACACTCTCATGGTGAGTGACATATGTAATTTCTTCTTCATGTTTCTATTAATCTAAATTCAATCTTTGAGACAAAGTGTGCAGTGGCTCTTTTTCAATACAAAAAAAGGGAGGGGTGTCAATTAAAGTTAAAAAGAGTTTCAGATTTTATAGTAAACCAGAAAAGACATTCTCCGCTTTTGCTTTAGCTGAAACATATTGGCCACACATCAAAGGCTCAAATCCTGCAAGGTGCTGAGCGCTCTGTCCCCAACCTACCAAAAACCCCTTACTTAACGTTAAACATGTACGAAAGCAATGTGACCTAAGCACACTTTTAAAAGTACATGCTTATGTGCTTCTTAGAAACACATGTTAATGGGAGGACCATCATGTGACTGATTACGAAGAGGCAATAACTTCTCATTAGTTAAAAGATGTGATTGGCTCTTCATTATAAGTCTGTTTTCCCACCCAAGATGCACCAAACACAGGTATGGGTCTTTCCACTTCAAAATTTGTATGCTGATGGTATGACTAGAACCGGACATTTTGGCCAAGTCTGTGGTGATTTAGGTAAGCTACTTCTAAATTATGGGCATTTAAAAAGCCAGGAGTAAATCACATTTGATGCAATCTTTATGCTTTTTTATTTTGGCCACATCATAGCTTCCAAACATCTTGGCATAGGATCTTTAAATTTGGATTTTTCAAAAGCTCTTTCGGAGTCCCCATAAAATGGTGTATGAGAGGATTAGTTTGACAAGGTATTCACTGGGTAATAAGTTAGTTAAGAAGGGAGAAGAGATATAGGGTATATGTGTGTGTGCATGCACACATTTGTTAGGGGGCCAGTATGGAATCTCACCCCAGAAGCCTAAGGTGAATATCAGAATAGTTCTGGTTCCTCTAAAACTTCAGCAATGAAATTTTGATTTTTTGAAATGAAAGCTAAAATGAAGTAGTTTGCAACTGGAGTCCAATTTGATGAGAACCACCATGACTGTTGGACTGAAAGCTGGGAGAAACGGTTCTAATTTGGGATAATTTTTTATGTTTTATTTTTCTATTTTGATATTATGATCTTCTTTAAAAAAAAGATAAGTAGATTTTTATATTATTCATATACTATAATATGCAGCACCACTGGCCTCTGCTGTGTAGAATCAGACAGGTGCAAATGTTTGTGCCAGTCTCATTCTTTATCTATAGCTGATTTGATATTTTTTTAAAAAGACAAAGTTTAACACAACCAACATCTAGAGAAGATTTATTACTTACTCTATAGTAGTTACCTATGTTTCTGAAGGAGAGAGTCACGTCTTCATTTCCATGGACTCATGCATGAGGTTTAATTAACAACCAAGCTGTCTATATTTTTGGCTACCAGTTATTAAAATAGTTGCCAAAGGGAAATATTTGTTTTGATAAAAAGAAGAAGAAAGAGAAAATACTCTCATGTATTTATTTTAGAAAGTAGAATGACTTTTTAGTTAAATCAATATTTAGTGGGTATCTTAATTCACCTGAACATGTCACAATGCCAACAATCTCTAATCCATGTTAACTATCCTCCCTAACCCAATACTATAAAGGAGGAGAGAGTAAAATCAGAAGAAAAAATAAACAAAACACTACTGCGAATTAATATTTTTCTCTGGATCTCCCAGTGCATTTTGTCTCCATTGTATCCATTCCTAAGAGTTTATATGCAGGGAGCAGGGGTTATATTTATGCTATAATAAACAATAGCAACAATAATCAAGACCTATTTTCTGGAAAGACTTAACGTGCATTGTAGGTTAAGTATGATGATATAGTGGTGATGTAATGTAATGTACTACTGTTTGCATGTGTACCACTGCCCTCTACTGGGTATAAATCAGACCTACTTAGGTGCTTGTGATTGGTATTCTCTGGTGACCTGCCTATAAACAGGCTATAAACAACTGTATGGACTTTCTGTTATGAAACCTAACACCATGTGAAAACTTGCATGGTTTCTGGATCTGAAATCCGATATTTGGCACAGATTTATCAAAAGTTTACTTATTGTTTGCAAATTTTAAGTAAAACCCATCTCTTCCTATGCATTTCCAGAAAGAATTTATGGTTTTGTTTGACACCATACACAACTTGGTGGCTTTGCCTAATTTTACCCCAAAAAGGAATGAAGCTTGGTGCTTTTTGCTGAATTTTTGCCTGGTTCAAACATCAAGTGCCAAGTGACCTCTGGGGGTGCCATGTGCAGTGAATTCACAGGTGACTGACAACAACAACAAAAGACACCTGGAAACTGCAGCATTTTGTACATTTCTAGATAAGCTCTTCTGTGTTATTAGAGCTAGCAGATCTTCTCCGTGTGTATTTTTAGGCAGGAGGTAGTGAGTTCTATTTCTGATGTTATAGGTGTATAGTTAAGCTGGCGTCCTTAATATATGTAGCTTATTGAATCACTACATTTCATTCTTGGTTGGCCTAAATTTGGTCCTGATAGTGCCACGAATGGGAAAGAGGGAAGTGGCCTCTGTGATAGTGTTCCCCAGGTCACCAAGACCTTGCACATGGTGCTGCTCACATCTAAAAATCCACACAAGGGAAATGGGTTTTGGACACGCTGGGGGAGATGCACAGCACCCCCTTCCCTATACACAGCAAAGATTACTGGAGAAGAAGGAACACAGCTTGAGAATGTATTACATTTCCTAAGTTCCCACTTCATCGTGGGAGTTTTTGGGGCTGCTGCCAGCTGAGGAAGCTCTCTAAGTATTGCTTCATCCAAACAAATGCTTTAATAATCTTGTAATTGTTCAGATTCATAGAATCATAGAATATTAGGGTTGGAAGGGACCTCAGGAGGTCATCTAGTCCAACCCCCTGCTCAAAGCAGGACCAATCCCCAACTAAATCATCCCAGCCAGGGCTTTGTCAAGCCTGACCTTAAAAACCTCTAAGGAAGGAGATTCGACCACTTCCCTAGGTAACCCATTCCCGTGCCAATGGACTGTGAAAAAGAAGTGAAAAATGACTGTGGAATGAGCATGCACTGATTGGTTGCATGGAAGAATTATGAAAGATTTTAGAACTTGCTAGATAGATTCAAATCTCAAAACAGGAATCTGGAATAATGACCTTACTCTTGAAAGAATAATAACCTCCCTCTTGAAAGAACTGTTTAATGCAGTTATAGAAACTCCATGTCCCATAATTGAAACTGTTAAATCCAATTGCTTACCATCAGACTATTTGCAGACAGAGAAATAATTTTTCTCTCAAGATGGTGCCTCCCTGGTTCCATCAAGGTCTATATAGACACAGTCTGTGGTCTGTTTTGGCTCCCCTCTGACCCATTTAGCAATATACCTAATTCTCAACTTATCAACCCATTTGTTTTTGCCATCTGTCTAAAAGCAAAATAAATTAAAATACCTTATGTGATAGTTTAGAGTAAGCATCACTTTATGATTATTTTAGATTTGTAGCCTACAATTTACTCCTATCATTAATAGACAAATAATGCCACATGAGCTCTCTCTAGTTTATCAACATTATTTATATAATACACATATGACATGTCATAATACAGGCATGACATGTTTGATATATAGGGGGATCTCACCTATTTTAGTTTGAATTAGTCTAATTCAAAGAATTAATTGAGTTCTTTTTGTTAGTATTCTAATTTAAAACAGAAAATAATCTACCTTTATTTGACAAATCCAGTTAAGAAAATATGTATGTGCCATATCATCCCATTTTATGGAATACTGTTCTGACCACTCCACAGAGTTTATTTTTGGGGGTATATTGCTAATTTTTATACTTTGTCTATGGTATAACTACAACTTTAATTATTGTTTCTTGTTAAAGGACAGTAGTTGTACTCTCTGTAATTATATGTATTTGCACTATTTTATTAAATCACTAGATGTCACTGTGGGCTGTACAAAGGTTCAGACAACATATGGCTCTTTATATATAAAGCTAGATTAGACAAACTCAGGCTGTGTAGGTAACCTGATTGTATAGCTGTGTAGATTATAGTATAGATTATAGTTCTGTGTAATAAAGATCTCTTTTTAAGGAGGATCCTGGTTCCATGATTCCATGGTATCCATGGATTCCATGATTCATGACACACTGGACTGGCAAGGGATAAGGGTTTTTTTTTTTTTTTCTTTTTTTGCATTCCTTTGCCATGGATGGTCATGGAGGCCAAGTTATTCTTTTCTACTAGTACACCACTTGTGAAGTCTAGGTGAGTGGAATTTTGCAGGTGGGATAGCCTGGTAAATCCAGATTACCTCTACTTGGAAACAGAATGAAGTACAATATTTTAATTTGAAGAGTATTCTATTTACTTTACAGCTCCAGATATGTGACTCTGTCAGTGACAGATATCAGACACTGTGCTAAGGCAAAAAGGGGAGCATATTCTCTCTCCTTTAGTTGCCTTTCACCTGGTGATGAACTTGCTGATGTAGTTTCTAGATATGCTGGGTAACTTTGTTCAACCACTTATGGCATCAAGTGAGGGATTCTTAGCTAGTTTGTAAATAGCAGTTGATTATTGTGTTTTTGTGATTAACTTGAAGTACTGCATGTTTATCGTCCAAAGTGAAATGTTTCTTTTCATATTTAAGAAATAAACATACTTACGAAATGAATTGTGTAGTTTGTGTTTTGTATTTTATTTCATAAAACATTTTTGAGTTCTTTAGGTTTTTTTTTCAGTTTCTCCATAAGTAAACACAAGTGTTTTTTCACATTGAGAAAAATCACAAATGTAATGAATTCTAAGGTTTTTCAAGAAACCTTCCATACTCAACAAGCTCTAAAAATGTTGCTTATTCATGAGATTCTTTTATTTTACTATATTTTCCTCTCTGTTTTTATCAGTAATGTGACTCATGAATTGTTGACTGGAAAATTTCCTGCAGAAAGTACCAGAATAGAGCAAAATCCTTCATCCTCTTGTCTCTTATAGAGTCCATAAATCTTTCAGCACTGTAGTATTTGAATCCTAACCTCCCATTCAGCTTCAGTCAAAAGGGCATAGACACATGTCCTCTCCACTAAGGTGCAAAGGACTGCAGTGGCTAAATACAGGGAAGAAACCAAAAGATCAAAAGGCAATGTATGTATCACTATGGTATCTGGGCGATATTAACAGAGCACACACTTAAAGCTTTTTCCACCCTAAGTTCCCTCCAGCTACAAAACAGAACGACGTCTAATTAAAATTACCACTATTTAGCAAAAGCCAAGTATCTGGCACCATACCTGAAGAGTGACTAGATGTGAACTCAGAGGAACTGCAGAGTAAAGGAGTACCAGCACAAAGGACTGTCTGTCAAGGTTGTCTTGTCACTTATCAATGGGGACAAAGCAAGTATTCTGACTAATCACAATATCCACAAAGTGGCATAAAAGAGAACCTGTCCCACCGTCACAGATGTATTTTGATGAGCATCTGCCTCCCATATAGTTCCTGCTTCAAATGAACAGTCTCGTTTGCACGTTTTTCTCTTCAGACCCCTTGATGCTGAGCTCCCCTCTTGGTACTTAGAGAAAGGCCATTCTGCAACATGCCATAGAGAACAGAAGTCCTGGAATTTACAGAAAGATAAAAATAAGCCAAGAATAGGCCTGCTACAGCAAAATGCTGGTATGCCATTCTGTCCCATACCATCTCAAGCCAAGCATTGCTATAGCATCCAATTGATTGGAAAGTCATAGAGGAGCCCATCCTGAAATACACAAACAAGTCAACTTGAAACAAAAATGGAAACACTTTAATTACAGATTATTTGTGAATCCCTTTTATTTCTCTAATTTAGAGACCTGTGTGCTACACAAGGGCAGAGCCACAAACAAATACATCGCTAGATCATATAAAAGTGGCGTCCCAGCATCCTAAACTCCTCATTCCCAAGTATTAATATTTAATGGACAGATCATTTTCTTAATGATTTTTATTGTTAATTTGAAGTTGATAGGAAAATGTTCATATTCACAGACTATTATAGAAATGCAAAGTTACAGAAAATTACAACCTCATTTTAAAGATCATGAGTTGAAGGCATGAATGAAGGAACATTTACATTTGGCTTCCAAACATTTATTTATATAATAATGGGGGGAAATACTTTAATTCACATGGCTGAAGTTTGATATAATTTTATAATTTGATTTCTGTAAATCTTAAATTGTAAATCAGATTTTTGAAATGTTTCAGTCTTTGCACATTACGGATAATGCTGAACTAAAAGAGTTGGTAAAAATTAACATAAAAGCAGAGCTACTATATTTCTTCTCTCTAGTGGTGTAGATATGGATATCCCAAAGTTATCCTAACAAACAACTGCACAGGGCAAAATCCTGACCCCAATTCAATCAATATGAGGTTTACCCCATTGACTTCAATGGGGTCAGGATTTCATTCACAGTTTTTTGTATGTAGAGCTAATATACAGCCCTAAAAGCTAAAATTATGTGCTGGTTCTTTGAACTGAAGTTGGCAGGGTGCTTTGCAGATGGCATTCTCACTGTTTGCATGAACAGGATGTCTTTATTAATGATGGCAGATCAGATTTCTGTAAAACCTGAAATGCTTTAATGCTAGTTCACCTTGCTGTGTGGCACATTTTAGATTTCTGAATTTTATGCATTTGCCCACTCGATAAATAGTTCATACTGTGTTTTATTAGACATTGAAATGTGTAGATTTAGAAAATGTACGACTATAAAACAAATAATCACGTCTACAGTATATTTTATTCCTGTTATGAATACATATATGCAGAGATTGTGAAACAGACTACTATTTTGGTAAGAGACAGCAACATTGGAATAAGATTTCACTTATTCAAATTGCATAATTGTATTAATATTAGACATATTATTCAATCATTTTATCCTGTTAGGCAACAGCATGCTCATCTTGCTCCTGGTTATCCACAGATTCTTTTGTATCACTCATTTGAGTTACAATAGGTAAGAAGTGGTCTTGGTTTTTTTTCTTGATATAAAAGTAGGCTGCGCATCCAGCTCCTGATAGAATCAGAATGACCAGAATAATTACAAGCCAAGTGATGCTGGTGGGTGATCCAGAAACCTTTTCATCCTTTTTCTCTCCTATAAACAAACACAAAGCAATTGCTAGACACCAGAAATGATATGAGAGTTTCCAGGAATGTGGGAGTGAAAGGTGATATTGCTAATCACAGTTTTCAAAAGTAAACTATACACATATGTTCTCAGTTCCTGGATATATTTTGCTAATAGAAGTGAAGGAGGAAATATAACAAGTTATATTAAACACCACAATTAAAAATGAAAGCCATTTTTCTCTATTTAAATACAAATAATGCATATGGTTTTATTATTTTGAAATGCTATTAGTAATAATTATGTGGCCCAGAAACTAACTTTGAATAATTATTATGCTTTTAATCTATTTAGGTTTCTCCTTACTTTAATTAAAAAGAAAATAATCATACCTTTCCTCTCTGGTGGCTTCTCAGTCAATACTGTGTTATTACCTTTCAAAATGAAATAAAACAAGACATTTATTCCACATGCACTCAAATGGATGGTCTTGATGGTGACATCCCATAAGCATGAAAATCTGTGACTTCTCTGGTTTTGAACTCCCTTAAGAGATGGAGCTCAGAATATGTAAAGCTAAGAACTCTTGGTGTCTAATTCTGGTACGTATCAGACTTTCTTCAGCTGAGATATCGGCAGGAAATCAGGATCTTTCATGATTTCCAATACTTCCTATATCAGACTCCAGCACAGGAGAGCATCTTAGCATGTTCTTATCTTTAAGCATCTCTCTATGAGACTTGAGCACATGCTTAACTGCTTTCTAAAATGGGAGACTTGCCTGAATGGCCACTTCACTTGGCTTAGAAATACCACAAGAGTATCTTTACTCACACTATTTGGGTATTTCTGTTTCCTAACAGCACCAGGTAGTGCAAAGATGCACAGAAATATAAAAATGTGAAGACAATCACACTTTCCTAATCCTCAGAAAATAATGTTTATTTCATGTTCTGAAGGAAGGTTCCAGTTGGTTTTCTCTTGTATAATTTGAACTGGTTCAATCATCCCTAGTATTTCCCCCCAAACTATTTTGATACCCAAGAAGTGCAAATATTTTAATAAATATTATTTATCAATGACCTTACAGTACAGGAGCTACGGAGTGCTACAAGACTGGCATGGGAAGACTGTGCTCTGCTATAATACTATGCAGTATGCATTTTATTGTATATACCCATTATACACGTTATTAACCATAACCACAATATAGTGCCATTATCACTTACTTTCTGATTTTTTACAAATATATCCTTTCTTGTAAGAACATTGAGCATCATTCCAGTACCCAGATGATGCATACATTTCGACACACTTCTCATTTTCATAACTTGAAGGCTCTCCCTCATTCCAGTTGACAAAATCCACTTTGGTGTTGTCTCTCCATAACCACTGACCTAATGTTAAAAGGAAATATATGATCAATTGTTTAGACTGAAAGAACACGTTGAAAGGCTTAGAAGTATTTAAAATACCAGAACAGAAGTATCACCAGACTGAGCCCTAGAGTTTGTAAAGGATTCCTCCATTTGTCAGCTGCCAGATGATATTTTAAGCTTTGATTTAACCAAAACTATCACTACTGGATCAAATGTACTAGTAAGCAGCCATTCTCCTTCTCTGGTCTGCATCCAAACGGACTCATTTTACGTACAGTTTTTGGTTTCAGGGAAATGTCTCTTACAGGACAGATCCAATCATAGCTGAATGTTGTACTGGATCTTATCTTAACTACCAACTCATGTCTAAGAAAGCAACAGTGATTAGGAATTGCCAAACAGAGCACATAATTACCATAATTATTTTCAGTTTTAAGTATGAAGAAAAACTGTGACGTGTATGCAATAATTGTTGGCAAAATTTGTCTTTATGTTTCTTATATACTCACATAACATTTATCTTGTCCCTCTCCCTTTCATATTTTCAGTGTGCTATTTATCTTTCTGACTTCACCCATCCCCCCAATCCTGTTTTCCTCACAAGCAGATCTAAATTCCTATTGGTTATTACAGATGAATGAGTCATTCAAAAAATACCCATCTTCTAAGTAGGGCTGGCATTTTAATCTGGACCTGGATTTTTGTTAAAAAAAAAATCTTAAAATGAGCAGAATTTTTTTTTTACAAAAAGCACAGTACAAGATTAAAACTTTAATAGCGAACTCAAGTACTGTACATGTTTTCTAACATTATTGCTGGATAAAAGCTAATCCTCCAAAATTCCTTTTAAAATTAAGATAAGATGTCTGGTTAATGTTAAGGATGGGGAGAAAACTATGGTAAGGAAAATAACTTGTTATAGACATCTAATAAACACTTTAGTTGCAGTGCTGTATACACATACATAATTAAAATACATACTACAAAATGTATGATAGTGTCTATTAATATCTGTTTATATAGCATATCTTCTTAAGGTATGAAATATGACATCATATATGTCTAATTATATTATTGAATACTGAAAGTAAGAAATTACCATTCACATTTTTGCTCATTCCTGTCCAAAAACTTCTTATTTTACTTTCAAGTAGTTTTATGCTATGTGACAGAAAGATGGATTCCTCATGGTCTTCTATAGAAGCCAAAGCAGCAGCTGAAAAAAAGCATTAACAAGACATAACTGAGAAAAATCTGCCTTCTGGGACAAAAGCTTATTTTCTAAGTTTGATGAATAACTGAAAGCAATTAATTCTTGAGGCTGTACCATATCAGTGAGTTTTGCACAAAACATCCATTGTAGTGAATGAGAGTTCTCTGTGTGATACAATGGCACAATACACTCTTCTTGCATTTTGCTTGTTAGTATAAAATTACCCTTTTCCTTGTGACTAAATTACATATATTTGTGTAAATCATTCTGGTGGTTTATTTGTAACACACTTGCAGAATACAATGCTGGTGTATTCTGAATTTTTGCTATTTGCTCAACACTGTTATTGCTTCCCAGCAACCATATGCAATACTACTGGAAATCTTTGTACCCACTCTTGAGATTCAGTTGTTATTAAACACTCAGAAATATAGTGTCTGATATTTATTCTGTTATAAAATCTGGCTAGAAGGCAGAAATATATTAGAGCAACTAAGGAAAGATGAGTGGGTTAGGAATTATCATCTAGGCAGAGTCTCTATGAGTTATTATCCTTGAGCAGGTTTCCCACACTTACCCATGTAGATGAGGGTTAGAGTGCTTTTCTTCCTTCCTTCCTCCCTGCCCCCAGCTTCCCTTCTCTGCCACCTCCTCCCACCGGCTTGGTAACTTAACAACTCTGACATTTCTATTGCATGAAAACTAGGCAGTGAAACTAATCAATCTAGTTTTGTTGTCCAAGGTATGTGAAATCTGTATAAGTAAAAAGCATTAACATTGAAAAAGTCAATTTGGTTTTTTAATGATCTAAACTGTGATTACTATTGTTTGAAAAATATTGTTTTTACAAGTGTCTAAGGGTATGTCTTCACTACAAACTAATGTTGATTGTGTTAAGGTCGATTTTGTAAAGCAGACTGTATAAAATCGATTTTGTGCGTTCCCCACAAAACACTGCAAGTCGGCAGCGTTCGTCCACACTATAGTGGAAAGCATCGACATAGCGAGTGGTGCACTGTGGGTACCTCTCCCACAGTTCCCAGAGTCCCACCAGGCACCATTTCGAGTGGTGCACTGTTGGTAGCTATCCCGCAGTTCCCAGAGTCCCAGCAGACGCCATTTCGAGCTTTCTCCGTTCCCAACCACTCCCCGCCCGCAGTGCCTCTCCCGCTGTGAAAGCAACTGCAAACAGTCATTTCACACGCTTTTCCTGCCTGTGCTGATGCCATAGCAGTGAAAGCATGGAGCCTGCTCAGGTAACCGCTGCAGTAATGGCTGTTGTGAACAACTCGCGCATTGTTGTGGACTTTATGCTGCATCGTATGCACAAGAATGCGATCAGGAGACGATTGCGCTATCAGGAGGGTGATGACACTGATGAGGACATGGACACTGACGTTGTTGAAAGTAGGGGGTCCGACAATCTGGCAGTTTTGGTGGCAATGGGGCAGGCTCATGCTGTGGAACGCCGATTGTCGGCCAGGGAAACAAGCACTGAGTGGTGGGATTGTATAGTGCTGCGGGTCTGGGATGACTCACAGTGGCTCAGAAACTTTCGCATGTGTAAGGGGCACGTTCATGGAACTTTGTGACTTGCTTTCCCCTGCCCTCCAGTGCAAGAATACCAAAATAAGAGAAACCCTCACAGTTCAGAAGCGAGTGGCAATAACCCTCTGGAAGCTTGCAACGCCAGACAGCTACTGGTCAGTCGTGAATCAGTTTGGAGTGGGTAAATCTACAGTGGAGACTGCTGTGATGCGAGTAACCAGGGCAATCATTGATCTGCTGCTATCCAGGGTTGTGTGTCTGGGAAATGTGCAGGCTACAATAGATGGCGTTGCCGCGATGGGATTCCCTAACTGTGGTGGGGCTATAGATGGGACACATATCCCTATCTTGGCATCAGACAACGAGGCCGGAGAGTACAGAAACTGCAAGGGATACTGTTCAATGATCATGCAAGCACTGGTTGACCACAAGGGATGTTTCACCGACATCTACGTGGGATGGCTGGGAAAGGTTCATGACGCTTGTGTGTTCAGGAACTCTAGGATTTTTAGACAGCTTGAGCAAGGGACTTTCTTCCCAGACCAGAAAATTACTGTGAGGGGTGTTGAAATGCCGATCGTTATCCTTGGGGACCCAGCCTACCCCTTAATGCCCTGGCTTATGAAGCCATACGCAGGATCCCTGGACAGGAGTCAGGAGCTGTTCAACTATAGGTTGAGCAAGTGCAGAATGACTGTAGAGTGTGCATTTGGCCGTCTTAAAGCGAGGTGGTGAACCTTACTTACTCGCTCAGACCTCAGTGAAAGACATGTGCCCATTGTTATTGCTGCTTGCTGTGTGCTCCACAATCTCTGTGAGAGCAAGGGGGAAACGTTTATGGCCGGGTGGGAGACAGAGGCAAATGTCCTGTCCGCTGCTTATGAGCAGCCGGACAGCAGGGCAAGTAGAAGAGCGCACCAGGAGGTGCTGCGCCTCAGGGAAGCCTTGAGAACCAGTTTTGTGACTGCCCAAAGTGCTGTTGAAAACCCACTCCCTTGCACTGCTCAGCGTTAAGCCTGCTGCCCTCTGGCCCCATAAAGCTGTTGAAAACCCGCTCCCTTGTTCTGCTCACTGTTAAGCCTGCCACCCTTGCACCCTCCTTCCCTCCCTCCACTCTTGCAAAGGAAATAAATTCACTTTTTTAAAAAGCATGCATTCTTTAATGATTATTCACAAATTCAGACTGGCAAAGTAGCCAAGAAGGGGTGGGTGAGGAGGGAAACCAGCAGTCGGGGTGGTGGATGAGGGGATGGGGGGACAAAGACAGCACATTTCAAAACTTCTGTGATAAAGACAGCCTTTTGCTGTCTTGTGGGGTACAGTGGGTCGGTCCCCGGAGCTCCCCCCTCCACGTTCTCACCCCGCGTCTGGGTGGGGAGGCTATGGAACTCGGGGAGGAGGGGAGGTGGTTAGACAGGGGCTACAGGAGCAATCTTTGGTCCTGCTGATGCTCCAGCAGACACCAGAGCATGTCACTTTGGTCCTCCATTATCCGCAGCATTGCATCCATCCTCCTTTCTTCATGCTCCTGCCATCTTTCCTCCCGTGCTGCTACTGCTGCCCTGGATGTATTCAGCAAGTCTAAAAAATTTTCTCTCCATGCGCTCTGACGAGCTGACTCAGCGCAGGAGAGATCAACAAGCTCTGTGAACATGTCATCTCTTGTTCTTTTTTTTTGCTTTCTTATCTGCGCCAGCTTCTGAGATGGGCATGTTAGGTGGGGGAGAACTGAGACAGCTGCAGGATGAAAGAAAGATTAAGGTTATAAGATAGATACATTGTGCAGCACAATCGGAATATTCTTTCATGGTGAAACAAAGTATTCACAGAGCACATATGCTGTCTGTACAAGGTCGCATTTTGCACCTTAAATTGAGTGCCTGTAGCTTTCCTGTAAAGACATCACATCAGACACCCTCACCCAGGGCCAGGCAACAGAAATCACCATGCAGGCGCCCATGGTAAGCCGTATTCTTTCAGTTTCATCCACATTCTGTACAGCAGCACTCTCCTTTCCCATAGTAACCACTCTCCTTTCCCATAGTAAACCCCCCCACACCGCGTGGCTGCTAGCATGGAGGTTTCCGCCAAGCGCCCTGCAAGCAGTCCAGCGCAGTTTCTCTCCCCCCTCACTCCCCACTGCATGGCCGCTAGCATGGAGGTTTCCTCCAAGCGCCCTGCAAGCAGCCCAGCGCAGTTTCTCTCCCCCCTCACCTCCCACCGCGTGGCAGCTAGCATGGAGGTTTCCTCCAAGCGCCCTGCAAGCAGCCCAGCGCGGTTTCTCTCCCCCCGACAACCACAAACACACACATGGTGCTCCGGATACTGTGGGTAGGATTATGATAGATATATGAGCAGTAGATATATGGTAGATATATGAGCAGCCCAGAGGGAACGTCCCAAAACTGACTGTCCCCTTACTTACAGTCCCACATTTCAAACAGGTTACCTTGAACGATATCACTCTGCTGAGGATTACACAGAGAGATAAAGAACGGATGTTGCTGGAATCCCAGCAGGTGCCAGGAGCATATGCTGCCATGCTGTGTTATGCAATGGTCCCAGAATACCTTATCCCAGGGTGGCGTGGTAAAGTGTCCTACCATGGAGGACGAAATAAGGCTGCTCTCCCCAGAAACCTCCTGCAAAAGGTTCGATGTTGTCTGCAGGACAGCTTCCTGGAAATCTCTCTGAAGGATTACCACTCCATCCCCGAATACATTGACAGAGTTTTCCAGTAGCTGTTCTAGCCTAGCATGCATTCCAAGTTAATTCCAAGGGCAAGTTAATCATTAATAAATGATTCATTTTAAATCATGTCTTATCTTATCCCTAAAGGGACACTCACCCGAAGTATCTTCGCCGACTGCCACATCTGGGGTACTGCCTTGGGAGGGTTCCGTGAGTATTGGCTCCAGGAAGATAAACAGCTCCTGGCTGTCTGGGAGCAGGGTCTCTCTGCGTGCCTGCTGCTGTGTGCTATCATCTTCCTCTTCAGCTTCATCATCATCTGAATCCTCATGCCTCATGACTATCCCATCGGAGGAGTCCACGGACATCGGTGCAATGGTGGTGCCCCCCCACCCCCCGCAATTTGATTAAGTTCATTGTAGAATTTGCATGTCGGTGGCAGTGCCCCAGAGCGTCCATTTGCCTCTTTTGCTTTCTGTAACGCTTGCCTCAGCTCCTTAATTTTCACGCGGCACTGCTGTGCCTCCCTGCTGTGGCCCCTATCCAGCATGGCCTTGGAGACTCTGGCAAACGTGTTGGCATTCCGTTTGTTGGAACGGAGCTTTGCCATCATGGATTCCTCTCCCCAGATAGCAATGAGATCCAGAACCTCCTTTGTGGACCATGCTGGAGCTCTTTTGCACTGGTTGGTCACCTGTGCTGATGAGCTCTGCATGGAGGCTTGTGCTGAGGAGCTCTACATGGTGGCTTGTGCTGAGGAGCTCTGCATGGTCAGTGTCCTGTGAAGGTGAGCTCGCCAGGCTGGTCAAACAGGAAATGAAATTCAAATGTTCCCGGGGCTTTTCCTGTCTACGTGGCCAGAGCAGCGAGTTGAGACTACTGTCCAGAGCGGTCACAGTGGAGCACTGTGGGACAACTCCCAGAGGCCAGTAAAGTCTGCATGCATCCTCACTAAGCCACAGTCGACCCAGAGACATCGATTTAAGCGCTGCTCCCCTGGTTTTGGTGGAGTACAGAAATCGATTTTGAGGGCCCTTTAAATTGACTTAAATGGCTACTGTGTATGGACGGGTGCAGGATTATGTCGATTTAACAGCGCTAACATTAACTCATAGTGTAGACCAGGCCTAAGTCTTCACTCTGAAAAAATAAAAAGACACTCACCTAATCGAGTGCATTCTCGAGAAGCCTGGGCCCAGTTTCTTGTGTACGAGGACTCGATGTAGTAGCAATGACTGCGGAAATGAACCCAAGATCTGTGTTCCTCTGATTCAGGGCATCTTCCAAAGAGTTGTGGAGAATCAGTAGGGGCCATAACTGTTAAAAATAGAAAATTTCTTACCAATTAATTCCTTCCTTCTAGCAGTATCTCCCACGATTCTAAACATCTGGGCTGCTTTCCTCTCTGCAGCTCACAGAGATGGACCAGTGTTTTGGTGCCTCCATTGTCTGACCATACCCTCTCTGTTGCTGCTTGCTGCCAAATGAGTTATTCCCAAGATGTAAAACCTGCACAACAGCATTATTAACAAATATTCTAGAAGTAATGAAATAATTACATTAGACCAAGGAAGATGGTCTAACCACTTAAAATGTGACCCTGACTCATGAGCTACCCAGAATGGGTAGAAACATGGGAAACACTGCTAGCAGAAAGGAAATTATCAGTAAGTGCCATTATGGAGCCTTGCATCTCCCACAATTCTGGATGTCTAGAAAGTAGTGAGCAGTGAAATTTTGGTAGGAAAGAAATACTCTCTTTTTGTGAGCTTGCTCAAAGGTCTGTATTATTTCAGGGCTACCACCTGCAGCACCTTCCTGACAAAGGAGGCCTTTGCAGAAGTTGGAGAGTCCACCACGTAGTACATAATGAAGGTATTCATGGCAGACCAAGTGGCTGCTTTTCCAAAGTGGATGCACTTGCTTGATCTGTCCATGCTACGGAACTTGTGGAGTGCGCCTTGGTCTCTTCTGGGACAGGGACCTCTAATGATTTGTAGGCTTCCACAATACATAGGTCAAGCCACCTAATTATGGAGGACTTGGAAGCTCTGAGTTTCCAGCACATTGGGAAGGACACAAATAGGGATCCCAATCTTCTCATGGACCCTGTATGCTTGAGATAGATTTTCAACACTCTTTGAACATCTATCGTGTGACACATTTTCCGTTGGATATTGTCATTTTGGACAGAACAAAGGAAGCTCAACCTTTTGGGAAGTATGGAAAAAGGAATTTACCTTGGGAAGAAAGGATTCTGATGTCCTGCGCATATGCTTTTCATTGTGGAACATGCAGCATGGCTCTGGTATAGATAAGGCTGTCAGCTCCAAACCTTGTTTGGAACCCATGACAGATACTAAAAAACAAATTTTAATGGATAAATAAAAGGTCAACATTGAAGTCAGAGGCTCAGAGACATGGCTTGTCAGAGCCCTCAACACTAGTGGAAGGTTCCATTTTGGGAAGACTGGACTGACTGTCAGTCTGGCTAATTAGACTGGAGGAATCCGGCTACCACTACACTGTCTGCCTGGGAGCTGAAGAATCCTGTGAATAGAATGTTACCAAGAGCAGACAATTGTGCTGAAATGAATATACAGTGGTCCAAAGAGCTGATATACAATAGTGCTGGGCTGAAGGCCTCTATCTATGGCTTATTAGAAAGTCAAGAATGGTTGGAATTCCTAGATTTCTGAGATGCAACTTGTGTCTTGGCATGAGTTGTTGAATCTGGCCCAGGCAGAGTGTTTTGGTGTTGATACTCTCCTAGATGACAGCAATGTCTTAATGATGATGGAGGACAGAATGGGACCTTCTCATACTTCCCTCTCAATAGCCAGACTGCTAGCTGAAGCTGTTTTAGGTCCAAATGAAGAAGAGGATCTTGAAAGAAGATGTCTGGACTCCATTGAAGCTGGAATTGGGGTCCAGTGTCAGCTCCATCAGGTTTGAAAACTAAGGTTTCCTTGGTCAGTGAAGAGTTATCAGTATTACCATTGCCTGTTCTTGTTGTATTTTCTGGACCTGCAGCTCTGGAGCAAGAAAATAAATTCCTGGACACAGCCAGAGAACTTTTCTTGGTACTAATGATGAAGCCTTGTGCCCAGAGGAGATTCAACATCCTAAATGTTGTCCTGCGTGCTGCTTATTGCAATGGAGCTCTGATCGGGATGTTGTCCAGGAAGGGGTAAGTTCCCTGTAACCTGACTCTGGCTGTTATCATCACCACCATCTTCATCCACTTCTTTAGCCTTTGGAGGTTGAGAATGGTTCTGATCCCTCCCCCTCTCTCCTCCCTGCACATGAGTTTCTGTACAATGAAGAAGATGATGGAGTAGAACCCAGAGAATCTTTCTTCTGAGAAAACACTCTTCTGTCATTCTCACATCCAGAAGATGACATAGTTTCGTTCTGGATTAGATTGTGTTTTACAGGATGTCTGGAGATGGCACGTGGGAGTATTAGCTCATGGGAGTCTCCCTGGCTCCCTATTTCCCTGTCTGTGGTCAATGAAAATCATTCCTCTCTGCAATAGGAAATCCTGTCCCCTAGCTTCAGCTCTGGGTAGAGGCCAGTGCAATCTTTGTCATTCAGTGGATTTGTGCGGGGTGGTGGTGGTGGTGGTTAGATCCCTCTGGACTTTTCCCCCAGATCTCAATTCCAGTATTTTCTCTAGGGGAATCTTTCGTCCCCTGGTACATCTGTGAGAATGAGGATGAAAAGAAGAGCTTCTGTCTGAACTGCAGAGAAAGAAAAGCAGCCCACACGTACAAAATTGTGAGAGATGCTGGACCACAGAAACTATATTACTGATTACTTTTTTGAATGGTCTGACAAGATTTTGCAAAACCACAACCAACCTGGCTTTTCCATTGTATACTAATAACACAAAACTAAACTGTCTATCCCAACTTGTAATTGTGATTATTTTTTTAGATGAAGTTTAAAATCCTGAAATCACAATAAAATCACAATAATTTACTTATCTAAAAATGAGTGAGTTTTCCTATGGCAAGGGGTAATTGGGCCCATTTTATTTATTTTATTATTATTATTATTATTATATTTTGAGGAGTTATTAAATGGGCCAAGCAAATTAAGGAGTGATTGTTTAGATAGATGATAAAGTAGCTAGAAAAGGTAAAATATGTTTTTGTTTGTTCTCCCAGGGCTTTTGATTTGGGGTATTATTATTTTTTTTGGGGGGGGGAAGAGGGTATGAGGATTTTTTAAAAAAGAAACTACATGGGGAAAATTCATTTTATATTTTTTTCCACTGGAAAAAATCATCTCTCACTTCAAATGAAATTTTAAAAGTGTAAAGAAAATGTTACTGTTAAAAATGAAAAGTTTTCATAATAAGACTTTAGCACTTTCCCTTTACTTTCTCTCTCACCTTTTTAACTTTTTCTCTCACCTGTTCAGTGGGGAAAACAGTAAAAAAACTGAGCAAAGCTGGGAATTTCCACACAATTTTACAATGAAAAATTTTTAATATGCCAAAAAATCCCAGCCCCCAAATGTAGGTCTTTTTCTTTTTTGAAAAAACAACCAACATTGAGTTGTAAAAAAAAAAGGGGGGGGGAACTGTTTGATAAAACCCATTTCTCACTGAAAAATATCTTTTGTAAAAATTTAAGCCAATTCTAAACTAAACGTAACTATTAATATTGTCCCTCACTGCGAAGCAATATGGTTTTATTTATGTCCAGGAACTCATATAATAAAATATTTAATCAATGAAACAACTTTGTTTATTTTGAAGGAATTTTTGCATTCACTTGCAGCTTGAGGTCATGCAGCATATTCTTCTCCATTACCCTGGACAGATGCTTAAATAGCCTACGTGTAGAGCACGAGGATTGTTCAGATCCAAAGGAACTGAAAAGTGACCACCTTAATAGTGAGTAAACTGATTGGCTTCTGGGAAGAATTTTGATTTTTTAGAACTTGATAGCCTCTAAATCTTGTATTATGGTTTAGGATTGGGTTCTTTCAAGAGAGGAAGACAAGTATATTTTCTGAATGCTTATAATACAACTCGTCAGTCAACTCAAATGAATCTCCAGACTCCCCAATGCAAATTGTTAATTTCATTGCTTACCATCAGACTGTTTACAGACGGAGAAGTATTTTTGATCACAAGCTGCTGTCTTCCAGGTTCCATCATGGTCCAGATAGACACAAGCTATTGTCTGCTTTGGCTCATCATTGGCCCACTTAGAATACCCCATTCTCCATTTATCCATCCATTTGTAATTGCCATTGGTCTGGAAGCAAAATCCATTCCAGGGTGGCTTTTAGCATAATTATAGCATTATATAGTAATAAAGTAGTATAGTATCTATATCTAAATTATAATTTGAAGTGTACTATTGAGCACCTCTTGTCAGCAGCACAGAAATAATAAGATTAGTAATGTCACATTGTAAATTTATTATTTACATAGGACCTACATGACTATGGCACTGTACAAGGGGGGGAAGTGTGCTGAAGAGATACGTTAGAATAATAAAGTAGGTTATAAAAGATTACAGACAGAGTAGATTGCAGCCCTTATAGCTGAAATTCTTTAGGAAGCAGATAAGTTGTAAACTGTATATTTAAGAAAAAAACCAAAAGATTCTACATTGGAAATTTTTTGCAGCTGGTCTTCAGCCCCTACCTCCACTTCTGGAGGTCTTCCTTTTCCATACTCTGCTTCTTTACCTACCAAGTCTTTCAAGTGCTGCCCTGATCAACTGCTTCACTGCTCAGCTCTCCTCTGTTTCCCCATTTATTTGGCTTTATATCTTTCCACCACACCTTGTACCCATAGCTGCCTGTGGCTTGTCTCCTCCATGTTTTCTGTAGTCTCTCTCATCTACATGTCTTGCTGCTCTCACCCTTGCATTCTGACAGGATTTCATTGAGGTTTCAAATGCTCAGTGAGAGACCATAAAGGGTGCAGCTAAAACAGTCTTGTGATAATAGAAGCTCCTACCATTTAAAAAGGGAATAAGAGTTCTAACATTACCTAGAGAAGCAGCAGCATATTTGTTGTTCTTACCACATTGCTGTTAAGACCAATCCATATTGGCTGCCCATATTCTAACACCTGGAGCCACAGAAATGATTGGCTGTAGGGATCTAAAATACTGGCTAGTTCTGAGGATTTCTCCTGGCAGTTTTTTCGTGCCTCTTCCCATTTCATTTTGGATTGGATGACCAAATAGTGACTATCACCACAACGGGTAAAGTCAGAGGCTGGAATTGTTGTTGGGGAATGAGACAGTTTAGGGTCTGTAGCACAAAAACAAAACAAAACATGCAAAGATAAACTTTGGGTGCAAAGATTTATCTTGTGTCAGTGAACAAGAAGCACCTGCAGTCTTCAAAACTTAAGTAGTGTAGCATTAATTATTAATGAAAAACCTTCCTCACTGAACATTTATGAGAAATTGGTATTTTCAAAATAGCAGCAAACATGTCTGACTGGAAACTCTGCATTTTTAGGTTCGGAAGGGTGGCATGGTGAGCAAAGTGGAGTAATGCAGTAGTGATTTACATCTACAATTTTTAATTCGAACCTGAGTAGGCCAAAAGTGAGAGTGAGTTTGGTACCATTTCCCTAATCCCTAGAAGTCATTTATTCCCAATACAGATCCACAGATTGACTGCTCAAGAGAAGATCAGGACTAGTAGACTGTTATAGACCCACCATGAGGTATACTATGGAACTTTACATAACATTGGCCCAGACCATGCCTAGATCAAACAAGTGCCACTGCATTACACTATTAGCATTAGCATCCCCACATGGTCAAACAAAAAGGGAAAAGTAGCATTCCAATTCTGGGAAATCTTACTAGCTACTTGGTTGCTTTCATTATCATTTAACATTTTTTTTTTTTTGCAAAAACTTAAAGCTGACTTACTAATAATGGTAGTTCTTCAAGTATATATTGCCTATGCAGCTCCACTCTCTGAGGGATGCAAACACAAAACACTCTAAATGTTAAAGTCAAAAACCTTCAAAAAGCTGAGACTATTGAAGCCACATTCATGTACCCTCATGGTACCAAATGTTTGGAGAAAGGGGAGTAATTAGAGACTGCAGTACTCCTGCCCCTTGGTTCCATTCCAGTGGTACAATGTCTGTTTCAGGGCACATGCAACCTATTCATGGTTTATGCCAGAAGAGGCATCTGGACAGATTTTTGCAAAATGTTACTCTGAATGATCTCTTGTGCTATGGGAAAGAGGGGAACATGTGACCCTATATATTTATTTTTATGGAGTGCACTAGCATTGTTGAGGTAGAGAAATTCATTTCACTTAAGAACAGGATTGATCTACTGTGCATACAAACCATGTTTAATCCACAAACAATTGCAAATTGAGTTTTCAATGTGCTTTTAGTTTGCAAAACTAGTGAAACAGAGCTCACCACTATCCATCTGGCATATAAATCCTCTGCTTTGATAGCATGGTTCGTCCTTCCATTGCCCTATCTTATCAACAGGACTTGTTTTCATAACAACACAATCCAGCTAGGGGAAAAAAAACATATACGAATTATTTAAAAAATGACAGCAATGAAAAAGAAAGCCTTTTCCTCCTTCTGGAGCTATAGCCCTGGGCAGTTTCAGTCCTTGTATTCTTGCACATTTGAATTCTGCTGGTATTTGGTGTGTAATTTACATCCAGCAACACCTTCTCCTATGTGACATATATTTTTACAAGCAGCTGCTATTCCTAGGGGCTGTTTTGGTGCGCTGCTTCCTCAGCTCTAGCCTCTGCCTGCTTATCAGTTTCACATTTTTATTATTCTGGAGATACTGGAGAGATACTACAATTCTTGAGAAGAGATTTAAATACAAAAAGCAAATGTACTAAAATAGGACTATAAACATTCTCTCACACCATCAGCTTTACTTGTTACCAATTACATTTCAGAGTTAAATTTAGGGATTGACAAGATGGCAAGGAAACTTTTCAAATAAGCTTGTAACCACTCTTATTGTGAAGGAAAGTACTGGTGCAGTGTGAAAGGAAGATGTAGAGAGAGAGAGAAGGAAAAAAGTATGGTCAGAGTCATCGTCATCTTCTCAGATTTGAATCTTAGGCCACATCTACACTACAATTTACATTGGTATAACTGGGTCAGTCAAGGGTGTGAAAATCCACACCCTGAGTAGACATAACAATGTCTGCTGACAGTGGGAGAGCAGAGAGAGGGCAGCTGGCTTCAACAGTGTCACTGAGCATGCTCAGTTAATGTGAGCATGCTCAGTACAACCCAAGCAGCATATCTTTGGAGGAGAGGGCGAGCATGTGAGTCCGCATGCCTCTGCCCCAGCACAACAGTTATACTGACCTAACCCCTGGTGTAGAGAGTGTTATGTCAAAGGGAGAGCTTCTCCTATTGCTCAGGTGGATTAACTGTGCTGACAGGAAAAGCTCTCCCCTCAATGTAGTAGCATCTTCACTAAAGCACTACTTTAGTGCTGCTCTGTATGTGTAAACAAGCCCTCAGTTGTTGTGATATTGTGTCTTGTCAAAAAAATGTTCTGAATGGGGTAGTTCTACATATCCATGAGGTCATGTTGTTCATTTAACCAGCCACAATCAGGACCATTCTATCTCCGATTTAGTTAGGTCTCTGGGTAATAATGTTCACAAACAGGGAAGGACAAGGCAAATGATGAGACTGGTGAAGACTCAGATATTTTAACTAAAACATCCACAGGTTAAAGATGGCATATGATCATTTACATCTAATTTCAAAAAATGATCAAAGATGATCATTTACATCTAATTTCAAAAACGTTTAAAGTGTGTGTATGTGGTCAGGGAATGTGGGTGAGAGGGAGGAACAGAAGATGAATAAATTGGTAGCAATAATAATGAGCGTCATATTCCTTCATTTTACACTCTCCTTTTATTTTTGATCATTTGCACTTGTTAATGAGCAAGGGAAAAATTCCGTAGCAGCTAACAATCGGGGCAGGTAACAGATATGTGTGCGTGTGAAGAATAAATGGATGGGTAAATGCAGAAGAAATTGGGAAAGACAGGGAGCTGGGTCTGGAGAATGTGTCTGTGGGTAGGTGGAAAGTCTGGGAATAGAGTGGTATGAAAATGTAAGTTCTGAATGCATGAAATGGATGTAAGAGGGGTATATAGGCAATATGTCAATGCAAATCAATGTATATTTATGCAAATATATGCAAAATTGTGTTAATTAAAATATACTGATTTTTTTATTTCAAATGTTGGCAGGGATGCATGAGGACTTTCCCAGGTGTTAACTCACCATAAAACAACACGCCTGATTGCCAGTTTCTAATTTCTTCCAGTGCTATTTCAGAAATGTCTGTTGACTTTGAAATATCTTCAAACTAACTATTCTTTAAAAAGATTGGAAGTAAAATAAAAGTTGAATGCATGTGGTCTCTTCCCAGCTCCATAGATACATCTTCTCTTTTTGTTACCCACAAGCTCTTTCAAAACAGATGGTATCTCTTTCTATGTCAGTAATGCATTCAAAAATATTCTCCAGAACAAATAGCTAACAGTTTCCTCTTGTATCTTTGTGACTGAAGTCAGGCCATCTCCTACATTTTGGAACATCCTTGCAAAATTCACTTTATTCTTATTTGAGACATAAGGGAGTGATGAAAACTACCATTTAAACTCTCCTCTTACATCACAGAGGACCCGAACCTTGCAATATTGCCACTCTACTCCTAAATGCAACAGACATGAACACTGGAAAACAAAGAGGCCTACATAACAAATAATACAAGCAGGTTATTTAAAGTTGGATTGCCTTCTCCAATGAGTTTATTAACACAACGAGGAGTCCGGTGGCACCTTAAAGACTAACAGATTTATTTGGGCATAAGCTTTTGTGGCTAAAACCCAACTTCTTCAGATTTATGGAGTGTTTATTGGAAATCTCTAATTAATGTTTACCTGATGCAGATTGTTGCCAGTCTCTGGCTGCAGAGAATCATATAGGATGATTTCTCCAATTACAGGTGAACCTGCAATCCAGTTAGTGTAGTAGACACCACTTCCATCTGCCCAAACAAAATGGAGCTCCGAATTTATATCATTCAATCCAATCCAGGTATCAGTTTTGGCATCTTTTAAGTTGTAAGTGAGGAAAGCTGGAATAAAGCCAAATAAATTTTTATAGGAAAGGAAGATGCATGAGAAAGGAAGGGAAGGAAACCTGGCACATGCCTTCCTCTAATCAAGAAAGATGGCAGCATGTCCGGAATAAGGGCATAGTTACAAAAAACAAAACCTGCTTCATTAATTTTAAATAATCTTGTAAATGTAACATTTTACATTTTTAGATTAGTATCTGACAGAGCAGAATTGGGTCAGAACCATGAATCCAGCTCTTGACTGGGAAAAGGCTGAGAGGACAAAAGGCCTGGATCTCTGGAGAAACATGGGTAAGGGCAAGGCCGGGCATCATATCTAAGGCCACTGAAAATCTACCAGGTCCAGCCTGCTCATATTGTTGTCCGCGCATGAGTTTGAATTTAACATCCATGTATCTGAATTCAGTATCTACCTGGTGAGTTAGTGCATAGCAAGCCAGAATGTGTTTCTGCAGTGCGGCAGCTTGCTGTGCACTAACTTGCTCTTTGTACACTGCTATGGTGCACTAAAAGTTCTCTAATATGGCAAGATGTCCTGAGACACCTCATGGCAAATAGCACCATAACACAGTACATTTAAGGATGAGTGTGAATGGCAGTAGGGGCAGATGAATGGTGCATGATGTTGGTCTTGTATTGAAACAGCTGCAATTAAAATTGTTGCCCTTGGCCAGAGCAGTTAGCCAAAATTCAGGATTTTTTTCCATTAGGAGGAGAAATAGAGGACACAAGTCAGGGGATTCATTGGTGCGATCCTGTCTATTTATGAAGAAGGTACACAAAGTCCTGTTTCTCTAAGCACAGTAGAAACCAACAGCAACAGGTAGTTTCCATACTCAGTACTTCCAAGCTTATCTTGCCAGTGAGTCCTGTGTCCAAGGATCTCTGGCTCTCTGCTTCTTCCCAGGGTTGCACTCATGGCTGCTTCTCTCACTGTTTGCTAGCTTTCTACATCCCTCCTCCCACTCCCCCACAGACACACATACATAGGTGCCAGGTTTGGTGGGGTCTTGGGGTCTGAGGATGAAGTCCCGAGTGGAGATATAAGAGGCAAAGTCCTCTATACTTTGAAGCCTGGGTGTGGAGCCTCCCTAGGTACGAGAAAAATTTGAAAATATTCTCAGTACCCAGCTCCCTACTCCAGAAAGAAAAATGGTAGCTTATTAATCTGGGTGGGCCCCAGGGGGATCCCCGAGGCCTGGTTCCCCCCTCTGGAATGTGACATAGCAGGTTGGTAAACTGGGTGGACCCTGTGGGAACCCCTGGACCTGGCTCAGTAATCTGGGTGAACCCTGGGGAGCCCCCAGATCTGGCTCCTTGCTTGAGAAGGAAAGATGGTGGCTAGGCAACCTGATTACTGGGCCACCTTCTCCTCTTCTGTAGCAGGCTGTACTGGAAAGGCATTATACTCGGACAAGTCCGGGCGAGAGATTCAGGTACCAAGGAAGGAACAACACTCACTCTGCTTTGAGAAGTAGAAATGACAGTTTACTTAAGCATAGGCAGAAGGGAAATTTACACGCCAATTAGCACGGTGAATCCCAGGGACGCTTGGAGGGGTTGCGAAGGGGGGATCTGACAGCTCGGGACAGCTGGTCAGGCGAGACTCCGACATGGAAGTCCCTCACAGGGGTTTTTATCCCCTTTGCCAAGTCCAGCTAGGGTTACTTATGGCCAAGCAGAGAGTACATAAATTATATAAATTGTCTTGTTTACAAGCTAATATATGCCTAATTATCTCTCCTGGGTCCACAGGTGCCACAGCTGTTTCTTACCAGAATGTTGTTTTGCTGATCTCGCACTCGTCATGTTCCTACACTGTCCTTGATCACGTACTCAGTCTGCCACTTGACTCCTTGCCAATCTTCTGCTGATGCTACCTCCCCGCCCCCCACTGGCCCAGAAGGGGAAGATGTGGAGGAACCAGCATGAGGAGATGGCATCCTCACCTCCTCCACTGCTTCTGCTTCTAGGCCAGCTCCAGAAGGAAAGATGGTGTTTCAGTAACCTGGGCTGTCCAGGTTATCAAGCTGCCATCTTTCTTTCTCACAGACCCATATAAGCAGGTGCCCATGCACACAGCTCAGTCAATCCTCTAGCCATGGTGTTTCCAACCACTCCCAGGATTTGCCATGTTGCCCAGCGCCTTGGCCGGTAAACTCTGTTTCCAGCTATCACTACATTAAGGCGGCTTATTTGTTCCTTTCATTAAGCCTGAAAGAAGGATGCTTAGCACACTCATCCACTTTAAACAGGTCTATATTTGTCTATAGCTCAAACATCCACTTGGTGGCAGCCATTAACACCTTCCAGAAAAACAATATGTAGAGTCAATGTCTTTTACTGGCTCACAAGAAGAGCTCAGTGAAGCTCAAAAGCTCATCTCTTTCAGCAAGAGAAGTTGGAGGAATAAAAGATATTACCTCACTCACCTTGTCTCTCTGAAGCTATTGATACGTCTTCACTACCGCGGGTAGCCATTGATCTTTTAGTGATCAATTTCTCACGTCTTTACAAGATGCGAGAAATCGATCACCAGCACTGTCCCCGTCAACTCCGGAACTCCAGCTTGATGCAAGGTGTAAGCTGGAGTTGACAGGGGAGCGCGCCGCCAACTGCCGCCGCCATGAGGATGGCAGGTAAATCGGCTGCAGATACACCAACTTCAGCTACCTGATTCACGTAGCTAAAGTTGCGTATCTGCAGTCGATCCCTGCCCCCAAGGGAAGACCAGTCCTATGGCTACTCTAGGGGCATGGCTACCCTTTAAACTTCAAAGTGCTGTCATTGGAACTCTCCCAGCACTCCTGGTAATCCACCTCCACAAGGGGATTAGCTCAGAGTACTCGGAAACCAGCTTCCAGTGCTTGGAGCCTGCCCACACTAGCGCTTTAAAGCACTCAGACTTGCTGCGCTCAAGGGAGTGATTTTTCACACCCCTGAGCCAGCAAGTTAGACCGCTGTAAAATGTCAGTGTAGCCAAGCCCTAGAGGCTACAACAATGCAGCTGAGCTGCTGTAAGATCTCTAGTGTAGCCACTTCAACATGACAAGAGAGAGCTCCTGTTGATTCAGTTAATCTATCCCCAACAAGCAGTGGCAGGTATGTTGGTGGAAGAAGCTCTCCCACCAACATAGAGCTGTTCATACCGATGCTTAGGCTGGTGTAACTTATGTCACTCGGGGAGGGTGGCTTATTCATAGCTTAAGTTTAGTTTCAGTTAGTTTACCCACCATTCCACCCCCCCTGCTTTTTTCTTTTTTTTTTTTTTTTACCAGTAAAGCACTAGAATAAACCACATCCCTTTTGGTGTAGCATGAGAATATGGGGTAAGCACAGGGAACCAACTTTTAGCATCACAACTACCATCCTCCACCCCCCAATATACCTGGTGTTTGCCACTTCCATGTGCCGGCTTATATAAAAAAGGATTTTTATGCATTATCAAAATATATATTTCTTAGAAGGAAGGTTCATTAATTCTTTCACCTGAACAATAACAGGAAGAGACAGTATAATACACTCTCCCCTTTTTTGGAATGCTTTCCTTTGCAGGAACTGACTGTTGTCTCATCTAATCCCTAAAGAGTCTATGTACTGTACCTTGCACTTGTTCATTAGGTATGCTAGCCAGGTTTCCTCCAAATTTTACACAAGTTCTACGTGCAGTAGCCCACATAACTCTATCTTCATTTCTGGAGCCAAAAACTTTGTAACACTGTGGGGGAAAATTCAGATATTTACTTTATAAGCAAAAGAAAATTGAAGCTAATTGAATGATTAACTATAATATATATCGTTCAAGTTCACATCGGAATTTCCCTTATTCTCATGATAAATGCAATGTAGTGTAGATGTTTGCTACCATACCTTATTTCTAAACCAAAGCCAACTTTCAGGACACCCTCCAGGAGGAGAAGGTGCTGTCACAGCAAATGTTGAGTTTACAGTACTGTCATGCCTTTCACAGATAAAAGCATTTGGTTTACCACAGTTGATATCATTCCACAAACCTGAAAGGAATTTAAATATAGAAAATAAGCCACTGGATGAGCTTGACATTTCTGGTGAAAATCTACCACCTCCCCATATTTTTATTCCCCCTGAGAATGCCACAGACTGTGCGCCAAGTCAACCGTCACTAGTTCCTATACTTGGAAAGTCTATTAACTACATCCCATCTGCAATGTTTGCACAAAGGCGTTGAGCTTTCTAATCCTTGGGTGGTGCACAGTTTAGGTATCTGGATTCCAGTGTAAGTGGGAACAGAGACTATGTGGGGGAGACGTACAGCTAAATAATTAATGTACTGTCATCCTATACTCTGAGGCAAAGTTTCAAGCTTTTGGGCACCCATTTCCTTATTCTCCAGAGCTTAAAATAAAAAAAGAGACAGTACGTAGCTTTCTTTGAGGAAATACAGGATTGAACACAAACCTCAACATGCATATTTGGCATTTAATTATGTTCCCCATTCTTTAGCCAGTCTTACTCTGGTTACCAATTGGAGGTGAAATCCAGGCCCCAGTGAAGTCAATGGCAAAACTCCCATCAACCTCAGTGGGACCTGGATTTTGCCCTCTTTGTCTGCAGAGCAGTAAACTTTTTAAAGTGGGCTGGATTCCCCTGCATGCCTGGTTCCACTTATCACTTTTTACCTTACACTTTTGCCCAACACTACATTTGCCTGGGTGGGATATAACCCCCAAGAGTGAGAATCTTTTATTATGGGTACATTGTTTTCCCAAAGTTATCTTTTCTACATATAAAAAGGGGGGAGGCCAGTTAAAAAACGTATGGGGAAAAGACATAGCCGCACAAACATGTATACACACCCAAATGTCAAAATGTGTAGCTCACCAAAGTTTTTAGAGATGACCACACAATTTTCTTCATTATTTGCATAATTTGGCTCATTCTTTGCCCAAGCTACGTAGTGCACTGGGCTTCCATCCATCCAGCTATAAAACCAAATAGCCTAGTAATTATTTGTTAAATTATTTTTACAAAAGAAATGATGTAAATTCATTAGTTTTATTACAGAAATCATTTGATAGAAATATCACAAGTGTACAAGTATATTCACTACGTTAGGCTCAACATCCATTAGGATTAAAGGTAGCTAAGGCTCTGAACATAAGATAAAGAGTACAGTATACATTTTATTTTGCATGGTGATTATGTCTGTATTCAAAACACTTACATTTGCAATAAAAAAAGCCTTCATTAAGATGCAGGTCATTTAAAACATAATCATACTCACTGAGTTTACCTTTCAACACATAATATAACTACCTGAAACCATTTTTATAACTCCCTTTTAAGGGTCACGTGATGGGATGAAACCCCATCTTAGCTGGAAAGGAGTTAATAGCCAATTGCTTACCTGTGCTGCACCTATGCTGTAATTAATAAGTGGTTTCTCAGCCAGAGGAACATTACTAAGCGGTAGCTGGTGATAAGTTAATGGACATAGGGGTATCATCAAAGGGAGTGCGTTCAGTCTGAAGGGAGGAAACACATGGAGCTTAGTGACTCCCGTGAAGGGGCCTGAGACAGAGTCTGCAGGAGAACAGATACCTCAGGAAGGCAGCTGGAGGGGCCAGAGTCCAGTACTGGAGCTGGGAAAGAAGAGTCTTGAGTAGCTGAGAAAGAAAATTGAAAACAGGTCCCAGAGGAAGGGCTGATTCTTGAGTGACTTTGGGACATTAGGCTGAACTTTTGTTACCCCAAGAGGGATTTGACTTAGCTGCTTCTCAGCTGGTAAGCCGAATTGCACAGAGAGACCTACAGGGTCACTGGAGATGAAAACCACTGTAACAGCTCACCAGAATACAAGGGAGGATGCTAGTGATGACTGTGCACCCTACGAAGTTCCTTTATGAATCAATGCACTACATACAAGATGTTAACTACTCCATGGAATAAAACCAGATATTGCTTGTTTACTTACGTAAACTGTTGATCGACGCTCAGAATTAAACCAATGAGATATGACTCCTTTTTGCCGTTTCTTAAAATCTAAACACAAGGATGTGATTTTAATTAAATTCTTCCATATAGACAACAAAAGCTAGCTGATATGAAAAACAGACTCTTTTCAAATTATTTGGACTGGAGTAATCTTGTGGACTGTCTGTACAGCTGACAATGACTTGCGACTCAGTGGAAATATGGATCACATCTGCAAGAATACAAACTTTTGCCTCATTAGCTTGAATGCTTTCCAGTTAGTTCTGGATGCTATACTGCTATCATCAAAGCAGTTAGAAATGTATCCAGGCCAGCCTGGCAAGCGTATTCCTGGTTTTAAAAGAATTCTTTGTAAAGTACTGTGTGCAGTGCTACACAATGCCTCCCAGGAAGGAGATTATTGCCCTGGTGAGGCTGTGCGGAAGGGTAAATACTCCTTCCTTAATTTTAGGAAGAATCTAGTTTAAATTATTTAGGTTGTTCAGGGTAAAAAAGCACCTACATGTTTTCTTTTAGATCAGTCCGTTAATTAACTATGACTCAAAACATCCCTTCTCTGCTTGTTCATATTCTCTCACACACCAAAAACACCAGCCTAATGTAGTTTTTTGGGGGGTTTTGTTTTTGTTTTTGTTTTTTTGCAATAGTGACTTTATGATATTAGCAACTCTGTTAGTTCCCATACTTGCAACGTTTTGAAAGTTTCAAGGGCCTTATTGTGCAAAACCTGATTCAAGCAAAACATTCACTGGATTCAGAGGTGTGTAATTGACTAAGACCAGGTATAGTTGACTTTTGAGCCTAATAAGTGGAGCAGCTTCGGGATCTGACAGCTATTATTTTGAACTGTCAAGAAGCTGCTTTATTCAATTAATATTCAAATTAATACAGACACTGTAGTGGAGAAATGATGTGAAAATGCACATTCTCCTGTATTCTAATAAGCACATGTGGCATATGCTGACTGTGCTGAATTAAGCAATAAAGTGTTTGCTTACGTATTTCCATAAAAACTTTCTTTCACTGTTACTCTCAATGATAACAAGGTCTCCAAAGTTCTTCTTGCAGAACTCCCTAGCTTTATCCAAGGGGACACTTTCTGTGCTGAAAAAATACTGCTTGTCCTCATATATAATCCATCCATCTTCAGTGACTTCATACTCTGTAAGATAAATAATGAAACTCCAAGTTCTGTACCTGGTGTGCATTAAACTAGGCTATTCTTGTGCTACTCTCCAGGGAAGATGAAATAGACAGGAGCTTACTGGCAGAAGAGCTTGTTTGTTCTGGTTTAAGTGGTGTTCCTGTAAAGGAAAAGAAAAATAAATTTTCTACATTTTGACATATGCTCATGATATTAAAGGAATTTTTTAATTCAGCAAAATATTATTTTGAGCCCCTACGTTTTTAAGTGTAAAGAAAGCATGAATTCCCCCAATGTACTGGATTTTAGCAATCCACCATATGACTTACATTATATATTATTTTTATATTTGTGTAATAAAATGTGTTTTATGCGAGTGAAACTAACTTATGCCTTTGGGAACAGTAAGAGAGAAAATACAATGAAGTACATGGTATGCTATAATGGGTATGTTCAGATTGACTCCCCAGCTCCTACCACTTTAGCAATAATAGGAATGGAACTCTGCTGTTTCTTCCACTGCTGCTAGCCCTTTAACAATAGGGCTTCAAGATGCTCCAGAACTGAGGTACAACCGCTGGTGGTCTAGCACCTCTCAGCCCTACCGCAGATTTTGAGACCTGCAGTTGGATAAAGGAGGGGGGTAGCCTGTCTACTGAACATTCTTAACAGTTGATTTGTTAGACAAAGACCTACTTTGATGGTCCTTCCAAAGATGAAGGGAGGGGAAGGACAGGACAGGACAGGACAGCTTGCTGCCTCCTTAAAAGCCTAGGGTAGGATAGGGATGTTGTGCAGAGGCCTGCACTCAAAGTTCTCCAAAGTAACAAAAGCCCAACTCAGTCTCCATACACAAAGTTAGTTATGAAAGTCATCAAAAGTTAAAGCCAGGAAGACAAAATTAGTCCAAAAAAACAAGTCTATTGCTACAACCCAAGGACCATGTTGAGATTGCGACTGGTAAGCAGAGGATGGAAATGGAAATGAATGGACCAAAACTGCTGTGTTGGAAATTCAGCTTCATTGGTGGACAGAATGATGAGGTGGTCAGCTATTCTGCTCATCACTCCCTTTTGGGGTCCTTAAAAGAGACTTCAGAGTGAGGGTCAAAATAATTAGAAGAGTGGACTTAAAGGACTGAGCTTTACCAGCGTGGCTGCCACATCTACCATCTCTTGGGACCCCAGGATCCACTGTGCCACCATTGGAGCTTTACTGTCTTGATCCTGAGAGATGTGCTGAACAGACAGGGCCAGAAAGAGGGACCCAGATGACTTTGCCATCTCCACCCATTCTGGCTAAACCTGGAATGCAAGACCCCTATCTCATGTGTGTTTTCCCTTCCTTATTTCTTCTCTTTTCGCAGTCTCTATTTTTTGCCTTTTGTTTAATAAGAGATGAGTTTAAGCAACCAAGACAATCTCTTTTGCAACACTCTTGTGAGTCCATGACTAATGAGGCAGCGAAAGCAACACCTTAAACTGCCTGATGCTGATAGAAGTTTACCAAGTCACAGAGTGGCTGATGACAGCCAGTGCTGTGTCTGTGCATCTACAGCAGTGAGATTGCAGGTAAGACTCAGCACCAGAAACAGAAGCTGCATTTTCTATGTTTGCTGTTCATTTCTGTCTCCTTTCGTGTGTGTTTTTGGTCAATGAGTGACTTTAATGGCATTGTTTTAAGGTCTGAATTAACTCCATTTCCTTATATTTGTGAAACACCATTCTGTCTCAGTCTCATTGATGTCCCCTTATGGAAAGAATGATTCTCAGGGTCGCACCAATTTAATCCTATTAGTCCAGCTAACTGGTCATCGTTTTTTTGTTTAATATTCTAATTTAAAATAGAAAGTAGCCTACCTTTCTCTATCTGACAAATCCAATCGTTAAAATGTTCACAATGTGTGTTGATCCATTTCATAGAAAACTCTTCATTGATTGTTCCACAATGTTCAATTCCATGCTCATTACTAGGTACAGTATTATACCAGTTTTTGTACCTCATCTATAGTAGAAACACAATTTGGTTTTTATTTTCTTCATAAAGAGGGACAAAAATTATGCTCTGCACTGGCAAGGGAGGAGAGAACACTCAGGTTTAATTTCAAGCCAAACTCTTACTTTTTGTGCCTACACCACATGGATGTGTTATGAAAGCAACATATTCAGCCTTTGTAAGAAGAGATATCAAGTGGGGCTAAAAATTAAGTGGGGAAAGGGAACTGCATTATATATCTGCATGTAGTAACTAAATACATTTTGGAGAGACTGTATGATATCTTAGTCACAGTAATATAATTGCCTCCAAGCCAGTAGTCATGGTCCTTCAATGGTCCCTACTACCACTTGTTTTGATGGTATAATCTCAAAGACTAATGGGCCCCACTGGATTCCAGAACACTCTGAGGGGATTGCTGTCCAATCATTTCACCAGTGAGCTGATGACCTTCTAGAAGATTATAGTCATCTTCAGTGCAAATCCCTTACTGAACTGGCCCCCAGTCGCTCCAAGGATGGTGAAGTTAGAAAGACAGCTATATGGCTAAAAACTAAATCACTCACTGGAGAGCCATCACTCCAAAAAAAGCCCTCATCAGGATCCAGGCAGAATAAACCAATCCAGAAAGGCCGAAATGACAGTCCTTTGTCCCTAAAATGTGTGATAGAAATAGAATAGACCGTAAATATAACAGGATATAGGTCATCATTATACACAATCAATGTTAGTACTTAAACAGTTCAGCAAATTTGAAGGCTCTCTATACAAATCTCTCATATCTGTTGGAGGCTTAGAGGAATACTCAGAACTTTTAACTTATTAATTTAAATTAATTGCATCAGGATCTGCAGATACATATTCTGGTACATGGTAGTGAAGTGTTGACATACATCTCTGTATAGGAGATGTCTCAAGTATTAAAATACCATCAGCTAACTTTGATGGAGATTTTCAAAAGCAGAAAGTGCAGTTAGGTGTCTAGCCCCCATTAATTTTCATAATCATCAAAGCAATGCAAAATATTCCCTTGTGTGACAAATGCTGATGAAAAAAATTGTTAGCTTATTTTTCTTTTTTAATGTTTCATTGTTGCCTTCTTTTAGGAAAAAAAAGTCCACTTAGATTATGAACTACTACGTTGTTTGAAAATGGGTTAGCAAATATTCTTACTGGCCTAGAGGATAGAGGGGAAGCAGTTGATGTGACATATCTTGATTTTAGTCAGGCTTTTGACACAGCCCCACAGGACATTCTTATAAGCAAAGTAGGGAAATAAGATTGAGCTGAAACAGCTATAAGGTGTGTCACAACTTGTTGAAAAAACCATAGTCACAGAGTAGTTACCAATGGTTTACTGTCAGACTGGGAGGATGTTTGTAGAGGGGTCCACTACTATTCAATATTTTTATTAATGACTTGGATAATGGAGTGAAGAGACTGCTTATAAAATTTGCATATGACAGCAAGTCGGGAAGGGGTTGCAAGAACTTTGGAGGGCAGGGTTACAGTTCAAAATGACACTGACAAATTGGAGAACTGGTCTAAAACCAACAAGATGAAATTCAATAAAGACAAGTGCAAAGTAATACTCAGGAAAGAAAAATGAAATGTACAAATACAAAATGAGGAATAACTGGCTAAACAGTAGTACTGCAGAAGATCTGGGGGCTATAGTGGATCACACATTGAATATATGCCAACAATGTGGTACAACTGCTAAAAAGATTAATATAATTATTGGGTACGTTAACATGAATATTGTCTTTTCTGACATGGGAGGTAATTGTTCCTTTGTAGTCTACACTAGTGAGGCATCAGCTGTAGTACTGTGTCCAGTTTTGGGTGCTACACTTTAAGAAAAGTAGACAAATTGGAGAGAGTCCAGAGGAGACCAACAAAAAATTATAAAAGATTTAGAAAACCTGAGTGTGAGGAAAGGTTTAAAAATGGGTATGCTTAGCTTTGAGAAAAAGAAGACTGAGGGAGAACCTAGTAAAAGTCTTCAAATATGTTAACGACTCTTATAAAGAGGATAGGAATCAATTGTTCTCCATGTCCACTGAAGTTAGGAAAAGAAGTAATTTAATCTGCAGTAATGGACATTTAGGTTAGATATTAGGAAAAACATTCTAAGTGTAAGGATTGTTAAATACTGGAATGGGTCACCAAGGCAGTTGTGGAATCCCCGTTGCTGAAGGCTTTTAAAAACAGGTTAAATAAACACCTGTTAGGGATAGTCTAGGCCAGTGGTTCTCAACCAGGGATACATATTCTCCTGGTGATGCCCAGAGGTATTCCAGAGGATACATCAACTCATTTAGATATTTGCCTACTTTTACAACAGGCTACATAAAAAGTGCTAGGGAAGTAAGTATAAACTAAAATTTCCTACAGACTTGTTTGTACTGCATATATATTATACATTGAAATGTAAATAAAATATTCATATTCCATTGATTTATTTTATAATTCTATTGTAAAAACAAGAAAGTAAGCAATTTTTCAGTAATAGTGTGCTGTGACACTTTTGTATTTTTATGTCTGATTTTGTAATCAAGTAGTTTTTAAGTGAGGTGAAACTTGCAGTTATGCAAGACAAATCTGACTCCTGAGAGGAGTACAGTAGTCTGGAAAAATTCAGAACCACTGATCTAGGCCTCTAGATGTATTTGGGAAAATGTATGACCTCAAAGTCTCTTCCTGTCCTACATTTCTAGGAAATATAGTTAGAAACAGTGGACATTCATTTTTTCCCATTGTTCTTAAGTTTTTTGTACCATCTGAACCAATTTTAGAAGCTCCCAAACCACACTTAGAAATTAGTACATAACAATTCTGTTTAACTTGAGAAGTTTATGTATTGACTCAACCCTTTGTCTAATAAACCTAACTAAACATATTAATAGATTTTTGACTGACTATCTTAGGAAGGATCCAAGAACATTTTTAGTTTTGTTATATAACATGTTATACTGTAATATGGTTATATTGAAAGACCAGTTATGATACCTATACTTACATTATTGAATGCTGTATCACTTCTTCTTCTTCTTTACTATTGATGGCAGCCAGATCTCCTCCTATCTCTCTACAAAAATCTCGAGCTTCAAACCATGATTTCTTTTGGTTTCCTTCTCTCACAAAAGGCTAATGATATATTTTAAAATTAAACACTGTGTGTTAGGCTACTTGCATTTAAAAAAAGACATCTTAGCTATTTTCCTGTATGTGGATTTAAGACAATCTGAGAAATCAAATAGCTAATCATATAAAAGTAAACATATTTAAAATGGATTACAGAATGCCCTCTTCAGATAGTCTGCTATTTCACTGATAAGTGACAGTTAAAACAAGACCCATAAATAGTCATACACTAGCTCATTGTGTTTGTACCATAGGCTGGTAGTCTCTGATGTTTAGACTTTCTTTGTATCTATCTGCATGTGTCCAGTTCATTATTAGTTTGGAAATGTAATACTTACTTTGAAGCATGAACTGATGTTATTGTTAGAATCCCAGCCCATGGGGCATTTGGAGTAAGAAATTTTTTCTGGAACAGGCGGATGAAAGGTCACTGCTTCAGCTGGTTGTTTGCAGAGAAATTTTGCCTTTTCTTCACAGTCGTGAACATCCCATAATCCAGCTGCACTTCCAGTTCTCATTGTTACACACCCTGGCTTTCTTCCTTCATGAGATGTAAATGAAATTAAAATGCACACTTTCTTTCTTTTTGTTCCCCCTGTAATTTGCATATCTCATTTTATTATATTTTATGAGAGTGAAACCTGTATTGGAATTGGGTAATGGTTGTCTGGCTACCTGAATAAGGAGTTTTGCAAAGTGAATCATATAAACTAAAATTTTTAAATCTCAAATGCATAAGCAACTATTGATATCTAAAGGATACCCAGCGTAGGTCTTTTCTGTGACAATGCAAGTAGCTGGTAGTCTGTTATCTTGAAATGATCAAGATCCTACAAATAACTTCTGAAATTCTCACACATCCACATATTCACTTGACTTCCACACTCTGTATTTGGCACAGAGCCTGAAACCCGTCTGGAACAATATTCCATGGACCACTCATTAAGGTGACCAGATGTCCCAATTTTATAGGGACAGTCTCTATTTTGGGGTATTTTTCTTATAGAGACTCCTATTACCCTCTCCCTTAGCACCTCCATCCTGATTTTTCACATTTGCTGTCTGGTCACCCTGACTTCCATAAAACCACCAGTTTTTGTCAAACTTTTCTGTGGTTCTGTTTATCATATTTACTATCTTATTTAAAAGAAATCTGAATGCAAGGTGTCTAACCCAATAATAAAGAGATAAGATGATGAATGAATGAATTGAATGAATGAATGAATGAATGAATAGGAGCATGGAAAGCAGATACAGAAATCACCTGAGGGCAGCAAAAAACATGCCTGAAAACTAGCCAACATCTTTCAGCCAGTTTTCTGCAGTACTTTTTCTATCCAATCCATTCATTCTCTACACAAGGTGACTTTTACCCTTGTAAGGATTGTCAAAGAAGAGCTACAAATACCTTTGACTGCAGTCTATATTTAAGGAATTATGGGGATCAGGTGAGTAGCCCTCACTGGGGAAAGAACAAGTTAAGGACTATTTAGGAAAGCTGGATGTGCACAAGTCCATGGGTCCAGATCTAATGCATCGAAAGATGCTAAGAAAGTTGGCTGATGTGATTGCAGAGCCATTGGCCATGATCTTTGAAAACTTGTGGTGACAGCGGGAGGTCTAAGACAATTGGAAAAAAGCAAATATAGTGTCCATGTTTAAAAATGGGAAGGAGGAGAATCTGGGGAACTACAGCCTGATTCTTTGCAGTGGTGCAAAAGTAAGTGAAAAGTGAACAGAAAATGCTACCAGATCAGAATTACAGCATTTTACACCCACTTGACCCTGGTGTAAATGGCTATACATTGTGCAGGCCAAAAGAGGATCAGGCCCCTAGTACTTAGTGGTCTGTGATACTTGTCCATAAACAACAATAGCAAATTTTGGGATTTTGATCCTAAGTTTTGGCTTTTTGTCTTGGTGAGTTAAAAAGCCGACTAAACTGATGTAGACAGCAAATCACTCATGTCATCTTTCATAGTGGTAACAAAACTGGCAATAAAGCCATTTGTGACAGATTTGGAACTGCTCTGTAATACTTTATAATATATATTGGCCTTGTTTTTGGAATGTTTACTATATGAATATGTTGGGTTAACTCAGTAGAGGGCTGTCCTGGAAAACAGGCAGGAAAGAAGAAGAATGAGTCAAGAAAGCCACTTCTCAGCAAACATTCAAGAGTAGTTAAAAGACAAGGCCAGAAATATTAGCTTGGATGGTTTGATCTCTTCAGCCAACCTACAAAATAGTTTGGATCACAAAGGGTCAAAGTCCTGCAACACAGAAGAACAAAAGAACTATAGTCAAGTTAAAAGAGGGGCATACTCTCAAGGCAGTAGTTGATTGTAGGGAACCAGACTGAGACATAAGAAACTGTTCGGTGAGTTGAGAGAAGTTAGGCCTGTATAGGTTACCATTAGGGTCTAAGACAAGACATTTATGATAGACATACCTGAAGACTGTTTGTTGTTTTAAAATCCTTTCTTCTCTAAAAAGGGTTTGTTCTTACAATGTTCAAATCAACACTTTTTAAAGAAGAATGCTGTCTGATCTAGAGTAGAGTGAATAATTAATTGAAAAATCTGAAAAAAAATCACTTCCATTTGAACTTACATGATCTTTTTTTAAATTTTTTTCCTCACCGAAATAAAAAGTGTGGAAAAATATGGTTCTGAGTCAAAAGACACATTCCTTCAACCTGAAATGTTTTTTTTTCCTTTTCGCCTTTTGTTTTGGGTGTCTTTTCAGCTACATTTTAAAAAGAAAAAACAAACAAACCTGATTTTCAAAATGAAACTCTGCTTCTGACTGAAAAGTCAAAATACTTTGTTTTGAAATGGCCAAACAGTTTGGATACCGGCCAAAATGCATTTTTGGCAAATTAACTATTTCCCCCCAATATTTTCCCAGCTCTAATCTGATCTCTGTATATCACTGACAAACTCCTGAACGAACTGCAGGTGTCCAAACTAAGCCAGACCTGCAGGGTAATAGCAGTTGATACACAGATCCTGTAGCCCAGGATCAGTCAAAGAATGGGAGAATTGCAAAATTCTACCCTGAAATAGGTAAAGGCATGAGACCTAACACCTGAGAGGGAGCACTCAGAGAAAGCATGAAGGGTGCAAAGATGCACTTATGCTTGTAACCATGGCAACATTCACTGAAGAAGATGTATTTGAGAGTTGCTAACCAGTCTATGCATCACCCCTGCTAAAGAATGAGATTTCATGGAATTTCAAAATTCAGCCTTTCAATCATGGATTCAAGCCATAGGGCTCCTCTACATGGCACAGCAATACACACAGGGTTTAATTCTAATGCGCACCAAAGTGCTGCACACTAGCAGGCCCTTGTAGACCCTGTTGACATGCACTAAAAGTTCCCTAATACACATTAATGAAGTAACATTGAAATAGTTCTACATTGACTTGCACTAGGGAACTCTTAGTGCATACCAGCATGGTCTACAAGATCCACTTAGTGTGCCTCACGTTGCTGCGTGTAACAGGGTATACTGGCCCTTTAAGAGTAGAGGGGATCCAGAAGAAACTCTTCCAGGGACTTGAAATGAACAGAGGCCTAGGAAATGGCCTGGTGGTGGAAGAGAGGAAGCAGTCCCAGGGAATAAGGAGTTGCTTGTAGGGAAAACCTCAGGACACTGTCCTGTTAGGGGCCCAGTATCAGCAGCCATGGAATGTAGGGTGGATCAGGGCTCCCCTCTCTTTCAGCCAACTGGGAGGATCTCTGTGGAGCAGGACAGTAAATCAATTGCCTTCTTTCTTGGAACAGGGGAGATGCTGGCAAGAGAAGAAGCCAGAGCCAGAAAGTTGATCTCCAGGGAGAGACAGCTATGAGAAGCGACCCTGTGAAGAATGGGCTGTGGCAGAAAAAGAGTTCTGAGTGGATGGTGGAAGAGCCAGAGATAAATGTAACCCTTTGGTTTTCAGTGATGGGACTTAATAGGCAGGACTGTTTGTTGGCATTAAACCACCCCAAGTAGAGGGTGGTAGGACTTATAAGAAAGGCTGTGGGGAGTCTAAGTGGCCCTGTAGGGGGAAGAACAAGGGGAGGCTATTGCAATGGGCACTCTGACCAAGAGGGACTGCTCAGGAAGTGGCAGCCCTATTGCAATGTGCATTAGAAAGTAGACAAGCCCACGGAAAATACTTATGACAAAACGTACCAGGCATTGCTGAATCCCAGTGAGTGAACAGAACTGCTTCACCGTCTGTCCACTTGAAAGTCCCTTGTTTCTCTACATCTGAAAGACCGATCCAAAAATATTTTTCAGGCCTCAGCCCAATCAGACTAGTTAGATAGGCTTGTTCATACCTGTGAAGAGAGGAAGTGGCAAACTGAGATTAAACCTGGTTTTCTCATAATTTGTAATGTTCACAAATGATCGAGATTTCAAAAGCTTATTAAGTGCTTGCGCAGGTATATTTCCTCTCTGCTGCGAGGCAACATCCCCTCTCTATAGCTGCATTAATGGTGTTCCAGTCTTCAGTGTCCTTTACTATTGTATATCCCTCTTTCACTTTCTCCATTCTCCCAGACCGTTTCAAACTATTCCCTTTGAGCCCTCTCTTTCATCCAGGATCACTGTCTCTCACCTGCAGGTCCTTCATTTGCTCCCACATCTCATTCCGACTTCTTTGTGTTTTTCTCTTTCTACTTATTTTCCCCACTTTGTTTTTCATTATCATGCCATTATGTCATGCCGACACAACTCTAAAAAGGGAAACTCTCTTAGGCTTCGATTTAATGTACTGACTTGCATTTGGATTTTTGTTTTGGATCTGAATAATCCTTTTATTGCTGCCCTTTTTATAAGGACCTAACACTCAAAGATATTATGACACATGGGTAAAATTTACTTTCAGTAACATTTGTTTTCATGTGAACATGCCTCTCTGAGCTACATAGCTTATAGCATGAGTAACTGTTCTGTACTAAACACTAGCTCTTATAAAGCAGAGACAGCTATGACATGGGGTGATATATCTGGCAAAGCAGAAATGCAATTTTCCAAAACAAAAATGTTTTTTTCTTCTCAAATGTAATTTTGTAGAGCTACAGATCCAAAAGGTTTTACTTTCTACCTGCTTGGAGAACAGTCAAAAGTGAACATCTCAAAATATAATATTTAGTCTGGAAAAAATGTATTTTCTGAATAACTTCTCATGAAATAGAACATTTTTGGTTTTAATTCAAACTATTTATATTTATCTGTTTTAACATTAGAATTTTTTTTAAAAGTTCTGAAGTATATTTTAGAAAGTTCTAAGATTATTCCATCAAAAGCACAAATTTAAAAGTGTTTTTCATACCTGTCTCCAACTGTTGTTAGATAACCTTTACTCCTTTCACAAGTTTTCTTAGCTTCTGAAAATGTTACAAATGTATGTCCAATCAAGTAACAGTAAAAACCATGTCTTTCCCAGCCCTGTCAACATCAATCAGGAATGACCATGAATTAGTAACAGATTGTGATATAATTTATTGACTATACTCTACCCTGGCAAAATGATATATTAATTTGGAATCAAATAATAAAGTTACAAAAGTAACTAAGACTAAATAAAAAAAACAAAGAGTACTTGTGGCACCTTAGAGACTAACAAATTTATTTGGGCATAAGCTTTCAGCCCTGGTCTACGCTATGTAGTTAGATCGAATGTAGCCGTGTTAGATCGATTTTAAACTCAGTCCATCCACACAACCAACCCCATTTTGTCGGCTTAAAGGGCCCTTAAAATCTGCTTCTGTACTCCTCCCTGGCAAGGGGCTTAGGACTAAAATCAGGCTCGCTGGGTCGGATTTGGGGTAGTGTAGATGCAATTCGATGGTATTGGCCTGCGGGAGCTATCCCAGAATGCTCCATTGTGACTGCTCTGGATAGCACTTTCAACTCAGATGCACTAGCCAGATAGACAGGAAAAGCCCCAGGAGCTTTTCAATTTCATTCCCTGTTTGGTCAGTGTGATGAGCTCATCAGCACAAGTCACCATACAGTCCCAGAATTGCAAAAGAGCTCCAGCCTGGACCGAACGGGAGACACTGGATCTGACTGCTGTATGGGGAGGGGGGAAGAAGAATCTGTGCAGCAGAACTGCTTAGCAACCCTCTGTCACCCTAGCAATACTTAAGAAAAGTAAGTTGGAGATGGGGAGGCCACCTGGCCCTGATTGGCAAAGCAGAAACAGCTGCTGCCTTTTCAAGCTGGGGCTGGATAAAAGCCTCAGAGGGAGGAAGTTGCGGGGGAGAGGCTGGACAGGAAAGCACCTGGAAAGGAGGAGGCGCTAGGAAGAGGGGAAGCTGCTCTGAGGGAAAGCAGGGTGGAATAGCTTGCCCTTCTCTCCTGCTGGGAGACAAGCTAAGAGGGACTGTGTATATAGTGTGCTGTAAAGGTGGTGGGAGCACCTCTTTTAAAATAAAGCACAGGTTAGCACTGCAAACAAGGTCTCTGAGTGACTTTCTGGGACAAGCGGGGGCAGGAGCCAGGAGGGCCCTGCAGGAACCCTATTACACATGGGGGCTTGTCTGGGATCTGTGTCATAGCAAGAGTTTGGCAGCCTGAGATGGAGGAGACCATGCAGTGGCTAATTAAGCAGCAGGAAGAGCTGCAGAAAGCAGTACAGACCTTTCAGCAGTCCCAGCAAGTGGAGACAACCCGTCAGCCTGAAGCAGCAACTATACGTCGCGCCATAGTAACTCTATCTCAGGAACCAATCCATGCAACAAATCTTGATGTCAGCTCTGCTCACATATCTACACCAACGACACCATCACAGGACCTAACCAGATCAGCCACACCATCACTGATTCATTCACCTGCGTGTCTACCAATGTAATATACACACCATCATGTGCCAGCAATGCCCCTCTGCTACGTACATTGGCCAAACTGGACAATCCCTATGTAAAAGGATAAATGGACACAAATCAGATATTAGGAATGACAATATACAAAAACCTGTAGGAAAACACTTCAACCTCCCTGGACACATTTGCCATCCTTCAGCAAAAAACTTCAAGGCCAGACTTCAAAAAGAAACTGCTGAGCTATAGTTCATCTTCAAATTTGACACCATCAGTTCAGGATTAAACAAAGACTGTGAATGGCTCGCCAACTACAAAAGCAGTTTCTCCTCTCTTGGTGTTCACGCCTCCAGATCAGCTGCCAGGAGTGGGCATCATCTCCCTGATTGAATTTACCTTGTTATCTCTAGCCTGACTTTTGCCTACATCAGGAGTAGGCAACCTATGGCACAAGTGCCAAAGGCGGCACGCAAGCTGATTTTCAGTGGCACTCACACTGCCCGGGTCCTGGCCACCGGTCCGGGGGACTCTGCATTTTAATTTAATTTTAAATGAAGCTTCTTAAACATTTTAAAAACCTTAATTACTTTACATACAACAATAGTTTCGTTATATATTAAAGACATGAAAGAGACCTTCTAAAAGTGTTAAAATGTATTACTGGCATGCAAAACCTTAAATTAGAGTGATGAAATGAAGACTCAGCACGCCACTTCTGAAAGGTTGCCGACCCCTGGCCTACATATTTATACCTGCCTCTGGAGATTTTCACAACATTTATCTGACAAAGTCTCCAAGGTGCCACAAAAGCTTATGCTACTAAACATCTGTTAGTCTATAAGGTGCTACAAGATTCTTTGTTGCTTTTGCAGATCCAGACTAACACGGCTGCCCCTCTGATACTATTAATGGAATGAATCAGATTGGAGGGAGGCCTCAAGTGGGGTTCCACAGAGATCTGTTCTGGCTCTGGTGCTGTTTAACATCTTTATTGACAACCTGGATGTAGGAATAGAGAGTACACTGATCAAATTTTCAGATGAAACAAAGCTGGGAAGGTTATCAATACTTTGGAGGACAGAGCTGAAATTCAGAGGGATCTTGATAAATTGGATAACTGGGCTATAGACAATAAATTGAAATTCAACAAAGACAAATGTAAGTTTCTACACTTAGGGAAGTAAAACCAAATGCACAGATACAGAATGTAGGAAAACTGGCTTGGCAGCAGTACAGCTCAGAAGGATCTGGGAGGTGTGCAATTTTATTGCAATTGCAATTTTGCAATTTTAGGCAAGTCATGGGAGGTGATCGTACCACTCTGCTTGGTGCTGGTTAGGTCCCAGCTTTACTGTGTCCCATTTTGGTCACCAGTGTATACAGTAGATGTATAGAAACTGTAAAGAAGCCAGAGATGAGTGACAACGATGATCAAAGGGATGGAATGCAAGCCCCTTCAGCACAGACTGAATTAACTGAGTATGTTTAGGAGATTAAGAGGGACGGGACATAATAGCAGTCTTCAAATACTTGAAAGTCTGCCATAAAAAAAAAGAAGCAAAGTTGTTCTCTTTTGCCACAGAGGTCAGGACAAGAGGCAATGGGTTCTTCAAACTATAGCATAGCAGATTTAGGTTAACTCTCAGGAAAAACATCCTAACTGTAAAAACAGTAAGACAATGGAATAGACTGCCTCAGCAGTTGTGGAAGCTTCGTCATGGGGGGTTTTCAAAAAGAGGCTGGAGAACCATCTGTCTTGGATGGCTTAGACACCACAAATCCTGCATCTTGGCAGGGGGTTAGACTAGATGACCATTGTGGTCCCTTCTAATCCTATGATTATAGGATATATTAAGGAAAACAAAAGGAGGTGAAAGAGAGAACAAAAAGAACAACAGGAAACACAGTAAATTGTTTGAAAATGGTTTCATTAATACAGTTCTAGTGCTTAGATATTTCTAATAATTCAGATTCCCACTGGTAGAACATAGCATCATTCTGCACCCATTGAGAAAGTGATGTCACACAATTCAGAAATCCCCATACTGTGCGACCCAATAGCTAATGATACAGTGTTGAAATATATGTACACCAACATGAATCATGTATGACCAAAGCTACAATACCAGATTCTCTCTCATTCAGAAAGGATACTGAGTATGTGTGTGTGAAGGAATTCAAATCGAATTTAGTTTAAACGAAGGACCACATTTTTTTCAGATTGAAAATCATTAGCAAATATAAATTAGCAACTTGCTAGTCAAAAACACAAAACTACCAAGCTATTTCAAGGGTGACTTTTTCTGATCATACATAATTTATTTTCTCCTTACCTTCCAGCAGCCAGGATCAATGTGCTCCACTGTTCCAGGAGTGTCTTGCAATGCATTCTTCTTGCAAATGTAACCGAATCTCTTATCACAAACGTTGTCCGCCCAGTATCCATCCTGAAGGCAGTTTGGGAAGAAGATTGTCAGTTAAAAGGAACTAAAATTCTTTACACAATTGCTTTTTTTTCGTAATGTTCCTTTAAAAGTAAAAATAAATATGCTTATTATTTTTCCCTGAAGCTAGTTCATGAACTGATTTATAAAGAAGCTGTAAACTGTTGAACTGAGTTGGCCTGAAGCATAGGATGCAGAGTTACAAGGATTGCTGGATATGCTAGAGAAGTAAATGTATTATCATATCTAAATACTGATCTAAATTTCTCTAAAATTAAAACCATAAACTCGTTGAGCAACTAGAGATATTATCATATGGTTTCTTCTAAAACAAGTTCTCCAGTTTTTGGACATCTAACTGAAAGTAAAAAACAGAAAGAAAATATGATATTAATGCATAGATATAATTGCATTATTTCACCTGTCCTTTCATAACAACACAATCTTCTTGTCTGCTGTTTACATGCGTTGGTTCTCCACGGAGCCACTCTGTGTATGTCACAGGCATTTTATCACTCCATTCAAAATACATTTGAATCCCAAGGTCATTCAAACCAATCCACAGCTCATCAGTTGGCTCTAAGAACATAAATTCGCCTATGTTTTTAATGTACATTGCAATAACCTTCAGGAGCAGGATTTTATGATGATGCGCTGAAATTGTTACATTGCATTACAAAGCCACTCCAGATAAATTGGTAATGTTGTCTACTTTAATGTCCATTTCATTTTCCCTCCTTTATTCAAGAAGAGATAGGAAATACCACCAGGAAAGCAAATCATTCTATTTAGCAGCAGTGTCAGCTGCTCCTTTTGTGACCACTGCAGTTGCCCAATGCTGCAGTAACTGGGGCTGTGATTTCCTTCAAAAGATATGTTGTAAATTAACAGTGATAATAACTTAGTATCAGTCATCTGGTAGAGTTTATGTGGGTTTATGTGTGTGCTTGCCTGTAAATATCCATACAAATTAAATATGAACCATTAAAAAGCTACCAAATTTCTAATTTTTAAAATTATCCATATGTGCACATTACTGCCCAGTGGAAATACTCACGGTACCCAAGCTGAGACACTATAAAGCTGTGCTCTTCAATGTTGTGGATACTGGCTAAATCACCATCATCCTTTCTACAGGAAGCCAAGGCTTCTTTCCACACTTTGGGCTCCCGGTGAATCACGTAACAGTGACCTATATATGGCAACCAGCCATCTGGGCATTTAGTAGATGCAGAGAGCTCTAAAATAAAGAAAAATATTTTGGAACAATTCAAGTTAGAGCCTGGAATAAGTGTGGTTAAATTTGAAATTAATTATGTGATTAATTAAAAATAAAAGCAGAGTTAAGATACTGGTAGTATTTTTTCTCTCATTCTTCATATAAATATCTAAGGCTATTAGATCTATCTTCTATAATACGCAGAATTTGGTGTAGAAAATACAAACACATTCAACCAAGACAGAAAAAAATGGGATCAATACCAACTGGACTTCACAGTTTAAAAACATTAATATTGCAAAATGTGCAAATTTGGACAAAATGATGTTTTATAATTCTAGATGTAATATTTTCACATAACGCACTGCATCTTATTATGTTTTGTATACTATCACAACAGTAGCAATTACCTCTCTGCATATGTTTACTTTCTACATCATAGGTTCTTGTTAAATAATTTGTCAGAGACAGGATAGCTGCATTTCTTTTCTCAGAAAAGTGGTGCTGCAGTAAATCTTTCCCATTGCCAGTTACAGGATCTAATACCTAGGGACGAATTCCATTTGACTTTATCAGGAGATTATATGAGCCTGTACTGCAGTCTTGACAGGACTTCCAATGATTACCCTGCTGCTTGCTAAGGCCCACCCAGATCCAGTGACCACGCAAGTCAAGGGGAATCATTCTTGGAAGGTCAGAACACATTGTAGCAGGTGCTAAACATCTTGAACTCTTATTGGCTTTATGCAGGGAAGCACAATTCATTTTACTTCTTTGTGAAGTTAAATTATGTCAGTATGTCCATGGCTTAGATGGTAACCTCTGTTTTTATAAATAAAAAATAAAATAAAAAATAAATCATTAAATTTAGGTGTGCTCTGAGTTCTAGAAAAGTTGCCAAAGTTTAGATATCCTACTTTAGATAAATTAAATAATGGTATTCTTCCTAGAGTGTCTAAAATAGGGAAATGGGTAGAATGATTTGTTCTGTGCAACCAGCAAAATAGAACATATGCAATTTTTAAAAAGAATTACTCTTGGATGAGGCAAGTTTGTAATTTCATATAAATAAAAATGTATTTCTGATGCACATCTCTGCAGACCAAATCCATACAATTTAAATAAAACGCTTTTCCTATAATTTTAATTGACTGACCTACCTCTGGGAAAAGAGAAAGAATCCAGAGTGGAGTTTTCCCTTTTACAAATATAGCCAATTTTCTGATCACATTCGCGGTTTTCCCATTTAGCACCTCTTCTGGGGTTTAGTACTGCACACATTTTTTCAGATTCCAGAGAAGGGTTTCCTTCAAGAAATGAATTCAAAACCAGTGAAATTCCTCTTAAGCAGTACAAATCCTCATGTTTGTTTTGTACCTTTTCCCATGTAGATTATGGACTCAGCATTTCATTGGTATTATTATTTGTATGCTGTAGCTAAAGAACTGTGTTCCAAAATAGCTCTTTACTTGACAGTTGACTCCCCTTAAACATGTACGATAAAATATGAATTACATAACATCTGATGTAATATTCAACTGGGGTCAGGTCATACTGATATGACTGCTTAATAGTGAACTTAATGAGAAAAATTCTGCCCTCATTTATTCACAGGAAATCTGAGAACACAATTTGGCCCAATATTTTTGTGCACTGCATATTCTTCTATTGATTCTTGTGCATAATTCCAGCTTATGCTAGGATTTATATACATATGTATTGAAAGAAAAATGCACCCAGTGTTTGAATAATCAGACACTAACAATAAAGATAAATTGTATGCATTTAGGGGAACATTCATAGTCCTTTTAGAAATTCTATTTACCTTGTAGAAAGTAAAAGAAGATAAGTGGAAAACCAAATTTGCTAAAATTATTGGAGACGAGGATTTTATTATTGACCTATACGACCCATTGTCAAGGGAATGCAGAAACAACCTGAGTGAAGGCTGTAGGGGGCCAAAGCACAATGCCCCCTTACCTCTTGAATCAGCGGGGTGGGGCAGGAAGTTTGATGGGACCAGCAGGGAACAGACAAACCCTGGAGTCCTGAGGAAGATAGAGGCAGGCCTGACTACTCTGAAGCCTCCCCCCAGTCATGGTGTCAGGAAAGGTAGGTAGCCATATACCCCATCTCCAAAGGAGCTTTAAGATTTGGTGAGGGTCTGGAAAAGAAAATCAAATGTATTTGCTCAGGAAGCAAATATAATGTTGAATAAAAAATGGGGTTTGTGAGGCAGCTGGGATCATAACAGGAGTTTTGAAATTGAGCCAACTTATTGTTACTATGATGACAGTAGAGATTACCTCAGGGCTAGAATGTATATGCATGAGGACTCACTTGGTCAAAGACACTTTAGGATATAAAACGAGAAGAAAGTCCTAAAAATAAACAGGAGAAACTCTGAAAGACTAAAATCCACTGCCACTGAGAGCTGACCCTTTGAGAGGCTCTGAAATAGAAATGGTGAAGTTTAAGGGGCACAAAGAAAATGTTAGATGTCTTAATGAACTCAACATTGCCTCTAAATACCCAGACAAAGGCTATGTAGGATTTTATTGTATTTTACTTTTGATATAGGATTTTCTCCTATTTTTCTAATCAACTTGGTTTCCTTAAGATGACAGGTTCTCTTTTTTTTAAATTTTCAGATTACATAATAAAAGCATAATTCCACTGCCAGATATTAAAGTGAAGCTCAGCTCCATTGATGTTCTATTCATATGGCTCTCATTACAAATGCAATATGTTTTTGTGAGATAGTACAAAATTGGAACTGAAATCCATTCAACATTCTAGCTGAAGATTTTCATCCTTAAAACCATTCTCAAAATTACCCCTACCTACATCCCAGTTTAAATATCTGAAAGGACTGCCACCACTCCATTGCCATCCATAGTTGAAATTCAGCCTGTTAAGTCCAGTCCAGAGAGCAGATCTCATCCTGTCAATCAAATCTAAAGAACCAGAAGAAATTAAAATAAATCATCATACATTTGTTGTAAAATACTTTACAGCCACAATGTTTTGAAGAGGCTAATAGTTGTCTGCTTACTGGTTTCCAAAAGTCAACATGTTTTTTGTGTTTACTCATAGTAAATATACTAAATTGTTATTAAATATACTATTTAAAATATTAGTATTAATTGCAACTTAGTTATTGATCATCTCTGATAAGAGGATGACAAAAATGCAAGTACCATATTATTTGATCTGAATTTGATGCCATTCACCAGAACATTTAGTGTTTGCAATAAGCTTTTGCAATTAAAGGCATTAAGTGCTGCAAATAATATTTTTATTACTAAATTCATCCTAAGTTTTGATGCAAAATCATTCAAAAACTTCATTCAAACAGAGCCTATATTTATTTGCACAGTAGTTATGTGAGGTGCTGACAGGATTAATCCAGTCAGGTGCTTTATATGAAAGGGAATTCCTGGAATGCTGTATGTATTGGAATTTCTATATGAGGAACAACTGAATTTCCAGTACTGTAAGCTTATAAATGGCAGTATCTAATGTAATATGCAACCAAATAGCTCTTCTTTCAGTCTTATCATACCAAGGACATTTCCTAAACTACTTTTATTTGAGGTTGATCCAACTCTCAACTAAGGCAATGTATTTACTATAAAGGGAATTCAATCAGACACTTTATAAGTTATTTGAATGGTAATTCCACAATTTGTTTCAAAAACATAACTTTCCGTGTTTAGGTTTTTTTCCTATGAGTTAGCACATATTACTAATATTCAGTATGCTCATTAATTACAATAGATGATTAAACCACTGAAAAGTTAATAATCCAACACAGAAAAATTACTCATTTTCACTCAGAATTGCTTTGATAACTCACCTCTCAGATACATTTGCTCATGTATCTCTGTGATACTTAATAATTCTGCATTCTGTTGTTGGCAGCTTTTCCATGCTTGGTGCCATGTTAGAGCTGATTGGAAGTTTATCTGGTAGTGAGTGCCTGTCAAAGGGTCTTTAGTCCAAAATCTGTGAGTTTCATTATCTGCATGAGAGAAGTGGGATGCAATGTTGCCATTTATTATGACTAATGCATATAAAATGAATGATAAAATTTAACTGTGAGTGTACTTGTAAAGTCGCACTGTTCCAACAAAGAAAAGAGAATCATTTCTTTAAAAGTGGAAGTCTGTTATTTTGCTCCACGGATGAAATCCTGACCCCACTGAAGTCAATGGGATGAGCCACTGATTTCAACAGGGCCAAGATTTCACCTGATATGTTCAGTTTAATAGCTCAAGTGTGACAATCTTCCAAAGAAAGAAATACAAGAAGGTAAATCTTGTTCCTTCCTCCATGGCACTACACAGCCCCAGTCATAATAGATTTAACATGGATCCACAAGAAGAATAGGTGAGAATTTGGGGTTCATGTCCAGAGTACCTACACTCTCAAGGGAGGAGGGATAGTTCAGTGGTTTGAGCATTGGCCTGTTAAACGCAAAGTCAGTCCTTGAAGGGGCCATTTAGGTATCTGGGGTAGAAATCTGTGGGTGAGATTATGGCCTGCATTGTGCAGGAGGTCAGACTAGATGATCATAATGGTCCCTTCTGACCTTAATGTCTATGAGTCTTGGGTGGCTCCCTGTGCATTCCTATACTGCCATATTTGGGAAGTGGGGTTAGGCATGCCAAGTAAGGATTAGAGTTGACTCAACAGCCATTGCACCCTTAGGAAGGAGTTATTTGGTTTTTAGTTTTATGGCCAAATTCAGCACTATGATGTTCATTGACTGGTGAAGGCATCACAGGAGTGGCACAAAACAGTCAGAGCAAACTGGTGAATCTGAGTTTTGACTTTCCCATTCTGAAAAAGCAAGGAAATTAACAGCAAATGATGACATTGATGCAATATTAAGGTTGAGATTGCATTTGTATTATCTTCTGTAAATTCAGAGATCAGCTTCCTAGTGTGACCTTCTCTCTAACGTCATGTGTGTATCCATTTCAATAGGGTCACAGAGTCATAGAGTTTAAGGCCAGAAAGGACCAGTCTAGTCAGACCTTCTGTAAATCACAGGTCACCAACACCACCCAGCACCCAAACACTAAGCACAACAACTGAAATCAAAGTATTATAACTCACAGGAGACTAGACTACTATGTGCTACAGGCAGAGAATACGATGGACTGAGGTGCACCAGTGCTCGAGGCCTGTGCAATGGCAGGAAATGATTAAGTAAGCCACACCAGGTAATCCTGGCAAGTGACCTGTACCCACATGCTGCAAAGAAAGGTGAAAAAACCCAATCTAACCTGGGGAAAATTCCTTCCTGATCCTACGTATGGCTATCAACTGAGTATGCGGCTCTCCAGGCAGATCGTAATGGCCTCATTCTACAACCCTTTCTCATGCTGGGCCAGTTTCTGTAGCCCATTCGATTCCCTTTGCACCATACAGGAGATTGCCGACATCTCCCAAGGGGATATACATCTAGCATAGCCAGCTCCTATGTCTAGAGTATCCAGGTCGCAAATGTGAAAAATCAGGACAAAGGATGGGGAGAAATAGGCACTAATAGAAAACAAAGCCCCGAATACCAGGACTGTCCCTATAAAACCAGGACATCTGGTCACCCTACCTGCAACTCCAACACAGGGGGCCTGCCAAAGATGGAAAGGCAATATGCTGCTGCTATTCATAGCTGGCAGTGAGGGAGGTAGCCCTGAGGGAGCTGATAATGGATGCCTCAGTCACTGGTGCTTTTATACTGACTACAGAATTGCCTAGAGATACTGCTCAGTTAATAACAGTCCCCAATTAGCCAGCGTTATTTTTCTATAATTATAGATGCACACAGGTAACATTTTAGATGGCTGCCTTCTACTGCACTAGATTTTATATTTTTGCCTTGTAGGAAATATTATAGGTGGAGGTAGAGGATGATGCCCAATAAATCAGTTCAAGTTTTTGCCTTGTGAACATGACACTATCAGTCACATTTCATCAGTGTTGTTCTGTTTTCTAAACAGTGTGCTACACTGTATTCTAAATCAACATTCAGAACTTACATTTTAACGGGCAGAATCCATACAACTGATCTGTGTCAAAGTCCGCTGTTGTTCCACACCAGAGCAAGCCATCTGACCTGGCAGCATCTGTACACTCAGCATACCATTTACCACTCAGCTTGAAAGGGAATACGCAGGGGGCCCCATTGGCATTTCCTAGCAATGTAAACAAATCTGAGGATACAAAATGATAGAAGTCATTATAGAAATAGTAATAAAAATAAGGAAGCTGGAGGTGCCCAACTCTCTAATCCTTTGTATCACACGCGGGAGGGCCACTGCGTGCATGGTCACTGATGGCCCACTGTTACTCTCAGAGAAGCATAAGACAGCCAAGGACACACCGTGGGACTTATACATTTGTTCAGTGTTAGCATTGGCTGTGGCAGCTGGAAATGGAACCTTCAGAACTCATGCTTATGAGCTGGTGGAGGCACCTAGTTATTTTCACTAAATTCATTTTAAGATAAGTTTCTTTGAATGGAAAAAAAATTGTGTTCCTCTTAGCGCTTCATTTTTAATAGTTGTATATTTTAAATAAATATCTTTTCAGTTCACCATTAAAAGAACTTTTCATCTTCTAAAGTCACTTACAGTATTTAGAGGAACTGTACGCAGAATTAATTTTCTTTTCTGATATTCATGAGCCATCAAATCGAAGTGTGATGTAAGCAGGGATAAATTTGTGCCTCTCCTCCAATAACTACAATGTAATTTACAAGAACATATACTGCAGCTAAATAGACTATTAAAAATCATGTAATTCCATTTTCATTTTACAAAGACAACAAGTATTATACTTTTTTCCTTCATGGTGCTGAACAAATCATATCATGGTCTGATTTGTGTGTAAAGTAAAGAGTGTGTTTGCAGGGTTGGGATGTATAAGCCAGGGTCATGCTCTGCCATAGTCTCATAGGGGAACTGAGTATGGCTGATTATATGATCAGATGAATATAAATCAAATTTCTCAGACACATACACAAATAAATTAGTTCAGAACAATGAAAAGATTAATTTTCAGACTTTACCTTCATAGCCCTGAGAGCACAAATCATCTGTAGTTCCATAGGTCGTCCACTTACTCCTCACACCTGAATCCTTGTGCAGCATAACATTTCCTTGTTCTCTGCTGTCAGAGTTAAAAAACAAATCTTCTCCTTGGATTGCAAGAAGGGTTTCATTTCTGCATTCCCAGTGCTGGAGTTCACTTGTCTTGTTACAAGGATACAGAGCGATCATCACCTGGTCTTTCTTTGAGGGCACTCCCAAGCATAGCCTCAATACTACACTCATAAGCTGGTGTTCAGAGACCCACCTGAATTTTTGTGACTCAGTGTCCTGGTTGCAAGTGGCGGTTGTGACAGAGCTAGAACTCTGAGCTTGTACACACTGCTTGAGGTCTTTATTATATATCAAAAATATTTCATTATCTGCAAAACAAAAGTGAGAATAATTCATATGTTTGGCCTGGAGAGAGGTTGAGGGGGAAACAGTAAGCAGATGTGAGGTGTTGTTTTATTGAATCAAGAGCGGGCCTTTTACCCATGGCAAGTGATTGTGGGTTCACGTTCAAGTGATAGAGGCAGTATCTTCAGGAGCCTAGTAAGTAGGAAGGAAAAAAATAAAATCAGGTGTGACTTGTGCATACACAACACAAAGCGATAATCAAGCAAAACAGAAATGTAACAATTTATATTAGACCACATTTTAACAAAGCAATAATTAAAAATGGAACTTTCTTTTTTACTTTAACTTTGTCCCAGAAAAACACTTCTTCCAAGAAGCTTTTCTGGATGCACTAAATGCCTCAATAATAACTATGTGGGTGAATCAAGACCATCACTGTACTCTTGAAAGAACTCACACAGGAAAATGATAAATGACAAAAACACCACATCACCTGTGGTTGAACACTTCTCACAAAACAATCACTCTGTATCTTACCTATCAGGCCTCAACCTCAAAGGAAACCTGCACAACACTTTCAAAAAAAGAGACTGGGAGCTTAAATTCACAATTCTTCTAGACACTAAAAATCATAGACTTACCAGAGACACTGGATTTATTGATTATTACAAAAATCTGTAACCCACTAACCCTCTCTTTTTGTCCCAGGACTACCACTCTGCCTTGAATGGTCCCTTATAATATGTGCTAACTGCTTATGCTACCTTGCATTTTGCTGTGATACTGGGAGCACCTTTCCCAGATGTGAAGAAGAGCTCTGTGTGGCCTGAAAGCTTGTCTCTCTCACCAACAGAAGCAGGTCCAATAAAAGACATTATCTTGCCCAGCTTGTCTCTCTCTAATATCCTGGGTCTGACATGGCTACAACTACACTGCATACAAAAATAATGGCTTGTTATCCAATTTCCTGTGTCCTTTCATTAGTGCAGGTATAGTAAGAGTCTAATATAATTTATACACTCAGATGATACACAAATACCAACTACAGCAATGAAACATGGAATGTGGAAGTATGGTTAAGCAACATTACAATTCACATAAATAGGGAAGGCTAGAACTGTCATTTCCTCTACAGAAGGAGCTGTGTTCCATCTCCCTAAGCCTTCTAGCTCGGGGCTTACATAAGTGTTGAAGGCGCTTATGTATTACATTTTATACAAATTATTTAATGAGCTAATTTTTATATTTGTAAATAATTTACTTATACCCATAAATCTCATCTTATGGTCAAGACACCCTGCTCTAAGCTATGGCAAGGAAATAGTGTTAGGTAGAAGATTGGAATACCTGGGTGTTCTTTGGGGTAAGAGAGTGCTGTTGGGTAATGGCTGGGTGTTAGGGTTTTGAGGTGAGTGTGTGCTACCTGGGAGGGTAGTGAAGCTGTTCCTGGAGGGCTATGGTTGCTCCGTGGTAGGTGTGGGGAATCTTGCTGGATGGTTGAGTCTGGCTGGAGGAACCTGGGGACAGTTCTGAGCTGCCTCACATGTTGCCACCACCTGCTCCTGCTGGCTGTTCCTTTCCTGCTTCCTCAACAGGGGGAAATCAGCAGCAGAGGAAGCAGAGAGGCTGCCTGGCCTGGTTGAGCGGGTGTCACAGGAGCCCCTTTGTGACAAGGTGGAACAATTACCCACCACCCTGCCGAGGAGGATCAATCTGAACTCTGAGAACGAGTGACAAGGCTGCCAAGAGCCTGAGCATCAGCTGAGGAAGCCTTTTTCTTGTTTATTTGTTGTCACTGTGTACTCCTGTGTGGTCAGTGCCAAGGGCCTCTTACTTCATTCTTCTCAGCAGAGGCTAAGACGAAAAACTGTTTTTAAATGGTTAAAACAAAACAAAACAAAATAATGTTGCGGGGAGGAGGGAATCAATTGCCTCAATCTCCTGTACAGATGTTAGCTGTATCTTGTTACACTCACTTTTCTAAATCAAATGAATATACTGAATATACCTTTAAAGTGCTTAGCATAGTGACCCCAATGCCAGTTAGGCCGTCTAGGTGCTACTTAGTACTAATAATAAGAATAGTTCCTCGTGGGATACCTGTGAAGTTCACACTTCAGCTGCAGCTGTGCAACCCTTTTAAATGGACTCTGGTGGCTGATGGAGAGCAGGGTGCAGGCCAGGCTCTAGTCTCACTTAAGCCACTCCTTTGGGTGGCTAAGGTGTCTGGCAGTGCTAATAGGGAGCAGTAGCTCTACTTAGCAGTTATATTATATCCAATCCCTGCACTGAAGGACAGAGAAAGGCTTCTTGCACGCTTTCCCCATTCCCAGTCCATCAGTGCAGGGCCAACCATGTTGTGGCCCGAAAGTCCTTATTCAGAGTTAAATATGCACATACAACCTTGACTCTGCGCCGTGCCAATGCCCACAACCAATTTCTACCTATATCTTTGATACCGTCTTATACACAAGCTTATATATTTCTAACAACAGCCACATATCCCCATTTAAACATCCAATTATTTATTTGCAAGTCACATCTTTTCTTTTACAAGCTCATCTAAAGTGGAAGAAGGTACGCATCCAATATGTTTTATTCTTTTATATAGATATATACTGCTGATTATATCAGATCCTACAGGAATCTTCAAGTTTGTACCTGAGTGTGTCTGCCTCTGCTGTTACTTTTGCTCCCCTGCTAGGCCCTGACCCTGCTGCTTCTGTAAATATTTACCTTCTTTTGAAAAGGATCCAACATATCTGGATAAGCACCTCTAGCCCATTTCTTTAAGCCACTCAAATTAGGATTAATAATAAATGCAAAATAAACAGACTGGACCAGAGTGTCAAAGGAAAAGCATAAGAAGGAGAAGCACTTTCATATCCATGCTGCCAGCGAAGACAAAACAAGGACTTACCCAGTAGCTGCAAAGCACTGTGAATGAGAGAGATAAAAACCAGCAACATGGAGAGAATCATCACAAATGTTTAACTCCTTTCCACCAAGAGATGTGTTGTAATTTGTTGCTGTCAATAAAATCCTTCTCAAACAAGCTAGGTGGCAGGTCCTCCTCAGTTTCAAAAGGCTGACAGATCTGGGGAAAGCTCTGGGCTCTAAATAAGGAAATATCCTGTCACATGTGGCTTTTTAGAATAACTCAAATTCACAATGTAAACTTTGCTCCTAAGAACAAAGTTTCCTTCCACAGAAATGCAGGAGATAAAGTAGTGACAGATCAATACTGTTTTTCTGGATTTACGTTAGTTTCACAGATGAATCAGTTGTTGGACTGTCAGGTCAATCAACTCTCTAGTGAAGGTATCAGAGAATAAACAGAATAAAAGAGCAAAGTTGTTCTCTTTCCTTCAAAAATGAACTTTAACTCTCAAAAATGTACTTAGAAAGCCAGTGGTGAAGCAGAGAATAGAAAACAGGTCTTCTGACTCCCAGGCCTTGTTGTTACTTGAAATTTTTGTTTTTATCTCAAATAAATAACATGCATCAGATATACTGAGGTTAAAAACTACAATGAAGACAAGGTACTTTAGCTGTATCATTAAGTAAGCTTGGCTGGGTCAGAATGATATATCTGCCTGGAGCTGACCTTCCATAGTTTATCTCATGGCAAAACAAGAGTGCCTATTCTTCCCTGTGTTTTTACCTCAGGATAGCTCATGTATGTTCATTTCCCTGAGGTAAAAAATACACCTTTTTTAGCAGAAAAGGCAAGTTGTCAGGGCTGTGGCATCATGTACCCTATCCCCCGGACCATGGTGCCATTGAACAATTGAAATTTAGAATATTGTAGACCAAACTCCTGAATGTCTAAAATGTTTGGAAATAGCTAAGGTTCTAACACTAACATTACAGCTGGACTTTATCTTAGTTTATTCTCCATTTGCCAGAGAAAGCCTCCTTTTGAAAAAGAGACTAAGGCTCCTAAGCCATATAGGTACTTTTGAAAGTTTCACCCCATGTGCTGTCTTGCATCACCACAAACTCCACGAAGCAGACCTTCCACCATCAGACTTGCTACCTGGTTTACATGGTGCAAGCTAAATGTAAACTTACACAGCATGTTTAACATTTTTTCCAGCATGAAATGAGGAAGGCAGTGGTGAGGAAGATGAAGAGGAGAAATAGCATGCATTATTTTATATTGTTTTGCAAATTAGGTCTCACAATTACAAATTGCACTGTTTGAAAAATATGACATAAAAGACAAAAGGCATTCAGCTAGCTAGAGAGTGAAGGCATTACATCCATCAATGGGGACACACGTCTGTGAAGGGAAAGTTGTATTGGACCCTTGCAATCAATGGTGGCACATTTAATCAGGACATTATGGATCTATATACATGCTAGAAGAGTTGTGACTCAACAATTTATCTACATAGTTATACTTCCTCATATACCAGGTAGGATGAGAGAAGTGGTAACTTGAATTAAAGATGGGAAGGTATCTGTAGGTTTTGGTGTGCTCATGAAGTAAAAATCCAGAATCAGATTTACCAATGCATCAGTAATGAAATGGAGAGGTCGAACTGCAAGAATTAGACAATAGAGCTGTTTGGAGAAACTTTGAAACATATTCCATCAACATTTAAATGCTTTGAGAAATCAGGTCAATTTAGCTGGAATTTTGTTTCAGAAGAATGTCCTATTATAACATTCTGAGAATGAAACATTTCAATTATTTAAAAATAACTTCATTTTAAATGTTTTCTCTTTTGTATGATACATTATGAATATATCTTATAATACAAAATAATGAATCAAAATGAAATGTTTCAATTGACCTGACTACTTTGTGGAGACTTTCACAATGTGGTGTTGGGATTCCAGTTTAGAAAAAAGCCAGTTTTTGAAATCTCAACATTTTTTGCAAAATGGACCTTCCATCCTCTACCCAGCTCCATTAGACAAGCTGTCTGATATAACAGTTCAACATAAACTCAAGAGGGAAGGAAAATACTTAAGGAGCTCTGCAAAATGGATAGGTATTGGATAAGCTGCTGAACTCTAAAGAAATGCTGATGAGCAAAATAGCCACAGAGTGTAGGGTTTTGCCCTGTTATCTGTCTGACTACCAACGAGTTCAGGACAGCTTCAGGATGCTTCACTACCCCCTTTTTTACAATAGCAGGAGAGCTAAGCAGGAAGTTGCCTCTGAACTTGCACAAACTAAGAAGACTATCATATGGCTTAAGAGAGAAAACAGCAATAGACTCACTGATTTCAGCAACAAACAGTGCTGACATCTAAAAGTCAGCTCTCAGAAAATGCATTCTTCACTCAAAGAATATGTGGTGTAACATACACCGTGGAGAGGGATACACTGTGTTATTCATACTCAACAAAGAAGTTGAATTCCCGCATTAAGGGCAAATGAGCTTTAAGTATGAAGTCAAGCTGGTTAAAATATTTTGAATTACAAATTATTTTGAGGGGTAGATAATTTATTTGTCTACAAATTCTACAAGTGTTAATGAAATTTTCAACCAATTCCATTATGAAGTCAGTTCTTGCAAGATGCGCTGCAAGCGAAAGCCTAATTTCATCTGAGATCAAAAAGCACTTGGTAGACCTCCTCACCTGAAATGAAGCTATGTCCACCTCAGAATTGTCTTACAAGTACATGACTATGACAAAAAGAATGGGTTTGAAGCCAGAAATGAAGGAGTAATGAGTGTCCCTCCTACGCTGTCTTACAGATACACATCATGTTATGAACTTAATGATGTGAACTTCTAATAATTGTTTTCTTTGTCTGTTGGAAGCAATTTTATCATTATTGGATTTGACAGGAAACAGATGGTGCAGTATTTCTTAGTTCCTGTTTTTACTAGTCTTTCTAACAGATCTCTCTATTATAAATTTACATAAGAACTTAAGATTGCTGTTTCCTTTTTCTCAATTTCTTATGCAAGTTATTGTTTCTTTATTATGGGACATTAAACTACTTGTAAATAAGACGAGGAAGACTTTGTAGCACCTTAGAGACTAACCAGTTTATTTCAGCATAAGCTTTCGAGGGCTATAGCCCACTTCATCGGATGCATAGAATGGAACAGAAGTAAGATGCATTTATACACACAGAAAGCAAAAAGAAATTTGAAAATTAAACCAATAATTTGAAAATTAAACCAATAAACCAAGGACTAAATAGAACTTGCAAATGGTTGCTCGTTACACTAATTGATTGCATTTCCCTAGTTAATTTACCTTCAATAGTTGTTCTCTCTCCTGTCAGACACAGATATCCATTTCAAAAGGTACTTTTTTCTCCTGCTGATAATGGCTCATCCAAATTAAACAGCCTCTTAGAATTGGTATGCTAATGCACAACCTTTTTTTTTCTGCTTTCTGTGTGTATAAATGCATCTTACTTCTGTTCCATCTATGCATCCGATGAAGTGGGCTATAGCTCACAGAAGCTTACTCTGAAATAAACTGGTTAGTCTTTAAGGTGCTACAAAGTCTTCCTCGTCTTATTTACGGATACAGACTAAGACAGCTTCTAATCTTAAACTACTTGTGTGAGTACCTTTGTCTTTGTTTCATTCATGTATCTGGATCAAAACTCCTCTAGGCAAACCTCCTTTAAATAAGAGGAAAGGGATTCAAACCCTGATGAAATGAGGATCTGGCCTTTGACTTTGCCCGCCATTGAAAATCCAGATTAAAAATCATGTTCTTTTTCACCTCCAAAACAACTACCCATTTTTGAAATGTAGAAGCCTGTCTTTACCTATTTAGTATGAGTGTTACCTTAGGTACCTACCACCATGTCACCCAGGTGGCACCACAAAACAAAAGAAAACACACCCTTTCACCTGGTCCTTAAAAAGACAGAAACTGACTCTGTCCTAAGCCACCTCCCCGGCCACTAAACAATGAAGGATCCTAATTAAAATGTCATTATTTGGAAAAACCCAAATAAAGGTGTATGATGCACCATATTTTAAAAGTAGCCAGACATTGGCTCAGAGGGATTGCAGAGGAAAGGAGTTCCAGGGCAGGGACTCTGCTTTGAGAAGGGTTCAGTTTTGCAGGTTTTCCTCCTCAGAACACTTGATATCCTGGCTCTTTCTCGTTCCTTGGACACAGGTCTTTCTACAATCTGGCACAGATACCCTAAGATTTACAGAAAGGTAAGAGAGTACAGTATGACTGTCATGTGGAATGTTACCAAGAAATGTTGTTCTGTCATACGGTCCAGAGCATCTCAATTCAAGCATTGTTACAGCTTCCAAAGAAAGTCATGGAGGGTGCCATAACGAAATGCACAATCCATGTCAAACAAATAAAAATGGGCGCAGACAGCTTTATTTTGCAGCTGTTTATTTCTCTTTTTAGACAGGCATATGTTGTACATACTTTATTGTTCCCCCATGGTTTTAGCCAATCCATCTCACAAAGAGGTGCTTCACTTGATCACCATCTCTGCATGGTAAGCTAATAACTGTTTATCTAAGTAACAGATCCTTTTGTTTATATATTTTATCTTGTTCATTTGAAGCTGATACAAAAACATTCATATTCGTAGAATCTTATAAAAATGCAAGCCTATCGCAAAATAAACAGCCTTATTTATTTTTCAGAACTGAAACTGAAGGTATGAATGAAGGAAAACCATTTACATTTGACTTTCACCTATTCATATATTGTGAGAAAAATATTTTAATCAACACATGGCATACATTTAATTAGCGTACAGAAATCGCATTACAAAGTCACAAGCTGTGCAGCTAAGATTATAATACTGAACTAATAAAGTGAGTAAAACAATTTGTGTAAAAGTAAAATTATTGTGATCTATTTTCTATATCTAATTTTATATATTATATAATATAATTATAAATTATAGATATCAAAGTTAACTTGACTGAAATAACATTACAGTTTTTAAATGTTGAACTGATGTACAGTTTAAACAGCTGGATTTCTCAAGTGACATTTATAGGATGCCTGCTTTGCTGAGAGAATTCTCATTATTCAGCTGTCTTAACACTCTTTATGGGTAATGGCGATGCAAGACTCTCCAAACCTAAGATGCCAGAGTATTAATTCACACTGCTATGTGTTTCATTGTAGTTTTCTTCAGTTAACTATTTGCCATACTTGTTAGTTAGCCACACTGTATATGTTCAAAAGTCTTCCTCTTGTGAAATTGTTCTAGGTCTTTTTCAAGATTATAAAAGGGATAATTGCTTCAGCTAGTAGGTATACAAAATATCTGGAGCTCAAAACAGTGTACTAGGAGAATACAAATTTGCTTAAGATTTCATTAATTCCAGTTACATAATTTTTTCTCAAAATCAGACATGCGATTCAGTTATTTTATCACACTAGATGACATTGTGTTCGTTTTGCTCTCTCTTTTCCACAGAATCCTTTGTCTCACTCACTCCAGTTACAGTATCTCTGTGTTCTAACAGCACATTATTGAAGCTGACATCTGTTTGTAGTTTATTTTGGGGTTTTTTCCTGAATAAGAAATAGGCTGTGAGGCCTGCTCCTACTAGGATAAGGACCGGAATAATTAGAATCCATACTGTGCTGTGGGCAGGTGCTTCTGAAAATAAATGCAAAACAATTACTAGGGAGACAATTGTTATGATAGATATTAGGCAGTAGACCAGAGAAAAAAACATTGACTTGAGTCTCTTCTCACTCACACTGATGTAAATCAGGAATCAATTCCTTTTGAAGAACCCTCAACCATCCTATGACCCCTGTGCACTGTTCAGGCAGCAAGAAAGGCCAGAAAGCTAGCTCAGCCAGTCTACTGATGATTTCCCCAGCCTAGAATTTCCTTGGCCTAGCATACTGTCTCTAGGTCAAACCCATCCCAGCGCTGAGTGTGGAGAAAATGACTAAGATAGAGAGGAAACAGTCAGTGTGCCATTGCACTTCTGCTATCCCGAGATGCCACAAAAGTCCTGTGAAGTTATAGGTAGCTCTAAGTCATACTGGGGATGAATTTAAAGTCACCTTCTTCCCCCACCTGCTTGATCGCACCTACGATCCTATGTTGAGTGTAGCTCAGAGAGCGGGGAGCATTTGATCTAATCAATTAATACCTGTGAGGCCTCCACATAGGGGCATATTGGGGAGGGGAGAGGGCAGGCTGATGGGCAGAGCACATGACACTTTCCTTGATCCCCAGGCTGTGCCACGGTCCTTATAGGTGCCTATAGCCTAAGCGGAATCTGGCAGTCATGTAGCCCCTGGCTGGCCCAGGATCAAGGGAGCGGAAAGGCAGTATTTTATGTTTGAATATATTTTCCGTTTGCAGAGATATATTTTGACTGTAAAGAAGTGATACCATGGAAAGCAGAATATGAAAAAAGACTAACTCTACCCCCCAATGTTATTCAAAACTCACGCCTATTTAAGGAGGGAGAGAGTCCTGCCTTAGGCATGAACAAGATCTATGAATATTTTACAACACGGAAATGCATTTTATAGTACTTATGTCAGAAAAGACAATAAATAACTGTTATGAACATATGTGGATTATTCTTTGAAGTTATTAGTGAGAAAATAGTCCTACCTTTCTTAATTATTAGATTCTCACTTGGCTGAGCTTCAGTCACTTGCAAAAACAAAAATAAATAACCCCACATTAGTCAAAATCTGCAAACATCTGCATTTTACCCTTAAAATGATATATGCAGTAAAGCACAAACTGTACAAACAATTATTGCTTTAGTCATACCACTTTATTCATTTACTGTAGATGCATTTGCTAAATGAAACTGACAAAGATGAAAAATGTGATACTTACTTTAACTTGACATTCATTGTAGCAGAACCCAAACGTTAGTGATAAAAGTGTTTTACTGTACTTGCTTCTTGATTATTAATCAAATAATGTATAAGCACAGTGAGACCCTGAATCATGAAGGTCCTTAAACATGTGAGTAGTCCCATTGATTTCAATGGCATTACTCACATGCTCACAGTTAAATATGTGCCTAATGACCTTGTTTCCAAAAAGTTTTGGGAATTACTTAAAACGTGTGAAGCACCAGTCATGTTTTATTGTCGCTGTAATGCTTATCCACAAAGAATGGCCAGAGTCTCCCACCCCCGCTGTTCTGACCGCTTTCCCTGTTGTACCTCTCAGGCAGTGCAAAAATACCGGATCTGACCATGGCTTCCTAGCTGAGAGGTCTCCCTGTGGGAGGGCTCTTCTGTTCCAAAGACTCCAGATCTCACTGCTATACCAACTGCCCACTGAGCCCTGGCAAAGCTGGCTCCCTGATGGCCTCAAATCTTTTGCACTGAAGAGATTTCAGTACAGGAGAGAATCTGGACTATCATGTTCTAATGCCCTAGTTTTCTGTACTGTACACAGTCTATTCAAGACATTGCAGTTTTAGTTTAAAATGCTCCAGCTCATAAATTTTGCATCTATAGGGTTCAGTTCTCAAGCACTTGGTTTGTACCAGCTCAGTTGTGTTATGCTATTTCTGTGTGCTGTACAATGATGGTGCTGTCTTCAAGTCTTTTAAAATTAACACCACTCACCAATCCTTAAACGGCAACTGAATGATTATGAACTCAAGTGCTGATTTCAAATATGGGGGGTGGGATTTCACTGGCATTAAAAGGCAGACTGTATCTTTCAGACACAGCCCTGAGCAGGAGGTGATACAGTCCTGGAGCACTCTGAAATGCCATGCTGGAGGGAGGCATAGTGCATTCCAATACATATAGGAGAGCAGAGGGAATGTGTCTACTATACCACCATGCGACCACAGCTATGCTCCCTTTCTGTCTAAGTTGTGGCTGGGCCCTGTTTCAGGGAACAAAAGGGTAGGAAGGCTCCTTGCACGTTCATTGTGCTTCCAAATAGGGGCTGAAGACAATCAGTCCCACAAGTACTATCCAGATTTCAGCACTGACTGAGTACTTTCCAATATATTTGGCAACAAAACATAAGCCTTTATTGGTCTATAATCCTATGAACTCATAATATAAGATATAGCAGAATTGCTTCAAATCAGGCACTTGCTCATCTGGAAGGCCTTAATGCTACTGCTTGCATGAAAAGCTGATGTCTGGGGCAATTGCACCCTCTTAGGAAAGGAGACTAATAATAGGTGAACCTCACAAAATTTAGAATTTATACCAATCTGTGTGGGTTGCAAAATTGGACAGGAAATCAAGCTTTTGTGTCATATTTCTAGTACTTGCTGTTTGAGTTGAGTCAGAAATACCACAAGAGTAGCATAGCTCATGATATTTTGATATATCTGCTTCCTGACAAAGGCAGATGGTGCTGAGTTGCACAGAAATAAGATAAATGCTAATCAAAACATTTTTTTCTGGCTTTTAAAAGGTTTCTATTCAAGTTGTGGATGAAGATCCAGTTTAGTGATTGCTTAACCGGAATTGGCCTTCCTGCCCACCACTGGAACACAGTACAGTACACCATGTATCTTCACATGGCAAAAGGAAGAAAAGAAAATCACTTAAATGCAGTTCTTGTTCTCCAATGTTAAAAAAAATTAAAGGAGGTTGGAAAAGGAAAGAAAAAAACCTGCAGAAATGTTTAAAGAATTTTCAAATTCAGTAACATCCTGAGTCATTACTTGAACATACTTTGGTCTATACTCACAGAGAGCAACTATGTGGGAAAGTCTGAAACTGTATGAAGCACATCATGGACGGTACCCAAATCTTGACATTACTTATGTGTCTATGCAGTAGTCATTAGGTAATAAATAAGATATCACAACATCTACAGTAGTAGATGGAAGGAAAGCCTACAAGGAAAGCCAGTGAAGTTACATGCAGTTAGTTTTAGGTAAGCCATATGAGGCATACATTAAATTTGATTGGGGAGGGATACTCAACTGGCCCATTAAACTTTGTAAAACTTAGAATATTTTTAAAAATCTCATATACGTTTTGTTACTGCTCTTCCTTAAGTTTTGCTTTCCCCTCCCATTTACCACCTCAGCATGTTAGAACAAATAATACCCTTTCACTCTAAGTATGTCAAGAATCAGAGAGGTAGCCGTGTTAGTCTGGAATTGCAGAAGTGACAAAGGGTCCTGTGGCACCTTAAAGACTAAGTAAAGTATTAGAGCATAAGCTTTTGTGTGCTAACACCCACCTCGTTGGATGGCATGCATCCAACGAAGTGGGTATTAGCCCACGAAAGCTTATGCTCTAATACTTTAGTTAGTCTTTAAGATGCCACAGGACTCTTTGGACAGAGTTACATAGCATGAGCTGTAGTTTTTGATATTTGAATGTGAAATGCAGAAAAACTGGCTCTAGATTATATTTACACACGATATTTGTGAACAGAACCTTCAATCTGTGGTATTTACCTTATGTGAATCTTCAGACATTTTTGGCTTTATGTTGTAAACACAAACAGCAAAGGAGAAATGTGGACACACAGCACTTTACACAGCACAAACAGTATGTATTTTGTAGTATATGTACTGTGGCATTACTACTAAAATAAAACCATCAACATCAAATCATATGATAAAACATATCACTTACTCTTTGGTTTTTTACAAATGGACCCTTTTATGGAAGAGCAGGGAATGGTATTCCAGTACCCAGATGATGAAGACATTTCCACACAGTACTCAGACTGATTACTGGAAGGCTGCCCTTTATTCCAATTGACAAAATCTACTGGAGCTTTGTCTAGCCATAACCACAACCCTAATGACAAAATGCATTAAAAGGGTAGAGACAACTCGTTATAGATAATCTTGGTTAATTTGTGTTGGTCTTCATTTATATTTAATTTTCTTAGTTTCTAAAAAGAAAATTAAAAAAAAAACTTCCTGGTGCTCATTTCATGACATACAAATAGATTTTTACTTCCCTTTATTCTTTCTCAAAGGACATACTGCCTTTATCTTTGCAAATTATGATTCTTAGATATGGAGAATTACATTTTCCTAGTTTTCCATGATATGCACCCATATTTCTCAGGTATATGGGACAAAAGTTTCAAACTTAGGTATTAGGCACCTAAATCCACAAAGTCAGGCAACTTTTATTCAGATACCTAAAGTCATATGTAGGTAACTCCCACTAAAAAGAAAGCTGATTTTGCTGAAGTGCTTAAATATGGAGACTTACATTCTTCACTTTGGGTACCCTGACTTGAAAATTTTCATTATAGTTTCTAAAAGATCTTAAAGATACTGGAAGTATTGGGGGAAAGAGGGAGAAAACCTTCTGATGATATTAGACTTTGACTGAGGCTAATTTTGCTCCCTTCCATTCCAACCTTCTCTTTCTTTATTCCCTCAAAATCCTGTTTTCCTGGTAACCGTAAGTCTAATTCTTTCCTTTCAGCTTATTGCCAGTACTGATTAACTAGTCACCAGCTGCAGAAAGAAGACATCCTCTAGCCAGGTTCACATTGCTTTCTAAACTTAGGCACAGGCCAGGACAGCAAGAAAAAAGACTCTTTGGAACCAAATTTGGCCCTGGCTCTGGTCCTTGCACACTGGTCAAGTGAGGTGTAAAGGGGCTGTAAAGGAGCTGAAAGAGCACTGTAGGGTGATGCAAGATGTGATATGCTGCCCCCTTGCAGGCCAGCAGTAGAGGATATGGTGGAGGTAATGATGGGAGAATAAGGAGATATTCAAAGGGATGGGAGAGGGCATGCCATAGCACTTGGTGCTATGTGAATTCTGGACTGCAGTACAGTCCACAGGCATCTGAGAGAGACCTCTATGGACAGCTCTAATTTTGTCCCCGATCATAGCCAAGAATATGGGCAGCACAAAGGCACCTTTGTCCCCTCTTCCTATAAATTGCACCTACTGTGTTGTGCATCTCAGGAGGTATACGAGAATCTATCCCATTAAGCTGTTCAGACACTTATTACAAAACATAGCTAATAAGCATAAAGCTGTTAAATTCCTTAGGTCACCATGCAGGCATAAGGGTCCACCCATTTCAATCTTACTCCATGCTTTGCCCCTAAAACTGAAACCAAACCGAAGAATCAGAAATATCTCTCTTTTACAATATTTCATGGGACATACTTTTGCTAGATGAAACCAGCACCTCCAGGTAAGATATCCAGATTAAGATACCATAGGTCTAATTTATTTTTGGTAACTTCTTGTAATCTTTTGAGGTGAATTTCTGTTTTCTGCTCATTACAGCCTAAGCTGTGACCTATTTGAATCAGTCTATTTAATGCAGAATATGTATAATTAAATATCAAAACTAAAATAATTACCATCAACATTTCTATATATTCCTGTCCAAAATCCACTTGTCTCTCTTTTATGTGCCTCTATAGTGTCTGCTAGAAATTTGGATTCAGCTAAATCTTCTACTGAAACCAAAGTAGCACCTGCAAAACATTAGGAAACAAATAAATTGTAACCTGCCATAGAAACCAGTCTCAGATTATGGCTTTTGATACAGTACAAGGTTCTGTAATAAACGCCCCTGCAGTTAATAAGGTGTAGGCAGGTGTATGAATAAAGAATACAGAGGGTTGTAAGGCTATAGGGAAGGAAACAGTGTGGATCCTAAATGATGTAACTGAAAACAAAGACACGTGGATTTCATTGCAAACATAATTTGCAAACTTTAGATTACATCACACAAACAGAGTATTATTTTGAGGCTGCTGGAGAAGCATACTTTTATAGCCAATATATACGATGGTTGCCATTCTTGTTTGGCAAGTGAGCCAAAATAGTGTTCATGGAACTCACTATAGTCCATAGTATTTTGCAGCAAATGGTTATGGGATTTGGTTTGTGGAGAATTTTGTGGGCTGGAAATCCAAAAATGTTGGGGGTCAAGATGGCCTTGATAGGGGGTAGGGATGAAGGGGCTCATTCCCCCAGGCTGGGGTAACTTCTCCCTCCTTACCCTAGTCTGTGCAGCCTGCAGCTCTGGATGTTGGGAAGCTCTGCAGAAGGTCTCACCACCCCTTGAAGCATCATTTTCCCTTTCCTTAGCCTGGAATGGAATGGTGTGGGGGTTGAGGAGCTGCTCTTGGATTGGTTGGCGATTGAGAGAGGAAGGAGCATGGCACAGGTAAAAGCATTAGGAAGAAGGAAAGAGAGAACTGCTTCTTCCTTTCCCTTCCTAGTTTACTGGTGAGTCCTACTGATGAGGGATTTTGCAGCTTTCAGGCACTTTTGACTGATATAGCCACAGTTTGGGAATTTTTTTGTGTATGCTCCTGTTTCTAAATTTCTAAGGACATTGTCAAATGATTTCAGCCAAAAATTGAGATTTGAATTTATGATTTTAAAATAAAATGATGAAATGTGATGATAGAAACTCAAACCTAAGAGCATTGTAGCAGTACATGCATGCATTAGAACCAAAGAGCAGAAATGATTATAAATGACAAGGGAAACTGATCAACCTAGTTTCATCGTCCAAGGTAAGTGAAATGCAAAAAGCAAGCAAACAGCAATAATGATGGAAAGTAAATTATATATTAAAATGATTTGTTTTCACATGTGAAGGTTTTATCTTATTAGTAATACAATTAAGGATTTTTAAATGTGAATTTTATGTGAACATTAAAGTCTGACCTTTTAATAAAAGAGTACACTCACCTAATCGAATGCATTCAGTAGAAGATTCAGACCAGCTGGTACTATGGGCATTAAAGAAATAGCAATGGCTACGAAAAGGAATCCAAGATATGTGGTTTGTTGATTTAGGACATTTTCCAGGGAGTTCTGGAGGATCAGTAGGAGCTATAACTGTTAAGAAACAGTTAAGAAACTAAAGTCGATGGGAGTTTTGCTATTGACTACAATGACTTCAAAAACAAGGTACTTAAAAGTTATTTAAAAAGCTGCTAAGCATGATTTTTGTAAGTAGCTACTACTAGCTCAAAAATGATACCAAATAGCAGAAGCTCCCAATCACAGCTCATCAGCACAATCTAATCTATAGATTAGAAAATTAGATTCTTCATTATCACTATAGCAGTGCAAAACTCAGAATTTCAATCCCATGGGAAATTTTGAGTTTTTGAAATTTTGTTTTCTTCTAATTTTTTTAAATAAATAATAATAGAATATAAACAAATTCATAAGAAAAAAGCCAAAACACAAGACTTTGATAAGGCTGAAATAAAACAGTTAATCTTATTGAAACAATTTTTAATTTTTTTTTAAAAAAACAAATTTTTGGCAAAATTGACACAATTCTGTAGGAGCTATAGATTTCATTGAATCAGCTTTTCTAACAGGAAACTGCCAGCAGAAAATTTTCAACCAGTTCCAATCATTACACAGTCTGGAACAATCTTAAACTTGTGAAGTATTAGTGTTGCAGCCTCTTGTTACACAGTATACTCTGCAATTAATCATGGCAGGCCACAAACCAGTAATCCTGTGAGTCTGTGCATGCACCTCCCATTGACATTACTGGGAGTTGCATATGCAGATCAAGCTCAATGCCCAACCTGAAAAAAGAAAAGAAAATAACCCTACACTATTAAAGATGTACACTATTAAAGATGTCACCCTACATTATTAAAGATGTCACATAAATAACAGCATATTGTGCAGTCTACAAAAATACATATTAGTCGAAAACACTTGTATGTGTAGCCCATTCTTAAGGTACCTTTAATCCCTAAGAATGGTAGAATCACTTATTCCTCTTTCTTCACAGGCTTAGTGATCCATCTTAGGACCAATGAGCTCTGTGTTCTTGTGCTCAGGGTCTCCATCTAATGGTCAGGTATATAAACAAATATACTACTCTTGTGACCTCTAGGATGCCCTTCCCACCACTCCTGGTGCAGAGGCATGGGGAGGAGGACTGGCTGGAGTACAGCATACTCTGGCTATGCTCACACTATTAGCTGTCAGCAAAGGTTAGAGGAGCCTAACTGCTAGGATGTAATTTCAGAACTGCTAAAATCCATATGATTGATATATGTGATTCTACTATCTGGCCCACAAAGGGATGATAAGTACAGCTTTGCAAACCTTGCAAAAATGAAAACATAAATCATATTTTCAGGTTATGTACTTGACAGAAATGGGTTCTCTCTTTGTTAATATATGTTAAATATTTTATATTGTTGTAAAATCAAATCCATCCTCAAGTGCAGGCTCTCAAATTCCAGAGCACCAAACTAAAGCTGTTACATTCAATTCTTACCATCAGACTGTTTACAGACAGAGAAATAATTTTCATCACAGGATGCTGTCTTCCAAGTTCCATCAAGGTCTAAATAGACACAAGCTATTTTCTGTTTTGGTTCCCTTCTAGCCCAATTAGAATATTTGATTCTCCTGTTATCAGTCCATTTGTAATAGCCATCAGTCTAAAGGCAAAACAAATAGAATTAACAAATGGCAGCTCATAGGCACAAACATGATACTCTCTGTTTACACTGTAGCCTCCAGTGTCAGATCAGAGGATTCATACACATCCCCCAATGATATATGCAGCCCTATTTTTGCAGGAAACACACATATGCCATTGTTATGACACGATTCAAATAAGTACTGAGTAGGTCTGAGGGTGATGTAGAACACTGTGCCTTATGCATTTGTAACCATTCTGTACCTTCTTCCAGGTGGAGTCAACAGCAGCAAGGGCTTCACTCAGTATCTAGGGGGTTTTCTTAACAATACAAAATAGAACCGGACTGGGCCCTCACCCAGCAATCTGGGAAAACTAAAAACTACCCTGGAGCACTTCTCAGAGGCAATACTTCCCCATTCCCAAGCACTGAGCCTGTGTACAACAAAATAAAGCTTTTATTAAAAAGGAAAAGGGGACCCAGCATTAATTTGGGAAAACACCACAATCACTGTTTAAAAGCACGAGACCATAAGCTTCCACCCGTAATGCTCCCAGCTGTGTTACTGAAAAAACTACAGCAGACAGAAACTCAAATAAAGAAAAAAGTTCCACAAGCACTACATACTCTCTGCCGATCCACACTACATGTGTCTGTCTTTGCCAGAACAATTTGCACCCACCACAGCCACAACGGCTGGGATAAACAACCGTCAAGCAAAGAGTGAGGCTTTTGCAATATCCTTTATACAGCAGCTTCCTCAGAAACAGAAAAGAACTTTCTACAGTCTTTATCATCCGAACTACATTTCCTAGACTTCCCCTCCAACTGCTCATCAGCTTTCCTCACCCCATTTCTATTGCTCCCCGTTTCCACTCATTATCTGTTTCTCCTACTATAACTTCCCCACTACTCCAGCTGCATCTCGGGGTAGCTTTGAAGGACAGTGACATAGAAGAGTTAGGGATTCCTACATAATCTGATACTCAGCTTGAGACCATCAAGAGAGTACCTTTTAAAGCCCTATAAAATGGAGGTCAAAATTTGAAGGAAAGTTCAAGCTCTGTTTTGAGTAACAGCGTACTATTCAAACCTCATCCCTGTTTCGTGTTCTTACCACATTGCTGTTGAGACCAATCCATGCAGGCTCTCCAAACTGCAACACATATAACCATAGGAGTAAATAACTATAGTGATCCAAAATGCTGGCAAGCTCTAAAGATTTTTCCTTGCAGTTGTTTCGTGCCTCTTCCCAATTCATTTTGGAGCGGATAATTGAATAGCTACTGTTACCATAATGAATAACGTCTGAGACTGGAATTGCTGGGGAATGAAGTAAATCAGGCTCTGTTTTTGGGGAAAAAAAATAAATGAAAAATTTTGCATGTCTGGTTAGTTGTACCATTGCATCACAAACAAATGCAGAATTGCAAAAATTGAGTGGGACAGCACAAGCAATAAATGAAAATAATTCCTCATTTACAACCCAAAGAAATATAAACAATATGTTTTGATGAATTGTGTTTGCTGTTCAAATCTAAAGCTATGAAACCACACCCACTGTAGGTCACAAGTGAAAATCAGCTGCGTGCTTGTTACAGGATAGATTTCCCTCTAGCCAGCTGTGAAATTCACCCTACATGGACACCACTTAAATCCTCAAAATATGAGTACACGTACAAGAAATTGCTTCTTAAATGGACACGCAAATCAAACAAATAAATTTTCACTCCTCCCTTTCCAGAGTTTAATCCTATCGAAAATGTTTGGGATACGCAGAGGAAACCAAACCAGAGTTCTCCCTCTGGTGGTATGTATACAGAAATAAGACACAAAGACCTTGGCTTAGTTGTGCTCAGTGCAGGGCCTGAAAAGGTAGTGCAAAAATGGCTTAAAGCCGCTGTCTTTGTGCTTACCCAGTTTCAGTAGCAACTGGGGAATGCTTTATGTCAGGCAGATTCCCATATGTAAAGGGAATCCTCAGCTGCCATGGGAGAAAAGGCTGTGACCAAAATTTCTGTGCTTCCAGTAGAGCCAGCTGTGGCCCCCAGTCTACTCTCAAGCTGAGACCAGCATTTCCCCATTATCAGCCACACATTTCCTCTTCTTCTGGACTCTATAAGCGCAAACAAGCTTGGGATGCACCTGTTCTCCAGCTGCTTCCCACTCTGTATATTGACAGGAAAATTGGGTTGTGAGCTTTGGCCCTACCTGGGTAATGCCAGTCAAATTACATAAAGTCCTCATGGACCCAGATGAGCAGGATAACCTGTTATCATGTCCTTAACTTAATCCCCAATAGACAGTTTTTCTCTGTTAATGATTTTTAAGGGTACAATTCTGTTAGTTATACTCTATATTGTGGAGGTTACTGTTGGACTTGTGCCTTTTAAACATTAGCCAGGGCACATAGAGCCTGGGATAGGCACTTTCTGTGGTTGTTCTTATAAATTAAATAAGCACATATAAAACTACAACAAAATAATGTAGAGATGGACATCTCTGGTCATGAGAGGCTCACTAGAAAAAACAGCTGCAAGCTGAGGTACAGAAGTAGAGTTTTGCAGAGAAGTTTACTGACATCTTGTTTACACTACCAGGGTAAGTTGAAGCTGGAGTTGCTACTCCAGCTACGTGAATAATGTAACTGGAGTCAATGTAGCTTAGGTCAACATATCCTAGTGTCGTCACTGCATGACATCGACTTTGAGATGCTCTCCCACCAACTTACCTTACTCTTCTGAAGGAGCTGAAGTACTGGAGTTGACCAGAGAGTGCTCTGCCGTTGATTTAGCAGGTCTTCATTAGACCCGCTGCTGCTTCGATTTCAGCAAAGTTGATCTCCCCAGTAGTGACGACAAGCCCATCGACCCATAGACTTTATACCTTCCCATGCAGTGCCAGTTAATTTGCAGCAATTTCTTTTTATAATTGCAGCAAAGACACCCAACAATGCCATGACCAATGGTATGGCATTTTAATATTATGAAAACAGTAATAACTTATTAGCTTTCATTATAGTTCGGCACTTTGACTTAAACCCTCCCTGTTTTCCCAGGACAAGATTTTCAAAAGTGATTTTAAGTTCTTCACTTTTAGGGTGTTCAACTTGAGACCTTTTCAGTGGTTCTGATTTTCAGAAACTGCTGACCACCAGCCTTCTGAAAATCACATCCTTTTGAGGGGTGTCAAGCTGGGTACCCAAAAATTCAGGCACCCAAAACTATTAGTCACTTCTGAAAATCTTGGCCACAACTTACAAATGGGAAAATTGAAATAATAATCTTTTCCCTTTTCACTCAAATCTGGAGAGAAATCTACTCTTCCTGGGTAAAACCTGAATATTCAGACTGTGCGTGAAGTGCAAATGTGTTGGAGGTGAAATCCAACGCCAACTCAGAGCCATAACATAGGGTACCAGTGACAGCTATTCCATCTAGAATTCCTGGGCTGAGACACAAGATGCAGCTTTTTGGCACCAAATACTTGAGGTATTGGCTTCCACAGTATCTGTGTAAACAAGGAACTCTAGAACTCAAAGAGGTTATTAAATGTGCTTTAAATTAGAAGGCTGAAAAAATGAAACTCACTGCTGTCCATCTGGCATATATAGCTATTGTTCTGCTGACAATCATTGTTTCCCCAGTGCCTTTCCTCTCCTACCGATCTCTTCATCATTGCAATACAGTCAGTCTAGGGACAAAGGATACATGAATTCATAAAGGTGAAAAAAATACTGGTAAAATAATAGAGGTTACTTATTAATAGTCAGACCCAATAAATCTTTTTCTGCTCTAATTTTGATTCTGTGGCATTGTGTTCATAAAATGACTTTTTTTAAGAAAAGGAAATTTTAAATTCTGGGAGGAGGCAGGTTAAATATAAGTATTTTCTTAAAAACCAAAAATGAACTTCAGGACTCACATTGATGGATACAAGAACATTTGTCAAGGGCTGGCAATCCCTTACAGTACACCCAGACTATCACACTATTATCATACAACCTGTAGTGTAAGAAACAATAATGCAAAGTTAAAAAAAATATATACTAGGCAACACTGAGTATTTGCAATGAATATAACTCTGTTAAAGCACCATGCTATTATAGTTCTGGACTGCTGAAAAAAACGAATAAAAAAGATTTGCAATCAGAACATGGAGAATGTGAAAAACCCTAAACCCTCCTTTTGCAGTACCGCCTTCTGCAGCGGTCGATATTTTCATTGAATGAAAGGATGCTAAATAAGAGACCAGTTGAACTGGTTGCATAAAGCTTGACTCTGCTCCCCAGATTATGGTGGTTTAGTCATATTTGTTTTGTTTACCTCCTGTGTAATAAATGTCCAGTCAACTTGTATGTAACGATCTCTAAATGGGAAATGAATGGCCCACTTTGCATAGTCAAATAAACTCCCATCTGTCCAAAGATAATGGTCCTCCTCGTTAATATCATTCAGTCCAATCCAGGTTTCAGCCATGACATTCTTTAAATGGAAGGTGAGGAAGGCTGCAAAAACCCCAGAGATCTATGTTTTACAAAAATGGATTCCCTTTCTCCAATCTCTGAAGACACCAGCATGCCCAAAACTTGATCAATGGTAAAAAGTAATAATACAAATAAAATTACTGCTCAAGCACTGAATTTAAAAAACTTGCAAATGCTGTATTTTATACCTCTAGATCTAGATTATTGCCTGATGGTGAGATTGAAGGGAATGTGTGTTCAAAAATAGTAACTTAAAAGAGGTAGGAGGATGCAATTAAGCAAAGTACAAGTAAAAGTTTTCAGTATAAAAACTCTAACCACAGCCCCCTGGGAGAAGATACCATAATAATCGTTCAGCCAGAATACAGGCAATTTGTACCTCCCACCTATGAACTGCTGTTCAGTACCCTATGCATAGTGTGTTACAGAAGGCACTCAAGTACTATGGTGATCCATGCTAGCATAGAACTTTAAGTTAGGTAAGTATGATACATTTTTCTCAAAATGGTTTTCATCAATTCTGATTAATTATTAGTGGCAAAGGCAGCCTAGTTTACTGGAGCATCCTCAAAATTACAGCTTTCATCTACATTTATGATTGTTAGAAATGGGTTGATGTCTCATCTAATACCAAAGGGACCAGATATTATACCTTGCACTTGTTCATTATGTATAGAAGCCAGGTTTCCTCCTAACTTTATGCAAGTGTTTCGTGCAGCGTGCCAAGTCAGTCTCTCTGCTTCACTGGAGCCGAATATTTTATAACACTGTGGGGGGAAATGGGACATTTTACTGTAAAGTGCCAAAGAAAGGATAAACCATGACATTTGACCCAGTCCTAACGCACATGCATATTGAGCACAAAGAGTGGGGGAATGTTTGTAATGCCAGATAAAAAGGGTGGAGCTGACAGGGTGTGCAGTACTTCCACCCCAACAGGCCATCCAAGATGGGCATTGGAGAAGAACTTTGATTTAGAAGGTCTATTGGGTGTTTAGAAGATTTAGAGGACATTGATTTCAGGGGTGAGCTAAAAGGAGTGAATTCTCTATGAGCGTCCAAGACTGAACTATGTCAGTGAGACTAGGCAATAATTGTAGGATAAGGTGAAATGTAATAATCAGTGTCAGAAGGGGAGAAGGAACTGAACAATATGATGCAGACTGATTAAATCCAGGCCTGTTTTGGAAGCACCCTGGTGGTTGCTGTTTGCAAACTGGGAGAGAGCTGTAATCCAATGGACAGAGCACTGAACTGGGATTTAGGAAACCTATGTTCAGTTCCTCACTCTGCTACTAGTCTGCTAGCTGATCTACAGCAAATCATTTCACCTCTCTGGGCCTTAGTTTCCCAACCTGTAAGAATGGGGATGATGATATTAACTTCCCTTGCAAAGTGCGTTGAGAGCTACTGAAGAAAACTGCTGTATAAGAGTTAAGTTTTCTTTTATATGTACTTAACCTTTAAAGAGCTAGGAATGTGCTGTCAGCTGAGGCAGCTGCCATTTTGGTTATGTCTACACTTATAGAGATGTGCAGAAAGCAGATTCTCCATGCCCGCTAGCATGGGTATAAAGAGCAGTGTAGATGGTGGGGCATTGCTTAGGTGAGTAAAGACGCATCAGAACCTTATGGTATATACCTACACAGCTCTCTACTTGCCCAAGCAATGCCTCCCCATGCCTACCCTGCTTTATCTGAGCAGCATAGTGTCCTTCTGCCTTCCTGTTGACAGAGCTTTTCCCACCCACAGGGAACGACTCCAACAGCAGGGAAAGGCTCAGCCAGGGGTGAGGCAGTAGGGAAAGGCTCCAGCGGCTCCCTGTTGCCAGCGCCTTTCTCCTCACCTCCCCTTGCCAGAACCTTTACCAGCCGCCTCCCCACTGCCAGAGCATTTCGCTGCCACATGGAGCTACACACCGCAGGGTAGACATAGCCTGATTTTCACTGTGGTATGCAGCTACATGTACCATATGTGCCACCATTGCAAGTGCAGACAAAATCTTTGGAGCCTGGAACAAAGGAGGCACATATTGTGCTTTCTTCTGGAACACATTATCGTCTTCATTAATTTGGCTAAAATTCAGAAAAAGAAATTCACTTAGGCTGAAAAATTATGAACGCTATTTATCATTTGAAAATATTATTGTCTAAGGACTGTTTGGAGTGGCAAAAGAATAGAAGAATGGTCTAAGAAATAAGCAGAGGATTTTACATTTGATTATTTCTAGTAGATTTGCTTTAGGGATAAGACAGTGGTCTGCTCTGGAGCAAACTTTATGTACAGCACCTCTGGCATTTCTGCTTTCCCAGATCTCTCTCAAGTCTGGACCTCACATTAGCTTATTAGAATCTTTAGGACAAAAATTTCAGCTAGTGTAAACTAGGTTATCTGCTTTGAGGTGAAAGGAGCAGGATCAATTTACACCTGCTGAGGCTTTGACCCATTGGGTAATCAATCTTTTGTAAAGTTTAATGAATAACTAAATCTCCCAAATCAGTTGGTTTCAAGGACAGTTTGGACAGTGACCTAGTTAGACATAAAATGAGAAGAAGGTTTTTCATTCAGTGCATATATATTTAGCAGGAAAATCTGACTCTCTTTCTGTAATGCTGATACAAAAAGTTAACTCCCTGATTTGTCTGAGTGCTCATTGACTGAAGAGCTTTATTTTTCTTAATGAAACTTGCTACTTCCCTCTTTTTCTGTCCTTGCATAAGGGGAGTAGTTCCTTATTTTCAGGTTCTTGTGGTCATGTGTATTTCCATTTACCATAGCAAGGGAACAAAATAGTATTTTCACAAAAAGTTTTAATATTTGTTATCTTTGTCAGCTATTAGTTTGCTAATATTTAAGATGACAGCATTAAGATGTCCTGCTATTTATTTAAAGTGGACCTAATGCATTTTTTCCAGTTCACCCTCATTCAGAAAACCACATAGGCTTTCTGCTCAATAGAACAATTCATTTGTTCCACATTTAATTTCCCTGAAAAATACTGTAGATGTTTGTTACTATACCTTATTATTAAACAAAAGCCAGGTTTCAAGACATCCTCCCAAAGGAAAAGGTGCTGTTGGAGCAAATTCTGAGTGAGTAGAACGGTTGTGCCTTTCACAGATAAAAGCATTTTTAATACCACAGTTTATGTCATTCCAAAAACCTGGAAATGATTTAAATAGAGAAAATCACTTTCGGAGATTGACATTTGTAGTATCACTCTCAGAACGGTGAGCCTCTGACATTGTCAGTTAAACAGAACTGAAATTTCTTTGGAGGCGTACAGAGGAATAGCTCCACCTCAGCCCTATCACAACTCATTTCTTAACATTTATTCAAAAATATTGTCACATTACTCACCAAAATCTCTGTGCATGACCACACAGTTTTCATCATTATTTGCAAAGCTGGGTTCATTTGGGGCCCAGGCTACATAGTTCACTGGGGTACCATCCAGCCAGCTAAAAGAAACAGTATGACAATAGCTACTGGAAATCTAGCCTTATAATTGTTTTAACATTACAGGAATCATTTGGCAAAAAAATGTAAGAGAAATACCATTCGCAGTACTGGGAGTTACATGGTGAAAGCCCTGTACATCAAGTAGCAGACATAGTCTTTATTCATTATTATTATTACTATTATTTATTGTTTGTATCATAGTATCACCTATGGGTCACAACCTTGTTGTTGCTCCAATTTATTAGTACAGCAACATATATAGTAAAAATCAGTCCCTTCCCCAAAAGCTGAGAAAGCCTGAAACCTCAAGCTCTCACCAGCATGCCAGTCATCCCTTCATTCCCTCCATATTTTAGTGCTGGGGCGGGAGCATGTCACTGCACATTTGGTCTTCATTTGCTTTCTTTCTACTTGGCATGCTGGTGTGGAAGAATGAACTTATTTCTAGCAGCTCATTTGACCTCCCCTCCTCTTAATGCTCCAGTGAGGGTGAAGGGGCTGGCATTGGCAATGCCTCTCCTCCCCTCCCATCTGCTCCAGAAAACCCTTTCCAAGCTTTTTTCTAAAGGAGTAGTTCTCAAACTGTGGCCCACTGGTGATCCTCAGAGAGCTGTCTGGTCCCATGCTGCGGACTGTCCTTGTTTCCTGCTGAACTGATGGGAGAGGATGATGAAATGAAGAGTACGTGTAAACAATATGATTGTTCTTTTTGGAAAAAAGAAAACCACACTTCTTACACTAAATATGCCCATAGCAAGGGGCACAAACCCCAAGAATGAGACTCTGCAGATGAACAACTTTACGTAACACAAACAAAACAAACAAACTGATGAACTTTAACACATGAACTTGACTGGCTCACATTTCCCCCTCCCCCAATTCAGAAACTGAAAAAGAAAAATGTTGTTTATATAACACTGGAAAACCATTTTCACACAGACTTTTCTGCTGAAACTAAGTCTAGAGTAGGATGACCAGACAGAAAGTGTAAAAAATCAGGACAGGGATTGGGGGATAATAGGAGCCTATATAAGAAAATACCCCCAAATCAGGACTGTCTCTATAAAATCAGGACATCTGGTCACCCTAGTCTAGAGTAAATTTTTGCAACAGAGTTAGCAATCCTGGAAATGGAATACCTAAGAAACTCAAATACAGCAATGCTAAAGAGAAGTAATTCATTACACACTTTAAAGTTGCTTCTTTACTTACCTAAACTTTTGATCAAAGCTGACAGTTAGGCCAATGAAATATGAATCCATTCGGTTTTTAGTGTAAATCTAAAACATGAAGAAATTACACTAACGTAAAACAATTTATCTTTTATACTGAGGAGAAAACTAGAAGGGGCTCAGCCACCTTTGTGGTGCTGTTTTCCCCTTCTTTGGATCCCAGGGGGCAAAGAACACAGATCCAGGATCCATGCTCTGGATAGGAAGCAAAGCCAGGAAGAGTGAGGGTGGGAGGAATATACAGAACAGAACAGGAATGCACATCATCTCTCTGCTCCTCAGCCTTGCAGAGCTCAGATAGACAAGATAATGCAGACTGGAGCAATATTTCCCTCTCTACTTCCTCAGCATTCACTTACTTTTTCTCTACCCAGCAAAAGTAAATACAGTCCTAAAATAAGATTGTGGGCCTGTTTTTCTTTGGCTCGTTGCCTTTATTTTCTCAACTGCTTTGCTGCATCTCATGCCTGAGGCACTCAGATCAACATCAAATCATGTTTCATTACGTCATTAAGGTCCTATCCTGCATGCCTGACTCAGTTCATTATCTTTGGAGCTTTTGAACCTAACAAGTGGAACATCAGTGGAGTTTGGAAATTATTATCTTGCACTGCAATTTGGCTGTTAAGAAGCTAATTTAGGTACAAATGTAAATGTAATGCATTAACCATCCTGATCTATTGTACAATTAACTCCTGCTGAGATGTGGTGCAGGTCTGAAGGGACTCACTGCATCCCCTCCAAAGTTTCAGAAGCAGAGTGGGAGGTGTCTATGCTTGCTATAGTGAGCATATTTTTGAATCAATATGTCTGGCTCTTACATATCTCCACAGAAACTTTCTTTCACTTTCACTGTCAATGACAGCAAGATCTGCAAACTTCTTCTTGCAAATATCCCTAGCTTTCTCCATATGGACATTTTCTGTGCTGAAGTAATACTGTTTGTCTTCATAGATAACCCATCCATCACCAGTGACTTTATAATCTGAAAAATAAATAAAGTTACATATGCGGTATTTGTATCTGTACTATACACATTCTTATCATACTGTTATATTTTTTTCTGGCAAGAGGGAAAAATACCTACCAAACTTGGTACTTGGTTCAGGTTTTAATGGCATGCCTGTAAAACAAAATATCAGCATAAGCTATGTCTCATAAACACTCATTCAAGGAAATGTATTTTGTGCAGTAGCGAATGACAATGACTTGCAGGGGAAAAAACGGAATCAAGCATGATCTTATTCACTGTACAGGTTTTTGACATTCGCAAGACTAACATAAAATATATTTATCATTTAGAATAAGATCATCAGATACTTACATTTGAAGAAAACACACATCACTAGAAAGTACTGGGTTGCAATAAGTATGCACTCTGTGTGCTATTTTTAAATGTGCTCTAAAATATATTGCCTCAGGTGAAATCCAGGGGTTCAGACACTCAGTGTTCCTACTTAGACAGAAATTAATTATTTCAGTAACAATCTATGATATGGTAGGGGTCAGAGCAAGCTATTGCAGGCCTGGGTCAGCAGTGATGCTGCCATGCACACCAGTGCAAACCAGACATGAGGGTTCAAAGCTTGACACCAATTTTTCATAAATATTTACAAGTAATTCTCCAAGTCCTCATTGACTCAGGCTTTCTTGATGGTTTGGTTGGTGTTAGAAAAGTAGGTTTTTAAGAGAAATTTAAAGAGAGAGAGAGAGGGTAGGAACATTGCAGATGAGTTCAGAGAAGTCAAACCAAGCCCAGAGGATGATGTGGAAGAAGACGGGTGCCGGGGCTCAGTGCAGGCAAGCCTCTGGCACAAATTAAGCACTGGTTATAAGGGCTAGATTTACACAGAGCCCCAAAGCCTGGCTCTAGCAAAAATTCTCAGTTAGAACAGTTCTGATGCCCTAGTTAGAAAGTGGACAATGAGGAAGAAACCATCCTGTCCCTTGGCCCAGGTCTGTCTCCTTGAAAATACTACTTCTTTCTTCAGTGGTTTTTTTGAGGTGGGGGGAGGGTTTGCACAAAGACCATTATTTCTGCTGTTACTTTTCCTTCTTCCTTCTCTGATTTTGTTTGAGGGGAAGATTTTATGAAACAGTCTGAATGAGGAACAGACGTTCTTTGGGCTATTGCTTCAGTTTGGGTTCTAAAAGTCAGATAACCTTAAGTTTGCCGTGTAATGATAGCATACAGTAAAAACAGGATTATTTGTTGTTTGTAGTCTCTGATAAAGATAAAAGTGATTTATAATGGTTTTAGTTTTTTTCATATTTTTCCCCACATAGAGACATTATAAGGCAGAGTTAAGGTTGTTTAAGTGCCTTAACTGTGCATTTTCCAGCCTTATCATATTTGGATTTTTTTAAAGTGTGACCTGAACTTTGAATTTTCTGGATTTGTAATGCTTGGTTTGAACAATATCCCTGAAATCTAGTTTTTCTAAATTACTCTAAAGTTCTCCTATCCTTAGCTCCATCTTAACCTAGTTGGGGTTTTTTGTCTTATTTTTAAAAATTCCTCAGAATCTCATACATGAACGAGTCCCACCATCTCTACTGTTTATGGGCTCCCCCTATATTTATGTTTCAGTTTCCCTGGCAGTGCTGCAATAGAAATAGTAATGGTGATTTTACAAAATATAATATTAATACGCTAGTTTATAAACTTTCACAATCCCTTCCTTAGGGAACAGTATTTTAGGACACTGCATGAGCAATAATGTATCTTACAAAAGAAAATCCCTTGGTCACACTGAGGCCAAACAAAAGAGTTAAACATTACAAAATCCAGCACTGATATCCTCACTCTGCAGTGATCTAAAACTAGTAGAATAATAACACTTATTCATAATAACTTTTACTTCTTTTCATTTTGTTTCTGAAGGGTCGTTCAAGATGAAGATGAATGGATCAGGGCTTCCACCCAGTTTTTCAGATCCTCCTGACAAACCTTGTTGAGAACTGATAAACACACACCAACCAAAACATCGCATTCAGAATGTGATAAAAAGGGCTGCACAGGATGTACTTGCTCAGTTGGTGCACAGAAGCCAATATTCCGATGACATCTTAGTCATGAGTAATTTACTAGAAAGATAACTTTGATTAATCAAATGACAAATGGTTTTTAAAGTGAAAGTTCAATAAATCGCCTGGGATTCCAGAACAGTCTTTCTGTCAGGATGGACCTTAAGGGTTCAGAAGTTTCAGTGCCTGGGGGCAGCTGCTGCCATCCCTTACCTCACCCTCAGCCAGTTTCTTGTGTGCTCTCAGCTTTTCTTTCATTTTAGGGACATAGGTAGTAGGTGTTTTCAAACTTGCCTTGAGGATATCTCTGTACCAGGGATGACATTGCCCCTCTCTTCTCATTCATACAGATTCTGGTGCCCATGCCCTCTGCTTATGAACTTAAATACTCAACTGGGCGGAGGGGGCTGAAATTCTACCCACAACCAGGAAGGAGGGAGGAAGGAAGGCAGAGGGTTAAAATAAGCTAAATATTTTTTTTTTTTTTAGTATTTGTTTCAATGTTGGTCATTTAGTCCTAGAATCCTAATTTCTCCAAAGCCCTGCATTGCCAGGGAAACAGCACGTCGTGGTACCACTCCCTTTTGGGTTTTGCTAGAGTGTGGGTGACATTGGGGCAGCTTGTGAGCCACTTAAAGTGGGCTTTGGGGTCATTCGTTGCCACAATGACCTTTTTCTACTGCTGAGAGCCCTGCCCCTTGGCCAATGTTGGTGTAAGCTAAATCAACCGCTATTTTTTCCTCCTTGTCAGAGCAAGTGATTTTTACACCAGTTGGTCATTCACTTTTATTATATTCTCAGACAATATAAAACAGATAGCTACTTTTACTCAAGGAAATTGAAGCTCTATATACCTCCTGCCTTCTAGCTCTCCTTTGGACAAAATGGATCCAGATAAAGGGAGGAGATAAGAAAGAGAGATACTCCTCTTTAAGAGATAGGCATCCTTGCACTGCAAACCTCTTCAATATATGGGATAAAAAAACAAGGAATACTTGTGGCACCTTAGAAACTAACCAATTTATTTCAGGATAAGCTTTTGTGGGCTATCCTTATAACAAAGCCCGACACCAACTCTGTCCACATATCCATTCAACTGACATCATCATATGAACTAATCACATCAGCCACACCATCAAAGGTTCATTCACCTGTACATCTACCAATCTGATATATGCCATCATGTGCCAGCAATGCCCCTCTGCTATGTACATTGGCCAAACTGGGGAATCTCTACACAAAAGAATAAATGGACACAAATCTGACATCAGGAATCATAACATTCAAAAACCAGTAGGAGAACACTTCGATCTCCCTGGCCATTCTATTACAGACTTGAAGGTGTCAATTTTAAAATGGAAAAACTTTCAAAACAGACTCCAACGAGATGCTGCAGAACTGGAATTAATTTACAAATTGGACACTATCAACCAAGGGTTAAACAGGGACCCTGAATGGCTTAGTCATTACACTAATTGAATTTATTTCCCTAGTTAAGTTTCCTTTCAACTTGTCAACTGCCAGACACAGATCACTTAATTATCACTACAAAAGGTTTTTTTTCTCCTGCTAATAATGGCTCATCCAAATTAAACAGCCTCTTAGAATTGGTATGGTAATTTCCTACTTTTTATGCTTTCTGTGTATATAAATGCATCTTACTTCTGAGTGTTCCATTCTATGCATCCGATGAAGTGGGTTATAGCCCATGAAAGCTTATGCTGAAATAAATAAACTCTAAGGTGCCACAAGTATTCCTCATTTTGTTTACAGATACAGACTAATATGGCTGCTAATCTTAAATATATGGAATAGTGAGCTAAGGCCACAGATAAAATACAAGGGACCTTTTTTGACCTTCTGTATCCCTGTATTTAGTTAAGAGATCAGAATTCATGTCCTTGCTCTTTATCCACTGTGTTTATCTTTATCTACTGTCTTGTGCTTTCAAACAAAGTGATTCTCAGTGTCACACCTATTTTTAATTTTAGTTAGTCTAACAAACTGACTGTACTTTGTTTATATTGATCTAATTAAATAGATCAGTAGTCCTACCTTTTTTTATTTCACAAATCCAGTTAAGTAAACGTTCACAATACAAGTCATTCCACTGCATTTTTGGACTTCCCTCAAACATTCCACAATGTTCAATTCCTCTGTCATTATTGGGTTCTCCTTCATTCCAGTTTTCGTAAATCATCTATGGTGGAAACACAGCTCTATTACTAGTTACTTCTATAGTTGTGAACTGCATTGTCAAAAAACCTCAAGGGTTGATCCTCCCAAGTGTCTCATTTGTGAGGGTAGTAGGAGCAAGACGTATTATGGAACCAATAAGCTCAGCCCTTGTACAGAGGGTGATGAGCACCTTGTACTATATGCACTCTGATAGAGCTGAAAAGGGCAACCCTGATGGGCTGAAGAAATTATATCTACTCTTCTTCATCAACTAATTGATAACTGTGACTCAAGACTGCAAAGATGGGGTTGTAAAATGGTGTAAAATCAGAGGAAGTGTAGTACATTCCTATGGAAGCACTCTATTTTACCTACGTCAAAGTCAGTTTGTTATCTCCAGGCTGAGGTCAGGGCCCATTCTCAATTCCATGAGGTGGCAGACTAGTTTTGATGGCCCACCCACAGACATGAATATGCCCTGTTGGGAGAAGATTGCTCTGAGGGATAATGCTGACCTAGTGGGACATTATAATTGTCTTTGATCCACATATATCAACCTATTAACCATCAAGGCTCCCTTCCCCCACATCTTCCTTCCAGATTGATATCCAGGCCCACATAATATGAAACAGCAGGGAAAGTGCTTCTATGGAACTGGGTGTGAAAGTTTAGGAGAGAATGGGAAGGAAGTAAGAAAAGGCTCAGAAAAGATTACAAAAAAGATATAAAAGCCAGAATGGCAATGATAGTCTAACAACTAATATACTCACTGGAGAACCATCAGTCCAGGAATATCCTTCATCAGGGTTTAAGTATATCAACCCCATCCAGAAATGCTGAAAGATAAATCCTTTGTCCCTAAAATATATTATATGATTAGATATGTGGTTGTATGTAGAAGGACAATGATATAAGCCCTTTATACAAAAGACATTTTAGAACTTATAACAGTTCAAAAATTTTGACATCTCTATAAAATTATCTCATAAAAGGAACCTGCAAAGGAAGAAAATGTGTTTATATTCATTTGCCTTTCTTTATGATGTACAATGACGTATTCCTCTCAGAAAACAAGAAGAAAACACTTTTCTATCATAGACATACTGGCCCATATTCCACTCTCTTTGTGCTACTAGGGTAGGAGAACTGCACCATCTCTCCAGAAGGCATAGAACCAGCTCCTATCGTAAACCTGTCACAGTTTCCATGTGAGAGGTTTGGTCAAGGCATGCTGGTTTCTTGCAATTCTGAACTGATAGACAATTCATTGTGAACCATTATCAGCTGGTAGAGTTTAGAATAGCCACTGGCAGTCACCACAGAACTGGCTCAATCAGTAGGGTGCCATAATCAGTTCCTGATGGTGCTTTCTGTCTACCACACCAAGTAGATCTTGACTGCAGCAGATAATCAAGCCCACTTGGAATATAAATATTTGTCATCCTTATGTTTGATGGAGAACAACTTGAAGAACAAGAGAAGTGGGAATGGGGGAGCTATCTCAGCCCTCTGTTGAAGTAGTGAGGGGCACTGACTTTTCTCAGAGATTTTTTCTCTCAACTGTATGTCATGAGCTTGGGTTAAAAGATTTCAACATAAATTTAAACAAAAATAAAGAATTGTAAAAGAATTTAATTAACTAACAATCTTTTTCTCCATGCTTTGGTTTCACTTCCATGATACTCATTATTATTTCAAGTGCAATAGCACATACTGAGGTCAAGGCCTCTTTCTGCTCAGTACTGTATAAACATATCACAGGAAAGAGTTCCTGACCCAAAGAACTTATAGCCACATTAAGCCATTGATTCTTCCAGGAAAAAAGGGTAGACAAGGTCTGAATCTCTAATCTATCCATTGGTAGACAGGTGACCAAGCAAAACAAAGTGAAAAAAGCAAACTAAAAAACCAAATACATCCTACATATATATTATATATAAAACTAAATTGGGCAAAACGTCTCTTTCCCACTTGTAAAGCACACTGAAATCTATTGGAAAAATAAGTTTATAGTATACCATTGCCTGGCAATTTAAACAAGAAACAAACAAACAAAACCACCATCTTTTATATGCCAATGAGAGCCTTTGATATGGATTCACTGGGAAACATCAGATATTGAGACTTTATATTTGAATAGAGTTACTTTTCAGAGTACAGGCACACTTAAGTGGCCTGGTTTTGCAAGAAATTTCACAGCAACCTCAATTTTTGTGGACACATTTTGGCACCTGCGCATGCTAGCAGTTAGAGGTCATACTATCTGATTTGTGGGAGCAATCATGCAGTTAGATGCCCAATTTTAGCATTTACATCTGCAAAACAAAAATCAAAAACATCCTAACAACCAATAACAACTTCTCATAGTCAGGACATAAAGCTCCTCCAATTGTTTGTTCATTTGCTATATCATCATAAATGAACTCTGTACCACTTTTAGAAGTATCCAGCCCATATGCAAACATTTACACATCAAGTTCCTGAATTCTGAGACTCCTATTACATCCAAATTCCTGGGATTTATTTTAAATATAGTAATTAAAAATAAGTGGGGTATAATGATAAAGATATAATGAACAGATTTTATGTGAAATTAACCCTTTTAGAATGAATACAAGAGTGTTTTTTGTTATTCTCCTTATACATGCCATTAAAGTGAAAGAATAAATAATTGTGTAAATACTCACAGAACCATCTGCCATATGAAATGCTTTACTTCTTTTCTGTTGATAGTGATCAAGTGTCCTCCTATTTGTCTACAAAAATCTTCAGCTTCAAACCATGATTTCTTTTGGTTTCCTTCTCGCACAAAAATCTATTGAGGATATATTTCACAATAAGGTACTATATGAAAATACCCTCCCTATGTGATAAAATCAAACACCATCCTGGGCAATTACTTTCTCAGTAGTTGGATTTGGTACAATCCAGCTAATGAAATCAAAAGGATATCCAGAAGGAAAATAACACCTGGAACATGGATTATAGAATGCCTAATTCTTAGCATCCATTGTTTCACTTTGAGCAAAAACACAGGGGAGGACTGGGAATACTCGTAGCTGTCACAATACACAGACAGGGAAAAAGCTAGTTTGTATAACTTAATAGGAGCTCTGACCACTGAAACTGGTGAAGAGAAATAGAGTGGTTATATCTAAATATCCAGAGAGGGGTGAAAATCAGGAGATTACTGAGAAATGAATGGAGTAAAATGCAAAGTAATGGGAGGGAAAGGGAGATGTGGATGTAGGACTCAATCCTGCAAGGTGCTGAGCACTCTTGCTCTGACTCAGCAAATAAATTAAGCATATGCTTAACTTTAAGAACATGTTTAAGTGCTTTGCAGGATCGTGGGCCCAGAATGCTCAGCAGCTTGCAGGACTGAGCCCATAATTAAGGCTGTTTAAGTCTAGGGGAAGAGGTCTCAGCAGCAGGAAAGTATTTGATCTCGTAAATGGTAATCCAAATAAATAAATTAATAATTTGAGTGTGCCACAATGTAATGGAAATACATAGTCCCTGAACAAGACGAGGAAGACTTTGTAGCACCTTAGAGACTAACCAGTTTATTTCAGCATAAGCTTTCATGGGCTATAGCCCACTTCCACAAAAGCTTATGCTGAAATAAACTGGTTAGTCTCTACGGTGCTACAAAGTCTTCCTCGTCTTATTTACAGATACAGACTAACACGGCTGCTAATCTTAAAATAGTCCCTGAAGAATACGAGCTTAACCTCAGATTTGTTTACTTTTTATGCTTGCCCAGGTATACAAGGGGAAGAGTATAAATGACTCCTTGGGAGACAGAGATGAAAGAATGCCTCTGGAAAGCTCTGGCTAGGAGGTCACTAATTCACTTTTGCTACCGGAAATTATTTTGCTTTCTTGTATATATTATTTTAGTATAGTCTTTGTGAGGAATTTTCTATTTTATCTGTTAAGTAAATAGGGAAAGCATTTTTAAAATGTTGTTGTTCTATTTGCCTAGATGCCACCAGATGCCAAACATGAAACTGTGTTTGCTATCACATTGAATACATGATATGGTTTGTGCAAAAAGTTTGAAATGGTGCCAAGTTCCTATGTCCATTAATAGAAAATGTTATCTTAACACGCCAACCCTCATGATTTTATCATGAGTCTCACACAATTTGATTAGCTGAGAATCTCAGCTTTCATTTAAAAAGAGAAAAGTATGTTTCAAGCCCTCATGTTTAAGGGAAAAGCTTGAAAACAATATAAAAAAGAATCTAATATTTTTTAAAAAAAATATTTCATGATTTTAAGCCAATATCATGATTTCTTGGAACCCTGACTCATAATTTTCCAGTACCTGAGGTTGACAGTAGTGTTGCGAAATGGAATCTCTAAAAAATGCACATTCCTCTACACAATGCAGGTTAGGAAACAACAAAGCAGATTTCAACTCTTGGTGGATGGGAGGAACAGTGTGTAGTGAATGAGGCAAGAAAGTTTAATACTTACTTTGAAGCATGAGCTAATATAATTGTTTGAATCCCAGCCTTCAGGGCACGTGGGGGCAAGAGTTGCTAATGGAATCGGAGGACATGTCACACCCTCAACCCACTGTTTGCAGAGAAATTTTGCTGTCTTCTCACAATTAAGAACATCCCATAATCCAGCTGCAATTCCAGTTTCCATGGCAACACAGCCTGACTTTCCTCCATGAAAGAAATTTAAAAAACCTAATTGAAAATTACATATTTCTCTGAACTTGGGGCTCTGGTCTCAAAGAAATTAAACTTCTGTTTCCAATCCAGTTTGGGCTTTTTTATACACCAAAGGATGGAGATTCTAATGCAGATGCAAAGTCACTTGCGTCCAGATTTTTAAGGGTATATAGGCATTGCTGTGCTCAGCATTGCAATGCATAACTCACCTAGAAGGCAAAGTCTTATTGTCAAAAGGGATTTAGGCACTTAGGAGCCTAAATTCCATTAACTGTGCCTAAACCCCTTTTGAAAGTAAGATTTAGGCTTCTAATTGGTTAGGTGTTGTAACACTGAGTGTGACAATGCCTACATACTTTTAAAAATCTGGGTCTTGGTTCCATGTGTCATAGGAATACCCAAAACAGTAGCACAGGTACATTAACAAATCCCATGAGCCCATCTATGCCAAATGATGAGAAAACTCACAAAAGGTGAACACTAATAGTCACTTTTTCCCACCCTAGTATGACCATTTTTAGTCTAATAATCTATATACTGTATTTGCCGTTACTTCGTTACTCACCTAAGCACCCTATAGGTCTAATTGTTTCGCCACTTATGTCCAGCAGTAATTTCCCCCAGTGTGATGAACTATGTCAACCATTAATGCTGTGATAAAATTCTGAAAACACTGATGTCCCTTCAGCTCTTGCTTAGCATTGTCTCTAGATCTTCAAAGCCCCAGCTTGCACAACTGCAGAAGACAGGGATTAGCAGCCCACTAATCTTTATGTGGCTAGCGTACTCCTTACTCCTCCCTTACAATACAAAAGAGGGGCCCTGGTTGAATCCTGTCTAATCTACCAGGGGACTGAGAGTGGAAATTCATGGGAATTTCAATATCCAGTCTTAGCACATACTAAAACCACAATCAGCACCTATCGCTCAGCACTGCAGTGCGTACCAGGCATTGCTGAATTCCAATGAGTAAACAGAACTGCTTCACCATCAGTCCACTGGAAAGTCCCTTGTTCCTCAACATCTGAAAGACCGATCCAGAAATATTTTTCAGGCCTTAGCCCAGTCAGACTAATCAGATAGGCTTGTTCATTTCTGTTAAGGAAAATAATGTTTCAAAACAATGTTATACTAAGGTTTAATCATGGCTTTTCTTTTTAATGAAATCATTCAGAATGGAAAACTTGATAAAAGAATTAAAAGTTGATAAAATGGTTAGTTTAAATCTATTAATTTATACTTTGAACAAAGTCAGCTGCTGACACAAGAAAGGAAGCATGATAATTATATCCTATTAGTAATTTGGAATGATTCCTTCTCCTCCTGCACAATATACATTTGTCTGAGAGTTAGAAGGGAGAAGGCAGAGGAAGATCCCAGTATGGTTTTGGTGGAGCTGCTATCTATTAGTTCCTTATATGTTGCATTTTGTTTTTTTGATTGAATTTTGGGACTACCACTGCCTTATGCTAAGAGAGCCCTATAAATCTTTATCCTCTGATTTTTAATAAAGGTATATGTTGGGGTAGACTATGTTCAGAAGTCCTCTCCTAGAGGCCTTGCAGCCCTGCCTCACTTTGCCTCAGAAAAGAGTAGAGGAGAAGTCCTCCAGGTGGCCTAGGGTGGCTGCAGAGGAAGCAGCTAATCAGAGGGGCTGATGGAGCAGCCAAGACATATAAAAAGAAGCAGCAGAGACAGAGCAGTCAGTTGCTGCCTGGAGCTGGAAGAGAGCAAACCAGTTCAGGGCCAGCTGGAAATGCAGCAGGACCACAGACAACTCAGTCAGGGCAGGGCTGAGCCCACGGAGGGCTGCTGAAGACCAGGGGAGTTAAGAAGGAACTCCTGTATGGCTGAGGGGACTGAGCAAGGACTGAGCCCAGAACATAGCCAGACCAGGCAAGAGTACCATGATGGGCCCTGTTGTTCTAGCTAAAAACTAAGCCATGCGTGTGTGTGTGTGTATGCTGCTGAAAAAGACATATCAATGGAAGGTATCATTTTGGGCCCCGTTGAACTGGTATAGAGGGCAGTGAGGAAGCCATAATGGATAGTAAACACTATATACCATGGAAGGGGTTTGTTCATGCTGTTCCACCTACAGACTGTGTGTGACTTGGCCAGAGGACTGAGTCATTGGAGACCCAGCAAAGAAACCATTGGCCAGAGGGGACTGCTTGTGAGGTGTGGGTGCCTCAGTCCAAGAACTAAGAAACAGCAGACTCACACAATATCACAAGGGGGCACTCACAAGAGGTGTGCGCTGACTGTTACAAGGATCTATTACTAAAAAAGATTTTTCCCCTGAAATTTTTGCTCAAATGTTTCACCTCAAGGAGATAGAAACTAATTAAACTAATAGTTTGAAGAAAGATTTATAACTATTACAATCTGTCAATTATGAATTAAAATTAAAATGATAAACCATTAAAAAGTCATTAGAATCCATCAATTATTAATTTAAAACATTAGAATTGTCAATTACGACACAATGTACAACACACAATGTGTTCCACATTTTTGTCATTTGTCACCCATTCTGATGGCTCTTGTCACACACTGGCAGTTTTGAAGTCTGAAAGATGTGTGGACTACAGTTCCCTCACAAGCCAAACCTGGATTAAGAAGCATACATATGCTTGGATTAAGCTATGAGAAGTGCTGAAGGAAAGAGACCCTGCAAACAAGTAGGAAAATGTTATTTGAAAATCTTGAATAAGAGTACAGGAAGGATTTCTGAAATGATAGAGCATCCAAAAAAATATGGAGATGCACAGATGCAGATGCGTACATCGAAGCAATATGAAGGAATGGTCAGGTAAAATGGTAGAACCAAATTTAAACCACTAAATTCATCTCAATAAATCAAATCAAAATATAAATTTGAAAGTTAAAATCCAATCCCAGAAGTGTCTCTTCTTTGAAAGTGAGGTCATAATGGATCTGTAGGATATGGTTAATATCAGAAACAGAACATCAAAAGTCACAATGAAACCTGGAAGGAAAAAAGAAGCAAATAAATAAATAAATTTGTAATAATAAAGCCGTCCTATAACCAGAAAATAGAAAAGAGCATAAGACTCCATTTAGCACATGAGGGACCATCTCTGCAAATCTAATTTTACCTGGGAAGCACTCGAATGCTACCACAACAGAGTCTATTGAAAACCCAAACGTACATAGGCATTTGTTTTTTCTGTGTAGATCCTTTGTATTTGACTCAGCACCAGAAAAGTTCTAGAGTATTTTAAAATTTAGACCCTTCAAAGCTTTTTCCATCATGAGAACAAATTTAAAAGCAGAACAAAAAATATTTTTCATACCTGTCTTTCACAGTAGTTAGGTAACCACCGCTCTTTTCACATGTTTTATTTGCTTCTGAGAATGTTACAAATGTGTGTCCAACCAAATAACAGTGAAAGCCATGTCTTTTCCAGCCCTGTGACAAACATCAGGCAAAGACATGAATTCTTGGCAGATTAACGTAATGATTCCGTTCTGCCCTTTAACAAATAAATACATATTAATGTGAAATCGAATGATGAGGCTCAGTTGAGAAAACAGAAGAGACTGTGATCACCACACATAAGCAGGGCTGTTATTTAACAAAAGGAAGCTCCCTGCCTCTGCAGAGATCAGTATTGCTGTTACTCAGGGGATGGTGCCGGGAGGTCTGCCAGAGTCAGTTTACACCTGACCCATCTTGTCCTCATCTTATGTGGGTATGATTTTCCTGGAGTGGAAGGTTATCTTTCCTCATCAGGGTGGCCTTACACTGATTTGCAAGCTTGGTTATGCATGCCCCAGAACAAACATGCTGACTTTGCTTCGCTCAGAGGGAAATTATGTCTAGGTAGCTCGAGAACTGTGGGCTCTAAAACCTTCAAATACAAAAATGATTTAAATTATTCATGTGTAATCAGAGCTACCAATATCTGATTACACTGGGTCTTCAGAATTCAAAGAAGGACCCCTTGTGATCCAGTTAGACTTGTTCCTCTAGAGTCTACTACAGAGGTTTACCAAACCAGCATAGATTAAACAAGTAGATTTCTGGGCAGGTGAGACTTGCTAAATTTGCTGACTAGGAACCATATAACCTGCTGGAAGGATTCAAAGTCCAGACAGGCAGCCCACAAGTAAGGAATCCGAACTAGATAACTGGGCAGGAAGATTCTTCTCTGCTTTGAATTGATTTCCTTTTCTTATTAGTTGCTGATGCTAAAGACTATTAAGGGACAGAAAATCTGGGACTTCAGGCAGAGAGCCCGGTGGTGGGTGCTGTTTGTTAGTTCATTGCGTTAAGAGGCTAAAATAAATACAGGATGTTGTGAAGACTTTTTGTTAACCCAAACTGTCTATGTATTTCTACTGCTGAGAGGCAAACCGGACTCCATTACAAAGAAGAGGGAGGAAATGGAAGCATTCATATAAATGAAAAATGAATTCAGAGTAGATTTGCATCTGAAAATGAATGGTAATAAAAACTGTACATACATAAGCAACTTGCTAAGGGAAAAAAACACCAGGCTCCTTCAAAAGTAGTTACTAAATAGAGGGAAGAGGTAGCCATGAAAGACAAAGTACTTTGAAGAGCACGAAATCCAATAGGCTAAATTACCGTTATAGACCCACATATAATCAATTTCACACTTACTCTCTGGCAGCCTGGATCGATGCTCTCCACTTCCCTGGGAGCTTGTGGTAAAGGTGTCCTTTTGCAGATATAACCAAGTTTATTTTCACAAACATTAGCTGCCCAATATCCATCCTGAACATGATGGGAGAGAGAAAAGAATGTCCAGGAAAAGGGATGCATAATCTTTAGAAAACTGTTAATTTCCTCTCTCCTTGCTCATGCTCATTTTTTATCTGATGCATGAATTGGTTGATAAATATGGATTGCATCAAAGAGTGATGTGCCAGATTCATCACAGTGTTACTCCAGTTCTACACTACTGTTACTCCAGGGAAAGGAGTAGAATTGGAGTAATGTGAGCTTCAATATGTCCCCAACTCTTGTGGTAGCCACTCTGACAATTTTTCCTAAAATACTTAATTAACTTTAGGGAAAACAAATAAATATATACATATACATCCCCAAATCATTGTAATTTATCTATGTAGGATTTTTTTTTTGCAGACTCAATAATAAACATAATGTACAGTTGTCTCTATTCCTTACTGGACCTAAACAGAATAGAAACACAAATAAGGTCCTTTGAACATTCTTGTCTTTTTTCTTGTTGTTTCTTCTGTTTTTTTAAAGACTTGCTAGCTATAAGTAAGTCCGCTGTGAAAAGTGATATTTGTATGTTTATTAATATCACTTTTCAGAGCACACTTACTCAGCCCTGGCAAGCTTGGAGACAAATTAAGCCATGGATGAGTACAGAGACAGTGGGGGCATGGGCGATAGGGCCTCTGAGGGAGGCAGAGGGACCAGAGGTTGTGATGGGGGTGAGCATGGCCAGGGCATAGTGTTCAAAGCCCCACCCCCAGGGGACAGACCCTGGGGACAGAGCCCAAAACCCCATGGCTGGAGCCTGCCATTTGCCACCCTAGGGCTGAAGGCCAACCCTACCACCCCCGGGAAGTTGGGGAACTGACTGACTGATTGCTCCTGCAGCTTGAATCTCCCCAGAGGGGGGTTGGGGTGAAACCACTGCTGGTGGCTCCTGAGGAGAGGCCACTGCCTTCCCCCACCCTCCCCAGTCACTGCCCAGGCAGCTGTGGCCACAAGAAAAGGCCCTGGTGGTTGCATATGGCCGTAGTGGCTGCATTTGAGAAACGCTGTGCAAGGGACAGGGCAAAAGGCTGGGGAAGGAGATATAGAAAATAAAGGTTTGTAACTACTAGAGAACACTCCCTTCCAGAACCCTCCAGGAATCCAGAGTGTCAACATTCCTCTGCTGTCAGCAAATGGCAGCTCACAGTCAGAGACAAAATATGTGTCTCATGTCTGGCTTGTCTACACAGAGGAGAACAGCCTGCTACTAATACCGGTTACTTGGTAAGCTCAACTGATCAAGAAGAGTGCTCTAGAGCTAGAGGTTCCAATCCTGCTCATGACCCATTTCTGGGAAGGGGCAGGATCAATAATATTCCACATCATAAAATATATGTCTTCTCAGTTTTTGGCTTTTTAAAACCTAGGATATTATACACAAAAGCAAAACAAAACAAACACAATAAAACCCACGTTAAAAGCTATCTAAGGTTGTAAAATCAGTCAGAAGTCCACAGCCTAATGGAGGAATAGACATATCTCATGTTTACAGATGGGGAAACAAATTCAGAAATTGAGTCATTTTTCTGGAGTATGGTCTGGTGGATTAGAAATCCAAGTATGCAGTCACCACTTATAATAATAACAACAAATAAAGCATCATGAGCCTCTAAAGCCAAAGACACCACTTCTTGCTATGAACAGAATAACAAAACAAATTTGGAATGTCTGGGCCGAGTTCTTTAGGAGATATGAAATGCTAAAAGACATTAGAAATTATTACGCCTTCACTTTTGATCTCACACATCTTCTAAACGCCCTGTATGATTGGTCCCAAACTTATATGAAAACTTACTTTAGGTTAAGATCTGACATATGAAATTTCAGGTGGCTTCATGTGTCTTTGGTAAGATTATGGAGAAGCGAGGCATGTGAAAGTTTCAGAATCAAGCTTATAATGAAAGGCAGTTTCAGCCTGAACAATGTAATGATTGGCATCACTATAAGGCATAAATTCTTAACAGTGAGAATAAATTAACCCTTGGAACAATTTACCCAGCGTCATGGTGGATTCTCCATCGCTCACGTTTTTAAATCAAGATTTGATATTTTTCTAAAAAAGAGCTGCTCTAGAATTATTTAGGGGAAGTTCTACGGCCTGTGTTATACGGGAGGTCATGATGATCACAGCTGTCCCTTCCGGCCTTCAAATCTATAGATCGATGAAAAATAATTGGATTATTTTACCTGTCCCTTCATAGAAACACAATCTTCTTGTCTCTTTGCATAGCTGGGTTGACCGCGTAGCCATTTAATATAGGTCACCGGAGTCCCATCACTCCATTCAAAATACATTGGAATCTTAAGGGCATTCAGTCCGATCCACAGCTCTTCTGTTGGCTCTGACATAAAAGCAGTTGGTGTGTTAATGATGTTTTTACTGGTAACTGTACATTTCCATGTCCGGAATGAGATTTCAGTCATGAATGTTGGGATATACAGTATGTCTTTCTGCTTTAGCAAAAATACAAGTTGCTCCTTCACATCCCTCTCTGCTGTGAGAGGTAACTTGGCCTACATTTTAACACGGCTAAGTCTTAGACTCACTCAAAAAATCTTGCCTTTAGCAAAGTGACGTACACTCTTTGCAAATGGCAGACGATGGATACAAACAATTTTTGACAAACTTTACTGATAACTTAAAGCAACAAAATAAAGGCAGGAATATGCTGGTTTGTGCCTGGCTCTGTCTTCAGTCAGCAGTGGCCTTAGAGGTGCTGCAATTGAGCAACAGCATCCCTCTTAAGAACAGAGGGCTGCTATTGATTGGAAAACTGTAGAACCAGACCAGCTATCCCCGTGCTGTCCCACAATTCAGTATTGGTGATGGTGATTGGCCTGGCACATATTTAATGAAGTTGTATGTATCCTGTTCACCTTTAAAAAAAATACATTTTCCTCATTATAGTTCACAAGGAAAAAAAATAAATTTACAACATGCTGGCAGCCCAAAAACTCTTTGGCGATACCTCTGCATGACTGTCTCCTGCAGATACATAAACAAACAGGAGGAGGAATGTGACAGTTTCTTAGAGAGAGAGGAAGCTGAAATAACTTATGCTGACATCAACCACAATAGCCCATACTTTGTTTGTACAAAGTGGCGGAGTCGTTTTGTTCCTAACTGCTTTTCGCCAGAGCCCTAATGCAGCAATGCATTTAAGCACATGCTCAGCTTTAAGCACTAGTTGTTCCATCAATTTTAATGAGACTCCTCCAGTGATTAAACTTAAGCACATGCTTAAATGTTGGATTGAGGCCTAGCTGAGAAGATCTTGGTCACTGCAGAACTTGTCAGGCTCCAATGTGTGGGACTGGGGTTGGAGGCACAAGACCCACACCCCTTATGTCCTCAGAAAGCAGGTTGGCACGTACAAGCTGGGGCTCAGGGACTATAGATTTTTTCCTTTCCTACTGTACAACTTTTTTTAATACTTAGATTTTTACTTCATAAGTAAACAAAAAGTATTCTTCTATGTTTATGTAAAAAGCACCCATAAAGTCTGATCTATTCTTTGGCTACAAATATCAGCAGTACTGTTCAAAATAAAAAACAGCTAACTGTTCATTATAAAACTGCAGACAAAACAATTGCCTATAGAAATACTTACTATAACCAAGCTGAGAAACAATAAAGCTGTTTTCTGCAATATTATGCATACTCGCCAAATTTCCATCTTGCATATTACATGAAGTCAAAGCTTCTTTCCATACTTTGGGCTCTCTGTGAATCATGTAACAGTGACCTGAGTATGGCAACCACCTATCTGGACATTTAATAGGCCCAAAGTGATCTAAAATTAAAATCAAAATGTTGTAGAGTAATGTAAAAGAGAACAAAGTAAATGAGACTGGCAATATTTTCTGTTATTGTGCATAAGAGATCTAGTTGAATATAGCTGAAAATTGAGCTCAGAAATTCAAGAACATTCTAGTAAGAACTGAAATATGACTAATATTAAATATGTTCAATGTGAATATAAGTAACATATGATTCTTTATCATTTAAACATCTAAATACCATGAAATACCAAAACATGGACAGAGCTAACAATTTGTGTCTTATATTGCAACGTCCTAGAAATTTCAGGTAATGACACTTGTGTTCTAAATCTCTCGTAAGAACTAGGGGTCACCAAATGAAATTAATGGGCAGCAGGTTTAAAACAAATAAAAGGAAGTTCTTATTCACATAGTGCACAGTCAACCTGTGGAACTCCTTGCCTAAGGAGGTTGTGAAGGGTAGAACTATAATAGGGTTTAAAAGAGAACTGGATAAATTCATGGAGGTTAAGTCCATTAATGGCTGTTAGCCAGGATGGGTAAGAAATGGTGTCCCTAGCCTATGTTTGTCGAGGGGAGTGATGAATGGCAGGAGAGAGATCACTTGATCATTACCTGTTAGATTCACTCTCTTCGGGGCATCTGGCATTGGCCACTGCCGGGAGGATACTGGGCTGGATGGACCTTTGGTCTGACCCAGTACAGCCATTCTTATGTTCTTATCTAACTGATTATCAGTAACTGACCATCAGAAATCATTTTGTAAACTATTATAACTAATTGTCTCTGATTAAAATTGCCATCTTTTTAAACTGGGCCACTTAGGTGTCTAAACTTACACCCTAACGTTAGGTTCGATTTAAAAAAAAATTTTGACCCATTTTTGTCGTGTTATTATTGTCAGTTAAAACATTCTTAAATAAAATCTCTCTCTAGTTTAATAAGTTTGTTACTGAGCACTAAAAGCAGCTTTCAAAGCATCCCTGGGAAACAGCCTATTGAAGATCACTTCTAGGTATAGCATGTGCCTGCTATTAACTTGTCATTTGTGTGCTTTAGGTCAAAGGCAACCTGCAGTCTAAATGTAGTCCAAGGAAATGTAAAATGTGGCCCATGGCTGCTCTTTAATACAGAGACAGGGATAATGAAAAAAAGTGCTCCTGTTGTCCTGCTCAGATGGACATGAAGCATTGCATGCTGTAGTCATCACAGACTGACTCCTTGCAGTAAAGGTTAAGGTGGCTGTTGCATGTGCCTTTTGTGCAATTAGGGACATGAAATAACAATGATGGTTTATGCAAATTAGGTCCTTGTCTCCTGTCACATTGTGAATGTGGCTTTTAGTTATGTAAACTTTCACCACCCTGCTTTAGATGAATAAAATAATGGAATTCGTCCCAGAGTGGTTAATATAGGATAAGGACAGAATAAAGCCCTTTTGTACCAAGCAATATAGAAAATTATGTGTGTCCAACTGCTTGTGCACAAAGGCATGCACATACACACCCAGGTGTTTTTAAAGTATTGTTCTTGGCAAAAAAATAACTTCTACTGTCATTTCATGGCAATCAAAATGCATCTCATTTTATCCATTGCACATCTTTGCAGGTTGCAGTTTCTTACAAAAAAATCACCTTTTATTAAATTGATACACTTACCTGAAGGTATATGGAGAGCCTCTAAAGTGGAGTTTCCCCTTTTACAAACGTAGCCACGTTTCTGATTACATGCCTGATTTTCCCATTTAGAAGCTCTTCTGGGATTCAGCATGCCACAGAGTTTGCCCGGGGCTGGAAAGGGGCTTCCTTTGACAAACAGATAAAACAGAATCTCCATGTAATCACTGAAAAAATCATGTTGCCAATAGAAGGCACAATTTTTTGGTGCTCTCTCTTGCCTTTATGATTGTTAAACTGACTAGACATAGAGCGTTATCAGCTGCACAGATTAATCAAACTGAAAAAAGTTAATAGATTCCAAGGCCAGAAGGGAACATTGGGATCAAACAGCCTGACCTCCTGTATAACACAGGCCACAGAACTTCCCCAAAATAATTCCTAGAACAGAGCTTGTCATAAGTGTGAAGTAGCCTAGAATTAGTGTTTACCTGTAAGGGGTTAAGCTAAAGGTAACCTGAGAGGTGGACAACTGACCAATGAGAAATTCCTCAGGAGACAAAGGATTTTAAGTTTCAGTTTCTCTCTGGGTCTCTCTCTGTTCACCTCGGCTATGGGATGAACACAGCTATGTCTTTCACTATAACTACAAGATTCTATCAAGTACTGTAGTTAGTAAGTTTACCTTTTTTTTTATCACTTGGAGGGTTCTCAGTGGTGAGTGTTGGCTGGGTGCTTCTTGATATTGTAAGCTTCAGCAGAGATATCAACTGTGGGAGAAAATTGCCTCGGGGGAGAGGTTTGGTTTCTGAATCCTTTTGTTGATTATGGTAGATGCTGTTCTATTGACGGTTATAAGAGATTTATTCCTTTCTTTTTTTCTTTTATTAAAATCTTTCTTGTAAGAAGCTGACTGCTTGTTTTCCATTGTGTAAGATCCTGGTTTTGGATCGGGCACGTCCCGCAGGAGCAGGTGAAGTTTATTTTTTTTTTCTCTCAAGCTTCCCAGGGAAGGAAGAAGTTTGGGGGGTTAGTGGAAAGGGAAAGAGGGTCCCAAACTACCCTAGACCTAGTTTGGTGGTGACAGTGTACCAGGTCCAGATACAGAAGAAGTTGTGTTCTGGGGAAAAACATTTTAACCCAAGCTGGTAAAATAAGCTTGGGGGGGGTTATTTCTTTTTTTCATGCGGGTCCCCACATCTGTACCCTAGAGTTCAGAGTGGGGAGGCAATCCTGACAGAGCTTGAAGAAAAACAGCCAATCATGATTTTAAAAATGTCATTGATGGAGAATCTACCATCACTTTTGGTAGGTTGTTCCAATGGTTAATTATTCTCACCATTAAACATTTACTCATTTCCGGTCTGAATTTGTCTGGTTTCAGCTTCCAGCCATGGGATTGTGTTACACCTTTCTCTGCCAGACTGAATTGCTCATTATTAAATATTTGTTCCCCATGTAGATACATATAGACTGTTACCCTGTAGCCTTCTCTTAGGTAACCTAATTAGAGTGAGCTCCTTGAATCTATCATTATAAACAGCATGTTTTCTAATCCTTGAATCATTCTGGTCATGCAGCCTCTTCTCCCCACAGGCCCAAGAGTCCAATATCTTCTGTCTACTCCAAGCTGGAGCATGACTGGCATGTCTAGCTGGCATGGTCAGCTGGGCAGCTAAACACACCAGTGGGAGCTGCTAGATATGCTCACCAAGCTGAACAATCAGGAAAAAGGTTTTTCAAAAATTGGCAGGACTTAAAAAAGGGTGGGGGGCCTTCTGGTCTCCATAACCCTGGGCAATGGAGTTCACAGTTGTGACCAGAGCGGTCAGTGTAGGGCATTGTGGGACAGCTGCTCAAGCAATGTTAGGGTTGACATAAGAAATGCAGTGTCCACATTTGTTCTGTGTTGACCTCAGTACATTGACTATGGCTCAATGCCACTCCTGGAGGTGGTGTTACTGTTTCACCATAACAAGGCACTTAGATTAGTGGAAGACAAATTTAAGCGTAGGCACATGCACAAATAAGTTGATGCAAGGTGGCTTATGTTGACATTACTTTGTAGTGCAGACTTGGCCTAAGCTACAGAGATGTGCCTGCAGAGACCCTAGAGCAATATCTCTGAGTGGAGTGAACTGCCCTGTTCATTTCTGTGAGGTGTTAATACAGATACCAATCATGATAATGTCAACATTGTTGATTACTTCATTATACATATCAGAAAAGGTGGAGAGGGAAGGATAGATCCACACAAGTTATTGTGAGTGACGTCTTATTTTGGTGCCATAAGTTGGTGGATTTTGGGAGATAGATCTGATTATTTTCCTTTTTCTTTAATCAAAGAGCCAAGCTCAGTGAGCCCAGTGGAGCCCATGGGTATGTTCAAGACCCATGGAGGAAAAACCTAGCAGTTCACATGATCATATTTTGAACCATCTACTATGAGCAGCTGCTCATATGTCAACTCACATGTCCAGAGTTTATTTTGCAGAAACAGCTTGGAAATAACCATAATCCCCCCAAATCATACTATGTCACAGGCATTGGATTATTGATTTCAGCAATGAATAAACTATAAGAGCAGAAGAACACATACAAGTTACAATCGAGTTTTCATGCAACTATCCCTAGAAATAAAAAATAGAAAATATGTAATAGACTATATAAGCAACAATGGGCTTGAATTCTACTGCATTATTCCAGTTACACTAGCATAAAACTAGAAGGATGCAGTGGCCCCGGTCTCTAAATAGAATACATTGAAGATTTTTGTTGAAGCATCAGCTTGACTCTAGTGGTGCAGAGTATTTAGAATACGTGAAGATGATGCAATGCCTTTATTTCCTAAATATTTTGTTGATTTTGGAAGCTTTGATTTATACTTTTCGTTTTTGGATTACATTTTAAGGACAAATTTGGATCAGATCTGTTTGGTGATTATTAACTCCAAATGATACTTATTTGTATAGATAAGTTCCATGCTCGTAGTGGTAAAAAAATACTTTAGTTGAAATCTGTAATGTGCATCTGAGAATTTTACTATTAAAAATGATGGGGCAGACCATCAGCTAGTGTAAATCAGTGATTTCAATAGAGCTATACCACTTAATACCAGCAGAAGATCCATTTTGAGGATTATAAACAGATTTACCTACCTGGAGCCCAGTTTAAATATCTGAGAGGACTGCTACCAATCCACTGCCAGCCACTGTTGAAATTCAAACTGTTAAGTCCAATCCAGAGAGCAGAATCCATATTTTTAGTTATCTCTAAATCACAAAAGAAATTAAATGAAACTTTGAACTAAAAGAAATAAAACTAAAAATATGAAATTTACATTTCTCAGACAAAGCCAATAAAAATAAAGTCAATAAAACAGTAAAGTCAATAAAAATATCACTTTTCCAATTAATAAAATATATAGATGAAAATAGGAACACAATATACACGTGAGCATATATGTGTAAAGGTTACAGAGATTTCTGGCTACCCAAAGAAATAGATGAACTTTTCATTTCAGCACTTGGGAAAGAGGTTACTTCTCTGCTCTTACATGGAGATAACCTTTCCACCAGGACTTGCTTCTTTTTTTCATGGAATGCAAGATAGGACCAACTATCATGGCCTATGTCACTATGCTCCCCAAAAGGGGAATGGCCAATCTTCCTATAGTGAAGGCTAGTGGCGGGGATGTGTTTTATCCTTTTAAAAGGTGACGTAAATGCTGCTGCCTCACTGAAAAGGTTTCTCCAACCATTGAGATATATTTAGAATTGACACAAAAACAGAAAAATCTCTGTGAGTGAAACCCTTGTCCCACCGACACCAATGTGAGTTTTTCCATTAACTTCAGTGCAACCAAGATTGCACCTTGAGTTTTCACTCTTGATAACTTTGTTACTTTACCTGTCAGGTATGTTTGCTCATGTATCTCTGTGATGCTTAATAGTTCTGCATTCTGTTGCTGGCAGCTTTTCCTTGCTTGGTGCCATGTTAGAGCTGATTGGGCATTTATCTGGTACTGGAAACCTGTCAAAGAATCTGCAGTCCAAAATCTTTCAGTATCACCTGGAAAGAGAAGAAACATATATAATATTAATTATGATTAACCCAAATAGACTCTGTTATGGAGTCTGTGCTTCTATGGAATGCAAAATCTGTCAGAGTCCACCAACGTATGATATTCATTATAAAATACCATCAATTCTAAAGCAACAGCAACACAAAAATCAAACCAGGAATTGAATTCTATTATTGTATATTTTTGTGTAGTCTTCTAAACTTCTGAATTTTTTGGCAAGGAGTGGGGAGAGCTGGGGTGGTATGTATTTTAAATGTGTTTTTGCTCACAAAATCTAAGATAGCCTTAAACATAGGTGAAAGGGGAAGGGTAGGCATTCAGATGAGCTGTCGCTTTTGCGGCAGATTCTGCCACTCGAGCTCACCCTTGCCCACAGATAATTGCCTCTGACAGCAGAGGAACGGTGAGGTTCAGAGATCTTGAGTTACATTTCAGACTCTAAAGGTGAGTGTGCTCTAGAGGGCACAGATTCCTTTATCCCCAATCTTGAACCCTCAACCTGCCCGGGTCCTAGTGCTGACTTCTAGTCCCAAGCCCATTCTCCTCATCTAGGTAGTCTCAGTCTCCATGCTTCAGGCTATGGGTCCCAGTCCCAATTTCGTTGTTGTACAAGTCCTAGTCTCCCCTCCAGACTCCCTCCCACTTTCTCCCAGTTCAGGTCTCCCCGCTCATGCTCCAAGTCTCTTTGCCTAGCTATTGCCAGTTCCCTCCACCACTTTCTGATGTGTCTCATAGACTCTAAAATCAGAAGGGACCGCTATGATCATCTAGGCTGACCTCCTGCACAATGCAGGCCACAGAATCTCACCCACCCACTCCTGTAACACTACTCTACAGCCAAAATGCTTCTGAAATAAATGTAGTCAAACTTTACTAATTCTGGGTCACTGAGAACGAAAATGATGCTTAAAATTGTTGAGTGGCTCTAGTTTTCATGATATGCTATTGGGTCAGTATATACGACCCTTGACATGGGAATGGCGGAGGATAAGTGAGTTATAAAGGGAAGGGATCTCAATTTAAACCAGAAATGACTAAAATACATCTTTGACTGGATCTATGAATAAATCTATGACTGGGTTTGGACAATACTTGCTTTTTAGGCAAAACAATGAATGATGCAATCTGAAACTGGTATTGCGTCATACATTATATGAATTGCATCATGTTATTCCTAGAAGTCATGGATGATGCAATCATAATGAAGCTTACATCACTCTGCTGAACAAATTGCCCTATATCAGCTCTAGAAATCATACAGTGTCGTGCTCTCTTATTTGTCAGTGTTTGATTTTGCAAAGGGACACATTTCTGTTTAGCCAAAGTGAGCAGAGATGCCTCGTACTTGTGTGAACAGTGCAGATAACTTCTGCTATGTTTGTAGTGAAGTGACTTTTGCATCACAAAAGCGCAATTTAACCACTATGGTTAAGAAAGCCTATCACCTTTATTCTGGCTGCAAAATTGGAGATCAGGACAAGAGGTGGGCCCCACACATATGCTGCAACACTTGTGCAACAAATCTGGGCCAGTGGTTGAACAGGAAAAGGAAATCTATGCCTTTTGCAGTGCCAATGATTTGGAGAGAGCCAACAGATCATACCAGCAATTGTTACTTCTGCATGGTGCCTCCTCCCAGTTGGGAAAGGTGTGTCAAAGAAGAAAAAGTGGACTGTGCATTATTCAAACATTCCATCAGCTATACGCCCAATATCCCATGGAGAAGGACTGCCGGTTCCTGATGCACCAGAATCACTCTCACTTGAGTCAGACAAGGGAGAGGAAGAGGATGAAACTTCTGGTCCTGAACCATCAATGTCACAGGAGTCACATTTTCTCCCATCCTCCTCCTCTAAACCACACCTCAGAACACAAGCTGAACTGAATGACCTTGTCAGGGATTTGGAACTCCCCGAGAGTAAGGCAGAGCTGTTGGGCTCCAGACTACAGCAGTGGAATCTCCTGGCAGGTGATGTTAGGGTTTCCATGTTCCGTGACCGTCAAAAGGATCTTGTCCCATTCTTCTTCATGGAAGGTGAGCTTGTAGCCTGCAACAACATCGATGGTGTGATGGCAGCCCTCAACATCGTTCACGATCCAGATGAGTGGAGACTCTTCATTGATTCATCGAAGACGAGTCTTAAAGCTGTTTTGCTGCATAATGGCAATGTTTTGCCATCAATTCCAGTTGGTCATGCAGTCCATATGAAGGAAACCTATGACAACATGAAACAACTTTTGAGGTGCATAAACTATGACCAACATCAGTGGCAGCTCTGTGGCGATTTGAAGGTTGTTGCTCTCTCGCTTGGTCTGCAGACTGGATACACAAAGTACTGCTGTTTTCTCTGCGAATGGGATAGTTGTGCAAGAGATTCCCACTACATCAAGAAAGATTGGCCACTCCGACAGTCATTGGAGCCTGGGAGGAAACGTGTTCTGCATCCACCACTTGTTGAATCAAGGAATATTTTGTTACCACCCTTACACATCAAGCTGGGTCTGATGAAGAACTTTGTCAAGGCCATTGACAAAACACAAGCAGCTTTCAAGTAACTCCGTGGAAAATTTCCAAGGTTAAGTGAAGCTAAGATAAAGGAAGGTGTCTTTGTTGGTCCTCAGATTCGTGAACTTCTTCGAGATGATGCATTTGACCATGCACTGCGTGGCAAAGAAAAGACGGCATGGAAAGCCTTCCAGTCAGTGGCAATACATTTTCTCAGAAACAACAAGGCAGACAACTACAGGTTGTTGATGGAAAACCTCCTCAAGGCATACAAAAGCCTTGGTTGCAACATGTCACTAAAGATACATTTTTTGCACGCTCATCTAGATTTTTTTCCACCGAACTGCGGAGCAATGAGCGACGAGCATGGTGAGCGATTTCACCAGGACATTGCAACAATGGAGAAACGCTATCAGGGCAAATGGAGCTCATCAATGCTTGCAGACTATTGGTGGACAGTGACAAGAGATGCTCCATTTAATGAATACAAGAGACAAGCCAAGAAGCACTGAGTAGACACTGAATAGGACTAAACTATGTACATAATAGTTTTTTGCCTTTTGTTTCATAATACATTTTATTTATATAACCCTTTTGCTGATTTTTAAAGTGTTATATAAACAGGACAGGTGAAATATTATCATGTAAAGCAACCATAAACACATGAAAAGACCTAGGTTTACAATTTATGATTAAAACTCTACTATCTACACAATATACATAGACATAAAATGTAAAATCTTAAATATCTTAGAAAGAGTAGCCAATCAGTTGTTTTAATTGTCATATTTGAATTCAGCACACCAAAATACGTAATAAATATCATATTTTATCTCTGAAGCAGATGACTTCTAAAAAATTGTAGACCAGTGTAATAAACTCCTAACCTATATCTGAGCTACTGAAGTCCTCAAATCATGGTTTAAAGACTTCAAAGTGCAGAGGATCCTCCAGCAAGTGAACTGTGTCCCATGCTACAGAGGAAGGCAACCCGCTCACCCCCAGGGCCTCTGCCAATCTGCCCTGAAAGAAAATTCCTTCCCAACCCCAAATATGGCAATCAGTTAAATCCTGAGCACTTGGGCAAGACTCACCAGCCAATAGGAAACAATTTTCTGTAGTAACTCAGATTTCACCGCCATCTAACCTCCCATCACAGGCCATTGGGCATATTTACCACTAATAAGCAAAGATCAGTTGCCGAAATTACGCTATCCCATCATACCATCTCCTATATAAACTTATCAAGCATAACCTTGAAGCCGGATAAGTCCTTTGTCTCCACTGCTTCCCTTGGAAGGCTGTTCCAGAACTTCACTCCTCTGATGATTAGAAACCTTTGTCTAATTTCAAATCTAAATTTCCTGATGGCCAGTTTATATTCATTTGTTCTTGTGTCCACATTGGTACTGAGCTTAAATAATTCTTCTCCCTCCCTGGTATTTATCCTTCTGATATATTTATATAGAACAATCATTTCTCCCTTCAGCCTTCTTTTGATTAGGCTAACCAAGCCAAGCTCTTTGAGTCTCCTTTCATAAGACAGGTTTTCTATTCCTCAGATCATCCTAGTAGCCCTTCTCTGTACCTGTTCCAGTTTGAATTCATCCTTCTTAAACATGGGAGACCAGAACTGCACACAATATTCCAGATGAGGTCTCACCAGTGTCTTGCATAACGGTACTAACACCTCCTTATCTATACTGAAAATACCTCGCCTGATACATTCCAAGATTGCATTAACTTTTTTCACAGACATATTACATTGGCGGCTCATAGTCAGCCTGTGATCAACCAATACTCCGAGGCCCCTCTCCTCCTATGTTACTTCCAACTGATATGTCCCCAGCTTATAACTAAAATTCTTGCTATTAGTCCCTAAATGCATGACCTTGTACTTTTCACTATTAAATTTCATCCTATTATTATTACTCCAGTTTATAAGGTCGTCCAGATCTTACTGTATGATATTCTGGTCCTTCTCTGTATTGGCAATACCTCCCAGCTTTGTGTCATCCACAAACTTTATTAGCACACTCCCACTTTTTGTGCCAATGTCCCAAAACCGATCCCTGAGGAACTCCACTAGTAATCTCCCTCTGGGATGACAGTTCACCTTTCAGTATGTCTTTAATCAGTTCCTTATCTACCTTTCAACTTTCATATTGATCCCCATCTTTTCCAAGTTAATTAATAATTCCCCATGTGGAACCATATCAAATGCCTTACTGAAATCAAGGTAAATTAGATTCACTGTGTTTCCTTTGTCTAAGAAGTCTGTTACCGTCTCAAAGAAGGAGATCAGGCTGGCTTGGCATGATCTACCTTTTGTAAAACCATGTTGTATTTTGTCCCAATTACCATTGACCTCAATTCCCCCATCTCTCCCCAGTCTCCAGACAACTATCCCCCGGCCATGCTCTCTCTCCCTGCTGGTTTTCAGTGCCAGTTTCCTTCTTCAGACTCCTTGTCCTCTCTTATTGTCCTCCCCTCCCTTGGCTTCTTGTCCCAGTCTGTTTGCCCAGTCAATCCCAGTTATCTCCCATGCACCCTGGCACATGTTAGATCTGTATTTCCTCCCTGCATCTCCTTCCCCCTCCAACTGGTTCCAGTTGCCCATTTTCTTGCCCTGTCAGTCCCAGTACTACTCTCCCCTGGCTCTTCATTCAATTTCAGTTCACCCACCATCCACTATCTCCCTCTCCACCCATTTCCTCCCAGAACTAGCCTCCCCAAGCCAATCCCATGTCTCAATCTATGCACTGGTCTTCCTCCACAGACAGTCACTCTGTGGATGGTACAAGCACAGTCTGGTCACATGTATGAACTGTGAGATGATGTTATGGGAATGGTGCATGAGCACTCTGATGAGCTGTGAGAGGATGGAGCATACTCAGCAGATCGGTGGTGATGGTTCAGGCACAGTTTAGTCAACACTAGGAGTTGAGAGAGGCTCAAATATGCTCTGTGAAGACAAAATCTTCTGAGATGTTAGATGCTAAAATATAAATCATCACAGAATATGTGCCAACTGTGATTTTCCAAAGCCTTATAACTTGACCAAATTCGGACAGATTTCCACAGCAATGTTATAAGCCAGATCCCTGACACAAAGAGTAGCCCCTGCCAAATTTTCAGTCTCTTCCCCAAAGCGCGGGGATGTTGGCACTTTCCAAAGCCATAGTCATCAGAATTTAACATTGAAAAACAACTTTATTTTCCCTAATCGCATTCTCAGAAGTGGCTGAACCAAAAACATTCAGCCCGAAGAAGACATCCATGAAAAATTTCAGCAAAACAATTAAAGTTTGGCAAAGTGACAAGCAGCTAAAAGGATGGTCTTATAATGGAAAGTGCTGGGCAATCTTAATTATAGGTCAGGCTAACTGCTCAGCCTACAATGTGACTTAAGATTTCACATCTGATTAGTGATCTTTGCAACATTTGCCCCAACCCACCCCCTGAAAGTGTTTAAAAGTTGGGTGCTCAAAACACAGAGGCACACAAAACATGTCACTTTTAAAATGTAGATGCTTTCTATCTCTACACACATACACACCTTTTATATGTTTGGATACTTCTTCATTGCAATCAAAGATGTGATTGCCGCACGGGCAGGCATACCTGTGGTAGCTTTAATCTAGCTAGTACACCTAAAACTAGCAGTGAAGGAACAGTGGTATGGAATTCAGCACAGGCTGTGTAAGGTTGCCCGGAACCCTAGGCATGTACTTGTGTTGTTAGTCTGCACTGAAGGCTGAGTGGCCACATCTTTGTTGCGATTCTTAGCAGTACTAGCAAGATTAACGTTAGAATGGATATGCCTACCCCTGCTGGATTCACACTTCTGATTGCAGTGTAGATGTACCCTTTATCATCTACATCCATTCCTTCATCCATCATGTAAACGCACTGACCAGATCAGAAATGAGAATCCAGCCCAATGTTGTGGGGAGCAATTTCCTGCTCTTGTAGTCTCTTCCTCAAAGAGGGTAGAGACCTGGATAATGCTGCCATGAAGAAATGGCTCCACAAAGCAACTGTACTATGGGTGAACACTGCACAAGGGGTGTAATGGCAAGGGAAGGCAGAGAAAGCTATTTATTCCTTTTTTCCCCATTGCACACCCATGCAGAGCCATTAATAAGCTGGCCACAAGCATTTGCAAGTCAGGACATTCAGAATTAAAATTCCTGTCCTGGTTCTCACTCTATACCTGTATCTGAACCTGCTAGGCCATGTGCCTTCCCCTAAATCCTGTGTGAATCTGCAACTTTCCCTGAGGGGGTGGGGGTCAACACATCACAGCTGTGAGGTTAATAACAAAGAAAGAATAGCCAGACTCTACACCAAAGAGTATCAAAATGCCCAAGGAAAAGCATGAGGTGAAGACCTTTAATATCTTTTTACAGTAGACACACAATGGGGACTTACCCAGCAGCTGCAAAGTACTGTGAATGAGAGAGAGGAAAACAAGCAATGTGGAGAATATCATGGCAAATGTTTCATTTCTTTCTTCCTTTCCACTAAGTGATGAATGGTAATTAGTTGCTGTCAATAAAATCCTCTGTAAGGAGCCGGCTAGCAGGTCCTACTATGTTTTGAAGGGCTGACAGATCCGGGGAAAGCTCTGGGCTCTAAATAAGGAACTATCCTGTCACATGTGGCATTTTGAAACAGCAGGAATTAACAGAGCAAACTTTGCTTTTCAAAGTGAATAGCTCTTTACTGAGGGCAAAGTCTCCTTCCAAAGAAATGCAGGTGATAAACAAAGTAGTTGCAATTCAGTGCGGTTTCCTGGGACAATGTTAGTATCACAGATGGGTCAGTGCAGTCTCCAGGCCAATGAATCACTAAAAGATATTAGGGAGCTAACAGAGACAAGCCTGCAGCAGAACACAAAGCTCAGCCTTTATATTTAAACTGTATACCTCAGATAGATAGTGAGCCAACACTTCCATTATTCCAGTAAAAATGGTAGCAGCTCACATTTCCACCTGCCTGGAAGGTAAGGAATTAACTTTACAGCATTATTCAGTTAAAATCACCCTGCAGGACGGGCAGAATTTTAATTCTGAAACCAAAGATTGCTGAATTAGGATTGTCAGATGCGCCGCGTCAGGATATGCATTTTGGGTATCTGGCCAAAAAGGAATCTCAGAAACTGCATTTCAAAGGTAATTTCTGGTTTTCCTGTGAGTGAATGAGTAAGCAACTGTCATGCACCACTTCCAAGTGCCTTCTTCAAGAAAGGTCATGCAATTTATCTTAATACCTTCAGTGGGAATATTCAACAGTTCTGTATGTTATATTGTTGAACTGGTGAGTATTCCCACTCCATTTGCTGGTGGTAAATGTAGAAGGAGCGAGTCTGACTGTAGAAGCCAATCCTGATCCCATAGTAGATGTGTGAGGACTGGACTTTGTAGCAGAATACGTTTGTCAGAAAAAACTATAGCCTTGTCTACACAGTTCAATTCACTGACATCACATATCCGGTATAAAGTAGATTAAACTAAATCAGAAAAAGGAACTATTCTTCTAGAATCAGTGTCTACCTGAGGTGTTATATAATTACACTGGCAAAGCTATGTCAGTTAATTTCTCCATCTAAACAAACCGCAGCAGTTTCTTTCCTTTCACTGAAGATAAGAGAAGTTGGGACATGAAATTGTAAAAGAAGTGTGAGGTGAAATAACCATCTCAAATACATGATATATTTATTCCAAATCTGAAGGGAAGCCGTGACAGCAGGAAAACTCATCTGTCTCTGCTATTATTACAATGGAGATGCCGAAATGCAAGAATTAGTCAACCTGCTTGATTTGGCTACACAGCAGCAAACTCAAAGGGAAAGGCAGATCCTTAAGCAAATCTGCAAAACCAAAATAGAAAAGAGGAATTGAATGAATTGCTGAATACTAAAATTCTATGGACACTCAATATACAGAAAGGAGAAAATCAAGGACAAAGCTGGTAGAATTTTGCCTTTTGAAATGATGACAAAAATAGTTAACAGAAATGAAAATCAAAGGAAATATTATCCTTCCCCTCAACAATATAACCAGCATTCTCTAGAATATCTGTTGTGTCCAAGATTTTTCATTTTCTGTTGTTATTTTTTTCTTGGCTTCAGTCAATACCTCTATTTATTAAGATGGAGGCTCATGGAACTGCAGCATGACAGCATCCCCAAAACCACATGGTGGTTTTGTTATTTTTAAATCATACATTGGTATTCACAATTATTCATTGGTATTCACTATTATTACTTAATATTTACATTGTGGCAACACCTAGAGGCTTTAATCGGGGTGAGCCCCATTGTGCAAGGAACTTACACATACATAGAAGTGACAGTCCCTGCTCCCAAAAGCTTCCAATCACAAATATTTATAATATCCTCCAGACATCACTAATGAAAAGAGAATTTTTGCTCAACTACATAGGTGTGCACATTGTCAGAATATCATTTGAGTATATTGTAGCATAGCAAATAGAATATTTTGTGATTCTAATATTACAGCTGGGAATACTTTTAAATATATATTCCAAGTGTGTACAAGGCATTTCTATTCTACTGAATGGCTATACCACTCCAAAGAAACATACTTTGTAGAGTCTTATTGATTTTTCTACCTCTACTCTTTGCTACACACCACAGACTCTGACTAATATTCAATTATATAAATTGAAGTTTGTTGTCTAAAGAAAGGAACATAACTAGAAAGTCAATGTGTATTTTAAAGTAAAGACAAGTTTGGCTCATGGACATCCTGAAAATGTTCCTGCAAGAAATATATATAACCCTGAATCGCATCATTTAAGATGTTTTAAAACTCAAGAGGGATTGGTAATATTTTTCTCATTTTTTAATGTTAATTAGTCCCCATCTGAAACCTTGTAAACCATTTAAACCACTAGTTGCCTAACACTGCTTGTAAAGTAGAACAACAATTCTTCCTATCCTAATAAATTGCTTTGTATCTGCTACCATCACAGCAGCATCCTGCAGTACCAGTCCCTCACCACTCAGGCATGCATTAGCCCCAGGATACATGTCATCAGCAAGATTATCCCATTTATTTCATTGGACTGATGCAAGTCTTACCAGATCAACAAGACTTTGCTGGTTGCATATTTGTTGACTGTGTCACTTTCTAACGGCACCACGGTAACATTATGACAATATTCTTATATGACATAGGTAAGCTGGTAATTGTCAATTTTAATGTTAGGTGACTGATTAAAGGAAATAAATTACATTACTATTAGTAGTAGAATTATTAAACATGTATATTGTGTAGCACCTAAATGCCACAACTAGGTTGGGCTCCATTATGCTAGATAAGACATAGCAGGTAGATGAGACAGACGACTGATGTGAAGAAACAGGGTAAAAAAATAGATAGAGTAATAGGATGTGCACACTTCCTTGGCTGGTCATGTCATGATCACATTTGGCTCCTGTGTACTGGGGAAGGGAATTGTTATGAGGGCAGGAGACCCCATGCCAAGAAGATGCCAGGCCCCTGCCCTAACCTTGCTTAAATGACAGTTCTAAATTAGCTCAAATATTAAATAAAGACCAGTCTATTCCAGATGTGTGCTTATACTGCCCCCTTCACTTTAGTATCTGGGCAACTGCCAATAGCACATTAAACAACTGTCACACATAGTTCTTTCTCTCTCATCCTCTCCTCAGGGGAAGAATTATGTTGTAGGGTTTTATTTTGGTAGTGGGTTTATTGTTTTATATTAGAGAAGGTCAAGAAGTTGGAGCAGAAGGTGGAAAGGTTTGTGATGGTCATTAGTCCTGGGCAAGGAGCTCATTCCATAGTCTTGGACTGGCTGACAGAAAAGTGCTGTCTGCTGCCCTGCTGAGCTTTAAACCCTTAGTGTATGGCATTCCATTGTCTGAGGACTGGAATTGTCCATATGGTCTTTATCCTGGAGTTCTAGATGATCTTTAAATGTGCAGGGGCCCAGGCCACTGAGTATCTTGAAGATAAGAACCTTGAACTCGATATGATAATCTAAGGGAAGTCATTGAAGAGAGTGGAGGGCAGGGTTGATGTGCTCTTGATAGCAACTGTCGCTGAGGAGACATGCTGCAGAGTTGGACTTGAGTTAAAATTGGAATTTCCACCCAGAATAAAATTCCAATATTTCAACATCTTTATTTCTTAAAAGTTCTGAAAAATTTCAGTTAAAAATGGCAAAACATTTTCATTTTGGCATTTTTGAGCAAAATAAAAACTTCTGGTGTTCCCAGATTGAAATGTTTGATTTTGGATTGTTGAAATGAACCAAAACATTTTATTGAGTCATTTCAACATTTAACTGAATCTAATTATGATGGCACATTGCCTCATGCAAGCTGTAGTTCAGTTGCCTGATGCCCTAATGCTCCTCTTTAGGCTGAGCTTCTTGGCTGGACTACATCTCCCATGATGTACCTGTAGCCATATGACTCCTATGATGAACCATGCCATTCAATTTGGGAGAGGGGGAAATTACATCTCATCATGGGAAATGTAGTCTGGCCAAGTAGCCCAGTCCATAGAAGAGAGAAAGAGCATCAGGAATCCAAACAACAGATCCCATAAAGGAATATGCCACTACACTGGGAAAAAAAAAGTTTGATGTTGAACTGACTTGAAAGAAAATATTTCCAGTCAATTTAACAACCAAAATAGATCAATTCAGGTCAAACCAAGATGAAATTAAATGTTTTTCTTGAACAAAAATAGAAAAATAACAAAATCAAAAATTAAAATTAAAATTTTGTTTTTGTGGAAATGGTGTTTTGTGTTGAAAAATAATTGAGATAGAAAATTCCCACCCTGGTCTAGTTCTGTACTAGTTGGAATTTACTAAATGCTAATGGCTTCACGTACAGTTAGATTACATTGCTGTAGTCCAAGTGGGAGATGACAAAGATGTGTGTAACTAAGGGCAGGTCATCATCTGCCAAGATGGGGTGGAGCCTCCTAGCCAATTAGATATAGAAGAGTGTTACAAACAAGCATCGTTATGAGAAAGGTTACGGCAAATCTCCAGTACAGTGCTACATTGGCACATCTTCACCAGTGCAGCTGTGCCAGTGCAACACGTCTGGTGAAGATGCACTGTGCCGGTGGGAGAGCACTCTCCCATCAGTATAATTACTTCACCTCATCAAGAAGCAGAAGCTATGTTGCAGGAGAGTCTCTCCCACTGACATAATGCCAGGGTGCACAGCGTGAAACTTGCATCACTTGGGGGAGGGAGGGAGGGCATTTCTAAAAAGGGTGAAAATCTATACATTTAGTTGTTAGGAAAGAAACAACAGCTGACAGCTAAGGAAACGATTCTTCATCCTTTAAATAATTTTGAAAAAAGAAGAAGAACTCAACAAAAATAGTACAAGCTGGAACTAAAGAAAAAGAACATCTGTTTCCTATAGAACAGGAGTAGGCAACCTATGGTACGCATGCCAAAGGCGGCACGCAAGCTGATTTTCAGTGGCACTCACACTGCCTGGGTCCTGGCCACTGGTCCAGAGGGCTCTGCATTCTAATTTAATTTTAAATGAAACTTCTTAAACATTTTTTAAATTTTATTTACTTTATATACAACAGTTTAGTTATACAATATAGACTTTTAGAAAGAGACTTTCTATAAACGTTAAATGTTAAAGATTTCAACAGAGTTATACAAATGTTTTGTTGAGTTCTTTGCAGTTTCCACAAACACAATAGTTGCCTAAACTGACCATTCACTATCTCTCATGGCAATTCAGTTCTGACTAGAAACCATATTTTTTGAATATTTGTTCACACTAGTTTGCTCCTTTTTAGTTGTTTTAAGTATATCCATTTGTCCCATTTGAATAGCTCCCTCCATTCCTTTTGCTAAAACCTACTTTTATATGAGAAGATCTTGAATGCAACAAGACTATAATAGGAGTAAATGCTTCTGCTAAGTACATATATAAAAATACAGACAGTGCTAAACAAATAGGCTACTATTTAAACAAGAGAAATAAGATTAGATTTAAGATATCTTGTATTCTAGTTGGCTAATTTTAACAAAATCAGGCACAAATTTTATTACACTACAGGATAACCTGTTCATTCTGCTCAATTCTGGGCACAGAATCCTTTGTATTACTAATTCTTGAAACAGCATCACTGCATTTTAACAGTGTCTCTGTGCCTTGGCCATCTCTTTGTAGTTGGTTTTGTCTCTTTTTCTTGTAGAAGAAACAGCCTGCCAGGCCAGCTCCAATTAGAATAAGAGTAGCCAGAATAACTAGTATCCAAGTTGTGAGGTGACCAGGTGCAGTAGCCTCTTCATCTTCTGTAAATGAACACAAAACAATTGCTAGGAATCTCAGTGATTATAACAGATGGAAGCCATTGAACTATGGACAACAATGGACCAGATTTGCTTGGTAGGTTCTCCTCGGTCTCTCTTTTAATCAATTCCCTACCATTGCAGGGTCTCAGGCAGTGGTACACCTTGCTCCCTCCTATTATCTGTCACTCTCTCACAATAGTTCAGTCTTCTGAGGGCCATAATACTTAGTCTAATTCAGGTTATTGGTCTTAATGCAAGGGTAACTGAGTGGAGTTTTGTAGTGGCCTGTGAGGTGCAGGAGGTCAGATTAGATCATCTGTTGGTCCCTTTTGGCCTTAATCTTTATGACTGTGTAATTCTCAACTGTACCCAAGATGTGTTAGGCTCATCTGATGATGATGGAGATGTTTTTCACATCCTGAACCTGGAGTCAGTTCTGTGCAAATATGAGCCCAGTTTAGTTTAGAGCAACATCAAAGGGATTGATGGTGTGTAGCCAGGCCTTCTTTCCCACAGCTAAGTACTGTGCAGTAGGCTGGAAATAAGGTGGTGTAGGAGCAAATTTGGAGATCTGGGAATCTATATTTTTATTCTAAAAATTATCTGAATAGTTTGAATTAACAGTTTTTAGCTTGTGGGTTGCCTATGACTTGTTCACTGTAACTATTTGTTATTTGTGCCCCATGACTGGTCACTTAGGTCATATGATATTTGTTTCTGTTCCCAGTTGGGTGAACATACGATGAACGTTCGCTAACCAATAACAAATATCATAAAGCAAGTAATGAACAATATCCTTCCATGACAATTTTTTCAACTTAAGAATTCTTTTGTCCAAAAATTCATGGAAATGTGGAGATTTCTGAATATTTTCATAAATGTCTGGTGGTTTTCTAAATACATGTGAATCTTGGACAACAGGACTCCATGAACAACAAACAGAGAGAAGTCTGGCCACATATCAAATTAATCACAAATATAATCCATCTTATTCCTGATTTGAACAGCTCTGTCCTGAATACATAGATCCATATCCTGATACTCATACTATACTCAGTCCCTGTTTCAGCTATTGGCTCAACTCAACTCTTGTTTAGTCAGTGGGACTATGAGAACTGGACAGAACAGAGACTGTAAAGAGTAAAAACTGAGGGCTAGCCTATGTCTGACTAAAGGGCCATGTAGAGCCATCCTGTCCCAGGGTAGCACTGTGTAAGGAAGACGTTTTGCTCCTCATTCTCTCTAGTGCACAATCCTTTCTAAGTGGGCCAGCGAGATGTAGTTTGGTGCCACAGCCCTGCCTCATTACAGCTGCCTTCAAGACAACCTGCATCCTGAGGATATAGGTGGAAACATTTCCCTGAGCTCTCCTACATATAAAGACTGTGATTGTCCCTGGCTCTTGCATGAAGCATTCAAAACAGGGAAGTTCCTTGTACCCCTTCACTTTAGCACACCTATCCAAGAGTCAGACAAAATATGATTCTGAATAAGGCCCTCAGAATTTGGCCCATAGATTTGATGAATCAGATGGTATCCATTTTAACAAATGAGAATGAATGAGATATGAGCTGTTAATTATTTGGAAATGCATTTTACAGTAATTTTATGTCAGAACTTTTGCAACCATTAAATCCAGAGGTGGGATTTTCAAAAGCTCCTAAATTACTTAGGAGCATGCGTCCTGCTGACTTTCAGTAGGATTTCTGCGCCAAAATGACTGAGGGGGTGAGATTTTGAAAATCACCTATGTTCGTGTGGTATTTTGGGTTTCTTGTTATTTTGCTTATATATAGTCTTACCTTTCTTATCTGGAGGCTTCTCAGATTGCTGAACTTCAAGAACTTTCAAAGAGAAAAATAAAACACTTATTCAACAAACATCTATAAAATTTATATCGGGAAAAATATGAAGGATTACAATTAGCTTTGTATTCTACAATGCATTTGGTAAAGGAAATGAACAGAGATTCTAACTATGTGACAACAGTTTTACTTTTCTATTTAATGTAACTGAACCACAACACTAGCTAAAAAATGTTCACTTTTATTTCTAATAATCATCATGGATGCATGTCTCCAGAATGGTAGCTGAAGCATCAAGGAACATATGAATCTTTAGCGCATCTGGCACATAAATATCTTGCTACACTGGCTATAACAGTGCCATGAGAACGCCTGTTCTCACTTTCAGGTAACATTGTAAACAAGAAGCGGGCAGCAGCATCTCCTACAAATGTAAACAAACTTGTTTGTCTAAGCAATTGGCTGAATAAGAAATAGGACTGAGTGGACTTATAGGCTCTAACATTTTACATTATGTATCAAAAAAACTGCATTCAAAAATAAAACAATTTGTAAGTTCAACTTTTATGATAAAGAAATTGCACTACTGTACTTGCACTAGATGAGTTGAAAAATACTATTTCTTTGTTTTTTACAGTGCAAATACTTGTATTCAAAAATAAATATAGTGAGCACTGTACACTTTGTATTCTGTGTTGTAATTGAAATCAGTATATGTGAAAAATGCAAAAAATATCCAAAAATATTTAAATGAATAGCATTCTATTATTGTTTTACTGTGTGATTAACAGCCCTAATAAATATATAATATACATATGGGTTACACACAAACATGCCCATTATACCACACATGCATATATTGAAGAATACATATAAATATTATAATAACAAATCATAAACCTAGTATATCATATTAATCATATCACTTACTCTTTGGTTTTTTACAAACAAATCCTTTTTCGGAAGAGCACAGAATATTATTCCAATACCCAGATTGTGCAGATATTTCAACACAGTGCTCGCTCTCAGTGGGCATTTTTACATTCCAGTTGACAAAATCCACTACTGTGTTGTCTAGCCACAACCATTGGTCTAAAGTCAAAAAGAATATATTGATTACAACAGATTAGAAGAAAATCAATGGGTCCATTGTAACTCCTTACCTCACCTAGTGACTTTAACAAATCAAGCAATTTACTAGTAACTAGCACCTGTTTTGTGGCATGAAGACATATCACATAGTTTTAACTACTTGTACCAGGACAGTCTGATAACCAACTGTCCTAGTGTTCAGGCGGTTGCCTTGCAGTCAGTCTCTGCCTGCTTTGTCATCCCAGAGCGGGCCCAAGCCATGCTGTACACGGTGGGCCTAAATCCCTCCTGACTGCTCCTATTGCTCCTCTTGGGTTTCTGCCACTACAGAGGTGCAAGGGAAGAAGACCAGGGTCCAGTAACTCCACTTGGTCCCAACCTGAGCACCTAGGGGGTTTGTCAAAATGTCCGGACCAGTTGTTGATCTGCCGCACATTACATTTTCCTTGGGTCTCTTCCTACAGATTAGAACAGCTCTTTTTGGTATCTGGCTTAGAAGACTCCACTTGGTCTGTTAACATTCTAATCAAAGAAATCTCATTTAGAGCTTTCCGCTCCCAAAGAGGGAGATAGGGTATCCAGATCCCCGCTGCTACAGCAGCATTAACAAAGCTGTAGTTACTCCTATCACAACTCTTGGCTTCAGCCTTCCTTGTTGGTGTAACCTGCAGCTCCCAACCTTGTAGCACCCAACTGACATTGGGACTGATGGGCAATTTTCAAGACAACCCTCTGACAAGAAGTAATGTAGCCACTCCAAGGCTAGCTCCACGAACCCCTGCATACAGCTGCAGAAGTGTCAACACCTTATGATCAATGGTATTGAAGGCAACTGACAGAACTAATATCACCATCAGCACTTGATCTCTGACCATCACTAGGTGGAGAATTTAGTTTAACTTAAAATTGATCAGCGTAACAACTGTGGTTTTTGTTCAAAATCCATAACTAGATTTACAGGGATCAAGGAGATCTGAGGCATACAGACATTTTCGGAGTCACCGTACTCAAGAAGGGAAGGCTGGAAGCTGCTAAATGACTGGCAAAATTGCCAAAATCAAGCAATGATTTAATAACTGAAAAGTACATGTAGGCTTTCCTCAAATCTGATGGCATACTTTCCTTAATAGAAACACTGACACACTACATCAACATTGGATACAGTAGCCAGGAATTCTAACACACACCTTCAGTAGCCAGGAAGTCTAACACACACCTTGAAGTCTGAAGTTTTCCCAACATCTTCAGTATACCAGTGAGAAACACTAATCGGAACTCAACCAGAGAAGGCCTTGCACTTGCACTCAAAATACTGTTCTACCGAAAAGGTGGACACATCAGCCCATTATGAACAATTTCCTTTTCAGACTGTCTAGAAATTTGTCTTAATGGGAGGGACTGGAATCAGCAACCAGACAGAGATATCTTTGGTTAAACAGCCTATGCACAACTCAAGACAAATTTGCTGAAGAAGATTTTCTGAAGTCTATTTCAGAGTCAAAAGAAAATCTCTTCTTTTCCTCTTGTATAGCAATGATGTGTGATTTCAGAAAGACTTCACAATGCAATCAGATTCACCTGAAGACACTTCTGATCTAGTATGTCTTCCCTCACATGTCAGTTCTGGTGGGTTATCTGCAAACTTGGGTGGCCTCTGAGGACAAGGTCACTGTAGGGGATGCCTAGGGTCAACCCATTGACATTAGAAACTAAAAGACATATACAGTCCTACTTAAAACCATCAGTATAAAAGTGCATCAAGGGATAAAATAGTTCTTCAGATTTCATTTATTGACAAATATTTATGAATTTAAATATTGACAGTAAAATAAAATTACCATCCACATTTCTGTACATTCCTGTCCAAAAACCTTGTGTTTTACTTTCAAGAGTCTGTATCCTGTGTGTCAGAAAGTTGGATTCAGCCAAATCTTCTATTGAAACCAAAGTGGCATCTGGAAAGCATTAACAAAACAAATAACCATAATCAAGGAGAGTAACAAATATAATGACCTGCCCCTTCACAACTATAATAGCAGTTAATTTTATCTTTGAGACTTTTGCACAATGCCTTCTGATTGGCTGCCTCTTCCATTCCTCTGCCTCCTGGGGAAGAGCAGCTAATCATGGCAGTTGAATGTCACAACTAGGTTTCTCAACACAGCAACAGCTAATGCTCCCTCCTCCTGGAGTCCATAGTCTTGAGCGTCAATGACCAAGTCATTGGTGGTCTGGCCTGATGGCTGAATCAACAGTCTGGCCTACAGGTAGAGCTGAATGCAGCTGAGGCACAGTCCTGGAGCAAAGCCACAGGCCAGTGTTGGGAGTCAGAAGCCAAAGCCAGAGCCAAAGTTGTAGGTAGAAGGGGTAACCAAGAGTTGGACACAAAAGTCTGAAGCCAAAGTTGAAGCTAGAGCATTAACTTGAGTCACTGTCAGACGTCAAAGCCAAAGAGTTAACTAGAGTCACAGTCAGGGGACAGAGTGGGGTGCTAGGACATGGGCAAGAATAGCTGCAGGTCAGGAGTACATTGAGCGTCACTGGACTGCTGCTGAACTTAAGTATAAGCTAGCTGACTCCTGCAGCCAATCACATGCCTTAGTCAGATAGCTTCCTTCAGGGTCAGTTGCATTCACTAGGTTACCAGGATATGGGCTCCATGGCTGGCTGGCCCCTGACAATGAGAGACAGCCAAAACTGAACCAATTGTGGGAGCTATTGTTCCTAATCAAAGGGGAAAGGGGCCTGTCCCCTTTGTGCAACTCTCTCTCCCTACCGTCCCTGCTTTGCTTTTGAATCTTGGGATGATCTTAAAGAAATATTAAAATTTGAAGATCTGGATTTCATGCTGAGGATCAGTTTATGGAGGGGATGTTATGATGAGACTGCCTATAATGGCACGTAGCAGATCTGCGACTGCTAGCAGCAAATATCTCCACTGGCCAGTGATGGGACACTAATTGGAGAGGGCTCTGAGTTACTACAGAGAATTCTTTCCCAGGTGTCTGGCTGCTGGGTCTTGCCCACATGCTCGGAGTCTAACTGATGATTGTATTGGGGTTGGGATTTTCCCTCAGGTCAGACTGGCAGAGAGCTGGGGATGGGGGGTTCACTTTTCCCTGCCACATGGGTCTAGGATCACTTGCAGGTTTAAACTAGTAAAGGGTGGATTCTCTGTAACCTGAAGTCTTTAAACCATGATTTGAGGACTTTCTTTAACTCAACCAGTGGCTAGGGGTGTTTTACAGGAGTGAGTGGGTGAGATTCTATGCCCTGCAGTGTGCAGATCAGACTAGCTGATTACGATAGTCCCTTCTGGCTTTAAAAGACTATGAGTCTATGTTGGAAAGTATACTAATTCAACAGAAGATTTGAATAATCTGGAGGGGAGCTGGCGTGTCCTGATGAATCTGGCCCTATATGATTAGTAGCTGTAAAAGATTATAAAGCACAGTATAAGTGCTTTTATATTCCTTAATTTTATTTTAAAAATTAAATATAAATATATGATCACAAATATAACAGTATTTTGCAAATGTGTGAAATCCAGACAGTGAAAATGACTATAATGAGAAAGTCAAACATATAAGCTTAGATTCTTCTCCCCAGCTGCATGAAAAGCAAAAACAAAATAAAAAGCATAAGTGGGGAAGACATATGCTCTATTTTTAAAGTAACTTATTTTAATAAATAGGTTTTTGGCAGTTAAGGAACTTTGTAAAACGTATCCTGTAATTAAGTCTTTGCTCTCAATAAAAGTCACTCACTTAATCGAATACATTCCAGGGAAGCTTCGGCCCAGCTTTTCATAGCTGATGATTCAATGTAGTAGCAGTGACCATGGAAAGGAATCCAAGATCTGAGTTCCTCTGATTCAGGGCAATTTCCAGGCAGCTGTGGAGAATCAGGAGGGGCCAAAACTGTGAAGAAATCATGTGATTTGAAATCAGTACTTTTTTATGAATAACCTCAAAATTAATCTTAATAATTACCCAGCACAAATATACCATACTATAAGTAGTGATTACTAACTTAGAATGATGCTAGGAAAACACCCCCATTCCCATAGTCTCAGCAAAATATTGATATCCATTATCACTTTATATGAGACTACCTTCAACTAGTGAAGTATTGGTGTTGCAGCTTCATGCTATGTTGTCGGTTGGACTCTTTATTTAGTCACATTAAGTTTAGACAGTTACATTGGGCCCAGCACTGGTTATCAGAATGCCATATGCTAAATATAGCTCTTAATCACGTGTGCAACTCCTATCGACATCGCTGGACTCACCACTGTGAGTTGCATGTGAAGATCTAAGCAGATTTATGGCCTGATGCATTAACTCAAAAGCTACTGCAAAGCAATGCCATTTATCCTGTCACTCACATCAGGAAGAGAATATATTGTGTAGCCAAAGAGTGCTGTGATGGAAAATTACATGCCCTTAAAACTTCTTCTTAAAGGTGTCATCAAACAGGATTCCCACGCCTGAGTCTCGGCTCCCTGTCATGACGCTGGCCTGAAGCGTACCAGCTCTTAGAATTATTACTCCTGACAGGTGAACATGAACCTCTCCCAAGCGTTCCAATCCAACTGCTGCTGGGACACAGCCCCCTAGAGCTTACATAATTCATTACTGGATGGATAGTCATGACAAGTGTCCAGTGCCAACTTAACGTATGCACAACCACCAATGCAACTCATGAAAATTGCATATAATGAGGAAGATATCTCGAGGCTGGAAAAGAATGGAGGGCCAAATCTTTCAGCTGGATTAAATAAGAATAACGCCTCTGAAGTCAATGGAGCTATTCCCACTTACACCAGCTGAGGCTTTAAAATGCCAAAGCCTTCAAAGTCGTGTACCATCTCATTAGTAGCATTCCAGACTTTGAAGGCAGCTAGCTGGAATTCTTGAAGGAACTTTCTCTGAGGTTTTTGGTGACAGTCACTGCTAGAGATACGATACTAAATTAGTTAGACCTCTGGCATGATCCAGTACAGTAAGTCTTGTGTTCTTTAAACTGTTATGTTCAACTGCTTACCATCTGACTGTTTACAGACAGAAAAGTAGCTCTCATTACAAGATGCTGTCTTCCAGGTTCCATCAAGGTCTAGATAGACACAGGCTATTTTCTCTTTTGGTTCTCTTGTTGCCCAGTTAGCATATTTGATTATCCAGTTATCAACCCATCTATAATGACCATCCGTCTAAAAACAATATAAATTAAGATAATATAAATGGCAATACACAGGCACCAATATGTGCACTGGCATTAGTTATCTGAGCTTTTAATCAGAAACACTCTATTTTCTAATACCTCACATATCAAAATAGTGAATACATGCCTGACACATGAGTCATGAAGAGAGTGATACTCCTTACTGTCAGCTTTTTTTAAAAAAAATTGTTTAGCACTGTAAATGGGTACTGCACAGTCCAGCATATGAGCTGAGTTGAACAAATAGTACTTTCTCTTCCTTGAGGAGTTTTCAATGTACAGGAACAAGCAGGCACAATACAGGATGTGACAAGATAATATAATCACAGGCTGGAGCTGTGACTTTATAGATGTACATTTACATGGACAGATGATTTTTCTGGGGATTTATAAAGATGGGGAGGGCAACACAAACTAAAAATTAATTGGGAAGCTCTTCCAAGCAGAACTTATTCTAAGCATAGTTTATTACATTGCCTATTTACATTTGGTGTTATCTTCTTAAATTATTCATTATTATTTTGCTAGTTGAAGTAATGGTGTCCTCTAAAGCAGGCCTGCACAACATGCGGCCCGGTGGCCACATGCGGCCCGCGTGGGCTCACTGTGCAGCCCGCGGGGGGTGAGTAGGGGTGGGACAAGGCAAACGGTGGGGTGGAGGGAAGCAGATGAGGGTAGAGCTTTTCAGCCCGCAGCTAGTTTTTTTGCAGTAATATGGCCCTTGCTGCTTTCTGAGTTGTGCAGGCCTGCTCTAAAGCATTGTTAAAACTTTAGGTCAGTAAATGTGGGATTATTTCTGAGATAATTATCAAGAGAAGCAATTAGTGACAATCCAGCCTGGCTAATCATCATTTCTTTAGATTACGACTTTAAGTAATTTGGGGGTAAAAATTATTTGGCACTCAACACCTTGTCTCCATGGTTCCTGATTTTAATTGTGTCCCTCCACAGTTTTTATAGCTCTCCATCTATTGTTTCCTACTAGGACCTTTTCTGTGGATCTTCCTATCCATCTCATGTGCTTTATGTGGTCTTTGAGGAACTCTTACAGGAATGCTAGAATTCCATGCCTGCTTCTGGTGAATTGAGAATGTAGCTCTTACTGCACCATTATAATGAAAGCAACCAATATTTATATATAAAAACATTTGAGCTTATTTTTGCATGTAATAGTACAATAACACTTACCACATTGCTGTTAAGACCAATCCATACAGGCTCTCCATACCTTAACATCTGTAACCATAGGAATGAATGGCTGTGCAGATCTAAAATACTAGCAAGTTCTGACGATCGGTCCTTGCAATTTTTTCTTGCCTCTTCCCAGTTCATTTTGGAATGGATGACTGCATAGCTACTGTCACCATAACGGATAAAGCCAGAGGCTGGAATTGTTGTTGGGGAATGAAGTAATTTAGGGTCTGTAATAATTTTTGAATAAATAAAATAAATAAAAATATAAAAACAACCAAAAAATTTACATGGATTTACTTTGTATCACTAACCTTTAATATTTACATTGTTGTACAAATTAAGTGGTGCAGCACTAACAATAAGTGAAAATTCTTCAGTTAAAATTAATGAAAAATTATGAATACTTTGCGAGTATGGAAAATATAGGCCAGGTCCATGCTAGAAAGTTAGATCAACTCAGCTGTGGAATCTGTTTCAACATATTCAGTTCTATCATTGTTCATTTTTTGGTATAAACCTTATTTTCTGTAGAACAAATTAAAAAATGTAAACAATAATTTATCCCCAATATTCACAAAGTACTGTGGGAAGCTTGCATGTTTAAGGTGCAACTTTGCATTAGGGTGGATGCAGAACTGTACCACTTGAGAAGAAGGAATTTTGGAGGCCTTGGAGGGTCAGAATGTCTTCTAGTAGGTGATATGTTCTATGTGGAAACTGAGAATTTAATCCACAAGCAAAACTAAAAAGCCATCATGAGTTTTCAATGTTTTACATTTAGAAAGCTGATGAAATAGAACTCACTTAAATTCATTTGGCATATATAGCTGTTGTCATTTTCACAGTCTTCATCTTTCCATGTCCCTTCTTCCTTTGTCATAATGACACAGTCTTTCTAAGAGAGAAAAAAATGAGTACATAAATTCAGAAGAAAAAGTAATCAGGAGACAAATCATCCTCCTCCTCCCTCAGGTTCTGTACACATGCATATTACAAGTGTTTCAGTCTTCCAACATTTGAAGTCTCTGTACTGTAATGTCAGTATTCATATAGCTCCTAAAAATCTAATTTTGGTTGGAACTTAACCAAGTTTTTCAAACTCCTCCTGGGTGTTCATGATCCCAGATAATGTTCTCTGGAGTATGAAAGCTACCGTTGCTCTGGATTATTTTTAAAGCAATGTTGACCCCTCGCCACTAGATGACACTGCGATAAATGTTTGGGAGGACAGATGGTGGCAGTTCATTTATCCTTGGTTGCTTCAGCTGTTTGTCTCCTCTCCTAATGGAAGGGTGCCATGCAATGGGAGCTTGCTAGCATGGAAGCAAACTGAAGATACTACTAAACAGAGTGACCGAACAGTAAATGTGAAAAACTGGGACGGAGGTCGGGTGTGTGTGTGTGAGAGGGGGTAATAAATCCAAAAATTGGGACTGTCCCTATAAAATCAGGACATCTGGTCACCCTACTACTAAATCTCATCAGAATATTTAGCATTTATCAAATACCTTCCGTCTAAGACTGCCCCACCCCTTTGTTAGCTATTTTGGAGGAAAAAGAATGGCTTTGGACTCATTTCCTCTTCATAACTTCTGGTCTGTCTAGTGCCAGAAGTTGTCGACAGCGAGTACTTACAAATAAAAACGTTTATATGATGAGTTCACAGATGATTTACTCACCAGAAAAGTGGCTAAATTTGTAATCAGTGTTAGTTGTAAAGCATATTTCTTATCAGCTGTAATAGGAAAGACTCCTGTAAAGATCAGGTGATGAACTAGAATATCTGTTATATGTCTATCTAGGTCCAACTTTTGACTGTATAGAAAATAATTAAAATGGATTTTCAGGAAAGAGGAAAAGACTGTTTGAAACTTATTTTAGTAAAAGTACATACTAAAAGCATTAGTCTGTACATGTGTTAGATGGGTACAACTGCACTTGAAGTGTTAAAAAAGGCACTTTTTGTGCACTTTTTAATAGTTGTGTAACTATTATCATATTGCAGACATCGCTATCAGCCTAGCTAATAATTAGTTTGATTGATGCTTTCCATTACAAGACACTATTTTCAGTTGCTTTATCATGCCTTTGCCAAAATTTAACCATTCAGGTTCAAATTTTCCATACTGCTGGTCTGCCTAGGGATGAATTTTTCTGGAAAGTTTCTGAGACTGATGCTAGATGTTAAAATAACATCTGGCGACCTTTATTTTGAGGCATTTAATGCCTCAATGCTTTAAGCAGGGATTTGAAATATGGCTATGAAAAGCCTTTGTGCTAAGGATGTGCCTTTTGTCATCCACTTCAAAAACTAGCTCTGTGGGGAAAATAGCACATGATTATGTAATTGAAAACTGCAGCATAATGCATATTCACAAGATGGCTCAAATACAGTTGCACAGTCATTCATGGCTGTTTAATGATTATTGGTTTACCTCCTGATAGTCATCATCACCACCATCCCCATCATAATAAAAATAAGAGTATGTGCGTTTGTACGTAGGTGCACCGTTGGCCCAATTTTTGTAGGAGACACCACTTCCATCTGTCCATAGAAATGATAACTCATTATTTATATCATTCAATCCAATCCATGTATCAGTCATGACTTCCTCTAAATGGTAGAAGAGGAAGGCTGAAAGGAAGCAAACATGTTAAATGAAAGGAACGTCAACATGATTTTCTCCAAACAGAAAAAATGTCCACATGTCTACAACTGAGGTCACGGTGAAAACATTTCTCTGAAAAATCCCACACGCTTGAAAGTAAGGGCAGGTCTATACTATCACTTAAGTTGATTTAACTTGCATCACTCAGAGATGTGGAAAAGACACCCCTCTGAGTGACAGAAGTTACAGCGACCTAAGCTCTGTCCATGCCTGTGTTATGTTGGCAGGAAACACTCCCACTGACATAGCTTCCACCGCTCATGGAGGTGGAGTAATTATGCTGACAGGAAAGCAGCTCTCCCATCAGCATAGAGCATCTTCACCAGAAACTCTACAGTGGTGCAACTGCATTGGTGCAGCTGTGCCAATACAGCACTTCTAGTGTACACCTGCCCTAAATGTCACATTTTATGGCTTAAACATAGTGCTAGGTGCTGAAATCATAAGGAATATAAGTTACTCACACATTAACTTTAAGAAAAAAGACATTTTAATTTGAAAAACTAATGCAAAAAGGAAGGTTTTGAGTATGCTGAAATATGACCCACCCCTCAAAACATTTCCTCACAGTTTATATTGCCAATGTAAAAGTGGAAGGAATAAGATTCACGTCTTTATTTTGTTTTGTTTGAGGTTGCTGTACAACATCATTGAAAAGAGACCTGATGACCTTTTATAGGTAATGCAGTACTATTAGGAGAGCTAGTCAAATAATTCATTTTGAATAATTTTCATAATTTCATAATTTTTCATAATTTATTCATTTTTTTCATAATTTCTGCATAATTTCTTACTATTTACCAAATGTTTTCAGACTGCTGTCCCTTTTTGTCCTGAGCAGCTAGTTTAATTTAATTTTTTTCATAATTTCTGCATAATTTCTTACTATTTACCAAATGTTTTCAGACTGCTGCCCCTTTTTGTCCTGAGCAGCTAGTTAAATTTTGGGGCCCTTGGGAGGCTTCAGTTGGAAGTAGAATTTGATGGAGTCTGCTATTCTCTTTGATGCATTTTTTTAAAAAACAAGGAATGAACAAAGTCCTGCTTTTCCAAACACAGCAAGAACCAGGAACAAAAGGAACAGTTTCTTAGCTTACAGCCCCAAGCCTCTTTAGCCAACAGATCCATAAGCTCTCTCACTCTCTAGCTTTTCTCATGGTCACACTGTGCTCACAGGACACTGCTTGGCTTTCTTGCTTTTTGCCTCTGCCACTCTTTCTATTCTTGTCTGTTTTCAATTTGTGTGTGTGTTCTCTCTCTCTCTGACACAGACCCACCCACCCTGGTCCCAATACCCACTAGAACCCCTGTTCACGTGGTACTCATTTCTGGGCAGACTATTGTGCCTTGTTGTAGGTGTGCCCCCTTACCTGTCTCTTAGATCTTTCTTAAATGATAGCTTGTATGAGGTTTTAACCCAAGCCATAGCAAGGTTTCACCTAGCTCACAACAATCCTGTGGTCTGTTTGTGAACTATTCACTTCTAGTATTCATTACTCTTGGTGTCTGATTGTCAAGAATCAGAGGGGTAGCCGTGTTAGTTTGGAATTGCAGAAGTGACAGAGTCCTGTGACACCTTAAAGACTAACTAAAGTTTTAGAGCATAGGCTTTCGTGGGCTAATACCCACTTCATGCATCCGACGAAGTGGGTATTAGCCCACGAAAGCTTATGCTCTAAAACTTTAGTTAGTCTTTAAGGTGCCACAGGACTCAGTGTCTGATTGGTCACTTTTATTCCCTGACAGAACAACATGAAACTTTTCAAGCAGCAGGACAGTGAACAATCAATAGTGACCCACAGACTTTCTGGTGTGGATATTTGGAAGAATAATCTTTTGCTGTTAGTGAATATTTTCATACAACCTGGCAGCTGTCTAAATATTCATGAATAGCAGTGAATTGAACTTGGTGGAACAGATTTCAGGGGGGAAAAACTGTGAATCAGCTTTTTCACTAACACAATGTGGCAGAAAGCAGAGTAATAGAAATCAGGGCGGACAATGTGAGAAGCTGACTCAGGCTTGCCTGCCCCTCTCAATCTCAGGCTGTGCACAGAAGGTGGGGATCATATGGAAAAAATAGTATATGTTCACATCATTAAAGGCTGCATCATAATGCAGGTGCACAAGGAGGCCAAATGAAGATTAATAGATTCCAAGACCAGAAGGAACCATTGTGATCATGTAGGCTGACTTCAAGCAACCTTAATTTTGACATTTCCTAACTTCTAAGTGCCTAATGTAGTTTTTGTACGTAATAATGAATATAAACTCTCATACTTCATGGTAAAAACCAGCCAATAACTGATGAGATTAGGAAGGGATTTTCTGAGTGAACGGATTTTTCCATAACTGTGCACTATGATGTTTGTGGCACTTTCCTTTGATGCTTCTGTCACAAGAGCAGTCTCAGAAACAAGACACTGGATTAGATGGACTGCTAATCTAATCTGGTGTGGCAGTTTCTATGTTCCTACGATCCCAAGGCCCATTGCTTATCAGATTAAAATTTTTGCTACATTTATAGAACAGGCCAAAAGAGTAGAATGTGTAACTGCAGTTTTACATTTTTTGCCTTCTTTTATGATGGTTTTAAGGGAACTGATTGATGTTTCATTTATTGCCAAAGGGTTCACACATTATACCTTGAATGACTTTATTTGGTATGGAAGCCAGGTTTCCTCCTAACTTTATACAAGCCGTTCGTGCAGCATGCCACGTCAATGTCTCATTTTCACTTGAACCAAATATTTTGAAACACTGAAAAAGAAAAAAATCAACTGGACATTTCATTCACTGCTGCAAACCAAATGGAAGCTGTTATATGTGAATAATACTAATTACTCATGTGCTATTCATCTTCCCACAGAAAGAAAGTAAGGCTGGGAACGTTAACAAAGCTTTAGGATCTGCAATTTAAACTTTGCTAAACCTGAGCTGAAAAGCTTTGTGAATTCAAAACAGTATAAAGGATTATTGTTAAAGTCCATCTTAACATGCAGATTTTTTAAAAAGTGCTTCTCACGAGAAAACAATTGCTTTCCATCAACTATGTGAAAACAATTCAATAAAATAAAACAGACATAATGACTATTTTTCCACATGCAAAGCCTAACTTTGGTGAATTCAAGTGTAATTGAAACCAACCAGTCAGTTTCTGCAGCTCTTAAGAGCATTATTCTGTTGCATCATTGTTCTATTCTAGTATTTTACAAAATTTAAATTAAATTTCTTCTGAAGCTAAAATAGTATGAATACTAAATGCTAGAAGTTCCATTATCAGTGTGCTTTTCTCTCCATGCATCTGAAGAAGTGGGGTTTTTACCCACGAAAATTTATACGCTGTGACAAAGCTCCAAGTCTGTCCTTGTGGGTCCTGCGCTTCCTGGCAGATTTAGGGGCCTCAGAAACTCATCTAGGCCCCAGAGTGACCTCCCTTTCTCAGTATAATTGGCAAGAGTCACCACCTAGTGAGTTACCTTCATCACAGGCCAGTATGGAAGATGGAAAAGGGGGGAGCCCGGGCCCGCCCTCTACTCCGGACTCCAGCCCAGGGACCCTAATAATATCAGCTAAGATGGCTGACCTTTTAGGCACAAAACACAATACAATTGCCTGGGCTACTTCCCCACAGCAGTCCCTGCTTCTTCAAACTCCACTTCACCCTTACCTCAGGGCCTCCTTCCTTCAGTATGATATGTTGTCCAACACTCAGTCTCACCAACAGCATAACTTCCTTCCACAGCTCCTGACACCCACAGCCCACCTGACTAACTGGGAGGTTTTTATCTGGATTCAGCCAGTCCCTGATTGGCTTCAGGTGTCTCAATTAGGCTAGCTGTTTCTACTCCTTTCTAGAAGGTTCTTAATTGGCCCCAGGTGTCTTGATTGGTCTGGAGTAGCCTTTGTTTGGCTATCCAGGGAACAAGGACCTGCACATCCTAAGGCTGATATACCTGCCTTCCAGCACTCTCCTATACCCTTCTGGTCTGACTCCGTCACAACGCGAATAAATCTGTTAGTCTTTAAGCTGCCACCAGACTCCTCGTTGCTTTTCTGAAGACCAAATATTTATTGTTCAAAGTGTTCTTTCTAATTTATCCTGGCTGAGAGGACTGTTTTATAGTACCGTTTCAGGCTGAACACTGATTATTTCAGTCCCTAAAATGGACATAAATTATGGGGAGGGGAGGGAAGGGGGAAAGTGTAAGTTATATCAAGGAGTACTTCTGCAAGGAGTACTTCTGTCTTAAGTAATTTAACCTACAGACTCATTTGTTTGGAGGTTTAGAATGGTATAATATCTCCAGAATGGCCCAGCCTGCCAGACAGCATGCAGACTTGGATAATCACTGTCCAACATAATATTATAATTATAAAAATATGTCCTTTGTTCACCCACTGCCAAATACAATTTGCTGAAGATTTTTGTTAATATACCTTATTGTCGAACAAAAGCCAAGTTTCTGGACAGCCTCCTAGAGGTGCAGGAGCAAATGTTGAATTAATGGTACTGTTGTGCCTTTCACAGATAAAACCACTTGGATAACCACAATTTATATCATTCCACAAACCTGAAAAAATTAAATATAGTAAGTAAATGAATACATAATATTGATAAATGGAATGATAATCTGGCACTTCCTATTTTGTTTAAAAACAGCATTTATATTCTGTAAGAGAAGAATATACACATCTTAAAAACCACTTGTCAGCTAAGCTACTTGGAAAATATACATATCTATCATATATTGTTCACAAAACAATAAGTATTTATTGACAGTAGCTGTTCCATACAGTTAGTTACTTGGCCAGTACCCTGTGAAGGGGAATTAAAAATGAACAAAAAATGGAGAGAAAAAAGGAAGTGGTTCAAAAGAACAAATTGTTTATATCAATTACTCTTAAATCTGCTTTCTTTCACATGAAGCCTGAATAGGAAAATTCAAGGATACAAGTTGAGAAGTAATAGCTGGATGTTTGGCAGAAGGATTTTCTGTGGCACAGACAGGTTTAAACAGATTTTTTTTAACAAAAGAGAGAAAATATGCATTAGAGATGGAACTTTTAACATCTCCTTTAGGAGATGGTTTAGCATTTTAACCAAGTGTTTTGAAATATTTAAGTTTCTCTGGAGCCAGAGGTTTAAGTCAAGACAGGGTTTTCTAGTCTCTTCATTCTAAAGGTAGATGCATTGAGTGCTGTGAGGTTTCAGACAGCATCTTAAAAACGGAGGGGCTGATTCTTATCTCACTTACAGATGCAGCCCCTTCATTTCAGTTGGGTTACACGGATGTAACTGAGAGGAGAATTTAGCTGTGAAACTTTCTTTGTTCTGTGTGAATGTTATAGAGCATTTTATGAGATAAGAGTTTTCCCCTTATTGTACAAATGAATGCTCCTTCCTCCTGTACATACTGGATGGCATTTACCCTCAATCCCACAGGCTCCTGCATTTAGTGATGCTTTTTGCATATAATTTGTAAAGTACTTAGGAATGAAAGTTACAGTATGACAGCTTTTCAGCAGGCTCATCCCACTTATCCAGCACCAGTCCTATCTCTGGAGAGGTGGTGACAAGCCCTTTAAAAGACTGGGTCCAAAAGACTACATGATATGGCAGCAAGCCAGAAACAACACAGAAAGAGAAATCTTCGTTTCGTACACACAAAAAATAAAATCTAAAAGCCTAGTCCTGTCACTTACCTATGGACTGTATCATGACCACACAATTTTCATCATTATTTGCAAAATTGGGTTCATTGGGAGCCCAGGCTACATAATTCACGGGGGATCCATCCAGCCAGCTAAAAGAAAGGATGTAGCAATAGTCAATTACACCACTTCTAGAAAGAGGCACATCAATCCATTACAAAAATCATTTGGCAAGAATCCAAAAGGGTATAGTCATAATTTCTTTGTACAGTTGTAGGTGCATGATGTTCACTAGCAATAATGGGAATTACATGGCTAAAACCATGAGCATCTGGTCAGGAATTTTCATTTCTTTACTTTGATTATTCTTTTGTTGAGATAAATTATGTAAAATAAATATTACAGATTGAGGAAACAATGAAAAAATCAAAAATAATTTTCCATCAATTGATAGAAATCATTAAATAAATTTGGAAATAGTGTTCTGATACAAATAATGAATATAAAATATGACAATTACTTAGATATGTTATATTTTTATAAATGTATTCTGTTCTCCTAGCTGTGAATTGCTGTTAATTTCACCTAAGCAAAAAATGAGATGAGATACTTATCTGTAATTGCTACTCTCTGAAGATAAATATCTCAATAGGTTACTACTCTTTGGTCTTTGCTCTTGCATAGAGACTTGTAGAAACACCCTTAGCTTGCAGCTCACTCCCTGCTACTGCAGTCTTTAAGCTGCCTCAACCTAAAGTGCTCCAATACTCACCCCTGTTTTGGTGGGAGGTGAACTACTCCCAAAACAAGTCAATTAAAATGAGAAAAAAACAGCATCTTATTCTGAATAATTTTCTAAGTGACAAATCAGTCATTAGCACCTGAAAATCATCCCTTCTATGTAAAATGGTGCCAAACAAAAGAATGGGCAGGGGAAAAAGTCTCTCTCTCTCTCTCTACAGCAGGAGAAGAGCACATGAAGACTTCAGGGCTTCAAAGATTCTGGTTGCACTGGATTCCAGAAAGACATGGAATGTCAATGGAAGCCAGTAACTAGAAAAAAGCTTTGACAAAATTACGAAGACATATGGCAGCTTTAATATCACAGTGAGATGCAAAGAGGTGACATGATGAAGCATCATGAAGAGCAGGTGTAACCCATGTCTGCCTAGTGTGGTGCTCTGTCCTCCTATATCAGCCCCTAGATAAGGGGTAGGGAACCTACGACCTGCTGCTTAATTTTATCTGGCTCTGCGGCCTGGAAGCACTGAGTCCCAACATCCCCCTCCCCCAGTTAAAAGTCTCTGCCCCAGGTCAGAGCCCCCTTCTGCACCTTAACTCCCTCCCAGAGCCTGAACCTTCTCTCCTGGTTGGAACCCCCAAACACCTTATCTCCCTCCAACACCCCACACCCCCTGCTTCAGTTGGAACTCCCTCCTGCACTCTAATTTCCTCCCAGACCCTGCACCCCAAACTCCCTGCCTCAGGTCAGAAACCCCACCTCCCCGCCACACACAGACCCTATCTCCCTCCAACACTCCACACCCCAAACCTCCTGCTCTAGTTGGATCCCCCTCCTGCACTCTAACTCCCTTCCAGAGCCCCTACCCCTACCTGCTCCTCAGCCCTGAGGCCCCTCCCACACCCAAACTCACTCCCACACCCCAAACCTCCTCCTGCACCCCAACCCTCTGCCCCAGCCAGCCTCTGCACTCTAACCCTCTTGGCCCCAGCCTGGAGTCCCCTACTGTACCCCAAACTCCTCATCCCCAGCTCCACCCTAGAGCCCACACCCCACCCCAGCCCACACCACAGCCGCACCCCTCCTGCACCTCAGAACCCTTCCATAGCCGGGAGCCCCCTTATGCACCTTGAAACCCTCATTTCTGGCCCCACCCTGGAGCCTCAGGGAAGCACCAAAGCTCCATGCCTCTCCCTTTCCCCCCATGGGGCTGTATGTGATCCACAACTGATTTTTTCTGTGGGTCAGTGGCCCCTGGTAGAAAAAAGCTTCCCTATCCCTGCCCTAGATCATCTAGAGCAGAGATTCTCCAAACTGTGGTCCGCAGACCAGCAGTGTTCCGAGAGCTCCCTTTAGGCAGTTCGCAGACAGTCCCTTTTAAGGTGCATGCCTGGGTGATCGCACACAAGAGAATGAAGAGCCACCCACGTAATTACTGGTGCTGTGCAGGTGTGGCTCCAGTAATTAGGTGCCTAGACCCTGGAGAAGGTACACATGTAAGGTAAGGTGGTGGCCTTGGGGGGAATAAGAGGTAGATTGGAGGGGGTGGCAGGGTGAGAAGAAGGGGGTAGGGTGGGGGAGAATTTGGGTCATGGAGCCCGAAAAAGAGGTGATTTTCCCTATCTCCATGGCTGTGACTGCCAGGGAGAGACTCTCCTCATTCGCAGACCCAGCTCAGGGGCTGCTGTAGTGCATGAGAGAGGGAGAGATCCTGAACTCCTTCCCAGCCCCAGCTTGGGGGCTGCCGTGATGGGGGAGAGAGGGCACATCTATCACATTAGAAAGGTAAGACTTTTAATATTAAAATATGAGTTGTGTGCATTATTTGTAGAATAATTAATTTTTTTTAAGTTTTTTTTATATTGCACTTTTATCCAAAGCACTTTACAATAGTTAGCTAATGGTACAAACAACATTTGGAAAGATCATTAAGAGGTCCGCCAAGACCCACAGCAATTTTCAAGTGGTCCTGTGAAAAAAAAAAGTTTATGAACCACTGATCTAGAGATTGATGAGTCTGCTATAGCCTTAGCTAAGAGATCTGTAGCTTTTAGCTCATGAACAGAGGCTCATACACTGAGCTTCAGAGATCCCAGGTTTGATCCTGCCTGCCAACGACCAGGGTCTATCAGTATTATACAGGATTCTGCACAGCTGGAGAGATGATAGCTATCCTAAGGGAGATATAGTCAGAAAGGAACTGATTATCATAGCACTTTCCACTTATTCAGCCATATGCAGTCTCTTCTGCTAAGATTAGTCCACAACTAGCTATAATTGAGTTACCGTCAACTCTTGAAAATGGTAGCATTTCTAGACCCTTAACTTCTGATGACCTAAATACAATGGTTTTTTTGCTACATGTTAAAAGCCTAGATGTTTATATTCACTTACCTAAACTTTTTATCAAGACTCACTGTTAAACCAATGAAATATGATCTGGTCTCATGTGGAGAGATACCCTAAAATAAGAAGATGCCATTTTAAATAAATAATTCTTTTATATGTCACAAAGAGGTCTTTGGCAAAACAAGCAGCCATTCTCTTTCAATTGATTAGGTAGGTACTATACAATTTGAAGAGAAGGCAATAATTGAAATCAGTGGGATTTAACCATGTATTTAAAGGTAAGTATGTATTTAAATACTATTCTAAATAGAGGTGGATTTAAACAGATGCTTAAGTATTTTCCTGAATCGGAGCCTAAATCTATATTTAGGTATCTCAGTAAAAGTGGTCTGCTTTTCAGAGGTCTCGTGTACTCACAACTCACAATGAAGTCTGAAGTCATTAGGAACTGCAGACATTCAGCACCACTTTTAATTAGGTACCTAAATGCTGCATAATTGTGCAATAACCTCAGAGCCTCAATTTCCACATCTATGAAAAGGGACAGTGATATTTATCCATTTACTCAGGGTGTTGTGAGACAGAAATTATGTTTGTCCAGTGTCATATGCATGCAAATTACTACTAAGACTAGTCACAAACAGAACTCAGGAGCTCCAAACGTCTATAGCCTTATGCTTCTTCCACTAGGTGAGACTGACTCAAGGGAGCCTTGATAGACATGCAAACACACCCCGTTGACATTTTTCTCAAATGTGAACAATTTCACAAATGGCTAGGTATATTTTGGAGGAAATTTCATAAATTCAACAACAGGCAAATTTCATCCAAAACAAAACAAAAAAATCACGGCTCCACTCCTATCAATACAACATGTCTCAATTTATGTTTTCCAAAAGGTTCAGAAACATAATATCAAAAGTATTTTTTCCCACTATGCCACATTATTTATTTCTCAAATAAATGTTTTTTCTTACAGTTTTCCATAGAAACTTTCTTTCACTTTCACTTTCAATTACAGCAAGATCTGCAAAATTCTTCTGGCAGAACTCTCGGGCTCTTTCCATAGGTACCTCATTTCTGCTGAAAAAATACTGTTTGTCTTCATATATAACCCATCCATCTTTAGTGGTTTGATATTCTGGAAAGTAAATAATGTATCCATAAATACTACATCTATAGCACAAAACATTTATTCTACAATAGCAGTTTTAATAAGAGTTAATATCCCCCCCCAAAAAAATGAATAAAAAAAGCTTACCATACTTGCTAATTGGTTCTGATTTTAATGATACTCCTGCAGAACAAGAGAAAATCTGAATGTGTAATGTATATCATGCATATTCTTCAAGGGAAATTTATTTTACACAGTGATTTAATGCAAAGAAATGCAGCATTAATTAAGATGTTTTAGCTGCTGTCCCAATGTTAATGTTTTTCAGTCAGAAAAATATCATGGTAGGCATGTTCAATGGTTATGTTTAAATTCTATCAGCTGCCACAGAAAATGGATCTAACATCCAGAGCAACCCACTCACCACAATCTAGATAAGTTTTTCATTAAATTTACTCCAATGTCATAGTGTCTGAATGTTGTGAAGATGAGAGGAAATGTGAATATATGGATCATCAGCCATTTATTTTGATTGATCCGTTCTGATGGAACATGATACCCATGGCTTTTGGCCATTGCTTTTCTGAGGAGCACTTGATTTCTTACTCAAGAATAGAAGGGAGCTTAGAGCATTACTGTCATGTGCCCATCCAGCAGTGATAACAATCATGCTGATTCCTGTGGGAATGTATCTGTTCCACCAATAGCTACGTTCGATGGAAACCAGGCAAGGCTACTGGATTTCCTGCCAACCTAGCTGGCTCCCAAAGCTGCCTGGCATGCTGGGCTCCCTCTGCTAGCAGGCTAGTGGGCAGTGTGGCTCCCAGGCTGCCTGCCCAGAAGGTAGGCAGCTTTCCTGAGAGGCTGGCTGCTTGGCTTGCTGGATCCTGGGCTGCCTGCTTGCTGGAGGCCCCAGTCTGTCCGGAACCCCCAGCTAGTTGGTTCCAGGATGTCCTATTTCCCAGCTGGTGAGCTCCCAGAGCTGCCCACTTGGTGGACATGAGGGCTTCCTGATTCTCCTGGCCACCTGACTCCTTGACCTCTGAGGTTTCCTTGTTTCCCAGCTACCCAGTTCTTTGGGCTGCTTTACCTATCTGGCAAACAGGGGGCTCTCTGGTTCCCTAAGCTGTCCAAGCATCCACCTGGCACACTGTCCAGCTCCCTAGGCTCCCCAGCTAAACAGCTCTCTGGCCAGACTTATCTAAAATGACCCAATAGATAGCTTCTAAAGATTCAACATTATCCAGATAGAGAAGAAATCTTCACATCAAACATTGGCAAAAAGATTACTAAGCCCAGAAAATCAAATACAAACCTGCTGCTCTGACCTGAGTATGAACTGAAATCTGGCTAATTTTGAATGGTTTCAACTTTTGCATTAAAATTTTTCTAAAGTTCTAGTTTGATAGCAGTTTAACTATGTGAAGCTTAAACCCTTCCCCTCCTCCCCCCAACTTTGGTTACATTAGGGTAACACCCTTCAACCAAAATGGATTGTCCTTATGTTTGGCCTTTTACATTTAACTAAGGAAGCTAATTTATTTTCCTCCCCTCATGCCCTTCTGTAAAACACTACTCAGATGTTGCATTTCAAAAATCCATGTGCATGGATTTTTCAGGTAATGTCAATGAATATACAAGTAATAATTATTTATATATTGTACTAGAAAAAATAAATTAAAAATTAAAAACTACTACAAAGTATCCAGATATTTTCATCAGTGTTACTAGACACAATTGTGTTACCAAACAAAAGAAAACAAGCTTGATTTCAATTAGAAAAGCACATAAGGTTCGAGAGATATTGCTTCCAATGCCACTCAGTAGAAATATTCACACACAGAGGTCAAAGGATACTTGATCTATGGTTATTTCTGAAATCCTTTGTTAGGGAGACTTATACAAGTATAAAAACAAATGTTTCACAGAACACACCGTAATTATTAACAGTTTTAACTTTTACAGTACAAACCTATAAAGAACATTAACCAACCACATATTGAATTTACTTTCTATAGGACATATACTAACTCACCAGTTATTTATATGCCTTATTTAGGCACGTGTACATATGTTCAACTGCATATTCCTAACTCTGAAAATCTGGCCGCATATATGTTGTGCTACCTAGCTATCTGTTTGCATGTAACCTTAAGTAAAGTATAGTTTTAAAAATCTCACCTCTTTAATTTGTAATTAGCCCACCAAAGGGACTATTAAAAAATCAGTTTAGTTTTCTTATTTATAGGGGGGAAGCAATCCTACCTTTTTTTATCTGACAAATCCAGTCATTCAGCATTTCACAAGATTCATACTTCCAATACAGGGAAAAACGGTATCCTCTGATCACTCCACACTCTTTGTCTCCTTCCCGATTTACTGGTCTGTCTCTCCAGTCTGTGTACCTTACCTATTGTAGAAAACAGCTTAGTTACTATTTTTGCCTTAAAGAGGGACACTGTTTGTTTTCTGCATTGTCATGCAGGAGTGATCTGGGCTTGTTTTACAGATTTAGTGTCTGATGCAATGGGACTGGGAAAGCAGGAGTGTAGTGGAAAGAAGATGCTCAACACTTGTGAGGATGCGTATTGTTTCAGGCATAGCGCAGTGAGCCACTGGTGGACTGATACTATCTTCAGTGAGAGTAAAATCAAATATTTCTTGCTGTGAAGATATTTCCATCCTGTCTGCATTTTGAGGACACAATGTCAGGGCAGGAACAGAAAAGTGCACTTGCTTCTTTGGCTGCAAGTTTCATCCAGCCTCAATACTGGTGTTTCTGTATGTGTTGGATAAACCTCACTTGACGACCGGCATGACAGAGCTGTCTCCCTTGTGGCTATTAAACAGACACTGGTAGAGAGTCTCCCTCTGCTTCTGCTTCTGCATTGTACATTGCTGTAGTGGCAGCCGGATGCTGCCTCCCTTGCAAGCCCCAGCACAAGGAGCAATCTGGGGATGGGAGAGAACTTTTCACAGCACTGATTGATATACTGGGATTCTACAAGCTTCAGAACAGTCCCTAGGCAGCCAGGTAAGGCTGCTGAAAATTAGAGCCCACCACAGCTGGCATCTGGGGGCACAGAGATGGTTTAAAGCCATGTTTACCTACCCTCCCTCTGATCTGCACTTCCTGTGTTTTGCCTCCCAGAGTAGCAGCACAGTGTCTCCCTAGATCCATACCTGAGGGGAATTGTTAAAATCTCCATTTGTGAGGACAAGTTACCTGCATCTCCAAAACAAGCAGGGACTAGACCCTGCTCAGGAAATTATCACTTGAAGTTAACAATCTCAGAAGCATTCACCCTGACTCTCACCTTCCTTTGTTGGGAACGAGCATTTTGGCATAACGCTGAGGGCTCAGGGTTCAATCCCTGCTGATGATATATAATCAACTGATGCATAATGGGGCAAGGTTGAGTTGCACATAATAGAAATGGCTAATCCTTTGGAAACTAAACACACTCAAAGAATCTTAAAATAAAGTTATAAGCATTTAAGTTGAAGTCAAACGTTGGAAAATGAGGAATGACTAAATATTCATGTTTTTCATTCAGGGCATAGGATGGAAAGGGGCACAAAAGGGAAGACTTACGGCTGTGTGGGCAACTGTGAATCCTTACTTTCAAATGCTTGACCTTGCAACCTAAATAATTTTATTTTAGCATATTTTCTTGTAATTCTTTATAAAGCCCTGACTCCTTTTGGACATCGCTATCTCAGAGACCCCGCTCTTCAGTCTTCCCCACTGTAATGCCTGCATTTCACTGCAGTTCTCTTGCTGCCTTTCTTGATGGTTGATCTGCTGGGGGTTAGAAGAAGGGTGCTGTTAGTGAAGGGCTCACAGCTCTGGAATTTGAGCCCTTTTGCAGCCAAATGAAGCTTGTCTTTTAGGACATGGTCCACTTATTTTTTCTCGGTTTGGGTCTGTAACCAGGAATAAAATCTGTAGTATCCTGGAAACGTTGTGGTGGGAGAGGGGATTGACTACAAATTTTGTAATAAATATCAGATAACATGATGTTGGTCACAATAATAAGCAAGCATAGAAGTATTAGACATCTACTGTTCCCAGGATTCAAGGCTAATGCTAGTGAGATTGGAAACTTCTAGTATATTCTTTGGCTTTCAAAAGCAATGACTGGAGGTTTCTGGTTTCCTTTAGAAAGGATAATGTGCTCTATATGCTTTGACACAAACAAGCCAACTGACTAATTGAAGTCTGTAGTTGGAGTAGTGATTAGTAACAGAAGCATTTCTTCAGGAAAGGCTGGGAAGTGAGTTTGGTGAAAACACATGCATGCTTAACTTTACTACCATGAATATACCATGGATTTCAAAGTGATCAGTGTTCAAATGTGCCATTGATTTCAATGGGATACTCAGAGTAGTAAAGTGAAGTGTGTAAGTGTTGGCAGGATTAGGGCCTATGAGAGGAGGAGAAGGAGAGGGCAGGAATAGACTGAGATAAGAATAAAGAAAAAAAAGACATCCTGAACTTGGAAACGTGGTTAAAATTAAATTACTCACCGGAGAGCCATCACTCCAGGCAAATCCTTCATCAGGATTCAAGGAAAATATACCAGTCCAATAAGTACTATATAAGGATCCACCTTTTCTAGTATATATTACATAAAGAGAACAGTATATAAATAGGTATAAGTATAGTTTATATAATCAAAAACTATAATGTTTTAGAACATGGGTCCTGATTTTAAGCCCAATTAAGTTACAGAATGAATCCCACTGACTTCAGTGAGCTTTGGTCTTGAGCAAGAGGATCATGAGATTCCACCCTGACAAATATGATGGTTAGAGGCCTGAGACCTAAATGGGAATGCTCTTCAGGAGGTCAGTGATGTTGTTAACCAGGGAACTGTGATATGCGCACAGGAGAGGCCCCAGAGAAGGAATTACCACATACTGATTCCATAGAAGAGGCTGATGAATTAAAACTAAAACTATTAATGTTGATCTTAACCTTTGTTACTTCTGTATTGTATCTTCTTTTAAGAAGGACAAATGTCTGTCAACTCAGAGCTGCTTTTTTTTTTGGAAAATGGTTCAATCGGTGATTAGTTAAAGACGAGCCGCAAAAGTTGGCCCTATTTTCTATTCCTATTTTTGTAGATATGGCTGTTTTTGCACAAATGAACTCTGGACCAATTTATATGCTCCCAAACCATATTCTGTATGTCATGACACTGATTTATAAAGCTCCTATAAATACCTAGGCTATTGTTTTTAAATGTGACCACTAAGAAAATTAATAATTTTAATGAATGTTGACCAACTCAGGGGATTTTTCTGCTTTTACAGACTATTTCATAAAGGATAAAAAAACATTTTTAATTATTATGATTTGACATGCCATTTATAATAGAATATAATAGATATTTACTTTATTGCAGTTTTTATTATACGATTTTCCTCTTTACTCTGGATAGTAGCCAGATCTCCTCCTATTGCTCTGCAAAAATCTCGAGCTTCAAACCATGTTTTCTTTTGTTGTTGTGTTCTCTTACAAAAACACTAAAGAGAATATAGTTTACAATACATTACTCTGATACATTATATTATAATATCAAGAAATATTTCTTTTCCTTAGCAATGGGATTTTGTACAGCTAGACAAGTTAAACAGCATGTCATGTACAAGTCACGGATTTTAGAGTGCTCTATTTGTAAATTTAACTGTTTCACTTTGCATGGAGATCTATAAATTACTCACAGAAGAGGGGAAGAAGTCCCTTTACAATTCAGAGGAGCTGTAGGAGTGCTAAGGATATCCTGTGACATGAGTGGGAAGGAGAATTGTTGGAGATGAGAAACAAGGTGGAGTGAGGAGCATGTCGGTATGCTGTCTAGGGTGGGTTAGGCCTTGCAAGAAGAGGTTTGAGCAGTGGGTGAGCACAGGGCTGACCTGACCGAACTAGAATCAAAATTACCTTTTGGGGGAGGGGTTGTTTAAAAAAAATAATCAAAAATTACAAAAACTAAAACGAAACAGTCTCCTAAAACAAAAACTATTAACATTTTACATTTATTTAGTACTCTTTGTTCTATAAAATCTCAGAGCATCTTGGACACACTTTGTATCCAGTCCTGCACTTCTTACTTAGGACATTTCAAATGTCTGCTAAAAAATACCTCTTAGTATTTCTTTGGACATCTGCAATTTATCACTTTTAATTTGAGGCATTCAAAGCTCCTCCCAAAAATTAATTTAAATTAACCCATCAGCATCCCTGAGAGATGTTATCCTAAAGAATATGGGCAACATCCTGTTCTTATCATGGGCCAAGCCTGAGATTCTCTCCTGCCTTGGGTGAACTTAATATGTATGTTTCCATATCATCTATCTTTATATCCCATCCCATCCTGAGTGCAAATATGGAACCCCTTACTCACAATGGTTAGCATGATTCACGTAAATAATCCCACTGATGTCAAGCTTTGTTGTTTGTATTATTTAATCCAGCATTTTGGCATTTCCCTTTTTATTAAGTAATTTTTTTTAGAAATACTAGATCTGTTTTCAAGAATCAGAGGGGTAGCCGTGTTAGTCTGGAATTGCAGAAGTGACAAAGAGTCCTGTGGCACCTTAAAGACTAACTGAAATTTTTTCAGAGCATGAGCTTTCGTGGGCTAATACCCACTTCGTCGGATGCATGCAGTGGAAGTATCCAGGGGCAGGTATAAATAGGTAGGCAAGAACCAGGAGGGAGATAACAAGGTTAGTCCAATCAGGCTGAACCAGCTTGTTATCTCTAATCAGGGAGGGTGATCTGTTTGTTGTTCTCTTTTTCTGTAGTTGCCTTAACTCATTCTTTCTTTTCATAGACTGAATGTCTTCATGTATTTTGTTTCTCCTTCCCACCCCCCATCCAATTTTCTACTCAATTATTTTTCCTGTAATGTACAATCTTCCTGTCTTTTTTTTCCTTTTACTCCATTCCCCTTTTTTCTTTTCTTATCGTGCTCTGGTTGTGTTCTTTAACCTAGGGTGACCAGACAGCAAATGTGAATAATCAGGACAAGGGGTGGGGGTGGGGGGTGGGGTAATAGGAGCCTATATAAGAAAAAAAAAAAAAGAAAGAAAAATCTGGACTGTTCCTCTAAAATTGGGACAGCTGGTCACTCTACTTTAACCACTTCCCTCCCCTTCAATCACCTTCCTTGTCAGTTTCTCCCTCCTTTCTTTCCACTCTCCATTATTCACATTCACAGTAATATTCACTCACTCTAGTCCCAACATCTTATGTAGAAGGTGAGCCTTCCTTGCCCATCCTTAAGTCCGAGGATATTACTGGACAGGTGATCTTCCATTCCTGGGTGGGTGTGGAATTGAGCTGGATCTTCAGGACTGAGTTCAGTTATCTGAGGCACGCTTGCTTTGTTTGGTCTAGCCTAGTCTCCAATAAGGCAGAGAGAACTGAGTGCCCTCCTTTCCTTAAAATCAAGAATGAAGCCTCTCACCCTCCATTGACTAGTTTAGAACTTACTTTGAAGCATGAACTACTATAAGCGGTTGATTCCCAACCTTGGGGGCACGTGGGGGAAGGAGTTGTTGGAGGAGCAGGTGGTGATGTCGCTCCCTCAGCCCATTGTTTACAGAGAAATGTTTCCACCATCTCACAATTAAGAACATCCCATAATCCAGCTGCAGTTCCAGTTCTCATAGCAACACAGCCTGGGTTTCTTCCTTAATGAGACATAAAGGTAGTATAAATTAGTTGACAATAATTAATAAATAATAATCAATTAATATTTTGTTTACAGTAGTGTCTTTACTTTTTAATAGTATTGTAATATTTACATAGTAGAACAATGTTCTAGGTGCCTTCCAAACACAGAAGACAGAGAGTCCCTGCTCTGAGTAGCTCAAAAGAAATGAAACTTCTAGTTACCTTAATATGATGTAAAAGATGGAGATTTATCTTTTATGAGGTAAAAGATGGAGATTTTACTGCAAAGGCATTCAGGACATGATTTCCCATTTACACTTGGGCACATTTACTACTCTAGTCATGTCAAGGGCCTTAATGTGAGTATAAATACAAGAGCTCTGCTCTAACTGTGTAAAGTGGCTTTAGTGTCACCAAAAATCAGGTCCTCAGTACGTATGTGGTATATGCACATACACACACCAGCCACACACGTGATATGCTAAGTCCCATGAGCACTTTTAACAAAAAGGAAACCCCTACAGAAATTAAACATGAACCTTCACTACTTTGACCATGAGAAGTCCTGAAAATGTATGTAGAATGTTATTCACATACAGAGTAAAGAGCATTAAATCACCCAAAAAATCCATCCGTATCAAAATGATTTAAAGAACCTGCTGATAAAAGGCCCAATCCACTACCCATTGAAACTAATGTGAGTGGTTCTCTTTGGATCAGGTCCCAACAAACTATTCCAGACATCTGTTTGCAAGGAAGTTTCCATATAGTCAGGCTAGAAATACAAATGCAACAAGCAAAGTATGATAATCTCTGGTTATGCAATTATTTAATTTCTAACATAGCATCAGAACTACTATTTCTCTATTTGGGCCATTTCTATCCAGTGCTAAATATCACTCAAGTTGCGGGGGAAGAATGTGAGATCAACGCAAGACACAAGACTCTAGGAAGTGGTCTATGACCCTTGCCTATAACAATGACGAGGATTCTGATTGTCCTGGCATACAGGAAGAAGAACAGGAGACACTGGATGGGCTTTAATTAGGCCACAACTTTATTAATAACTGTCTGGCAATACTCATTTATTCTGGGTTCAAGAGGGCTTTTCCTGCCCATTTACCCTATATACTCTCCCCTCCCTTCCAGTCAGGTCACTTCGAGGGACAAGTCAGCATCCCCACTCTGTGGTTGCACTAGCATCCATGTTTCTCTACCTCTTAAAGTGGTATACCCTTTTCCCCAGCAAACCAGACAACACCGCTGCTGTGCCACCACTCCCACATTCCTCCCTCCCCAGTTAAGATGCTGTGAGGTCATCTAATTTCCCAGTGAATAGCCAACAGGTTAACCTTATGGAGATAGCACATCAGAAGTCATAGCATTCCTCTGAGTATAGAAATACCATATCTCCTGCCAATGAAACCAATCAACAAAGGTGTATTTGAGAACTATTAATAACTGTCAAATCTACTAAGGGATAGAGAATGAAATGTCATTGGAGAGTCAACATTCAGTCTTTTTAGGCCATATTTAAAGTACAAACATTATACATCACACAGCACTGCAGTGCATACCAGGCATTGCTGAATTCCAGTGAGTGAACAGAACTGCTTCACCGTTGGTCCACTTGAAAGTTCCTTGTTCCTCTACATCTGAAAGACCTATCCAGAAACATTTTTCAGGCCTTAGCCCAATCAGACTAACCAGGTAGGCTTGTTCAAACCTATAAAAATGACAGTAAATGTCAAACCAAAGAGAAATTGAGTTTCATTTTCTTGGTAGTATTTATTTTTAAATTAAACAAGATAAAATTACTAACATAATTCAGGTAGCATATTAACTTTGGAACGTTTGTAATTTATGACAATTGAGTTCTTCTTTTCTGCTGTTCACTACACCATGAAGGCGTGAGGGATAGGAAGGGAGAAAGGAAGTCAGATTTTTGTTTGCTTGCTTTTATCTCAGTTTTGGGGCATTCTACTGACCATTTGGTACTAAAATTAGGGATGCAGCTATGGCATGAGGTGGTGGTTTTATAATGTAGAAAAACACTTTACAAAATTTCCTTTCAGGGGAATGAGTCATTTTTGTTTTGCAAAAGAAATAAAAATTAAAATAAAAAAAATTACAGGAACAACTAACTAACATTCCACCTTGATTTTTTATTTTTATTTTATTTATTTTATTTGACACAACATTAGATTTGATAAACAAGTTCTAGGCTGTTTTAGAACTTACGATGCTCTAAGTTATTTCCATCATTAGCACAAAGGTAAAAGTAAAAGAAAAAGTCATTAACACACCTATTTTCAACTGAAGCTAGGTAACTCTTATTCCTTGAACAGATTTCATTTGCTTCTGAAAATGTGACAGGTATCTGTCCAATAGAATAACAGTATGTGCCATATCTTTTCCAGCCCTGTAACATGACCATAAGGCATCTGCATGAGTTCTTGATGAATTGTGATACACTACACATTGAATGAACTCTACCCATTTTGAAGTGTATTAATAATATATTAATTAAGGATTCATCATTAAAGCCAAACTAAGACATAATGAGGAAAAAAAGAAAGAAATGTCATCATCAGAGGCAGAAAAATCTTATTTAGCACTTACTCTCAGCATTTCTACTAGGAATAGTGGTTTTGTAAATTTAATTGAAGGAACACTACACATGCAAACCTACAGGGATGTTTGACTGACTCTGTCTGCCTAACCATGACTAAAATGACATCAGTATTATTTCACTATTACAATGTGCTGAAAATGGAGTAGTCTCAATTTGTGCTTGGGCTACTGAAAAATTCTCACAGCCTCCAGCGTGGTGCCTGACTTGAAAGGAAATAGATGCCAGCTCTGCTGTGAGTTGACTTATTCAGAAGAAAGTCATACCTGCACTAGCGCCCACCTTGCCTTCCAACCGTGAAGCTCTCCTTGCCCTCTGACCTGCCTCCCCTGCTCTGCCTACTTCATTAACCATCTTCCCCAGCATCACAGGATGTGCTACCTACTACAGAGCAGTGAGAAAGAACACATTTGGGTAAAAACATGCCCTGGCTAATGTGCTGCTCTCTCCAAAGTGTGCCCGGCTTTTGCAAAGTATTTAATTAGTATTTTAATTTAATTAGCCTCCACAAATTTATTTTCCTCACCTGCTGATTATAGCAATCTCAGCCCAAGAATCCCTGGAATGTGATTCCTTCTGAGGACATGCTCAATTAAGACCTAATGACATTGACTTGATGTGCAACAGAATGTAGTAAGAAGAACATGGAATGAATTTTATTAACACTATTGAGCTGTTTGTGAATGTTTTTATGACTACATTCATCTGGGCACATATATATTATATACATATAAAAATTATCTGTGGAATTCTCTGGAAATTTTGTTTAGTGGCATTTATGGCCCCAGTTATCAGTACTGAAGCATACATATAAATAAAAATGAATTCAGACCAGATTTGTCTTAACTGGAGTAGTATTTTTTTCAGATTTGAAATAATCAATATGCATAATTTACCAATTCTTTACAGTAAAAATACAAGGCTCCTTCAAAAGTGGTTATTGTAGATGGCATAATGAAGGACAGAGTAACTGAAAGAGAGTGAAACCTAGTAGTACAATTTAATTTCCTGGATATCCATATAATTCATTTTGAGTTGTTCGCAAACAAACTTCCCATTGATTTTGAAAATTAATTATATTTTCACTGCCTACTTACTTTCTGGCAGCCTGCATCTGTGCTTTCCATTTCCTGAGATACTTGCAACAATGTTTTCCTTTTACAGATGTAACCAACTTTCCTTTCACAAAGATGATCTGCCCAGTAGCCATCCTGAATACAGCATTAGGAAGAAAGGAATGTCAGTGAAGAGAGATTCAGAGTCTTTAGAGAGTTGCTCATTTCCTTTATCTGTCCTGTCTTTTGAAAGAGAAAATCCCGTTTCTTTCTTAAGCTCTTCTATTAACTGGTTTAGAAATATAAGTCACATTACTTTCACAGAGCAAATAGTGGTGATGGTGTTGTTGTGGGAGCAGGAAAGGTACTATGAAGATTGTGCCCAGACCACCTTCATCAACAAATCTACTCTACTGATGTCTACTACGGAGCAGACACAAGCACTATGTGCTCATGGTAGTTTTCTCTTTGTTCTTTCTTGTTGTTCATCTGCTTAATCTGAAATAAATGTCATGTTAAACTAAAAGTCAATGTTTAGCTCTTTCTGTTTTGAAACAACAATTAGTCAGTTAGCTTTGGGTAGGGTGACCAGATGTCCCATTTTTAAAGGAGCAGTCCCGTTTTTGGGGACTTTTTCCTTATATAGGCACCTATTATCCCCTGCCCCCATCCCATTTTTTTCACAGTTGTTATCTGGTCACCCTAGCTTTGGGTGCGTGCTGAGATCACTTCCTATCATAATAGCTAATATTGTGCCATTGTTTCCTTCCTCATACTCCCGCATTGGTCTGTTCTCTCTTAGGGTAGGTCTTCACTACCCACCGGATCGGCGGGTAGCAATTGATCTTTTGGCGATTGATTTCTCATGTCTCGCTAAGATGCGAGAAATCAACCACCAAGGGTGCCCCTGTCGACTCTGTAACTCCAGCTCGCCACAAGGACAGCAAGTAATTCGGCTGAAGATATGTCAACTTCAGCTACATTATTCACATAGCTGAAGTTGCGTATCTTCAGTCGACCCCTCCCCTAGTGAAGATCAGCCCTTATATTTAGCTTCTAAGTTCCTTGGGGCAAGAACAGTCTTTATTCAGTGTCTGTATAGCACCTTGTCCACCACTAGACTCTTAGGTTCTATAGTAATAATAATCTAATTCAATATTTACACTAGTTTGAATCTAAGAATGTGCACATTTTTAAATTATCTCCATAATATAGCTTGCACAGTAAATTACCTTTGATAATGTTGCTACAAAATATTAACAATATTTTAGCCATCAGCACAGATGTTAAACTAATTCAATTTTAATTCATACAAAGTCCCTTAACTTGTCTCTACCAAATGGCTGCCCCACTTGCCACCCAGTAAGTAAGCAAGCCTCGGAGAACACTCTGTAATACAACAAATCTGGTTTGTTAGTCCAAGGGGGCAGTGAAGGAAGTCAGTCAAGGACTTATCACAGACAACGTGTATTAGTTTGAATGTCTCCAAAAGTCACAAGAATTGTGATTTAACATGAAAATAAAGAGAACCTTTCAAGTGGGCAGGGCTCAAATCAAACAGGTCTTTAATCAACCATACCAACACCTTAAATTCCATCTATAGGCTCTTTGGCAACCACTGTAGATCTCAAAGCACTAGTGAAATGTGCTGTCTGCATGAAGTACCAATTAACACTTCCTTCACCACTCTAAATAGTATATGCTTATGAATGATAAATCACAGCTAATAATTACATAATTCACCACAAACTACTGAAAGGCACCTTTCCTCACCAAAAATAAAGCAAACCTTACTGTATTTAGTTTATCCAAGAAAAGGTTAAAAGGTAACCATACATTTCTGATAGCTGAGAGCTCTCTAATTTAGCAGGCAAAAGCATAACAATGGCTGAAGCTGATGCTGGAATATATTTTTACTAGAAATAAGATGCAAATTCTTAGCATCTTACTAATCATGGAATGGTTAGTTGTAACCAAACATTGAAACAACTTAGATACTATGTTGTGGGTTCTTCATCACTTCTGATCTCATCCTGTGACTCTAGGCCTCAACATGAGCAGGTGGAATCTACTCTTTAGTCTGTCCCTGGCTAGGTGGTGAAATTGGGGGTCAAAAACAAAAGCTACCATCAATGTTAATTGTGTTAATATTGATCGGATTACGTTACCTGGCCCTTCACAGCTACACAGTCTTCTTGCCTGTTGTTTCCTCTGGTTGGTTCTCCATGGTGCCATTTGGTGTATGTCACAGGAGTCCCATCACTCCATTCAAAAAACATTTGAACCTTAAAATCATTCAGTCCAATCCACAGCTCATCTGTTGGCTCTAAAACATAAAAACAGTTAGTGGTTAACAATCTTTCTATAGGATAAAGTTTCATGTTGATTTTGGAATGAGGAAGTTGTGCTCAGGAATCTTAAGATGTAGCACAAAGAAGTGAATTCTTGCTGCTTTATCAAAAACCTTGGTTGCTCCTCTTAACAACAATTGGAGAAATAACAGGGGGCTTTATCTGGACTTTGTCCAGAACACAGTGCCAGAATATTTAGAATAAAATAAGGCAAACAAAGCTTTACTTTAGCTCTTCAAAAAGCATACTTCTGTTTCTCACATACTGTACCCACCTAGCAAGAAAAAAAAAGTTAACTCATAGATTTAACAAACACTTTAAGCAGGGCTAGGTGAAATTATTTTGCCAAAACTTTTTTTGGATGGAAAAAAAAAAATGCAGATTTAGTGTTTTTTGGAATTTTTGTCAAATTTCACTGAATTGCTCGTTTAAGATTAAAAAACAAACAAAAACCCCCAAACATTGATTTGACATTTTCAAAACAAACTGTTTTATTTTGATTTGAAACATTTTGTTTAAAAAAAATTCTCTCTTTAAGTTTAGAAATTTAAAAATAATTTAAAAAGTGATTAAAATTGAAATGAAACATTTTTCTGAAATGAAATTGTATTGTTTTATTCAGTCCAAAATAATTCTTCAACTTTTTGATTCTCAAAATTAAAAAAATAAATCAGTCCGATTCCAAATTAATTTTTTCCTTCCAAATTTTCAGAATTGCCAATGACCAAAAATATGTTATTCACCCTACTCTACCTTTAAAACTTTTTAGCAAAATGTACATACCCTACTCACCTTATGCCACATCTCTTCAAAGATGAACAAAGAACAAAACAAATGGGTAAAAATAAATACTGCACATTGCTATTTACAGCAGAATATGCACTTTCATAATAGGTAGGTAAATAATAATTTTTTAAGTTCACTGATCATTCTGAAAAATTGAGGAAAAAATCATTTCAAGTAAAATAATTTTTTAAAAAATTTTCAGCAAATCAAAAAGTCAAAAGAATTTTTTTTCAGTTCAAATGAAATTTTTTTTCACCTTGAAAGGAAATTTCAATTACAGTTTTGAGCTTTTTTAAAAAAAATATTGTCCCATATTGTACAACTGTACTTTGTCATCATTTATCAAATGACAATTTATCCCCTCCATTTGTTAAATGAACTCTCATTTATGTTCTTTGGCTACAGACATTTTAGTTTAAATAATATAAACCAGTCAAGTGGAACATTATAAATATGAGCAGAGGCAAATTAGTGTCCTGTGAAAATACTCACTGAACCCAAGCTTAGACACTATAAAGCTGTGCTCTTCAACACTGTGGATACTGGCCAGATCACCATCCTCCTTTCTACAAGAAGTCAAGGCTTCTTTCCATATTTTGGGCTCCCTGTGAATCATGTAACAATGGCCTGTGTATGACATCCATCCATCTGGGCATTTAATATCTAAATCATCTAAAATTAAATAATATATCAGCATAATTAAAAAACCAAACAGTAAATGAAACTGGCTGTATTTGCTTTCATTCTGTATAAAAGTCTGAAGGCCAGGTCTAATATTTCATGCTGAATCTGCTACATTATCAGTATTGTCAAAGGAGAGGTTAAAATATGAACATTTTAAAAAACACTTTAAAAAGAGGGCATTTTACAATTTGAAAGATGTATACTTTTTCAACATAGCTATTATTTTTAATGTCAGATGTAAGATTTTCATATGTTGCAGCTAAGTAATCTGTAGGTATTGACTTTTTTTCTATATTATTTCATAACTCATTCTCAGTTAACTGAACATCAGAAATTGTTATAATCTAACGCTGAATGCCTTTAGATTGAGTATTTTGTAACTAGATGCTTTCACTAAGAAACATCAGACCATATATGGAACTAACTGAACTTCCCATATATGGATATAGGGAAAAATTACAAGGAAAAACCCTGTTTCCTTAAAATAACTCGTGCACCACCTCTGTGATGTGTCACTGATTTTTTCCTTAGCTTTTTCACTTTTTACTTTCTTCCCCTTTAGGAAAAATCAATTCACTTTGTTTCAGCTGTCTTCTCCCCTTGTTACGTTCACTCTTGTGAATATTTCAGTGAAGCTTTGACTGGCAGGAATGTTGTGGAAAAGGTGGATTTTAAGTTCCTTTTCTCTCCCCCGTCTTTACTCACTACTGTGCCAGTGGGTCAGAAGATCCATCCCATGATATTTAAAGAGGGTAAAGGGCAGAGTGGTTGCAAAATGAAAACCAACAAAACAGAAGAGTGTATATGTATGGAAAAGAATTTCTGCCCACTGAAAATAGTTAATCATTTCATACAGATAAAATTCATTTTAACTTTGTATCTGCTTGCCTTTGCAGCCTGTAATGCTACAGCACAGATCAACAAACTTTATTTTTATTGACTGACTTACCTGAGGGAACAGTGAAAGAATCTAAATTGGCAGTTCCTCTTTTACAAATGTAGCCAAGTTTCCGATCACATTCCCAGTTTTCCCATTTAGCATTTCTTCCAGGATTTAAAGCTGCACAGATTTTTCCGGACTCTGGAGAGGGACTTCCTTTGGGGAAAAAAAAACACAAAAAAAGAGAATCTCCCTGTATGTCAAGTACAGTTCTGAGTTCTAAATATGACTGGGGAGCTCATTCCTGGATGAATGTTAACCAGGAAATTCTCTTTTTCCCCACCAGTTTCAATTCAAACTCAGATTTGCAGTCTTGGAAATATCTATATGTAGTATTCAGGTTTAAGGAACAGGAAAAACATCTGAACTCAAGGTTCATTCAGTTCCATCACTCTTTTGACCTTAAAAATCCCATCATAATAGGATATAGAAAGAACAAGAAATACTGAATTTATGGGAAAGGCCAATCTATTTTTAGGATAAAAAATATGGTTGGCGCACACATACATTTCTGAATGTTTTATAACCGACATATCTTACAAGAGAAGCTGAAATGTATGCTAGTACAACTACTTAGCTGTATAGTTAATGAGCCAGATCCTGCCCCCACTTACATCCATGAAATCTCAGGACAGAATTTTACTCAACATTTATAGTACTGGAATATTGTAGTCTTCTATAGATTTTTGAACAAGCTTTTGTTCATAGTACAAATTATGCGTGTGTAAACTGACCTCTCAGTAGAGTTATTGTGTTATAATATGAAATACATGCAAGGATTACCCTGTCCCAAAACCACTGACCAAGATTTAGCAATTGTCTGTCACAGTGATGGTATAATGTATTCAGCAGGTGAGACCCGGGAAGCCCGTGTGTGTGTGTGTATGTGTGTGTTATACTGTGATGAAAGGTTATTATTATTGTTTAATCACACGATTAATCATTATTAATGTTTTTTTATCACTTGGCAGCCCTAGCTGAGATCCATTGTGGTGATATGAAAACAGAATTCTGGTTTTAAATATTCATCAGATTTATACCTACCTGGAGCCCAGTTCAAGTATCTGAAAGGACTGCCTCCAATCCATTGCCAACCACTCTTTAAATCCAGCCTGTTAAGCCCAGTCCAGAGAGCAGAACCCATACTTTCAGTTAACCCTAAACAAGAAATTACATGACATGCTGCACTATTACATTTTCAGACAGGACCAGTCATTAAAATTATACTTTGTAGATTATTCATGTTTATGTTGCAGAGATTTCAGACAGGCTAATAAAAAGTTAATTAACATTTCATGCTGAGATTCTGACAAGAAGTTGTATTTCTTAAGTCAATATCAGAAATAAAGCCTTTATTTATGGCAGCAACTGCAAAGTGAACATGAGCAAGATTCCATAGAGTAAACTCAGCCTTGAAGTTATATGTAATACACATTAACAAATGGTAAATTTCATTATTATCCTGCTCCAAATTGGAGGTTAAGAACTGCTCTTCTGTTCAATGACAGTGATTCCTAAAGTAGCCTAAAATGCCAAATTTCTTGACATTATTGGAATCATCAGCACATACATCCATTCGTACCAGGCTAACTGCCTTTATATAAACTCTTGGAAGGAGCATTCTCTGCTAAAAATGAAACAAGTTCCCTTCATCCCACCACTCCGAAAAGACTATCAGAGGAGGTAGCTATAATACTATGCCTAGTATTCCCAGAATACAAGTCAGGGCTTTCTAGTGGTTTGTTACTTTACCTTTCAGATACATTTGTTCATGCATCTGCGTGATACTTAATAATTCTGCATTCTGTTGCTTGCAGCTTGTTCTTGCTTGGTGCCATGTTAGAGCTGATTGGGAGTTTATCTGGTAATGGAAACCCGTGGAAGGATCTGTCTTCCAAAATCTGATGGTGTCTTTATCTGCAGAGAAACAAAAGATACAGCCTGGTTGCTAGTAATAATGACTAACCAGGTAAAATTAGTTATGGAGTCAATCTGAGTCTGATATTTTTGTAAAACATCATTGTGCCAGTGCCACAGGAAATATGGGAACATTTCAGGTGGGCCAAGGAGACAAGATAATAATTCCAGAACACCAGCAACTATGTGAATCTGGCAATTATTGCCACTTGTGGAGTGGGGGACCCTTGATTAGTGGGGTTTACTTCAGACTTGGGACTGTAATGTAATTGACTGGACAAAAAGGTGCCATATTTACGTGGAATATTGTCAAAGGAATCTGCTGAGTATAAATCTGTGCAAAGGTCTGTTGGACTCAGTTCTGAACACAGCCACCACAGAGAGCAATGAAAGCTGTGTGAGCAGCCCCAAGAACTGAACTCAGCCTTAAATAGTTTCTAGGTTAATACACTTATGGGGTTAAAGAACATCTGTTACACTTCCTCCTGTAGTAGACTGACCATTGTAATGTCACTGAGGCATAGATTTACTCCTCTGTTGGATTCTTTTGTTTTCTGGGGTTGTTGTAAATCTGAGTGTTTATGAAATACAAAAGAAGAAATGGCAGATATTGAATGGTAAACAAAGCCAGTCCAAAGAAGAATTGAAAGAGGGGCTTGGTGGTGGAGTTGGCTGTCAGTCACAAACTTTGGAAACAGTTTGCTCAAATGGAGATGGAGGGAATTCCTTTATGCTGGATGTTTGTAGAAGCCTCTCTAGGGACTTGAAGAAGTGTGTCAATCAGGGATCTGAATCATGATAGAAATTTGAGTGAGGCTCAAGGATCAGAGGCATCATGGAAGAAGGCCAACAATGGAAGAGAAGCTTGGGAAGAACTGAGAGACAGTGAGAGCTGAGATGTAAGATGATGGATGAGAAAGTGAGGAGAAGAAACTTGTTCATGTTAAAATCAAGGGTAAGTCAGCGAAGTGGTTTGGAGAAGGACTGATGTAGGCAGAGCCTTAGCAGAGGAAAAATTTCAGCAGCAGCAGTTCTGAGAGACTGCATATGGGGAAGATGGTGGAGGAAGGAGATGTTGCAGTAGTTCTGCCAAGCTGGGACTAAAGAGTTTTCATAGAGGGTTTTATTAAAAAACACACACGTTAGAAAGCATAAAACTAGATTATTGTAACATGAGATATTAACCTCTCTAGAGTCAGAAAAATCATAACGAGGCATCCTACATTAATTGTAACTCTGTTGTCATGTGCATAGCCATTACTACAGGGTCTCATTGCAGGATTACCCAATACTGGGCAATGCACTTACTATTAGGTACAATATAGGAAGGTGTAAATGAGGTACATTCTTATATACTGCTTTTCAGCAAGACTTTGAGTAAGAGGAACTGCATGCTATTTTATTTTTAAATTGCACCCTTTGTCTTGCAAAGAAGAACAGGATGTGGGAATGAGTCATAGACTGAAGTTTTATCTATTTAACTGGTCAACATTAGCAAGACAGCGACATTTTGCAAGTGTTGGTTTGTTAAATACTGTGCTGTAGCAAACAATATATTAATGCAGAACTTATATTTTAATGGGCAAAATCCATATAATTGGTCGGCATCAAAGTCTGAGGTTGTACTACACCAGAGCCAGCCATCTGTCCTGCCAGCATCTGTACACTCACTGTACCATTTGCTATTAAACTTGAAAGGGAATACGCAGGGTGCCCCATTTGCATTTCCTAGCAATGTAAAGATATCTAAAGAGACAAAATGATAGAGACAGAGAAGCGATAATATATTAATGTAAGCAGGGCCTACTGTATATAGCACATGCTGGAGAATGCCTTCCAAACAGCATCACATTCCAGGTGATCTTGCAAATTTTCTTTCCTCCTTCTCTTGTAAAATTTAGTTCAGCAAGTTCTCAGACTCAATTAATCTACTCATTTTATAAAATGGTATTAGCCTTGACATGAAAACTTTTCTAACTTAACATTTACAAATCACATTTCTACTATAAACTGTGTTTCTGCAGAAAGTACAGTGCTCACTTTATATTTATTTTTATTACCAAGAGTTGCACTGTAAAAATGTTAAACAAAAGAAATAGTATTTTTCAATTCACCTCGTACAAATACAATAGTGTAATCTCTATCATGAAAGCACAACTTACAAATGTAGGGGGGTTTTTGTTACATAACTGCACTCAAAGCAATGTAAAACTGCACTCAAAACAATGTAAAACTTTAGCGCCTACAAGTCCACTCAATCCTGCTTCTTGTTCAGCCAATCACTAAGAGAAACAAGTTTATTTACAGTTACAGAAGATACTGCCACCTGCTTTTTATTTACAGCTGGGCAACTCATGGGAGGGAGACAGAGGGGGGCTCCAGCTAAATGGGGAGTGGAGGCATGTGATCTCCCACATGATCTCCCATCCCGATGTGACTCCTCCCTGCCCCCAGCCTGGGGGCCCCAAGCTGTCCCCATCCCACATTACCTGGGGTGGTGCTCTGTCTTCCTTCTGCACCGGGAACTGCAGCCATGAAAGGAGCAGAACGTGGGGTCGCATGCTGGCAGCTCCTCCAGTGTGGCTGTACTCCCTACCCCCACACCGAACTGTGTCCTCTGGTGGTGCTGTACAGACCCCAGACAGGAGACACAGCTGTGTGGAAGGGCTGGGGGCAGTACAGCCACACCAGAGGAGTTGCCACTATGGGGCCACCCGACAGCCCCACATTCTGCTCCTTTTGCTGATGTAGTTCCCGGCTGAATATGTACCCCTGCAAGTATCTGACCCTTCTTGTCCCTTCCAGGCTACCATTCCAGAGGACAGGATTCCATGTTGATGATGCTTAAAAAAAAATTTGGTAATTACATTTGTGACTGAACTCCTTGGGGGAGAATTGTACGTCTCCTGCTATGTGTTTTATCCACTTCTTGCCATATATTTCATGTTATAGCTGGCTCAGATGATGATCCAGCACATGTTGTTCATTTTAAGAACACTTTCATTGCAGATTTGACAAAACGCAAAGAAGGTACCAATGTCAGACTTCTAAAAATAGCTACAGCACTCGATCCAAAGTTTAAGAATCTGAAGTGCCTTCCAAAATCTGAGAGGGACAAGGTGTGGAGCATGCTTTCCGAAGACTTAAAACAGCAACACTCTGATGCAGAAACTACAGAACTTGAACCACCAAAAATGAAAATCAACCTTCTGCTGGTGGCATCTGTCACAGATGATGCAAATGAACATGTGTTGGTCTGCGCTGCTTTGGATCATTATTGAGCATAACCCATTGTCAGCAGGGATGCATGTCCTCTGGTGTGGTGGTTGCAGTATGAACGGACATATGAATTTTTAACACATCTGGTATGTAAATATCTTGCTACGCTGGCTACAACAATGTCATGTGAATGCCTGTTCTCACTTTCAGGTGACACTGTAAATAAGAATCATGCAGCATTATCTCCTGCAAAGGTAAACAAACTTGTTTGTCTGAGTGATTGGGTGAACAAGAAGTAGGACTGAATGGACTTGTAGGCTCTAAGTTTTACATTTTCATTTTTGAATGCAGTTATTTTTCATACATAATTTTACATTTGTAAGTTCAACTTTCATGATAAAGAGATTGCACTATACTACTTGTATTAGGTGAATTGAAAAATACTATTTATATTTTTTAAAGTGCAAATATTTGTAATAAAAATAAATATAAAGTAAGCACTGTATGCTTTGTATTCTGTGTTATAATTGAAATCAATATATTTGAAAATATGGAAAACATACAAAAATATGTATATAAATAGTATTCTATTATTGTTTAACAGTGCGATTAATCACAACTAATTTTAATAGCTTGACAGCATAGATACATAAATAGATAGATACATATGGATATTTTAAAAAACTGGAGAAATACATTTAAATTTGAATGAAATATAAATAGTTAATAATACTGACTTTATGTTCAGACTTAAATTGCATAAGGAAAAAAAGTGAAGTCAATGAAAATGACTAATTTCTTTACATACCCTCTAATATTGATATTTAATTTTCCAGCTAATCATCAGTTTCTGCGTGACCATGAACACTGAGCAAATACAGTGAAAAGTATACAGCTCAATGGAAAAAGTAAAACTAAAATTGAAAATAACCTTCTACTGAGATAGAAAAGATTGGCGTGTCCCAAACAAATATAATGAAAGTGCTGAAAAGTATTTTTCTGTAACAAAAGGATGTTGATTATAAATGTTAAACTTTCTCAATTATAGACCAGTAAGTCTGACATGCTTGGCAAACTGGTTAAAATTATAACTGAAAACAAATGAAACGCCTGGAAGATCATGATATGATAATGTCTAATCAGCATGGTTTCTGAAAAGAAACATCATGTACATTAAATCTCTTAGAATTCTTTGACCATGTCAATAAACTAGTGGATAAAAGAGAACTAGCTGAATAACTTGTATAGATTTCCAAAACATATTCGACAAGAGGCTACTACAGAAAAACTAATTCTGGGTTATTAGGCAAAATATTGTCATGGACCAAAAACTGGCTAGGAGGTAGACAGAAAAGAGTAAGATTAAATAAACAATTTTTATCCTGGCAAAAGGTTAGCAGGCCAGTGCCTCAAGGATGCATACTAGGTCCCGTACTGCCTACTATATTTGTTAATGATTTGTAAACGGTGTAGCAAACTCTGCAGAAGGCACAATGTTTTTTCGATTTGTCAGGACCAGAGAGGATTGTGAGAAATTTAGAAACACCTAAGAAAGCTAAGTGACTGAGCAGCTGTTGTAGCATGCCCTCATCTCTGAAGCTAACTTGTGTCAAAGCTGGATACTCCCTGGCTGACCAGTGTGGAGCTGCAGGGGTGAGTGTCAGACACAGATTCCTCTTATGGGCTATCAGTAAGCTCAGTGAGGCTTTATGGAGTGAACAGTGTCCCTTCGAGGGTTGGGGGTCTCATTTATTTAATCAAAGGCCCAAAGGCCATGCAGGGAAGTCCTCATCCCTAGAGTCCTAGCTGGGAAGTGAGAATTAATCTTTGTCTGTCTGCATCGTTCAAATCCATCCTTCTTCTCCATCCAAGATCTCGATTTGGGATCCTCTTCTGGAGTCAGGCCTCCCGACATCATGTGAGGAATAGTGCCTTCTCAGGTCATAGTGCCCCCGCAGAGGTCAAACTACTGCAGCTCTTCTCTGGAGCGGCACATAGTTCCCCAGTGATCAGGACCTCCTGCCACTGTATGGTAAGGTCCTTTTGCTGAAACTGGGCCTTCCTAGACGCTTGTCATTCACAGCTCTTCTCTCGCAGAACCTGTTCCCTACAGGAGCACTTTTCCTAAGTCCATCTTTTCTGGTAGGCTCTCTAACCAGCTCCCCAAGAAGCTCCTTCCCTCAGGAAAGTTTCTTTTATTCTGCTGACCTTCCTGATTGGGCCCTTTTAACCCTTCATTAAGCCCAGGTATTCCTTAGCTATTTAACTGCAGCCCAGCCATCTAGGCAATTGACTACTTACAGGTAGATCTGAGCTGGCTCATTCTCCTCAGTAGAACTTATTTTAGGTAGGCTAGTGCCTGACACTCTCAGAAAGTCAGGTACCCTGTGACAGCACCCTGATGGCAAATTAAATGTGATGTACATAAATGCACAACATTATCCACATTGGAGGAAAAATGTGACTAGTACACCTCAGGGTATTTTAAATAAACTGTATCAATTCAGGAAAGGGACCTGTGCATCTCTGGAGGCAGCTCACTGACAACCTTGGCTCACTGTGCAGCTGCAGTCTAAAAAGGAAACAAGATGCTAGGCTGCATACGGAATGGGATGGAGAATAAGATGAAGAATATTATAATAACTTTATATAAACCAATGGGGCAGCCTCAGCTGAAATGCTGTTTGCAGTATTGGTCATCTCCTGTCAAAAACAATATTGCAAAATTAGACAGAGTACAGAGAAGGGTAATAAGAATGATCAAGTGCTTGGAAAATTATCTTATGAAGAGAGATTGAAATGATTGGGATTGTTTACTGTAGAAAGGAGATGAATAAGAAAAAGTACATAAAATAAAGACTGATATAAAGAAAGTAGATCAGGAACTTCTGTTCTCCCTGTCTCAAACACAAGAACAGGAATGAAATTGAAAGGTGAGAAGTTGATAAAAGGAAATACTTCTTTACATAATGGTCGAAAGACTGTGGAACTTACTAGAACAGGAAACCAGTGAGGCCAAGGACCTAGTGAGATTCAAAAAGGAATTGGATGTTTATATAAGTAACAAGAATATCAAGAATTATAATTAAATACAAGCATTTTGGAAGAGATATTACACATCATGCTTCATGGCTTTAGCCAGTCTCTACGTATTAGAGATTGGGATAAGACTTAGTGTGTGGGGCAGATCACCTTGCATCTGCCTGCTACCGGGTTCTTATGCCTTCCTCTTAAGCATTTGTTGCTAGTCACTGTCAGCAACACAGTACTGGACTAGATGAACTTTGGGTGTGATCCAGTGTGATAATTTCAATGTTCCCACTCTGTTCAGATACTATGGCAAAGAGTGCAGTACTAAAACTAACAGACAGAAAGGCAATTCCCCCTTATAGCATGTAGGTGTTGTGACTGAGCAGAGCCCGCAAGATTGGACCTCAAATAAATAAGTTTATAGCAATATAAGGCAAAGTCTCTCAACACTTGCTGCCCATTGTTATCAAAAGAAAACTGGGAAGTGAGGAAACTGTAGGGAGGCTGATTCACAAAAGCATCCCTAGCCAGCAAAGCACTTAAGCACATGCCTGAATTTTTAAGTAAGTGCCTAAGTCCCACTGAATTAATGGGAGTTAAACACCTGCTCAAGATCTTTCTGGAATAGGGATGTATCTAAACATTTGCTCAAGTGCTTTTCTGAATCAGGACTTTAGAGAGGAAATTTTCTGAAGTATGCTCCTGGTCAGTGTATATAGTAACTACTGTCACTAGCTACAGCAGTTGAAAACCAAACTTCCAGGAGCGCTGACTTGTGAGGTAAATGAGGAAATTTGCTCTTTTCACTAATTTAATTTTTTAAAAGATTTCTTTAAAGATGGATTTCTGTTCCACATATGAACTGGCTTAAAATATAAATTAATCTTTCAATGTATCTTTCAATGTAATTTTTCATGCAGAGTAGCTGAATAAACTAACAAGATGATGAAATACACAATACTTACAGTGTAATTTCACATTTCTTTGTCAAAGAAGGCAGGTACAATCACTAAGAGACCAATTCAGCAAATCACATGATTAAGTGTTTTGCTGGATCAGGGTCTAATTTCATCTACATGTTGTAGCAGCCATCATGCCCTATGTGCTGCATCTGTGTAATCACATAGTTGTCCTTGTGTCATTATCAACATTTACTTGATAGAATTACCTTTCTCAAGTTAACCACCAATTTGGAAGGCCAGCCCATTCAAGGCCCAGTGCTGCAATATATCTATATTCAAAATTCCATATTCAAAACCGAGTCAAGGACTGTGGGGTCAAATGCATGAGTCCATATGTTCTAATAAATACACAAAGAAATTAGCAAAATAATAAAAGGATTAGTTTCCAGACCTTTACCTTCATAGCTCCAGGAGCACAAATCATCTGTGGTTCCATAGATCTTCCATTTGCTCTTTACACTTGCTCCCTTGGATACTATGATATTTTGTTCTTCTCGGTTGCCAGAAAGAAAAAATAAGTCTTCTCCTTCAAGTGAAAGCAGGGTTTCATTTCTGCATCCCCACTGTTGAAGTTCACTTGTCTTGTTGCAAGGATTCAGAGTGATTGCAACCTGGTCTTTCTTTGAAGGCACTCCCACACATAATTTCAATGCCACATTCAACAGCTGGTGATCAGAGACCCACCTGAATTTTTGCAACTCATTGTCCTGGTTGCAAACGGCAGTTCTGACTGAGCTAGAACTGTGAGCTTGTACACAGCGCTTGTGGTCTTCACTATATATTAAAAATATTCCACTATCTGTAAAACAACACGAGAAAAAACATTTTTTTGGCCAGAGCAGAAGAGTAGACTTTTTCCTACTGAAGGAAGCGTGATTTTACCGCTTAACTATAGGTTCTGTTAAACCTAAGCAGAAAGAAGTAATTTCTTCTGCAGTACTGATATCTGAGGAGAAAGAAATCAGGTGTCACTCATACATGCAGAGAGAAGCAATCATTCACATACATGCACGAGACAAATGCATGAGACATTTTTTAAAGAAGCCTTTCAAAGAGGAACTCTGAGGATTCAAAATAACGTCAAGCAGATGATATCACTAGGTATATCTGTTAAAATTGCTTTGCAAGTTTATTAACTAGATTAATGTCTGTGGTAATGTTTTATACAATTGTACAGCCTGAAGCACACTACTGGTAATTTATATATTTTAAATATATTATATCATAAAATTCAACAACTCTACTTTAGAGACTCAGATTTTGAAGTCTGACAAATTCTAAAACCAAGTTTTATTGCACTAATTGTCCAATAGTGTCATGATTGTAAATAAATAAATAATAATAATGCTGTGCAATTTGTTGTTTTACAGGCAATCGTCTATTTATTATAACAACAAAGTACCTAACCTCCTCTCTGTCATTTACTGTGCTATCCTGGTCTAGTTTTACTTTTTTAATAATCTGAAAATCAATGAATTGCCTACTTCAGATTTTTTTTTTTGAAAGGTTCCTACAGAATATTTCTAATTCTCCATACTGAACCTTTCCACTTTCATTTTTCAGAAATACCAATTCCTAGTCAAATCTTTCAGGCTGAATCCTACGTTCTTTATACATTCAAAACTTGTGTCAAATTCCAGTACTACCCTGCTCCAGAGAGTAGAATTAGCTAGCATTGTGCGGACACAGAGCTCTGTTCGTAACCTGAGGGGACAATGTCCTGTGCTCCAAGCATGGAGACACAATATAATGATCCAAACACATTTCCTTTTTTGTAAATCACATGTTGAGTCTTTGATTCTCCTCTCATGAATCCTAGTGTCAATCAGAAGTCACTCCACTGAAGCTAAAGGAATTATACCTATGTAAATGAGAGGTGACTTCAGTCAGAACTTGTCTCTCTTGCCATAGGAAACATTTGTGAGACATTTAAGGTTAAGCAAACAAGATGCTGTTTTTCACTTCTCAGCTACAGAGAGCTGAATCCCTAGCCCATTTCTATAAGCCTTTCAAATTAATAATTTCAGAAATAAAATATAAAGAATAATCAGACTGTATCAAAGTGACTCAGGAAAATCATGAGAAGAGAAGCACTTTCATATCTTTATTTATAACAGCCCTAGGACATGGACTTACCCAGCTGCTGAATAGTTTCATGGATAAGAGAGAGAAAAACCAGGAATAGTAAGTGAGCCATTGCAACTATTTGTTGCTTTCATCTGATGTGACAGTAGTTCCTATCAGAAACTAAAAGATCCATATGAAATGAGCTTCATAGTAGGGCCTCTTTAGTTCTGAAGGCAGATGGATGAGAGGAAGTTTCTAAATAAGGAAATAGCCTGTCACGTGGCATTTTGAAACACCAGGAATTCACAGAACAAACTTTGATTTTGTAAGTGAATCATGCTCTACTGAGGCTAAAGTCTTTTTCCACAGAAATGCAAGTGATAAGCTAAGTGGAGTCAGTTCAGTGCAGCTCTTCTGGGGACATGTTTGTGTGACAAATAGGTCAGGTATTGAGTTGCCAAGTCTTCTGCTCTGTTGAGAGCAAAAGCTGCACCAGCAGTAGAAGTACAAAGTGTCGCTTTTCTTCTATGATAAGCTTTAAAAGTCCTTGTAATATTGAGAATTATGATATCCCATGTCTCAGAAATCCTTCACAATTTCTGTAATAAATACATGTGGTGTTCCTTTAAGAATTAGAAGTGAGGACATCTCTTCCCTCATGCCATAGTTCATACCTATAAATATCTATGGCAAGGCTAGGATATAGTCTGCATGTTCCCATGTTTCAGAGAAACTATGTTTGGGCTGTAAAGTTCAGCTCCAGAATCAGATCCAAATTCAAACTTTCCAAAGATCGAGAAAGTTTAAAACATTTTAAAAATGAGTATAGGGGGTCTTTTAATAGGAGTGTGAATAAGATGAAACTGAAGCCATAGTAAGGCAGCAATACAGCTGATTGAAATGATATTTGCAAACTTTTATTACACTAATTGAGCCATTTTTTCTATTAATATATTATGCACAGACAAATCATGTTTTTTTTTACAATTTGTTCATCCGTCAAAACGGTTCCATGAATCCTTTTTCCAAACACACATGGCCACTGGATTGTTTGTGAATGGCTCGTCATGAATATTGGACTTAATTTGCAGTTACTTTGTTCTTTTGCATGAGGCAACGGAGGAAGGGGTGTAGCAAAGGTAACATTCCTTGGGTGAGATTCTGCATTGTGCCTCTAGGAGGTGCAGCACAGAATGCACAGCCCAGGGAGAGTGGCACCCCTAAGGTGGTTTTAGCCTTTGTATAATCCCAGTCCCGGGCTGCTCCAGGGCTGCTGGTGTAACTTTAAAAGCTGTGAGGGGTTCATCTAAGATATAGCAGTGTTGCAGGGTCACACTATGAACCACAGACCTGCCCAGAATCTTCATAGTGCAGCGTGTTGTGGCCTGGCATCTTATACATGAATCACACCTCCAGGTGATCCCGACATGTCCCCTACACCAGAACATGAGAGGAAAGGGGTCCTCATAGGTCATCTGTCTTCTAGAGTGTCTGCACCAGGTGAATCCTTCCCTTATAGAACTGGGGCATTTGGGCCCCCTTACATCATGTGAGCCCTTTTACCTGGCATCCAGGGGCTGGAGCAGGAATAAGGACCTAAACCCCCTCTATTCTAGAATCATGGAATCATAGACTATCAGGGTTGGAAGGGATCTCAGGAGGTCATCTAGTCCAACCCCCTGCTCAAAGCAGGACCAACATCAACTAAATCATCCCAGCAAGGGCTTTGTCAAGCCTGACTTTAAAAACCTCTAAGGAAGGAGATTCCACCACCTCCCTAGGTAATCCATTCCAGTGCTTCATCACCCTCCTAGTGAAAAAGTTTTTCCTAATATCCAATCTAAACCTCCCGCACTGCAACTTGAGACCATTACTCCTTGTTCTTCATCTGGTACCACTAAGAACAGTCTAGATCCCTCTTCTTTGAAACCCCCTTTCAGGTAGTTGAAAGCAGCTATCAAATCTCCCCTCATTCTTCCCTTCTGCAGATTAAACAAGTTCCCTCAGTCTCTCCTCATAAGTCATGTGCTCCAGCCCCCTAATCATTTTTGTTGCCCTCTGCTGGACTCTTTCCAATTTTCCCACATCTTTCTTGTAGTGTGGGGCTCAAAACTGGGTGTAGAGCTCTGCGAGATCCTCATTTAGAGCAACCTGAGTCTACTTGTAGGCCTGGGGAAGCAGTGAGCTGCAGTAGCATAGTTACTCTTTCTACAGTCAACATATTTATGATGCAGAGGCCTGGGAAAAGTGGTGGTGAAGAGCCTTTACATCAGCCTGTAGCCTCAGGAGACTATCTGCATTCATTTTACTGCACCTTTACACTGCCACTACACGTATTGTATGTTTATAACATTTATGAGCTGCCTTAATGCCACATGCCAACGTTGATAAGCTGCTAGGTACGACCACCAGAAAACTTTTGTGAAAGAAAGTCACGTTGTGTTTAGGGTGAGAAATGCTGTGACACAAAATAAAGGCATATGAGCTAAAACACCTATCACAAATAGCAGGCATTGGTTTGGCAAGTGCTCATAGATTTGACTGTAAAGTGAAATTATGCCAACTGAAAAACTCAGAAGTCTCTGCTTCAGCTATGAAGCAGAGAGACCTGAATGCAAAAATTAGACATAAGCTGTTTGTTTTGACAGCTCAACTTAAATCTCAAAGAAAGGAAAGATCCTTAAAGAGCTCCAGAACATTAAAAAGAGGAACTGAATAAATTGCTGAATAATATAACTCTATGGAAACTCAAAGATAGAACCTATAAACATTAGGCAAGGGAAAAGAATATAATTTAAACTTTTCAACTGAGGACAAAATATGTTGATAGAATAATAAAATCAACAAAAACAAGAAAGAAACAGTTGTGTGAATAACAATTTTTTTGTTGGTTTTCTTTTTTTTTGGCAATTCTGCAAAAATTGAAAGAAAAAATAATTTTGCGTCAATGGAAAACAATATTTTTCAAAATTCCTAGACAATCAAAATAATAATTTTAGATTGGAACAAAACTTTTTGTTTGAATGGAAATGAAATGTTTTGTTTTGCTTTTTAATGAAACTAAAGGAAATTTCTAAATGAAAAGCTCTTTCGGCTCAAAGATGTAAACACATTTGTTTTGGAACTGTTAAAAGAAAATGTTTATTTTTTTCTGATTTTAAGGAGTTTTAGACAAAAACAATTAGTTGAAACCAACATGAATTTTCAAAACATCTCAGTTACTGAATCTGCATTTTTCTGCAAAAAAAGTTTCAGTTGAAACATTTTACCCATCCTTAGTAAGAATCCTGATCAGTATCACTCAGATAACTCAAACCTTTGCTGAGTTTTACAGAACCTTCTGCAAGAAGCTCTCACAGTTAAGGGTTTCCCTACACCCAACAGTGCAAAACTCATTATGCAAGAATTTAGTGGACATTGTTAAAAAAACATCACCGTAAGCCGCAACTGGAGTTCTGGCAGATATTTTTCTAGACAGTCTTGAAATTATTCTCCTCATCATTAACTGGTACCTCCAGTTTTATTTTATATTAAGGCATCTTCTAAAAATCATAGGAGACAGTAATGTATATCAATAATTCACAAAACAAGACAAAGATTTCACTCTGTGAACCCCCGCATTAATTACTCTGACTTAGACATAGTTTATAAGACTTATAAAAAATGTCCAAATCTTGAGGGTTATTACTAATTTTTAACATACATCCTTATTCAGGAAAATGAGGACTTGGCTATATGGGGAGATAGTGGGCAGCAAGCAGGGACATAAATCTACAGTGCACTAATATGCCGCTCACTAATTGTCCACGTGGATCCTGCTATCGTGCATTAAAAGTGATATAGTGTGCTTTGATCTACTCTGGGAGTAGGTCAGTGTGCACTGAGGAACTTTTAATGCATGCAGGATAGTAAGGTCCATATGGACAGTTAATGCATGACACACTAGTGCGTTGTAGATTTGCACCCCAGCTTGCTGTCTATCTCACTGTTTAGACAAGTCCTCCCATTTGATTTAATAATACCTATAATATAAAATATACCCATAATAATACCTAACTCTTTTATAACAGCTTTCATAGGTGAATCTCACAGCACCTTACAAAAGAGGTCACTATCACTATCTTACACATGGGGAAACCAAGGCACACAGACTTGCTTAAGGTCACCTCAGAGGCCGGCATCAGAGCCAGGACTAGAACCTTGGCCTTATGAATTTTAATTTAGTGCACTATCCACTTGGCTACACTACTTCCCCTGTTGTATGTGGTATACTTGGACAAGACAGACTTTATTCCAAGGAAACATGCAGCACTAATGGTGGGAGGGTTCTAAATGTAACATCTAACAGATTCTCCCTGGAGCAGCAATGCTTTTAGAGACCAATTCAATATCTAATGAAGTCAGTGGGAGTATTTCCACTGATTTCATGATAAAGATATTGCACTACAGCACTTGTATTAAGTGAATTTAAATATACTATTCTTTTGTTTTTTACAGTGCAAATACTTGTATTCAAAAGTAAATATAAAATGAGCACTGTACACTTTGTATTCTGTGTTGTAATTGAAATCAATATATTTGAAAATGTTGAAAACATCCAAAAGTATTTAACTAAATGGTATTCCATTATTGTTTAACAGTGCAATTAATCGTGATTAAAAAAAATCAATCACTTGACAGCCCTACTAAAAATATTAAGTGGTTCTCTGTATGATTAACAAAAATAAGTGGCAGCTCCTGCAAAAGCTGAGACTTAAAAAGAGGAAGGCTACAGACTGACAAGATTTAAACTTCCCATTCCTTTCTCTGGACTCTGTGAAAATCTGGAGGATGAACAACAGAAAATTAAAAAAAAAATGTAAAAACAAACTGAACATAGAAAGATGTGTTTGACTGACAGTTGCAAAATGAATGTGTGGTCTCCGGCCAGATTCTATTGGAATCCCAGCCACTAGGGAAGCTTTGTACATCTCCACCAGCACAAAGCAGCATATTAGGACACAACAAAGCTAGGGCTCATTTTCTTCGTTCCCAGCTCTGTCCCTTACATGTGACATTCTGCAAACTATAGGATGTATTTTAGCCACCTGTAATGATACTTGCTTCAAGGGGGTATTGGGAAGCCTAGTTAATGTTTGTGAAAGTGCACTGAGAGCTGCACATAGAAGGGGCTAATTCAGTGCAAATATTATGGACTTCTCAAGCAAGTCTAGAGTACCTGCAGCAAGCTGATACGCCTCATCAGATCCTCAGCATGGAATTCTAGGTCAGACAGTGAAAAGGATGAGAAACATTTGACATTGCATTCTTTGCAGACAACACATGACACTGCCCTCTAGTAATGGCCACTTTGGCACATAGTCTATACCAGTGTTTCTTAATAACCAGTCTGTTGATTGGCACCAGGCCCTGAGATCTCCCTGACACAGTTTAGGAAGGCAGAAAGCCAGTCCCCAGTGTCAAAAAGGTTAAGAAACACTGGTCCCATGCCACTAGCAACTCTGAGGATAGCCCTATTGTGTTTCCTTCTCTACCAAGGCTAAAGAGACAATCCTATAGATGCAGCTTATGCCACTTCATATATAGAATGTGGTTAACTCAGCTGAGGTTCCATATTTATGAAACCAGTGCGTGTTGACAGTGGTTTTAGATCAAGCCCACATTTATATAAATCATACCCCTTTTTTCCTGGCTAAACAACCTCTATCATGCAACACCTAGAGAAAGGGATTCCTGTACCTTTTCTACTGAGCCAGAATTTCATCACGGTGGTTGCCCAGCATGGAACCATCCCATCTGCTCTTTATACCCCTAAATATATTCTGCTTTGCCTAATTACATATGTATATCTGATACTATAATATGAATCTTATTTTTTTCTGCCAGGCTTACCTTGTATTCTGAAAATCTTCACCACAGATTCTTAGTTCTTAGTAAGTGTTACTGCATTCATGAGACTTTAATTTTTCCCATTGACACTCATGTACTCACTGTTTAAAATATGTACCTTACTTCCAGTTTGAATTTGCCTAGCTTCCAGTCAGCAGCATCTTCAATATTGGGACATATGTAAAGCTAAGCAGGTGAGCAAGTGTTTACATGATCAAGGCCTACACGCTGAACATGTCCAACTTATGTTCTGTACAGTGTTGTGTAAACTTACAGCACTAAACGAATGTTTTAAAAAACAGAACATGATTTGCTATGTGGCTGCAGGCCAACCTGATAAATATCTATATCCTTTTTAAAAAATGTGAATGACATAAAAATGTTCCAATTTACAAGACATAATAAAAATGCAAAACTTTTACAAGCCATCTTTTAATGCTTACTTTACAAAACTACAGCAAAAGGTAAGGCAATGTACACTTTGCTTTCAGCCATTCATCTTCAGAGGGATTCATTTTAATTCAAACATGATTGAAATTTCACAAAAGGAATAAACATTATATATGACATTATATCACATTTCTTGACGCTAACACAGCTAAGGCCCATGTAGCATTTTACTGCAGAACTAAAAGAACAGCAAGCACAAGCCTGATCTAGTGCTCTGGGAAGTCAGTTGAAAGAAATCAATTCACTACAGTGGATTAAGCCCTTTAAGAGAACATATTGAGTAGGTGTTGTGAGGTCAACTGAACTGAAGTTATACAACAACAAAAAGTCTCTTTTTATATGCTGATGTGAAATACAATGGCACCGGCATGGAGTGCTGGAACTTCAGAATGAGATTTGCAGGATTCCAATAGAATTATCGAGTTGTTTTTCTGAGTGTTTTGAAGAGTCTTTAATGATTATTCTCACAATCAGCATGATGAGCCTGGCTCTTTTTATGGTTGATAGGAATGCTGGCACCATGTAGAGAAAGTGGAATAGTTTGGAATGTTTTTCACATGGCTTGAGGTCATATTTGGTTCTTTTATGTGACTGCATTTACTAAATAGCCTCCCACAGAACTATTCTTCTACAAGTAGATCCAGAATCTCACAAGACTATGGAAGGAATGTATGTAACACACAAATGCAATGTCTGAAAAATGGACTACAATTTTAAATGAAGAAAACAACTTTGTCTTAAGGGTTCAGATAGTCCAGATGCATTAATTTTTATCAAAATCATTTTTATTTTGTGAATTAAAGCATAGCTTGTTCATTCTGCTCAATGCTCGCCACAAGACACTTTGAGTCACTAGTTGCAGGAACAGCATCTCTATTGCAATACAGAGTGTTGTCAAAGCTGACATCTCTTGGTAGCTGGTTGTGTCTTTTTTTGTAGAAAAAATAGGCTGCAAGACCAGCTCCTACTAGAATGAGAAGGACCAGAATAACTACCATCCCGCTTAAGTGGTGTGCAGGAACCGCTTCAGCTGTTTTCAATCCTGTAAATGAATGCAAAGCAATTACTCAGCATCCTAAGGATTATGATTATATATATATATATATATATATATATTAGGGTTTGACAATGGGTCTGATTTCCAAAAGTTCTGAGCACCGATAACTCCAAGTCAACGTAAGTTGTGGAGAATCAACAGAAAATCAGGCCCAATGACCTTATTTTTGAAGGCAGAGTTTTATGGATGTACATCATTACAGTTCACAGATAACTTCTGTAATGCTAGTCACAAAATATATCATACAAAGGTCCAGTTAAAACACAATTAAATACCTTAATTCAAAATGAAATTGAGTTTGAGGGGAGAGTTTTGCTTTTTATTCCAGGTGGAGATATAATAATCACAATAATACATTTCAAATAAACATCCACAGAGATGGGTATCAAATAGTAATTTTGTCAGAAAATAAAATAAATATTTGGAAAAGAACTAGATAAATTCATAGATGACAGGTCCATCAATGTCTATTAGCCAGAATGGGCAAGGATGGTATTCTTAGCCTCTTCTTGCCAGAAGCTGGGAATGAATGACACGGAATGGATTACCTGTTCTGTTCATTCCCTCTGGCGCACCTGGCACTGGCCACTGTCAGAAGACAGGATTCTGGGCTAGGATACTGGACCTTCGGTCTGACCCAGTACGGCCATTCTTATCGTTTTATGTTTATAATCTCATTTGCATCTCTCTTTAATTTACTTGTAAGAAAGCAGTCCTACCTTTATTGTTTGATGGCTGCTCAGATGGTTCAACTTCAATAACTTTCAAATAAAAAAAAGATATTCATAGTTTTTAAGTCTCCATTTTACACCAGATTGTACAGTCACACAGAGTAAATAAATCCTGTATAAAGAATTACTATGTTGGGCACACTGCATTTTAAAATAAAGTAAAATAATAGAGATGCAAAATATCTGACAACACCTTTAATTTAATCCAAATGAATCATCTGCCCAAATCAAGCAAAACATTCCAGTTAAAAATTAGATCCAGGAAAAAATATTATTTTTGTTTGTTTTGCATGAAAAAATGTTATCAACTGATTTGGGATGATTTCAACCTTCAAAATGTCAAGACTTCATGACAGTTTGAGAAGCTGAAAATTTTTCACACTGAAATATGGAGAAAAGTGAAAATCTGTATTTGCATTTTTAAATCGAGGATGCCAAGACCAAGGGGGCAACAGAAAAACAAACTGGGTCACAATTCCCCTCTTCTGTCCATTGGGTCCTAGGCACATCCTCTCATCTACTTACCTCACAGTTACCTTAGTATCCTTCCACTGCTGTTTCTCAGCAGCATCTTTTTCCTCCCTCTCAGCAGTAGCTCTGTCATTTTGGATCCTCTCATCCCCAGTTAACTTCCTTTCAAATTCTTTCCCTCACATGCCATCTGCAACTCCTCTGTTTTGGCTCCTCTTCCTAAACCCTTCTGGTTTTACCCTCTCCACCTCCCTAACAACAGAGCCTGGCCTGGTTAGTGCCTGCTCTTCCAAAGCATTAAGGACAAGAGCCCGAGACTCCTGAATTCCACTCCCTCTCTATTAGCAATTGCCCTTAAATTGGAGTTTCACCCCTGATTTCGATGGGAATAGGATTAGAATATCTACCATGAACATAGACAAGTATAGAATATGTAATGCAAAGGATTTTATAGCATAAATATTAGTCATTGTTAATAACCCATTGTACTGAAAGTATCACTTACTCTTAGGCATTTTACAAATAAATCTTTTGTCAGCAGAACAGAAATAGCTTCTCCAGCCCCCCTTTGAGGCATCCATGTCAACACAATATTCATGATAACCATCTGTAGGTTCTCCTTCTTTCCAGTTTACAAACTCTACTGCACTGTTGTCTCCCCATGTCCATTGTCCTAAAGATAAAATGAAAAACACAGAATAACAAATGGCAGGTTAAGGATCACTCATTGCTAGAGATTAAAACAATATCATATGATTTCTATGCCACATCTCACTGTTGCATCTGAACAGTGAATTCATTTATTTATTAAATCAACACATTAACATACTACAGGACTCAGTTTTCTCTCTCCTTCCAGGCAAACACAACTGAGAATGCCTTATATCTGTAAGGTTTCACCTGGACACTGTTAGCTTCATTGTCCTAGAGGAGCACAGCTGCCTCAGTGAACTGTGAATGGAATGGCCAGGCCCACTGCACCTTGAAGATTAAGACCAGGACTTTGAACTTGCGCCAGAATTTGCACTGGGAGCCGGCACAGTGGGTGGAGCAGCACAGTGTATTCTCTGTGGTCATCCAGATGTGGGGATCTAGAGCAGCCCTTGTGCTTTGGCTCTGCATCAGAGCCAAGACTAGAAATCAGCTCCCTTGCAAGGTCTGGCTCAGTTAGTTAATTCTACCTGATCACATCAGGATGATTTTAAAAATACACTTATTGTTCTCTGCTCTTCCCTTACTCGGGCCCAGCTGGCAGGAAGAGCTGCTACTTCCTGTGTTTCAAGGATGAAGGGAATCCCAGTGCCTAGACTTGGAGCTAAATGGAAAATGAAAATCAATTTGTTTTCATTAATGGACATTTTCAAGTTTTCAGCAAATTAAAAACCAAAATAATTTCACTGAAAACTAACCTTTTTGCCAAAACTTGTGACTGAAAACTGAACAGTTTGATTCAGGAATGCTGTTGCAGCGCCTCATGGGAGCTGTAGTTCCAGTGCCTAGGACTAGGAAAGTCTAATACCAGCAACTGTGCTGAAAACATCCAATGGGCCCCAAAGGTGTAAATTGGTAAGGAGGCATGTTCCTGTGTATTTTCTGCACCGCTCAGGATCAACCAGCCAGCAAGGAGCAGAATGCTCACTTCACACTGCAGTGGTATTAATGGTATACCAAAGGCTGGTGTTATATATGCTCTCCGAGGCTTCTGGAAGTATTGCATCTAGCTCAAATGAAATACCAGCAAGAAGAGTTGCTGCTATGGAAACGCTCCTCATATCCCCTCCCCATGACAGGCTGTGTCTTCACCGACACAAAACAGCATTACAACCCTAACTAATATATACAGAAATATTTTTCTTTAAAAGACTTTAGCAGACTTTTCAGAACTTTCTCTTGCTGAATAAATACTTAACACTGTAAGGGTTCTTCAAAAACTAAGGTGCTGTTAAATGTTAAGGGAATGAAAGAAATGTGTGAAATGATATAAATTGAATGAAAAACAGTAGGTGTGTAATTTTTTTCTATTTATGAAAGAGAGAGATGGGAATATAAAATGTGCAGTCACTTTTCTGAATAATTTCTCCTTTTAATGTACTATAATTGAAAAATATTAAACATTTGGCATCATATTTCCATCTTCTCTTTGAATATTTATTTGTAAATAACTACTCAAAGTTAAATATTTACCATCCACATTCTTGTACAGTCCTATCCAAAACTGACTTGAGTCACTTGCAAATACATCCAAGTGGTGCAAGAGAAAATTCATTTCAACTCTATTTTCTATGGAAACCAAAGAGGCTCCTGTAAAACATAAATTAATAAATAATCATAATTTAAGCATGTTTCACCACAGAAAACGATTTGCCCCTTTAAACAGTCATGACGACATTTTCTTAACCCTTCTGATACATTTAAAATAGCCACAGACTGTAATTAAATTTTTTCACTGAAATCAATGAGTGCTCCAGAAATAGATCAGTAACAGCCCCATTTTGCTCTTTAGAGGAAAACATCCTTTTATTTGAACTGCTATGCTAGTTATTTCCAGGCAATATATATCTTATATTAGTTTTAGGACATTTGCCAAATATGCTGTATTTGTGTGCTCCATTTTTGCAATTAACTTCAATCATTCCCTGCTGTTTAATATGCTGGAGATAAAGCAATTAGAAAAATTAGCAGCTTTTTTCATATATATTCCTTCTTGCACTGTGGATTTAAAAAACAAAACAAAAAACAAGAAAGAAGAGAGAAGCTGTTTTGGGAAATAAGAAATATCATCATATGCCAGTTAAGGAGATGATCTTATTACCACCATAGTCCCAGTTTCCTCAGCACTGACATCCTAGAATAGATGATATAAATGGGACCTAAGAATCAAAGGTAATAACATGATCCTGTCATTGTCCAACATTAAACAGAGTTAAACAAGGCCTAGTATACAGATGCCTTATTACCTTGGCAAACACATCATTAAAATATTTTAACCTTTTATTAAAGATATAGAAAACAAGGAGGAGAAAGGTTAAAGCATATCAGATGTAAAGTACTAAGTAAGTCTTACATTTTAACCATATCCCATGTTCCCCTTCCCTCTAGGTCGAGAGAGTTTTTAAAAAGAACTGCCTTCCCCCATCATCTGACAGTCTCTTGGATGGTATTAAAAATGGCAATAACTTCTTTTTGGGGAAAAGAGAAAAGTTAATTGAAATGGGCAGGGCTATTGTTAAAATCTAATTCTGTTTCCTAGAAGACAAAAGGGTGAAGAAAAGAACAGCTAAAACAGAAAACACTGTTTATGTATCTGATGTTGACTCTCACTTGCAACTTTATGGAAAAACACAGGCATAGCACATGGTCTTATCAGCCACTCTGAGACCTGGCAAAGTTGTACCACTATTTGGCTGCCCAGAGCACTGCATTGGTATGTTGCAAAATATGCAGTTTTTGCTGGCTAAGCCAGATCCTTATCAAGCAGAAGGAAAATGGGCAGAGATAGAAAAAGAAATAAGGTGGGGAAGGAAAAGGAAACGTGGGGTGGAGACACAGTCTCACATCTGAGGTCATGGCTGAGATTTTGCTAAAGCGGGTAGAAGTGACCCAGAGTCATCTGGGTCCCTCTGTCTGACCTGGTCTGATGAAGGTTTCTCTCAGGATGTCAAAAGTTCAATGGAGGCCTGATAGCTCCAAGGATCTCAGGAGATGGTGGGGGTGGCAGCTATGATGGTAAAGTTTGGTCCTTCCCTTTCTCCCATCTTTCAGCCAGCCAGCATCACGGTAGCCAGCTTTTCCCAGAAAAGTTTATTTTTGAGGACCACAGAAAGGAGCATTGGTTGGAATAGCCTGTCCCCTTATTATTTTATCCACCAATTAGGCCTAATGACCAATATGCCAGTTTTGGTTAATTGATTTACAGGCTCACATGTCTCTTATTTACCAGGCACCTCAAATTGTATCAGTAAGCCTATTTGTTTGGACTAATTTAGTCTGTCTCCTTTTGCACCTTTTCCCATTAGTATTTATTGTCATAGGTTGTTGTAACATTTTATAAACTTTTACTCACTTCTTACAGTTGAGCTCACAATTAGGGTAAATTTGGAGGTCCAGTTATCACTAGCTGGGTTCAGACCAGTGGCCTTGTGACCGAGTGAGAGTAGCCTTAGCCTGACACTGGGCATTTGGTAAGCGTCCCCACATGGAGCAAATTAGGAAGATAATTGGTTAAGGACTAAATGACTAACCAATTAACAAGGTTGTTTGCTCATCAACTGAGGAAAGCTAAAAGGTAAACAGTAAGAGGATTAAGGTGGGGGTCAGAGGGATAAATATTGTTTTGTTTCACCCTGACCTTTACTGTAAAGTTTTTCATTTTTTCATTCTGAAAGGGGAAAAAGGGCTTCCTTTAATTCCACTTTCCCCACCAACCTCTTTCCTTCCCGTCCACTTCCCTATAGTGCCCCAGTTTTTCACTTTGAAGATATGATCACACTGCTGGGGGCCAGATGGCAGTGACTAGTGCCCCCAAAAAGAGGTGGGCCTACAGGAAACTGTTAGGTCCTAATGAAAGACGACACTCACCTAATCGAATACATTCCATGGAAGCGTGGGGCCAGCTTTCCCTCTCTGAGGAATAGTAGTAACAGTGACCATGGAAGGGAATCCAAGATCTGCGTATGTCAGATGCAGGACATTTTCCAGGGAGTTGTGGAGGTTCAGTAGGGACTACAACTGATAAGAAATCATGCTATTTGAAAGCAATAAGGGCTTCTTGGATATATTACTGAAAACACATATATACTGTACCAGAAGTAGCCACTACTAATTTGATTGTAATCCCATGAAAAAGAACCTCAGATATTCATGGTTCATGATCTGGACCAAATTCTCTACTCTGCTGTGGAGGTTTTACATTGAGGTAATTGCATTGACTTTAGCTGAGGCCTGGTCTAGATAACACAGCTAGGTTAACACAAGGCAGCTCATGTTGGCCTATTTCAGTGTCTACACTACAGCCTTGTTCCGCCGACATAAGTGCCCTACTACACCGACATAAAAACTCCAATTCCCCAAGAGGTGTAGGGCTTATGCTGGTGTAATTAGGGTGACACAGCATCTGTGTAGACACCATGTTACTTACATCAGCTGTTGAAACCATGAAATTGACAAGAAATCCAGGCAGCTAAAGCCCAGCTGCACTCCACTTCTGTGGAGAGCTGGGTGGCTAGACCCCACTCCAAGCTGGAAGCCAGTTTGAGAATGGAACCCTCTTCCAGCTGGAAGCTGCAGGTAGCTGGACCCTGCTTCTCGGGGGGACCGAGAATCCAGGGCAGCTGATTTTAGACTTTCCAATAAATCTCCATTGATACTTCCTGTTGGATTGAGAGATTTGAGATTTGAGTAGAATAGGCCTAATTCTGAAATGTTTTGAGCATCCAAAACTCTCATTCAAGTCAGAGTATTTGGATATGCAAGGGATGCAACAGTGGGTCCGTAGCCTACAGACTAAAAACAAAGTGGCATAATGCAGCAATTAGTTTGTGGAATAAACTTTGAAAAATCTTTAGAATTCACTAGTTAGCATCTGTCAAGCACCAAGAAACTATATCAATGACTATTTCCTTTAAAGAAACCAATATTAGAGCAGAGTATACATCAACGATCAAATTCATTATTTATACATACGATAGAACCTCAGAGTTACGAACGCCTGAGGAATGGAGGTTGTTCGTAAGTCTGAAATGTTCGTAACTCTGAACAAAACTTTTATGCTTGTTCTTTCAAAAGTTTACAAGTGAACATTGACTTAATACAGCTTTGAAACTTTACTAAGCAGAAGAAGAATGTTGCCTTTAACCATCTTAATTTAAATGAAACAAGCACAGAAACAGTTTCCTTACCTTGTCAAATATTTTCTTAAAACTTTCCCTCAATTTTTTTAGGAGTTTACATTTAATGCAGTACTGTGTGTTGCATTTGCTTTTCGGGTGGGTGAGGGGTCTCTCCTGCTGCCTGATTGTGTATTTCCAGTTCCAAATGAGGTGTATGGTTGACTGGTCAATTCGTAACTCTGGTGTTCATAACTCTGAGGTGCTACTGTAGTCATAATCAAGACTTGAATACATTTAAACGTGAAGCTCATTAATTAATATTGCTAAATTCAGTTGCTTACCATCAGACCTTTTACAGACAGAGAAGTACTTTTCATCACAAGATCCTGTCTTCCAGGTCCCATCAACATCTAAGTAAACACAGGCCAAGTTCTGTTTTGGCTCATCACTGGCCCACTTAGAGTACTTGATTCTCCAGTTATCAGTCCACTTGTAAAAGCCACTAGTCTAAAAACAAAAAAGACAATTAAGATAATATTGCATCCAAAAAAGAACATTACGATCACAAACTCACACACTCAAATGTCAGAAATAAGTTTGTCTATGAAACCTTAATTGAGCCCCCTTGCATGTATGCATTATGATATGATTTTTAATTACATGATCACACACTATTTTTTCCCACAGGATGTCTGTTTCTTTCAGGGCACAGAATGGATGATGCTCATTGAATGGGCAATTATTCAATATTAGATTTTATCCTCATTGTTCACTATATGTCCCAAGGCCTTATTTACTCAAATTCTAATTTGAAAACAGAATTATTCATTTCCTGATGGGCTTTTTTATGGTGCTCATCATTATAGTATCTGAGTGCTTCACAAACATTAATGAGGTAAAGTGATATTATTATTCCCATTTGACAAATCAGGAACTGGTGCAGAGACACATTAATGTCAAAAGTGTTCGCTAATTTTGAGTGACTTGTGACAGATGCATACGACCTGATTTTTCAGGTAACTTAGCATTATAAAGCACTTTGTATGTTCAGATCACAGATTTTATTGACTTCAGTTGCAGTTGTGAGTGGTCAGGACTTCTGCAAAATAGGCTCCAAATATCCCAGGTTGGGCACCCAGAAAACAGGCACTATACTGGCCATGTCTATATTGGAATACTAAAGAAAGTTAAGGCAAATCAACCAAAGGTGTGATGTTAATACACATAAATTAAAGCACACTAAACTCCCACGTGGATGATCAAAGGAGGATTAAATTACAGTGAGCTAAGGTTACTTTATTTCTATAAGTGAGAGCATCTACATGGGGGTTTAATGCACTTTAACTTGTGCACATGGATTTTACACCTTTAGTTGATTTGCTTTAATTTCCGAGTATTCCCATGATCTTACTGACCACCTGTGAAAAAGTTAATTTAGTGACTTGCTCAGCATTGCACAAGAACTTTGGGGCGGAAACAGAATCCATTTCTCCAAGGGAATATTCTATTACCTAAACCATGAGACCATTCTTGCAACCTTCCAACATGTGCAACATATGTATCAGAGGTCCTACAGACAACAGCCTCATTCACGCACAACCCCAAGTCATTCAATGAGCACTTTCAAGGCTGTGCACTGAATGAAGCAGGGATACTGTGGGAAAAAATAGTATGTGATCATATGATTAAAGACTATAGCATAACACATAGGTCCATGGAGTCCAAATTAAGGTTGTACAAGCAATATTAACATTCATAGTTTTTTAAATGTATTTTCCTATTTTTTTGTTTGTTCAAAGTAAACTGAAAAAACACAAATTCCACCATGTTGAGCCATATTGATTCCCATTGGTCTTATAAGTAGGGCTAGAACCTTTAGTTCCACAGCACAGATCTCCGTTACTTGAACTAACTGAGTGACTGACAGCAGTAGTAGGTTGTTCTCCTCTATGTAGGCCAGCCATTGCGGGGAGAAGAGGTATATATTTGTTGGCTAATTTTGCCACAATCTGCTGACAGCAGTGGAATGTTGCAGCTCAAGACTCTTGGGCAGTGGTCATAGACTTTCTGCCTCTGACCTCCCCAAGCTTGACCTCTTTTGCCCTGGGCCTCTCCAGCCTGCCTTTAACACAGCCCATCGGCCCTCCCTCCCCCGGCCTCTTGTTCTAGTTCTCCACTTTAACTCATTCTAGTTTCTTCAACCTCGGCACCCGTGTCTCAATCTTCCCCATCCCTTCAGCTTCCCATGGCTCCTTGTCCCATCCCCATCTCTCCGCCACAGCTTCTTGACCCAGTTCCAATCCCTCATGTTCCCAAATCTCCATTGCCCACCCTTTCCAACTCTTTGTCCCAGTTCGACCTCCCTCCCCTCCTCAGTATCTTTGTCCCACTCTCCCCAGGCTCAGTTGCTCAGGCCTGTGCATTCCAGCCATGCTTCTTCCTACTCCTTCTGCTCACTGCCAAGCAAGGAGAGCACAAGAAAGGCCAACTCCCTGCTCATGGTTCCTGTGCCTGGTACGTACATGTCCTCTGACTGGCAAGCAGAGCATTGCAGGGAGAGTCTTTGCTCTGACCTGGCAGGCTAGGGCTGGAGTACATGCAATTGCTCTGTGGAGAAGAGATGGTACAAGCTCAGTCTGGTCGCACACAGGCACAGTGAAGGAATGGAGCATGCCCACAGCAGATGGAATCTTTGGATAACTTAGCTGCCAAACTGTAATAAGTCTCTGCTCAGCATGGGGAATTGAGATTTTTGACGTTTAAATTTGGGCAGATTGTCATGGGGAGGGCAAGTAGCAGATCCTTGACTCCAGCCCGTCAGATTTAAAATCCTGCTTCAAAGTAAGGAGGGACTAAAGCTTCCCAACAAAATGGTTGTGATAACTAATTAAGAATGTCAGTAAACAGACATGGCAGCACAGCAGCCAAAGTCACTGGAACAAACAACGGCAGTGATAGAGCCTCTGTAGTAAATTCAGCCCAAAGTGTTCCCAAGCCTGAGTTCTGTACATCTTCACGCATCTGGGGGAGAGACGTCTGACAAGAAAGAAGCCTGAAGAGGCCTACACCACTTGTATCCCACATTCTGCCAATAGCTGGGGGTCCAGTGAAATGCAAAGTGGGTAGCATGGACTGGGAATGGTGTGATGTACGGGCAGCTAGGGGATAAGCTGATTTAATGCATTCCCTTGTCATTCTCCCTGGATTTTAAAATTGCTCCAATTCAACGGAAATTCCGAAGGAGGGCAAGCAACAGGAACACTGTCTGCCCTTCCTCAGTATCAATCAGGCACCAGATTCAGTGAATTGGGCCTTCAGGCTTTTGGGATCTTCAACCATTTTGCTAAATCACTGTTTTCAAAAGGAAAAACAAACCCTTTCACCTCCTGTTGGTTTGTCCCCTCTCTCATTCCCAGGATTCCCCCTCTGCACCTCTCCCCATGTTCTTCCATGCCTTCTCTCCCTCCCCAATCATTTCTATGGCTTCCACTCTCCTATTGGTCTCCTCACATTACTGTGTTTCCACAGGCATATAATTCCACCCACAGCTTGTCTCCTCTTCACACACCCTTTTCTGTGTCTCCCCCATGGCCATTTCCATGGCTCCCATGATTCACTAGCTATAGCTTAAGTTGCTTTTGGAGCATGCTAACAGAAACAGTGAGAGTTCTTCTACAGTCACTGCTCAGCTATCAGAGAAAAGCAAGCACATCAAACAGAGCCCTTGACAACACTTGAGTAAGGAATGTGGGAGGTCTGATTTGACAGAGCATCAGCATCACATTCACACTTATTTGATGTTCTTACCACATTGCTGTTAAGACCGATCCATACAGGCTGTCCAATTTTTAACACTTGTAGCCACAGGAATGACTGGCTGTAGGGATCTAAAATACTGGCAAGTTCTGAGTATTCAGCCTTGCAGTTTTCTTCTGCTTCTTCCCAGTTCATTCTGGAACTGATGAGTGAATAGCTACTGTTACTATAAAGGGTAAAGCCAGAGACTGGAACGGTTGTTTGGGAATTATATAATTTAGGATCTGTAATAAAACAAACACACACACACGGAAAGGTAATTTTGTAGTACGTGGACTTAATGTTCCACTGAACAACAAATGTCTGCAGTATTCAAACACTTCAGAGCAGTAGCACTAACAGAAATTAAGACTGCTGCATGTCCCAGCCATGACTTCAGTGACAAAAAACATGACTCGGAGTTGTTTTATAAAAGCCATGGTTCTTGTTCCTCTGGATGGCCGCTACTGAGTCAGACTCCCCCATGGATTTATACTCATTTGGCTCCCTATGTACTGGATTGTGATTAGTTTTAATGCAGCTGTGTGTACTCAGTGGAAGCACAATCTTCCCACCCACTAACTATGCCCCTGGGAGATCATGTCAGAATTAGCTGGACTGTGGGAGGAGGAGCAGAGCCTGCAGAGCCAATACACCCCACCAACAGCAAATAGGCAGAGAGGGGATGGGGTGAGGGAATATAATCCAGGCAAGGCTTCAAAATCTGGGGTCTGAACACTATCCCTTTGCCTCCCCACCCCACCTCCCTCACTCTGCCCTCCAGATTAATCCATCAGTCAGTAGACTCCAAGCATCCATCCCTACTGTCTCTGAGCACTATACACTTTAAAAAATCCCTCCTCCAACTAATCCAACCCTTTCAAAACCACCTCGCTCCACATCACCCAATCTAATCATCCCATCCAAAGCAACTCATGCTCTCCTCATGGTTCTGGTGGGTTGTAGCAGGGGGGCTCTTACAAGGCTTTCGTTTGGGCTGCTCATCATTGTGAGGAGGGGTCCCAGGTCAGACCAGGCTGCAGGAGAAGCAGCTCTGGCCCTTGGTGCTCTCTTATTCTTGTATCTATGTAGGAGCAGGATGCTGCACGGGATATACTGGCTTTTCTATAGGCCAGGTTGCTACACGTATCAAGGAACATGTTCTGTAGGCCAGGCTGCTACATGATCAGTGTACATGTTTGTTTTGTTAAAATGTTAATACATAAGGCTGTGAAACTCATTTCATGTAGAGGCCAAAGGTGATGTGCTTCATATGGAAAGTCAGCATTTAAACCATAAAGACAATCTAAAAATCACAGTGAAGTTTTAAATGCAAATAACTTGGAGGCTTGGTGAGAAAAAACTCACCAGTGTTCCTCTGGCATATGTAGCTTTTGTTTGTTTGGCAGTCTGCATCTTTCCATTTCCCTGCTTCCTCAAGGGGTTCTTTTATCATCACAACACAATCAGCCTGAGGGAAAATGATACATAAATGAGTAAGAATAAACAAACAGCAAACAAGAAACAATCCTCTTCCTTTTGGCTCTGCAGACCCAGATATCTTGGGTGGTTCAATCACCTATGTATCTGTCTGTCACTATTTATATCCACACTGGTCCACATTTTCTAATCATCTATTGAATTGCTTCTTATTTCAATAGAACTGATACTGTGTTGTTGTGTTGGCATTTCCAAATCGCATCTTCTCCCCTGGGGCAGCCCTTTAAAACCAACTTCTCTATTGTTCAGGGTCCTGTTGTGACCACTCACCTCTTTCACCTCAGATCACTTATCAGCTATATGTTTTTATTGTTAAAAGGAGACATACTTAGTCAAGAAAATAAAGTAAGAGCACAACAAATGGAACTCCAGCCATTATTCCACATTAACCATTTAATTTATTATTGAACTACACTCAGTTGTGTTTTGGTATTAAAATAAGTTGACATAATTCCAGGGAAAATTTCAAAGCCCATAGCAGAAGCTTATTCTGAAGGACTGTTTAGTGGTTAACGTGTGTAGGGGGAAAAGATGAAAACAAGAGACAGAGATTCCTATTAATTTGAGGATTTTATTCATAAAATTGTATTTCATGATAACTTAAGCACGAGTGCATATGTGCAGCTGATATTTATAAATACACACCATCGTCTTAATTCTATTATTCATTCTAACAATCCAATACAAGACTCCAAAGTTACACAATTATCGTCAGACCATCTTGTAACCATTACCCATGTGAGTTTCCTGACTAGTCTCAGTGAAGTCAATGACTCTATTCACTTGAGTAAGGTTTGCGGAATATGGATCTTATTCCATCCATTTGTTTGGATTCATATTGTATCGTAGAGAAAAACTAAAACTGAAGTTTAAATAAAACCCAAGAGTGACATTTACTATCTACAAATACTTTCTTTCTAGTAAAGCACCAATCAAATATAGTTCTGGTCTTTTGCAAGAAATATTTGAAAATGAAGCTCCAAAACCATGGAACTACTGTAAGCTGACATAGCTATCCCTTTATGCTAGTAAAAGAGCTAGTACTCTGCAGCATGACCAATCTACTCTCAACAATAAGAAGTTAATGGAAATAAGCCTACATAAGAAATAAATTGTGCAAGTTATATATGGTTTGATTGACCTTATCAAATGGATGATGGTTTAAAGATCATTTGCAATCCACATTTACCTGACTGCCATAATGTGGGAAACCTTTGGCCCAGTTTGTATAATAGACACCACTTCCATCTGTCCATAGGAATTTGTACTCAGAATTTACATCATTCAGTCCAATCCAGGTATCAGTTGAGACATCCTTGAAGTGGGTGATGAGGAAGGCTGAAGGAAAACAAACATTTTTACAAGTGAAGCATGGAGACACCAGAATAGCCAGAGCTAGAATCATAGTTATAAAATATAAACAAGATTGTTTTAATGGATTTATCACTTTAGACCAGCAACTTCACAGCTGAGATGGTTTCCATGGCAGATAAATCAGAAGTTGGGGGTGTCTAGCTATCATTTTCCCTAAGCCTGATTCTGCAACATTTAACCAATTTGAATGGTGCTTATGCATGCACCCAGTCTGATTTCATGTGAGTTTGGATTTTAAAAAAACAATCTATCATAGGACAATCTCCAAATGTCAAATTTTAGCATTACAGCACTTGTAACTCCAGTCTATCTGCTACTAATTCTTCCAAGGCTGGGACTTTTAAAAAGGTGACTTAGGAAAGCCACTAAGGCAAGCACACAAATGTTATCAAAATTACATTTTTCTCGTCTAACTTGTGTCCATTAATTATTAGTTTTAAGCAAAAGTAATGGACTCTATTGTAAAAACTGAAGCTTTATATCTTTAACTTGTATATTAGGGGGACTAGCTGATGTCTCATCTAATACCAAAAAGCTTATACATTGCACCTTGCACTTCTTCGCTTAGTATGGAAGCCAGGTTTCCTTCCAAATTTACACAAGCCATTCGTGCAGCATGCCACGTCAATCTCTCTTTTTCACTGGAGCCGAATATTTTGAAACACTGAAAAAGAAAAGTATGCTGAAGGCTGTAATTTGATGCCATTTCACATCAAAAATATTTGAAATTAACAAGATCAATTTCTGGTGTTGTACCGGAGGTCAGACTAGATCAGGGGTCGGCAACCTTTCAGAGGTGGTGAAAGGCACCAGAAAGGCACACCTAGTCTTCATTTATTCAGGGCTTCGTGTGCCAGTCCGGAAGGGGCGGAGCTTCAGGCAGAAGGGGAGGGACTGAGGGCCAGTCTGACCCCTTTGGGGTTTTTGCTGCAGGCTACTGCCAGTCGGGGTCTCAGCCCACTGTAAGCCTGGGTGAAGGTGCTGAGTGGGGCAGGCGGGGACCCTGGCTGGCAAGGAGCCAGCAGGGGGAACCCCAGAGCGGGGGCAAGCTCCTGCCAGCTGGGGTCCCACTGCCTGCCCCAGTCAGCTCCCGCTGCTAGTCAGGGTATAGGGAACACAGGCTGGCAGTGGGCTGGCAGGAGCCTGCGGGGGAAACCCCAAAGTGGTGGCAGGCTGAACGCTTAGCCCGCTGCCACTCTGGGATTTCCCCCGCTGGCCTCTTGTGACCCGGGGCCCCACTGCCTGCCCCAGTCAGCTCCTGCTGCCAGCCTGGGTTCCCTACATTCAGGCTAGCAGTAGGAGCTGACTACTGGCAGGCAGGCAGTGGGACCCTGGCTGGCAGGAGCCTGCAGGGGAAAGCCCAAAGTGGTGGGGGGCTGAGCTCTCCGCTGAGTGCCAGGGGAAAATGGCTCACGTGCCACTGTTGGCATGCATGCCATAGGTTGCCATCCCCTGGATTAGATGATCTAATGGACCCTTCTGGGCTTAACAATTTATGATCTACAAAAAGAAAATATACACACTGGAGAACTAACATAAAAGGTCCTTTCCTTTAGCATCCAGTGAGAAACTTAACTGATTAGTGTTTAGGAGAACAGAATATGGCTATAAGATAACAAAGTAAGCATATAATAAGAGGAGGGAAAGCTTTTAGCTTATTGATTAAAGGACTAAAAATAAAGAAATACTCTCTGGCCTGTTAAAAATGGTGAGGGAAATATACATATTACAAATGAAACAACAAAAGATTTTGATCCTGGCTATAAATAAGCCTCTTCATCCAATGGGAAGATTCCAGTTCAAACTGGGAGGAGAGGGGTAAAAGCACCATGAAAGAAAATAATTTCCCATTCTTGCAGCTGGGAAGTGGAAGAATGATATGGAAGAATCTAACCTGAACATTTTAAGTATAAGTTCATTTTTTTTTTCACTTGTATTTCTTCCATCAACCTTTTTCAATCAATGGTAAAAAGTATAACTATTTGTACCACTGGTGCATTTTTCTGACAGGAGCGTGGATGGTACATTTTGAATGGCCCATTGAACAGTAATCTGTCACATATCCTTCTGTGCGCTCTGTTTATTTGAGCATTTCAGACCATAATGTACTGGGTAGGAACAGTAAGTTCTTCCTACAGTGCTGATACCTTTGTATTCAAAGAACTTGTCGTTGGTATAAATGTGCCTTTGAGTTTGCCAGGATGATACAGCTGCAGCACCACCACTAGAAGACAATGTTCTCATATGCTGCTGCTGTGAACACTTTGCAGGTGATCGTTCACCACAGTGAACTCTGTACAGTTCCATTGTCTCCTGGATGATCTACTGGTACCAGCATCTTAGAGAACAGGGCAAGGGGGAGTGAATATAAAGTAGCACTACATTTGTCTCACAGTTGAGAGACAAAAAGTACTTGCATCAATATTTGCTTTTTGTGCATCACTGGACAATTCCAAATCAATGTACACCTATTCCGGAAGGCATGCATTTATATTCTGCAATTCTTAATGCATCCTTTTGGGAAAGAGAGGGAGCTTTGTACAGATTTATGGATTTTTTTCCCTATAATTCACTCTAGCTGAGAAGTAGCTTTACATTCTCTGTTCATTCTGACAGCCGGCACCTTTGCTCACTGAACATGTATCAAAGCAAGTATAAATTACAGACAAAACAGCACATATTTGGTTAACTATATAATCTTTTTAAAATTAAGCATTTGCAAAGTAATTGCAGGATTGGGACCTAAGGCACTTCAAACCTATAGTAACTCACAAACTCATTTCTTAGATGATTTAAATATGTATATAATGTCACCAGAATGGCCTGATCAGCCAACCAGAACACAACTTTGGACAATTTAAACCCATACCACAATAATAAAAGACAAAAATATATTTTGTTCAGTTCCTTTTGCAAATAAAATATATGGAAGATGTTTGCTACTGTACCTTGTTATCAAACAAAAACCAATTTTGAGGGCATCCCCCTAGAGGGGCAGCTGAGGTGGGAGCAACTACTGAATGAGTAGTGCTATTGAGCCTTTCACAGATGAAGCGTTGTGGATCTCCACAGTTCAGATCATTCCACGTACCTGGGACATATTAAATGTGGAAAGTAAATTACTGGAAGAGATGAAGACTTGAATGAAAATCTACCCCTTCTTATGGTGATTACGGTATAGAAAGTACAATTAGTTGGGTTTTTCCCCCTGAGACATTTAGGATTCAGACACCTTATGCGGAGAACAGAGGATATGAATCCCAAAGAATAAACAGTTGAATCAGCTGGTTGTATACAATGTTATTGTGCTATAAAAATACATCAAGGAAAGTCTTTTATGAAAGCTTGTAATGTTCTGAACTTGATTGTCACTATGAGATATGTATACAATTAATGGTTATGAATGTATGGAGAGAGAAAAAAAAAATTGTAATTGTAACTTTGGTGCAACTTCACCTCCACCTCACCACAGTGTGGTGAAACAATGAGACAGGGAGGGGCATCTGAGAGTATTCCAAGTACCTAACACTGCACACAACCCAGGAAAAGGCAAATGGTGGGCCATTACAGTTAATGGGAAAACACTGAAACAGCTTGAAACTGAAAAGAAAATGCCAGTCTTGGAAAGGAGAGAATTTCCCCTACTGTGAAGCACTATAATCGGACAGAAAATAAAATAAATAACCCCCCGTTAACTCTATAAAAAGGGAAGGGATTTGAAATACAAGGCATCTAGAAACTGAGGAGCAGACTTTAAGTGGGAAGCTGTATGTGAAATGCTGGATCCACTTTTTGACACGGGGCATTCTGGGAAAATTGAAGTGGGCTATAGCCCATGAAAGCTTATGCTGAAATAAACTGGTTAATCTCTAAGGTGTCACAAGTATTCCTCGTTTTATTTACAAAGGCAAAAGGTAACTTGTACTGGAAAAGGGAATTTATCTAATTAGAAAGTGTAACGGCTGCAGTTGCATCTGTATGTGTATTTTCTGTGCAACTTGTATGCGTTTGCTTCCCCCTACTCGTTCATCTTTGAATCTGTGATTTTTCTATTAAATACATTTTTGTTTATGTTTCTCCCAAGCAGGCCCCTGTTGTACACAATGTCTGGAGTGCGTGTATGAAAGTGAACTGATAACGGGGGAGGACTGGTTTTCACACCGTCAGGGGTGATGAACCAAAAGGGAAAAGTCCAAGTGTCTGGTAGGTAAGAATTTAGGAAGGACACATTTGGGAAAACTCAAGACCAGCAGGGCTGTTGGTGACACCCTGCAAGAGTGACTAGGCTGGTGGAAGCGAGGGTGAGACCTTTGTGCTTGAGGGCTGCCTACTGGTTTCAGGGCCCTGAGCCATAGTAGCATAGTATTAAGGCTCCTAATTTACAAGGCAGTGTGGAGACAGAGCAACTTAATGATCTGGGTGGTTCCCAAAATGTCACAACTTCCAGGAAATTTTTGTTGAAAAATAAAGATTGTTTTCACAGTTTCCATGGAAGATGTCAACTGTTTGTCAAAAAACAAAACAAAACCTCCCCCAACCTCTAAATGTGTAATATTTCATCTGAATACCTACCCATTCTCTTCCATAGGCCAGGCTTCCTGGTCAGACTACATCTCTTGATGAGAGGGGAAATTGCATTGCCCAAGTGACTCAGCAGAGATGAAGTCTGGCTGGGAGCATCGCCCATAGAGGAGAATAAGGACATGAGGCTCCCAAACTACAACTCTCAGGTGGCACCTCAGTGACATTCAGAATCAAAATCGTTTGGTTTTCATACAACCCCTCCCCCTTTTTTTGTGTTTTGTGTTTTTTGTGTTTTTTTGATGAAAAATCTAAATTTTCTACGAAAACAGACCCTTTTTTGCAAAAAATGTTGTGTAATTTGAAACCCCAATTTTTCACTGAAAAAATTTTCAAAGAAAATTTTTGACTAGCCTTAACAGAAAGATGTTAAAGGGTCTCCATGTATAACATGACAAAGAGTCCTGTGGCACCTTAAAGACTAACTAAAGTATTAGAGCTTAAGCTTTCGCGGGCTAATACCCACTTCGTCGGATGCAACTGCTTTCGTGGGCTATAGCCCACTTCAATTTTCCCAGGATGCCCCGTGTCATAAGTGGATATTAGCCCACAAAAGCTTATGCTCTAATACTTTAGTTAGTCTTTAAGGTGCCACAGGACTCTGTCACTTCTGCAATTCCAGACTAACACGGCTACTCCTCTGATTCTTGACAACATGTATAACATGCGACTGGATTAAAGACAACCTTCATATACAGAAGTTACTTCATACACAACCCTCCTGTTTCACAGAATAAAGAGAAGTTACCTCTTGTAACTGCTCCTTTCCTAAAACGTCTGCCTCCACAAAGCCACACCACTATTGTCCTATGCTTGGGATGGTGATCTCAGATCCTTTTGAAGCAACATCAGTTAGTGCTTACCCCACAATCCCCCATCTCATTTTATTGTCAAACATATGCGGTGGCTGTATGTAAGCAAAATCCTGTAGGGGAATACCTTTTTATCAGGGAGTTGCTTTGTACAGCTAGCCGGTACTCAACAACAGTGCAGATCAAAAAGGAGTGGAGAAAAAAAAAGAAGGGAAGTGGATTAAGTGAACAAACAATACTAAACAATGACCAGAAAATGTCTAAAAAGCTTATAAAGTTTGATATGTGAGCTAAAGATGCCTCTTGAGGTGATTTAATATATGAAACCATCACTAGCTCCATATAAAGATGGAGCTGCAGTAGTACTTCAATCATTTTCTATTCTAGAACTACAGTAGGTTAACTACTCTTGCAATTTGTTTTAGTATGTTATCTCTGTCACTATCAATCTAAGATTCTTATATGATCCCTCTGCCAAAATATCTGAGCACCTCACAACTTTTAATGCATTCATCCTCGCAAGACAGGGAAGTAGTATTATCATTCTCATCTCTCTTTTACATATGAGGGACTGAGGTGCAGAGAGACTAAGTGACTTGGCTATGTTAGGTATCAATTCTCCTCCCCTACCTTCTGTATTATAAAATATTTCTAAATTGTTATTAATTATATTATAGTAGTGTGTATGGGTCCCAACCAAGGTAAGAGACTGGTAAGAGACTGTTCCTGTCCTTGAAAGCTTATGCTCTAAATAGATAAGACAAAGTGTAGGAGGAATAAAATGTCATTGTCTCTGTTTTATGATAGAAACTGAAACAGAGAGTTTAACTGATTTTCCCATGGTGCCACAGAAAGTTTCTGGTAAAGCCAGGAATTGAACCACATCTCCTGAGTCCCAGTTCAGTGCCATGCCCGTAAAGAGTGACAGTTTTAAAAAGTGCCTGAACTGTCTTAGTGTGATTTGTGCTCCACAGTCATTTAGATACCGTTGAAAGTATCAGCCTCAGTATCAACTCACTTAATATAACATACAGTATAGTTCTATATGAAACATGTATCATACATACTCCTATGTCACACAGTGCAGAGCTGTTACAACACTGAACTATTACTATACTCACCTGTACGTGTGTACATGACCACACAGTTTTCATCATTATTTGCAAAGTTGGGTTCATTTGGAGCCCAAGCTACATAGTTTACTGGGGTTCCATCCATCCAGCTAAAAGAAACAATACAGCAGTAGTTACTGGATTCATTTTTATTTTTTAAGGCCACAGTAATCATTTGATTTTACATTACAGAAATTCTAGCTAAACCACAAAAAAGCAGCTTGGTAAACATGGCTTTTGTAGTAGGAAGAGAGCCTGAGACATAAGCCCCTGTATCTGATGTCTGATAGGAGGCCAGAAGCCTGAGCTAAAGTAGTGGCCAAAGCTTTGCTGATATAAAGCAAAGCCAGGTTATGAGCAAGAGACAGGTCTGCTCACAGAATCAAGCAAGAACAGGACAGATATTGCAGAAACACACACATTCCTAAGAACTCCTAGGCACAGAACACTCACATAAACACATTCCAGAAGGGTAGTACCAGAACACCCCATACCAAATAGAGTACAAACAATCCCCCACCAAAGATAACCAGGACATACTGACCCCTCCTAAAGATAAGGTTAGGATGACAGAGTGATGAATAGAGATGTTTTGATTCAATCTACATGTACAAGGTAATGAATGGTAACAACCCACATTAGGGGGCAGTAACTAACTGTGTCAGAGGGGCAATATGTAACTTGTTTGTATGGTGATGTGAAATGAAGTCTCAGAGAGAGTGTCTTTGGCCTATGGGATAATGGAAAGTTTCACGATTAACCGAACTTGTCCATTGCAATGGGCACACATGTATTAGTGTGCTTGTAAGCAATGAAGCAGGCATTAGGACTGTTCTTCGTTGACAATAAACCTGACCAAGTGTATTCACTACAAACTGAGCCTGGGGCTATTGGGCAGTTCAACTGAGCTTTGCTGTGCCTACTATCTGTGCAGGGCTGGGACAGCACACAGAGAAAACACATACATCTAACAACAGCTTTATGTGTGATTTTCATTTGTATTAATGAAAATCATATGGCCAAAGTCCTGCAGCTCAAGTCAAGAGTATTCTTTTGTTTTTTTAACTTACATTAGCCCTGTGTTCATAACTACTAAATTCATTTAAATTATAACAGTTCAATGTTAAACAAATGTCATATGTACCTTATTTAAATAGATATACTAATACATTTCATATAGATACATTCTGTTTCCCCACCTATATATTTTCTTGGAGTTCATGGATCACAACACATCACTAAAACAGCTAGCTAATTGTTCTCTGGACACATACATCTCTGTAGGTTGCTGGGTCAGAGCCTCTACATGTGGATTTAGTAGAAGTTTCCTCAACTCAAAGGCCTAATCCATTGGCCCCAAGCAGGTCTAGAATGATAGTCTCCAGTAGGGGGCATCTCAGACACCCTCCCTGTATGCGTGATGCTCTCAGCAATGCAACAATCACTTCTTATCTTAACGGTTGGTGAAATACTCCCAAAATAAAAGCCAATTTTAAAAAAACACAAAAAATAAAACAAAACAAAAAACCCTTAGCTCTCTGGGGAGGAGATGGGCAAGTAATCTGCCAAGGCTGCATATCAGCAGAGAGCATCAGCTACAGGTGAGCAATTTGTATCTTTTCTTCAAAGATACCCAGGTCAGAATATTCCCAGTTTTGGACCCAACTCTACAACTCTAAAGATGCCTCTACAAGTAAAATTCTAATAGGAAATGCAACACATGATGCATAACTGTAAGCATACTGTTTCTTGTCAGACATACTTGCAGAGTCATAGAGGAAGAAACAGTTTGCAAGAAATTGAGAGAAATGTTATAACTGACAAACAGCAGCACATCACCAGGCAAGGAGGAGAGTGAAACACAGGACGGGAGAAGAATAGACTGTGGCAAACAGAATTTCCAGTAATTTACCCAGTGGGTTTACGAAACAGTATCTCCAGAAGGCAGAACTGCTGTTGGAGCTACAGTCCATTAGATGGACTTCCATTAATGCTAGTGAAAGTCCTACAAATAAAGCCATCTGCACAATTGAGGCACCCTGAATAGTGGAGCGAGTGGCTGAAGATGAGGCTCAGAGCGACTGTGACTCATAACAAATGTCCCAGCAGATGGCACCAAAACACTTTGGCTCTTGGTCCATGGCCAGAGATGGAAAAAGAAAGATGTGCAAAAAGACAGACCTTGGAGGTAGAGAAGGACTTCTCCTGTAATTCATCAACACTTTTGAGAGAAATTCAGGGGCTGTCCATACAATCACTGAAGAATTTTGTAGGAAAACTAATAAGTCAACAAAGCCTCTAGCTTATTCAGTCTAGATGTTGAAATCATTGCCACCAAAAAGTAACCTTCTAGGTAAGGAACATGAACTCACAGAAATTAAATTTTGCCTCTGGTGGCTCACAGTGAACTCTGGAGCTGAAGCTGGCATGCTAATATACAGGGAAACAACGTCAGCATGGGGAAAAGACATTCTGCACAGCATGGGCATCGCATGGCGCTGGCTTTTGGGGAGGCTGGCCCAGGTGCCGGAAGCTGGCATACCTGGACCTCCTGCTTTGCCCCAGCTTGACCTCCTCCCCTGAGACCTCATCCCCACTCCACCCCCGGCTCTGCTCATACTCGGCCCCCTCACCTGCAGGTCACTGAATCATTCCACCCATCCAAGGCCCACCCCACCTGCCAACTCCCTATCCTCCTCCATCACCCCTCCCACAAAGGTGCCCCCACCCACCAGTCACTGAGTCCCTCCCTGCCTCCATCCCCTCTCCCAAACAGCCCCCACCCACCGCTCATTGAATTGCTCTGTCTCCCTCCCCCAAGACCTACACTGCCTGCCACTCGCTGCATCCCTCCTCTCCGAGGAGGAGGGGAGGGATTCAGTGAGTGGCTGGTACCTCACGGTAGGGGGATGGAGGAGAGGAGGGATTCGACAAATGGTGGGTACCTCAGAGGAGAGGCACAGCAGGGACAGGAAGAGGTGGAGCACAGGCAGGGCCACCACGGCCTAGGGATCCTTTCAAAAATGGCAAGATGGCAACTGCACCTATTATACCTGCACCTATGCTGCAAAGGTTTTGCATAAAAGGAGATGAAGCCCCAGCGCTGTTGACTATGCCAGAAGCACAAGACCTGAGAATTAGTGTACAGGTGAAAAGCTTGAAAAAAGATTTTCAACAAATTAAGGAGACAAAAACCAAAGCCCTAAAGAACATGTAGAGTCAGAGAAACCACATGATGAAACATCGTGGAGGTGAGGTTAGAAGTGCCAGTTATGATCACAGGAGAGACTCATAATCAAACATGGCCAGAAAAGATCTGACCCCTTGAGAAGTAAGAAGGAGAGATGCAAGAGGCTGACTGCTCAGAATCAGCTGAATAGAATTTGGAACTGAGGGCTTGATTACACTTGCACTTTATAATGCTGTAAAGCCTCCAGGAGCTCTAAAACTCACTACCTGTCTAGAATGGCAAGGCACGTAGAGCGCTGTAAGTCCACAGTTATACCGATCCTGGTAATCCTTCCTTCCCAGAGGATTAACAGCTCTAGCATATTGACTGCTCCATTTTAGCTCCAGTGTAAATGGGTATTAACAATACCTCACTTTGAGTGATTACTGGAGATGCCCCTAAGCCATTTAAGCCTCTGTTCCCTTTGTTTGAAGTCGGCTGGAGGAATGCGAAAGTACGTTTTCAGAGCTTTAACTTGGCAAATCAGCAATGCTAATTTTTACCTTGTGAGCGAGCTTAAAGCAGAAGGCTTTTAGGCTCTGCATTTCAAAGACAATCTGCTGACACACTCTCAGCATGACAAAAATTAACTCGGTCTCTCCCTCTGCATACACACAACAGGCTCCCTTTTACCTCCCTCCTGTGAAAAGCACATTGCACCCAGCTAAATGCTGGGATAGCTGCCCATAATGCACTACTCCCATGCCGCTTGAAGTGTCACGAATGTGGCCACACTATACCTATCCCTATAGCTGTATACGAGGGTAGGTATAACCAAAACCACTATAAATCTGTAAGTGTAACCAAGCCTTGAGTTCTGCACAGGGGTACAGATCCAAGAGTGGGGATTAGCTGAGATGGGTATCTTGGCAGAAACAATTCTGCAGATTAAACACATTTGCTTAACTTTTAAATATTTTTGTCTATCCACTAACTTCTTTTCTCTTAAGCTTCTATAAAATACATGTGTTTATTTTCTAAATAAAAAAAATTCTGGAAATATTGTGTCAAGATTGAGCCCCAAATAAGTTTTACCCCCACCCTCCTTTGAAACTGAAACTGTAATAGCCCCTTCAAGAACAGATTTGCTAAATACAATACATGTACTATGTTCTACAAGCCTGATGTTCATGGTTTACTTACCTGAACTTTTTATCAAGGCTCACACTTAAACCAATATAAAGGCAATCCCCAAACTCATAATAGAAGCTCTAAAACAAAAATAAAAATTTAATTAAATGTAACAAAATAGCTGTAATTCTGGTTTAGTGCCAGCATGCATAGTCAGCAATGATTGTTCACTTGCTGATGGTGCATTTTGCCATATTATGGATTATATCTGAAGAATACAAGTCTTTCACCTGATTACCAATATCAAAGTAAAAAAGAAAAGTAGAGTGGGATGAAAATGAATCAGAGGTAAATTTATGTTGCAAAATAGCAGAGAAAAAAAACTCTTTCAAAACAAGACCATGACTCCATGATTTTATATGGAATGAGGTTTCAGCAGCTCCCTTGCATCCCACGGTTGTATCACTTTAACATTTTTACATGTGCTCACAGCTCAGTAACTCAAGGTCAGATTGTTGCAAGCATGATTTAGTTAAAATTCTACTGAGTAGAGTGACCAGACAACAGATGTGAAAAATCGAGACAGGGAGTGGGAGGTAATAGGAGCCTATATAAGAAAAAGACCCTAAAATCAGGACTGTCTCTATAAAAGCAGGACATCTGGTCACCCTGAGTTTAACAAAGGGAGCAGCAGGTCCGGCACCAGGCACCAGCATGGCAAGCATGTGCCTGGGGCGGCACTCTGTAAGAGGCGGAATTCTGGCTGCACTGCCCCCCGGCCCCCCTCATTCCTCTGACTGCCCTTTTTTTGTTTTTTTGCTTGGGGCAACAAAAAAGTTAGAGCCGGCCCTGGGGAGCAACTCTAGGAGCTTGTAACAGTTAGTTTGCTTTGTATTTCACTTCTTGTAAAGAAGCTGAGGACTTAGCCACACTTGGAAATATACCAAGATAAATGCTCCAGAGTACTTATTTTGGAACATTTTATGGACTGACTGCACATTTTCCAATGTTTCAGAAGCAGATTGTGAGAAGTGTTTGAGTGTGCTGCACTGAATTACCCATTTCTGAAGTAGTAAATATGTTTCTTACATATCTCCACAGAAACTTTCTTTCACTTTCACCCTCAATGACAACAAGATCTCCAGAATTCTTCTTGCAATACTCTCTGGCTTTTTCCATAGGCATAGTTTCACGGCTGAAATAGTACGCCTTGTCCTCATATATAACCCATCCATCTTCACTGACTTTATATGTATAGTCTACAAGATAAATAATGAAAGCACATGTACAATATCTCTACAACAGGTTAGAATCATTACACGGTAACATTTTTCCGGCAACAGGAAATACAAAACCTACCAAATGTGGCACTTGGTTCAGGTTTTAATGTTGCTCCTGTAAAATAAAATAAAATCTGAATGTGTTATATATCTCATGCATGTTCTGTCAATGACATTTATTAATACTGTAATTATCATTTTAATGTGGAATAAGAAAATAAACCCCAGCATTATTTAATACATTTTCCATGTATTGACATACAATTCATAAAAATGTATGACAATGTTTAAGATTCAACAAAATATCATTTTAGGCCCAATAAATAGTTAAGCTTAAAGAATATATTCATGTCTTCAATGTATTGGATTTTAGATACTGATAATACAGAGTACAGACCATAAGCTACTTAAAATGTGTGTCCTACAATATGTTTCGGGTGATAAAATCCATGACTCCTATTTAGAGTGAAATGATGTCTTCCATTTAGAGTGAAATGAATAAAGTGTTTTGACGTCCTTAAGCACACACTAGATTTCAGTATCTTTTCACTGAAATAGTTTCCATCAAATCTGGAAGCTGCAACAGCTAATGGATGTTTGCATTCAGAATCCTCCCAGCCCCTTAACAGAGCCAGGAGTTTTTCATTAAATAGGCATTATCAAATGAATGACTGTGTTATCTTGTGGTCTCTTCATCAGGTCATGAAGAGCAAGTGAAGTAATGGTCATAGTTGTAATGGAAGGGAGCCTTCTGTTCATCTGCACATATAAATTTAATTCAGAGGTTTGACATACCACCTCTTTCTTTGTACCCATTGTGTTACCTTGCTCTGTTTGCATGTACCCTTATGAACAGTCCATGAAACTGACTTGACTGTTTTTGTTTAATAGTCTAATTTAAAGAAGGAAGTCATCCTACCTTTTTTTATTTGACAAATCCAGTCCTCCAAATGTTCACAGAACATATCGTTCCATTGCATGTCAGTGTATCCATTGAACATTCCACATTTTTCATTTCCTTCATAATTATTGGGTTCTCCATCTGCCCAGTTTTCATAGTTTACCTTTGGTAGAAACACAGCTCTGTGACTATTTTCCTTTCAAAGAAGAACAATGGTTTGCTTTGCATGACAAGGGCAGAGGGACCCAGTTTGATTTCAGCTATTTAATCTTGCACCTACTGGAACAGTAAAGGCTGGGATTATTAGGGAAACAGCATACTCTGCCCTTGCCAGGTGAAGGAGGAACACCTTGTGACTCTTCCAGCTGATTTACAAGCTACATTAATGAACTGAAGAAGTTGTGCCTAGCCCTGGTCAACAAAGATACCAGCCATGACATGGACTATAAAATGGAGCAACATGGGGCAATGGCCTAGTTTTGCTGCTGTTGGTATGGGGTAGGGGGTGTCTCTTTGGATGATTCGACCCAAGATTAACACTGGACGGTATAGTTCCAGTTTAGGTTTTGCTGATTCCAGTCTATTAAGTAGGTGAAAGGTAACAAAAACTTTAGTCAGACCTGTGATATAAAATGATTTATAACAATAAGTAAAAGATTAAGACAAAGAGACTTGTACAAATTGTTTTGTTTAAACAAACAGACCCAGTTAGGGAGTGTCCAGTTTTTTAACAATGTTAAATTGTTTTAGTAACAAATTCAGATGTTGCTAGGACAAAATAAAGTATCCATGAGTGGAGCCAATGTGTTTTGATTCGTTAATTTTGATGGAATTAGGTTGCCCATGACTTTTGGGCATTGCCTTTTTTACCATCTTTGTCGGCACCTTTCCTCTTATATGCAGAGGTCACCATAGCTAGACAGTCATCTCCAGACTAGACTACTCCAATGTACTCTATTTAGGGCTATCATGAAATGTACTCAGGACATAAGAATGGCCATACTGGGTTAGAGAAATGGTCCATATAGCTCAGTATCCTGTCTTCTGACAATGTCCAGTACCAGACACTTCGGAGGGAAGGAACAGAGAAGAGTGATCCAGCCCCTGTTGTTTAGTCCCAATTTCTAGGAGTTGGATGAGGTTTAAGAAGACCAGATCATGGGTTTGCATTCCCAACCACCTTGTCTAATAGCCATTAATGAACCTATCCTGCAAAGCACTTTGAGTTCAGCATCCCCTTTCTGAGTTTGATACTACTCAGTACATGGAAAACGAGGCTGTTCACAGCAGTCCTTCCAGGAGCTATTAGCAACCCAGGCAAACAACTTAAAAACCGAGGCAACCCTGGGATGTCTCAGAAAGTATCCAGCCAAGCCTAGCTCTCAAAACACTTCAGCCACAGTTCCCAGCATGCACTGGGGACTTTGGTGCACTGATTTTTGGCCTTTTTGCTTGTAATAATTGCTCTTTGCTGGAGCCGGGGCATTTCTGTTCCATTGTCACCACAAGAGCCAGGGGGCAAACATCATCTGACCATATTCCATCTGTTTGTACAGCCTCTAGCACTGCCTAAATATAAACTTTTAATTACAAATAATACTAAATAATAAATAAATAATAATAATAATAATAATAATGGGGGTTGGAGGGTGACAGGAAAGTTAATGCATAGAATGGAGTGGGGAGGAGGCTGAGGCCTGCACCCTGGGGGAGCAGTGCCACACCTCAGGAGGGCCTTTCAGCAAAGCAGGGAGAATGAGAGAAGCTAGTGGTGAAAAAACCTTGTTATTCCAGCATCCTATCCCATCTGCCCTGGGGTTAGTGCAGGATTGTTCCTTATTGAGTATTTTCAAGTGCTTTGTCTTCTGGCTGAAAGCATCCCAAGCAATAGGGTGCCCGCCCCTTCCCAAATGTGACCTCTTCAGTGGGGCAAAATCTTGCACTTTATCTGCAAACTAAGACATTATTATTCTCTATAAGGCCCCAAATATTAGACATCAACTATTGCAAAGAATCCAAGTTCTGCATCTGCTCCAGCTGGTAGGGTTGGAAAATTCTTCATGGCCCTGGCAAACTTTTGGATTTTCCAAAGCAGTTCGAAATATTTCAGTGCTTATGCAAAGAAAATAATGCTTGAAGTAAGCTGTTTAAAGCTACTAAATTATGCAGCTACAATAGCGATGATCACTGATCAACTTCCACTGTAAAAAATCCTGCAATGGTGAGTAACAGATGTATTGCCTCATGTGACTGCTGTTGTGGGATCACACAGGGTAGCTTAAGATGAAAGAAGGACAGAAGCAGAAATAGGTTGAGTATAGACTCCAAAAAAACAATAGGATAAATTTAAAAGTCAACTCTGGTGCAAAACAATGAATTACTCACTGGAGAGCCATCACTCCAAGTAAACCCTCCATCAGGATCAAGGGCACTCAGACCCATCCAGTATGATTTATAGAAATGAATTCTTTCCCTAAAATATTATATATAAATATATAGAGAGAGGATGGTATATAAATCAAAGCATGCATATCAATATACACAAAACATTTTCGGACTTGCAATATGTCTGTAAGTTTGAATGTTTTCTATTCAATATCTCTAATATGCACTAAAGACCTAAGATATATTTTGCTTCCCTAATTCAGTAATTTAAATTACTTACTTAATTTCCAGCATCCCCAGAAAAATATACTGGGACTTCACATGGCAGTAGGTCAAGTCCTACAATCTTTGCAGGAAAGGCCCCAACTGCTGACTTACCACCCACAATGATGCAATGATAAATTCAAATTAATGCCACAGTCCTGCAAAGAACTTAAGCATGTGAGTATGGGACTACTCACATTCACGTCCTCAAAGGTAAGCATGGGCTTTAATGCGATGCCAGATCTGAGCCTTAAACTACGTGCACTCATACAAGGCTTGGCACAGTCTAGGCCTAAATATTTTTCTTAGTCTCTCTACTGTTTTTTGCCTTTATTAAATAAGAAAAGATTCTTGTATAATATGAACTACTCTTATTTAAAAATGGTTCATCCACTTATTTAATTATAGACAGTCTCAAAATATAAACTTTAACTCATTGAACTAGATCTGATTGAAATTTTTCTAATGAAAAATATTTTGTGTGGATAAATAGCCTTGTTTCAAAATACAAAATGGTGAAAAAAATTATTTTTTCCCAAAACTTTCCATTTATTCAACATAAATCAGAAAAAACAAACCAATAAAAATATCACATTCATTCTACCTTCCTCCAGATCTCTGTTTTTCCTTCCCCCTTCCCTTTTCCCTTATACTTTTGTCAGTGGCAAAAAAAAATTAAAAAGTTGGGAAGAGGAGAAAAAAGTAATGGAAAGAAAGACATTTCATCCTGGGTGACTCATCATCTGCATAAGCTCAAGATGGGTAAAAATGCAGAGTTCCAAATTTTCAGCAGTACTCTACAGTGCCATGCTGGTTGATGACACCATCATCCTCCCTCTAAGCAGGGCCACAACCTGAATGTCATCTTCAACACCTTCCTTTTTTCCTCCCCCAACATGCAAGCCACAACAAAAGCTATTGCTTCCTACAGAACTTTATTTAAAAATCTCTTTCTATCTATCATAATGGCAAAATCCAGGTCCAGATCCTAATTACAAGCTCACTATTGCAACCTTTCCCACGCCAGTTGTTTTGATACCCACCTTGTTCCTCTCCAGTCACAATGCCCTGCCATAATCATCTCTTCCACTGCTTCCTCTTTGAATCCATCAACTCCTAGCTCCCCATAGATCTGTATAGCAACTCTAACCAATTTTTTCACTTTCAAGGGTCTACATCACTTAGCCTCAGAGTGCACATCTGAGTCTGCCTTTTTGGCACTGCTTTATCCCCTCTGTTCCACCCGTGTCACCAGCCTTGATTCCCTCATCTTTTCCTTATCTCTCATTGTGTTTCCAGGTGTTTTCTGACACCTGGAAACACCTGTCAATGCCTGTTTGCATAGCCACCTCCTCTTCTCATTCAAATCCCTTCTAAAACCTCATGTCTCCAATCTCACATACATAAAAAATTAGTATGAAAATCTGAAATAAAAATTTGAAAAAAGCCAGAACCACAAAGATGTACAGATGGGTAAGCTGAGTAACTGCATGATCTTACTAAAACACTTTCACCCTGTATTTATTACCCTTACTTGTTGTATCATACCTAAAGTCTTGACTGTAAGAGCTCCAAAGGCAGGGCTCTGTCTTTCGCTGTCACCTCCCTACCATATTCTTGGGCACAGTCAATAAATAAGAAACCATAATAATAAAAATATGTCTTTTTGGATATATTGCTATACTATCTTCAGTTAACTCTGGACCAATGTTTAGAAACTCCCATATGACACTCAGAAATCCACACAGATCAGAAATCTGATGTCCAGTTTTGTTTAATATGAAGTTTAAATGGTGCCAAAGCCCATCACCCTTCTTTTGAATGCAACACAAATGTTGATATTTGAATAAGAACTGTGATAGAGACATATCAATCTTCAGCTGAAATTACCTCTTTAGGAAACGATATTTTGTGTTATTTTCATGGAATACATTTCAAGTGAAGGAATAAGGGCAATGCAGATACTCACAAGCTATTTATTACACTTTGCTCTTCTTCACTATGGATAGTGGCCAGATCTCCTCCTATAGCTCTACAAAAATCTCGAGCATCAAACCATGTTTTCATATGTTTTCGTCCATTCTGAAAATGCTACAGAGAATTGTACAATTAAATACTGTGCTGGACATCAGAGAAATAAAGAAAAAAACATCTGTTGTGGTCTATCTTAGTTTCCCTGTCTAACACCGCCTACATTCATCCATTGCCTTGTGACTCTGCTGCCAAAGCATTGGCCCATGCCTGGTCATCTCTTGAAATTGGTTACTGCAACCTCATCCAGTCTTCCTTCTCTGAGGCTCTAAGAATCCCTACTGTAGTTTCAATTGACTATGGTGCTCTTCCTCACTTTCTGTCCTAAACCACTGGGAAATGCTTGGTATCCTTGAGGATAAAAGCAGCTATGTAAATGCAAGTTGCTGTTGGGTCAATTGTAGCCAAGTGTTTCTTCAAATTTATCTGCTTTATGCTGTTATAAGAAAGCACGAGTACTTTGTGTTCAGGAGTTTAATACCTACTTTGAAGCATGAGCTAATGTGGGCTTTTGAATACCATCCATCTGGGCATGAGGGGGCAGGAGTTGTTGTTAGAACAGGAGGAGGGGTCACTCCCTCAGCCAATTGTTTGCAGAGAAACATTGATTTCTCTTCACAGTTCACAACATCCCATAATCCAGCTGTAGTTCCAGTTCTCATAGCAGCACAGCCTGGCTCCCTTCCTTCATGACACACAAAAGAAAATAAAACTAATTAAACGAGTCTTACTTGAATTAACTTAATGATCTCTTCCCAAAGTATGTACTTATTATTCTATTTAATTTTTTTTAAAATGTATCAAGTGGAGGTTATAAATTTTGCCGCAGAGTCAAAGTCACTAAATGTTATGTGTTCCGTATGTATACACTCACCAGCAGCTATGGTGTGATTTAAATAAATGCTATAATCAATAAATAGTCATGACTTTGATCATGGGACTTAATGAAGAAGTTATACAGAATTTCATTCACAAATATAGAAGCTGGATTGAACCAACTATCAAATCTCCAAGTAACAAACAAGTTAAGGAAAATGAATGTCCATCAGAAGCAGCATTTCCATATAGTCTACAGTATATTAAAAGGATTTCCAGCATATCTAGTCTGATGCATTTAGTTTTAGTACAAATGAAATTATTTCAATAATGTAGTCTGCAATTTTTTTAGTTTTATGCTGACATACTTTCAGAAGCGTTCTCTAATTTTGAGATCCTCACTTTTTAGATGTCTAGAAAGACACCACGTGACACCTTGTGCCTGATTTCCAGAGGTGCTGACCCCACAATGACAACTGGGCCAAGTTTTTCAGAAGAAATCATTTATTTGCTGAAAAAAGTAGTTTCAGTCAACCTGAAACAATGCATAAATGTAACACGAATTTACTGAATATTTCTGGCTAACCCTCCTCCTCATTTTTTAAGCTAAATTCACACAGAGATTTAGGCATATTCACAAAATAACTAATGAAGAAGGTGATGGTGCTCCACTTTTAACTTTTAGCCCAATGGTGAGTGGACTTATCTGGGATGTGGGAGCCCCAGATTCAAATCCCCTTTCTGGAGCAAGTATTTGAATTCCAGTCTCCCTACTGAGTGCCCTAACCATCAGTTCATGCACTATTTTGGGATGGGTTTCTCTCTGTCTCTCCCAATGAAGTAGTTCTACTTTATATAAATAATTAAATAGTCAGCTGAGATGCTTCTTAGACCATCAATCAGTGTTTAGTTGCTGTGTTGATGGCACTGGCCATGCCAAAGCACTTAACAGGGAGGACATACAAACCATGGAACATCTAATGAATTCCTTCTCTATGATCCATCTATGGAGAGACAGTCTTGATTCACTCCATGGCACCGGAATGAGAAACTTGGATAACAAACTTGGACATTGACCTTTAATGTTACTTTTCAAGTTGCCATACGAAAGTAGAAGATTAAATAGTAACTGAAATAGGGATGTAAACTTGGGCCTCTCCCTTCCCCTAACTACCAGGCTGTAAAGTCATCCTCACTCTTTACCTCTGACCCAATGACTGTTCAAGTATTTTATACAAAATGGAACAGATTCAACAGGAGAGACTGTGAAAGCCCCTTCCAAGAACAGCCTACAGCTTGATGGTTAGAGCACTCACCTAGAATGGAGGAGACCTGGATTTAAATCCCTGCTCCAGAGTGCGATTTGAACCTGATTTCCCACATCCCAGGTGACTGCCCTAACCAGTGGCTTTTGGGAGGGGAGAGGTTGCACCAGCTCCTCCTCAAGCTCTTTTGTGAATCTAGCCCTTTAAAAATGCCCAGAAACAAAATGTTTTGGGTTAATCTAAACATGTACTTTGTCAATTTTCCAAACATTCAGATCCGGTTCTACCCCAATTGATCTTTTTTTTGGAACTGCCAGAGAACCGACAAAACATTCACCCACTACACAGCATGGCAGTGCGTACCAGGCATTCCTGAATTCCAGTGAGTAAAAAGAACTGCTTCACCATCAGTCCACTTGAAAGTCCCTTGTTCCTCAACATCTGAAAGACCGATCCAGAAATATTTCATGGGACTGAAACCAATCAGGACAGTCAGAAAGGCTTGTTCATACCTGGGAAGGAGAATAATAAGTGTCAAACCAATTTTAAACCAAGATTTTATCATACTTTTTTCTTTTCATGAAATTATTCACAATGCAAAAGTTGGCTATACTATAATAGCATAGTAATTTATATCCTAAACAAATGCTGATACTTTCATAATCTACAATGATTCTTTTCTTCTTTTGTACTGTACAATAAAGAGAATTAAGCTGCAATACTTGGGTTGATTTTCAGATTTTGTTTGTTCAGCCTGTAAATAAACAAACAATGCACAACAGGGTAGTTTTAACTGTAGTGTGTCATTGCTTGTCTTCGTTTCTTGCATGTTACAAGCAGTTCTTCAGCTAAAGCCTAATACTTTTTACAGGTAACATTTTATGTCATAGAATATCTGCACCAGGTTTTATTCAAGAACCATGGTCTCCATTTTATGTCACATGACTGGGACTCTTTTCTAAGTTGATGTGGCACCAAGCATGTCACAAGACCACTCAAGTACATAAAATGCTGTGATACCAAGGTGATGGGTATCATATGCCTAACTTATATGGACAGATACAGGGTCCCCACCTCCTTCAATTTTATCATGAGTCATGAGATAAGCCCCAGCTTCTGGAGTCATTATGAGAGAGTTTCAGCTTTTATTAAATAGAATAATAAAAAAGGGTTCTAGCCCTCCAGGCTGCAGATAAAAGACTGAAAATGTAAACCTCAGAGACTCAAAAACTAGAAGAAAAATAAATAGTACCCAAAATGTATTATTTTTCAAATTTGATTTTTTAAGACAATCTTATAGTTTTGGTGGGCCTGACTGATGAGATTTTAATATTGGGGGTTGGCGTTACTGTTGATAGATAGTAACAGGTGCTTGACCATCTTTTCCTTTTTTAAAAAAAATAAGGATTGATAATATAATTGCCTTCTGATGTTCCTTGTGACACTGCTTGGTGTAATCTTTTTCAACTCCACAATGCAACTGCCAGTCAATGAATCTGACATGCATCAATCATTACTGACTACAAGTTTGGAACATAGAACCTCCTTTTGGTCTTCCATCCTGCTCAAACATTTGAAAGCAAAGGCAGTCTTTTTCATACCTATCTTTCACAGTGACTAGGTAACCTTCGTTTCCTTCACAGATTTTCTTTGCTTCTGAAAATGTAGCAGATGTCCGTCCAACTGAGTAACAGTACAAACCATGTCTTATCCAGCCCTGTCAACATAAACATCAGACATGCACACGAGCTATTGTCAGGTTGTGAAATTACATAGCACACAATAACTGTTGGGTTGGGAACTTCTAAAAAATTATATTAACATTGTGCTCAGCCATGAAGTTAAACTAAGAAACAATGAAAGAAAAAACAATGTGATAGTGACCACAAATGCCTTGACTGGACGTATGTAGGGACTGCAACTCCAGTGGCTGGAGTAGAATCCATGGTGGTGTTTGTGTGAGCGCCGCACATTTTGCTTAGGGTTGGCGGGAATGCATGCCCACAACCTCTGCACAGTTCTCATACAAAGCCTCCCATTGACTGGGAACAGGGAACTGTGGCCAATGGGAGCTTTGTGGAGGTACCTGGAGAAGCGTCAAGAGCAGCACAGGCATGGAACCCTGAGCCCCCACAGCCTTCAGGGGCTGCAGGGGCTGGTTCCAGCTGCTGCCACCCCAAAGCCACTCTAGGTAAGTGGTGCTGGGCTGGAGCTTGCACCCTGAACCCCTCCTGCACCCCAACTCTCTGTCCTGAGCCCCCTGCCACATACTGTACCTCAACTCCCTGCCCTGAGACCCTGTCACACCCCTCCTGCACTCCCTGCCCTGAACCACCTGCTGCACCCTGCACCCCGACCCCCTGCCGCATCCCTCAGCCCTCTTGCATCCCACACACCAACTCCCTGCCCTGAGCCCCCACCGCACCCTGCACACCTCCTGCACCTTAATTCCCTACCCTGAGCCCCCGCCCACACTCTTCACCCGTTCTGCACCCCCTGGAGGCAGAAGGGGGCAATGTTGGGGTGGGAACTTCAGGGAAGGAGTTGGAATGGAGCAGGGAAAGGTGGAGTGGGGGCAGGGCCAGAGGCAGTGAGGGGGGGTGTCAGTGATGCGGCCGTCAGGTCAATGCACTAATCCTCATGTGGCGCTCATGGTCATTTGAGTTTGAGACCCCTGGACTAAACTATCATAATGGTCCCTTCTGACCTTAAAGTCTATGAGTCTATGAGTCCCAGGTAAGCGACTGCTAATCTGTGTATGAAAACCTGGAAAAGCCAAGCCGAAAAGCCAAGGCAGCTTTTGCCTTTGGAATCTGCCAGCCTGTTTATCACACTCAGGGTGAGGATTTGTTAATTCATATCCTACCTATCTAGTGTGTTAAGGTCAGTTTACAGTTTTGCTTATTTACTACATAATCTGCTTTAATCTCTTTGCTGTCACTTATAATCACTTAAAATCTACGTTTTGTAGTTAATAAACGTATTGTATGTTTGAATCCAAACCAGTGTGAGTTTGATTAAGGTGTCTGGAGAAAATCTCTGCTAGGTTACCACAAGGCTGCACTGTTTTCTTCATATTGAGGGAGAGGTGGACCGGTATTAAACCCATATACTGGCCAGATTTGACCAGAGTAGGATGGTTCTGCTCTGGAGTCCCAGGCTGGGAAGCTGGTGATTAGACAGCCTGGGTATAACTACAGCTGGGTGTGTCCCTACCCATATGAATGCTGGTGACAGTACAAGCTGGGAGGGCTTTGCAACTTGTCACAGCAGAACAATGTAAAGAGAGCCCAGGCCGGTGGGTCAGAGGGCTCGATGATTCCCCAGTTCCAGGTGGCAGCCCAGGGAGCGGAAGACCATCACAATCTCATTTAATGACACCTCGTGGTCTTCCGAGCTGTGCAAGCCCTGGAAAGACATAGATGTTGGCTGCAGGCTGACTTCTGGGAAAATTATTGTTGCTGCGCACTTGGGTGATGCAAAATCTTTCAGTGGAACAATGATTAAATGATATATAGCAGATGACTCATGAATAACCAGAACTGCATATGTCTGCTCAATTCAGAGAAGAGACAAAAGGAGGCACAAGTAATTGAAAAAGATATTCAGGGCAATTTTTGCTTAAATGAGGGAGCAATTTTTCCCAGTGGTCTGAAAATCATCAATGTGTATAAATTAACAATTTGCTATGGTAAGAACAACAAGCTTTGTCAAAAGCAGTTATCGTAGATTGCCTCCTAAAAAGCAACATAATTTTAAAAGGAGCAAAACCAATAAGTCAAATGATTTTCATGTATTGCCGTTTACATATATATCTATATATTGTACTTACTTTCTGGCAGCCTGGGACAATGATCTCAGTTTCCTCAGATTCTTCTGACAAAGGTTTCATTTTACAGACATAACCAAGTTTCTTTTCACAAACATCATCTGCCCAATAACCATCCTGAACATGGCAAAGAAAGGAAAGGAATGTCAGTGAAGAAGGATTAGGTCTTTAGAACATTCCATCATTCCTTTTTTCTAGGGTTTTCCCTAAAAAGATTCAGAGGAAATAAGAACCAGACTGAACATTCACCGGTCTCCAGGCAGAACCCACCTTTAAGCTTTGATATGGGTCATTTCAATTCTCTCCCCACATGACTACAGTTCTCTTTCTCCTTACATGACCCCTCAATAAAGCTCCTCCCTTTAACTTTGAATTCCATTGGAGGCTCTGCTCAAAAGTTCATTAGCTTATTAGTGCTGGGTGCAAATCCTCAGAGTGCACAGAATTTTAATGGCATTTATGAAGGCCTTAGTGAGTGCTGAGCAAATCAACATTCTGTTCTATTCTATTCTACTTTCATAGTGCAGTATCTGAGCCCGTTGAAGAAGTGCATTACATGACGTGACTAGTCTCAACCATGGCACGTCTGATTCTCTCTCTCTCCTTTTACCTCCTTGAAGAAAAAATGTGAAATATTTTCAAAAAATATTTCTTTAATTTCTGCTCTGCATATTCATTACCAAAGATAAGGCAAAGAAGTTTGCCTTGCACGCAGAGCAGAATGTGGTAGGATCTGAAGCAGTTCTTAGTTCCTGAGGGAGTTTTTCCTGGGCTGACCTATGACTGAAAGGACACTATAATACACCATGCTAGCCCACAGCATGACATGTTCCTGACAATAAGAACACTCACCCGAGAGAAATATGGGAGCTTCTGCAAGGACAAGTTTGGATCTAGTAGAAGGGTATGGAAAAGAATGTCCCCAGTATACACACATATTAGATGTTTTTCCAGATTTGTGGGACCTACTAGCCTGGGTCTTGTAGATTTTTTTTAGCACCAGCCAAGAAAAGGGGTGTGTGGCAGTTGCAAAACCTCACAATGGGTCAAACTGAGTTTTTGAGAAAATATCTTAGTTTTTTCTTTCAAAATTGCAAAACAAAGATGGGGGAAACAAAGTGAAGTAAGAATATAAAAGATTTAATAGGAATATAGTTGTCCTCTCTCCACTGTACCCATGATAAGGGGCAGTAAACTGAGCACAACCCATGTGGTGCCTTTCCTGATTAGGAGGCTCCAGCTACATGGGCTTCCAATGCTGTAATTTATTTTCCAGAAAAGCACAATAGATGTGCAGGATATTTTACAGGCACGTAAGAAAGTCCCTGCACGAAGTGTCTTACCACCAAGAACATTCCACATTTTATGAGTGGATACGCAGTGGTCTTTAATCAACTTCCCTAGAGCAGACAAAGCCTTAGCCTAATGGACGAGCCCTTATGTTAAACCTTACTTGTATCCATGCCTAGCCTCCATATTCACACTGCAGACTTTCAGGTTCAGAGCCTGAGAGCTGGATTTTTACAAAACCTAAGTCTCCAGACATGATTACTTCAGACGCCATTGGCCTCAGACTAGTACCCTTGCCCTTGGACAATGAGTCAAACCACAACAGTCACTTAGGTCAGCTATGTGTATACTGCAGCAGGCAACATGTTTCCCAGCTGAGGCAGACAGATACACAGTAACTTATTAAAAATGGCAGTGTAGATGAGGGTAACATAGGCAGCAACTCGGGCTAGTTACACAAGCATGTATCCAGGGGATCCAGGCAGGTTTGTGCTCGGGCTCCTGCCAGCTACACGGCTATTTTTTAGTACCCTAGCTAGAGCAGAGCTTGCATGTGTCTATCTACCCAAGCTGGGAAGTACAATACCTGCTGCAGTGTAGACGTACCCTTTCAAAGAAAACAAGCTAGTAGTAGCTAGATATAATTGCATTATTTTACCTCTCCCTTCATACTGACACAATCTTCTTTCCTGTTATTTGCATGGGATGGTTCTTCATGTAGCCACTTGGTGTATGTCACAGGAGTCCCATCACTCCATTCAAAATACATCTGAATTTTGAGGTCATTCAGACCAATCCACAATTCATCTGTAGGCTCTAAAAACGTAAGAAGCAGTTATATATTTGCCCCCATCTTTTAACAGTGTTATTTAATTTCATGTCCATCCCTGACTGAGTATTGAAAGTGTTTCTGCCTTCTTGGACTTTTAGACCTTACTTTAACATCATTGTCGGAACTGCAAAATTGCTAATGGCTATGTTATCAATATGTATGCAAGTAAAATAATGCCCTCTAGCAATACTCACTGTACCCAAGCTGAGACACCGTAAAGCTGTATTCTTCAATATTGTGGATACTCGCCAGATCTCCACCCTCTTTTCTACAGGAAGATAAAGCATCTTTCCATATTTTTGGTGCTCTGTAAATCATATAACAGTGGCCTGAATAGGGGATCCATCCACTGGGGCATTTAATAGGCTTAAAGTCACCTAAAGGGAAAAAAATGTTTCAAACAATTATTCAGAAGAGTAAATCGAAAGAGGTGGGAATGAAGAGTTCCAGCTACATAGGCAGGTCATGACTCATCCTGCCAGAGTAGGACAGGATACATCCACAGTACAATAAAACACCAACAGTACAGCCACAACAGGCCTGGGCCAGCTGACTCTGCCTCACTGGGTTTGGGCTGCAAGGCTAAAAACTGCAGAGTAGAGGTTGTGTTTGGGTGGGAGCCAAGGCTCTGAAACCCTGTGAGAAGGATGGGATGTCTCAGAGTGTGGACTCCAATCTGAGCCCAACCTCTATGCTATTTTTAGTCCCGCAGCCCAAGCCCCATGATCCCAAGTCAATTGACCTGGGTTCAAAGACTTGGTGTGGCAGGGTTTTTTTTTTATAGTTGTGTAGATGTATCCAACAGGTCTCAGAGGCCAGGTGCGGGATGCACTCCAGACCACCCCTGACTGCAGCACATGGTCCCTCTAATACATTCTGCAGACTTCAGCATACATGCAAGAGACTCAGGTCCTGATTAGTCCTGCCATGGCAGGAGCCTATGCCCTCTGAGGGGGTTGTGTTCCTGGAACTTTTTCTAAGTGGCCTTAGTGGAGTACCATTTAGACACCACCAGAGAACTGAAATCATGGAATTCTTCAACATGTGTTTACAACTGACCAACAGGCCTAACAATTTGGTTTTGACAATCAAGACAGAAGGTTATGTGCACTATATAAAGATGCATTCCTTTTTATCTTTTGCTCACTGCAGGACATTCCATAGAGTTTGAATAAATAGCTTTTACTTATATTGACCAGCCTACCTGAGGGAATAATAAAGGAATCCAAAGAGGAATTTCCTTTTTTACAGATGTATCCATGTTTCTGATCACACAGCTGGTTTTCCCATTTCCCATTCCCAGACTGTAGCATTCCACAGATTTTTTCAGACTCGAGAGAGGGATTTCCTTTGAGAAACAGACACAGAAAGCAGAGAATATCTGTATTAACACTGTACAACTTCATCTCACCAATCAAAGGAACAATTTGTTGGGGGTCTTCTTGAACTTACAAATTCATTTCCATATTATTTACTAATAATCATCAAGTTAAGGACAGAAGATTAGGAGACAATTACTTAGCTGATCAACAACATGGATGCTATAAAGTTATTGTCCATTAGTCCAAATAGTCTGACTACAATTGGATATTCATATATAGTGCCACATGTAACCCACGGGTGAGTGTGTGTTATAGTACCCTTTAGAGACCTGTCTGCTGGGAATATGAGTCTGTTACAATCCTACCTAGCAAGCTTTAGCTCAAGCTGCAGCAACCCATATTTTTAGCTCTGGAAGTCCTTGATTCAATTCCAATGTGTCAATCATGGTGTCCATCACACTTGCTCTCTCTGACCCTTAGAAATCCCAGAGAAACAGTGTCCAGGGGGAAACTCAGTAATATTGTATTTATGAAGGAATAATATAAAAGATAGGCCAAATTATATATTTCAACAAGTCAGAGGCAATACCTTGATTTGAAAAATTTCAATCTCAGTATTTACTGAGCATCTATAGTTTATGAACCTTATTCCACTTTGGCCATAAATGGGAGGAGACATGCTGAGGAAATATATTAGAGCCTAAGGCAAAAGATAAATATCTGAGAAATCGCAACCCAGATTTGGGGGATCTATTTATGTAGCGCTTGTGAATTCAGATTGATTTTATGAGCCCTATGTATAATGCTAACCTGCAATGTGTAGCAAACTAGCCAGGGAATAACAAGGACTGTGTCATTTATCATATACCCTGTCTGGAAGAAGCTACAAAATAAACAAAAGACACTAATATTTTAGTGACTGTCTTCTGGCAGGCCAATGGGTATGCTAACAGAGGTACCTGATTTAACATAATCCAGTTATTCCAAGAGGTCTACAGGAAGCTGCCTGTAGTAATAGCCAATTGTTTTAGAAACCCTGGGTCAGTTTGCATCAAATATCATTCCTGAAGAGGTAAATGATAAACCAGAGGGCCCACTAAGGCTGGGGCTCTGGAAAGGGTGGGCTTAAGCAGCTAGGGAGTCAGAAGCACAAGAAAGAGTGACTCTGAGGGCCTAGGGCAGTTGGACAGTGAGATTTCAGCTGGTTGTTAAAAGATAATCTGCACTCTGAGAGTACTCTGAGAAACCTTGAGCCAGATGCAGTGCCTGTACTCTATTCAGACTCAGAAAAGTTTTAAAACACATGGGCCTAGTGTATGGGACCCAAACGCAGCATTCTGATGAGTTTGAAAAGACGGAGCTTGACCAAAGCTATGACAGAAACCTCAACTCTTTCCTGATTACAAGCTGCTACAAGGACGTTGCTCTAGTTACTCCTGCAATTTTTGCAAAGTATCTACTGCTCATTGGTATTCTGGGCCCCATCTACCCTCACCATGTCCATGTTTGCCTCCTTTTCTACCACAAACTAGGGCTCTGTGGAAGGTGGAGGAGATGTCTGTATCACGTGAACATTTGCAAAGAATATCAACTGTTCATAGGTATTTCTATTTCACCTTTCACTATGCACCTGCAGCCAGAATTAAGGCCTACTGATGTCACTGGAAACTCCGGGGTTGTATCGTATGACTGGAGAATTGCTAACATAGTTCCTATTTTAAGAAAGGGAAAAAAGGTGACCCAGGATACTACACGCCTGTTATTTGTCATCTGTAGTAGGCAAGATGTTGGAAAAGAATTTAAAGGAGAAAGTAGTTGAGGACATTGAGGTCAATGGTAATTGAGACAAAATGCAACATGGTTTTACAAAAGGTAGATCATGCCAAACCAACATCATCTCCTTCTTTGAGAAGGTAACAGACTTTTTAGACAAAGGAAACACAGTAGAACTAATTTACCTCGATTTCAGTAAGGCATTTGATTCGGTTCCAAATGGGGAATTATTAGTTAAATTGGTAAAGATGGAGATCAATATGAAAATTGAAAGGTGGATAAGGAACTGGTTAAGGGAGACTACAGTGGGTCATACTGAAAAGCGAACTGTCAAGCTGGAGGGAGGTTACTAACGGAATTCCTCATGGATCAGTTTGGGGATCAGTCTTATTTAATCTTTTTATTACTGACCTTGGCACAAAAAGCGCTAACAAAGTTTGCGAATGACACAAAGCTGGGAGGTATTGCCAATATAGAGAAGGACCAGATTATCATACAGGAAAATCTGGATGACCTTGTAAACTGGAGTAATAGTAACAGGATGAAATTTAATAGTGGAAAGTGCAAGGTCATGCATTTAGGGATTAATAACAAGAATTTTTGTTATAAGGTAGGTACGCATTAGTTGGAAGTAACAGAGGAGGAGAAGGACCTCAGAGTATTGGTTGATAACAGGCTGACTATGAGCTGCCAATGTGATATGACCATGAAAAAAGCTAATGCGGTCTTGAGATGTATAGAAACTCCTCCCTTAACATTGTGGTTATATTCCTGAAAAATGTGACTTTAAGCGAAACAATATTAAGCGAATCCAATTTCCACATAAGAATTAATGTAAATGGGGGGGATTAGGTTCCAGGGAATTTTTTTCACTAGACAAAAAACTATATATTATATAAATATATACACACACAGTATACGATTTAAACAAACAATTTAATACTGTACACAGAGATGATGATTGTGAACGTTGGTTGAGGTGGTGAAGTTAGAGGGTGGAAGAGAGTGGGATATTTCCCAGGGAATGCCTTACTGCTAAATGATGAACTAGCTTTTGGCTGAGCCCTCAAGGGTTAACACATTGCTGTTAATGTAGCCTCACTCTCTACAAGGCAGCAGGAATGGAGGGAGTAGAGACAGCATGGCAGGCAAAGACAGAGACACACACCATATGTATTTGAGAGAGAAAGAGAGAGAGAGAGAGAGAGAGAGAGATGCATTGCCCCTTTAAGTAAGCTGATGTCAGTCTAAGTACATTGTCTTTTTAAGTGGATCAGGAAGTTGAGAAAGCAGCTGCTGCCCCAATCTCTCTCTGTCTCTCTTCATCCGTGTCCCCACCCTGCTCTATATGGAGAAGGGGTAAGCAGGATGCAGGAGAAGGGGGGAGGAGGACACCCCGACATTAGGCTCCCTGTTCCATCTGCACAGCAAGCAGAAGGCTCCCAGGAGCAGCTCCAAGGCAGAGGGCAGGAGCAGCACATCTGCTAATTTTGAGGGCGGGAGGGACAGCTGAACTGCCGGCACTTGAAAGCCTGCTACGCAGATGCTGCATAGGGAACTTAGGGGAGCGGGGAGCTGATAGAGGGGCTGTCGGTCCACCCTGGTTCCAAGCCCCCACTAGATAGCTGCAGTGGGCTGCTCTTTCTACAAGCAGTGGACAAAGCAGGTGACTGCCAAATAACATTAGAAGGGAGCATTGCACAACTTTAAACGAGCATTTTCCCTAATTGATCAGCAATGTAACAATGAAACAACGTTAGTCGGGATGACTTTAAGTGAAGAGTTACTGTATCAGATGAGATATTTTCAATAGAGATAAGGAGGTATTAGTACCGTTATACAAAGCACTGGTGAGACCTCATCTGGAATACTGTGTGCAGTTCTGGTCTCCCATGTTTAAGAAGGATGAATTTAAACTGGAACACGTACAGAGAAGGGCTACTAGGATGATCTGAGGAATGGAAAACCTGTCTTATGAAAGGAGACTCAAAGAGCTTGGCTTGGTTAGCCTAACCAAAAGAAGGCTGAGGGGAGATACGATTGCTCTCTATAAATATGTTAAAGCAATAAATACCAGGGAGGGGGAGGAATTATTTAAGATCAGTACCAATGTGGACACAAGAACAAATGGATATAAACTGCCCATCAGTGAGTTTAGACTTGAAATTAGATGAAGGTTTCTAACCATCAGAGGAGTGAAGTTTTGGAATAGCCTTACAAGGAGGCAGGGGGGCAAAAAAAACTTATCTGACTTCAAGATTAAGCTTGATAAATTTATGGAGAGGGTGGGATAGCCTAATTTTGGCAATTGATCTTTGACTATTAGCAGTAAGTACGCCCGATGGCCTGAGATGGAAGGTTAGATGGGGTGGGATCTGAGTTAGTCCACAGAATTCTTTTGTGGGTGTCTAGCTGGCGAATCTTGCCCACATGCTCAGGGTTTAGCTGATTGCCATATCTGGGGTAAGGAAGGAATTTTCCTCCAGGGCAGATTAGCAGAGGCCCTGGGTTTTTTTTTGGGGTTTTTTTTTTTGCCTTCCTCTGCAACATGGGTCACGGTCATTTGCAGGAGGATTCTCTGCACCTTGAAGTCTTTAAACCATGATTTGAGGACTTCAGTAGCTCAGACATAAGTTAGGAGTTTATTACAGGTGTGGGTGGGTGAGATTATGTGGCCTGCATTGTGCAAGAGGTCAGACTAGACGATCATAATGATCTCTTCTGACCTATGAGTCTATGAGACTCATGTTACTTCCAATGGGTTTTGGGTCACACCCCTGACTCAAAAGCTCTCAAATGTCCTTCTGCATTGCATAGGCGTTTTAGCCCTCTGATAGCAAAGGAATGCTACATTAATTCATGTTGGACCATAAATCTGATATCGTTTCAAAATCAGCTGACATGCATACTGATAGGACTACTTAAATGTAAATTTTACATTTTTGTGCTGTCATACAGTATATCCTATGAGTTCTTATACATATTCCTTATCATTCTATGAGTTATACATTCATGTGTTGACATACGAATGTATTTTAATATATGAATAATCACATAGTAAAAATAAAGGTGTTTTCAGCCATTTCATACATAATTTCCTATAACAACTATTTTTTGAGGTGAGAAAAAGATGAGTGATGTTTCAAAACAGATGTGGGAACACCATCGAGGGTATGATATTTGGTGGTGGTATTTTACCTTGTCTGTCATTTACTTATGGACTTTACAAGAAATGAAGGTTTGATTTGTTATGTAACGTTTCTAAACAGACGGTATTTCAATATTTTTAATGAGTTTACCATCTGAATTGAATAGTATATAAGAAAATCACTACTGAAAAATCAGGTGTTTGAAGAAGATGCAAATGTCTTTAGTCTTTAAATGCTTTCCTTGTTTAGGAATCTTCTCTTTCATTTTGGATTACAAATTAAGAACAAATTACTCTCACAGCACTTCTGTGTTCTACTTTTTTTATAATCTCATTGACATCAATGGGAATTCTGTGAATGTGGCGAGAGAAGAATATAGGGGCTCAGACCACCATGAATATAAAAGAGCAGATTTTGCAAATAACCAGACCACCATTAAACAGATGTGCACTTACCTGGAGCCCAGTTTAAATATCGGAATGGACTGCCACCAATCCATTGCCATCCACCATTGTAATTCAACCTGTTAAGTCCAATCCACAGTTCAGAATTCACTCTGCCAGTTAGCCCTAAGTAGCCAAAAAAAACCAAAATTACAATTTATTAAACAGAGTTAGTTTTGTAGTGACTGTACAAAGCTTTAATTAAAACAGTTTGAAAACTACATGTCTTGGACAAAATCAGGTAGAATCATTCATCATGCAGAGATGCTGCAACACCTTGTAATTTTTTGGAGCATATTAATATACATTTTGTTGGTAAAAAATGGCACTTTGTTCCCTCCCACCTTCCTAAAAGGTGTGTGTGTATATATATATATATACACACACACACACACACACCTGTCTCAGGGGCATTTATATCACATATAATGTGAAAGCTCCAGAGATCAACTTGTTATTTAGCTTTACCTGTCAGATAAGTTTGCTCATGTAGCTCTGTAATACTTAATAATTCCGCATTCTGTTGCTGGCAGCTTTTTCTTGCTTGGTGCCACGTTAGGGCTGAGTTGAAGTTTATCTGGTAGTGGGTGCCTGTTAAAGGGTTTGTAGTCCAAAAGTTTTTGTCACTGTTGTCTGTAAAGAGATGCATAGCATAGTATTTGTTAACTGAAAATATAATCAATCATATCTGCCAAGATTTGAAGCCATACCCTCAGTATATTCCAATTAACATAAAGTAGAATTTGAATATATTTAGATTGCTTTGCACACAGCAATTGCCTCATTTACACAGCCTCCATTCATTCAATACTTCCTTTTCGACACCTACCCAAAAATATATATAATCTGTCATTCTGCACATCCATTGCCTCACCCCATGGAACCTCTCCTAAGACCTGCCCTGTTTCCAGCATTATGGGATTTCCCTGTAGACTACGCTTTCAGACCCCTTCTACTAGTCTGTGAGGAAATCTCCATCTGATTGGAGGCTTTTCTTCTTCATACTGGAGAAGGCAGCTAATCAGAGATCAGAAGGGTAGCTATGTTCGTCTGTATCCACAAAAACAATGAGGAGTCCGGTGGCACCTTAAAGGCTAACAGATTTATTCCATGCGTCTAAAGAAGCGGGGTTTTTTACCCACGAAAGCTTATGCCCAGATAAATCTGTTAGTCTTTAAGGTGCTACCAGACTCTTTGTTGTTTTAATCAGAGATGTTACGTGGCCTGATGGAAAGTTTGATCTCTCAGCTTGTGCAGCAGGAAGAACTCCCACCCCCCTGCCTCAAAGGTGTGAATAGCTGCTCTCAACCAACTGAGAACCAGCTCCCCACCCCTTAGGCCAGCAAAGGGGACAAAGATGCTGATGTTGCCTCATGTCCCACTGGAAATTTCTATGCCTGGCTAGAAACATCCAACTTTGGGGTAAGGCCCTTGGAATTACCAGGCTTCTGAAGGTAGGTAGCTGCTGCCACTATGTGCCCTTGCTCCTACATTTGTTGCCCCATCCATTATCTCATCTATCCTGGACCCCGTTTGCTGCCCCCCCCCCCCAACATGCTATCCTGATTCCCCATGTTTCATCCTTGCCTGGTGTGCACCACCTGACCCCCACAGCTAACCCCAGGCCCTGGCTTCCCCCTTAACACGTGTGTCTTCTAGTTCTTCCCACTTGCTTCTGGGAATGCCTGGCTGCTCTCCTCTCCCCCATCACCTGTCTTTAGAAGTCCAGCAAAGGGAGTCACTACCTCTGCAATTCAAGACAGAGAGTCTCTGAGCTTCCTGAGCCGGGACTGCAAGTGATAGGGAGTTAAACACGTGCTTAGACTGCTGTCTTAAATCATGGCCCTTGTTTTAAATGTGAAGAACTTACCTTTCAATGGGCAAAATCCAAACAGAGAGTCTTCATCAAAGTCCGTAGATGTTGCACACCAGGGGAAGCCCTGTTCATTATCAGCCTTTCTATCTTTTGTACAGTCAGCGTACCACTTCTTATTGAACTTGAACGGGAATACACAGGGTGCCCCAAAGGCATTTCCTAGTAGTGTAAACATATCTAAGGACACAAATGGATAGAGATAGCAATAATTGGGAGACAGTGCCCACCAAAATGTTTGATCATAAACCATATGACATGCAAATAACTTAGTTAAGTGGGAGCTGATGCTTATTTCATAGTAAAAATCCTTACATTAAGACCATTGTCATAATCAAAGCTGAGTGAGCCAGGAAATTCTGAGTTAAGGTTATATTTTAAAGAGTTATTTAGAAAGCAGAGATATGCAGATTTAAGCTTATCCAAACAACCTTAGCCTGGCCTTCATAGTCATTTCAACCTACCATATTTCTTTGTAATTCGAAGCCAAATTTTCAAAAATGTTCATACCTGTTATATATTTAATACCTGCTTTGAATTACATGAGGATTTTTTTCTTTAGTCAAGGAATATTTGATAGAGCCCTAGAGATCAGTAGCTAAATCTTACATTTGGAATAGTTACTTCACTGACTGCTTTCCTTTTGCTCTAGGCATCATAATTTGCGGCTTTTACCAGCACCAAATTATGACAACCCCCCTCATAGCTCAGCAACAATGGCTGTTGGTCAGTTGTGGGGCAGAGCCAAAGCTTTGTCCATTCCTGCTTACATACCAATATCCTTGCCCTCTTGCTATGAGAGGGGAACAAACAGGCAGGTAGTCCCCTTTCATTCCTTTGCAACTGAAGCCAAGAGCTGGATCACCCAAGGAGAGACACAATGGGAGTGATTTTTATTCCCCCTTATTCCTCCACTTACAATCTAAATGTTCTATACAGATAGTTCTTGTCATTATTTCCACTTGTTCTCATGCTGTTGTTAAAGGGGAAGCATGTGGGGAAGAGGTTAGCTTAAGTGCAAACTCAGTTTTGAATCACCTGACTTCTAATGTTTCTCGTTGATAATTACAACATTAGTGAAATGATTTTTACTGTTAAAGTAATGGCATCGACTCGGAACTTTAACTCCAGGCCTGTGAAAGCATGGGAGCAGAAGGAACAGCTAGAGCAGCCAAGAACATGCTCAAGCACTCTCTCACTGTTTATAGCAGACTGTCTCACCAACTGTAGGAGGTGAAAATTGTCCCTCCAAAGCTAAGACTTCTGGGATAAGCAGAAAAAAAAAACCCCACTTATTCTTTACTGAATCCATTTTAAAATATGTTTCTTTGTATAGTAAACTTCAGGTGTTTAGAATGTAAGTGATTTTCTTTTAATTATTTTGACAAACATTTTTTCACTTCACCTTTAAATGTATTTTCCCTGTAGAAACACACAGATAGTGAGTGAATAGGGATCATAAACTGAAACTCCTTTTCAAATGCTGCCAGACCACCATGCCTGATGTATGCAATTGAACTTAGGAAGAGCTGGGTCTCACATCCAGTTATTAGAATGTAATATTCCATGGGTAACGGCTGAATAGATTAAGTTATATCAACTTTAGAACATTAAGTACATGTAATTCCACATTTCTTCCACAAAGGGACAGGTTGATACCAATATATACACAGATCTTTTGGTTTCATTGTTGTACAAACAGAATCATCATTCCCTATATACTGATTGACACAATGTAGGGGTCTATCATTAATGTACTTCATTTGGCACTTGGAATTGCCCATGCCAAGTTAACCACAAATTGCTATTGTCAGTTCTTGAAAGGTCCAGTTCTGCTCTCTGCTTGCAATCAGCTCTGCTATTGAGCCCACCACAGTTCTGCGCTGGAATGATGGGTGAGGTGAGGTGCATTGGAAACAAAATGCTCTAATAGCCACGCAAGTAAATTAGTTCAGAATAAAGAGATTAATTTTCAAAACTTTACCTTCATAGCCCTGAGAACACAAATTTTCTGTAGTTCCATAGATCTTCCACCTATTCCACGAGCCTGATCCTTTGGACAGCATGACTTTCCTTTCCTCTGCGAGGGCAGAATTGAAAAAGAAATCTTCCCCTTGGATTGCAAGAAGGGTCTCATTTCTGCATTCCCACTGCTGGAGTTCACTTGTCTTGTTACAAGGATAAAGAGAGATCGCAGCCTGGTCTTTCACTGAGGGCACTCCCAAGCATAACTTCAATGCCATACTCAGAATCTGGTGGCCAGAGACCCACTTGAATTTTTGTGACTCATCGTCCTGGTTGCACGTGGCAATTATTACTGAGTCAGAGCTTTGAGCTTTTACACAGAGCTTATGGTCTTCATTGTATATTAAAAATATTCCACTATCTGCAAAACAAAACGAGAAAAAATATATGGTGAAGGCTGTAATAGGAGGTATCACTTATCGGATATTTGAGCCCCCTGCAGTGAAAGATGCTGTTGTGATGCTGCTGGCAAAGTTGGTGCCAGGTTATGCGAAGGTCCTCATGCCTCACTTGGATACTGACAGATACAGAGCTGGAATGAGGCTGGCTCCCTTCTGTGTATTATTAAAATAAATTTAGTAGTATAAAAATGTGCTGAGTGTTTAGATTGTATTCAGTGCTTGTAAGTTGCTGCATGCATTGATCTCACTTAGTACATCTGTATCCCAAACTGTGAGGTCATATTTGTGCATTTGCATTGCAAGCTTCTGTGGCTGTGTCAGACACCAGGTAGGAGAGAGAGACATTAATTAGTGTGAAATGCTGGCCTACAACAAAAGATGTTATGTCCTGCCTACCAGAGAAGGCCCATCAAAACCAGACATCTACAGGCATGTCGTGTCTTGCGCGAGGGTTCCGTTCTGCAGTTACCGCGTAAAGCGGAAACCACGTATAGCCAGAACCCATTGACTTCAATGGCAGGCGAAATCGCGCCCCCTAAAGGAAGTTTTTTTTAAAAAAAAAAATCCCCCCCCCTTTTTTTTGCAGACCGCATAAAGCGGAAATTGCGTAAGTTAAATAGCCTAAGACGCGACATGCCTGTATTGTGGAATGTCAGAGAAAAAAAAGACTTTGTTGACTGCTCTCCTGTTGTCCCTCTCCTCCATCCTAGCATCTCATAAAAAGGAAAAGTGAGAGTGAATTCCTCCCATCAACTGAATTGGCAGCTCAGCATGGGATTGGAATAAAAATCCCTCATAAGGAGAAATTATATCTTTGTGCTGCATGAACTCTTGAGGGCAAGGAAGAGATTCCCAAAGTTTATCTTGGGTTAGCCCCATAGGATATATAGCGCTTGATTATTACAGAAGCTTCTATTACCTTTTGAAACTAAAGAACCTCTCTCATTTGGGTATGTTTACTTGATTTAGTCTTGTAAATAACTCTCATTTCCTTCTCCCAGTACCAGGAGATGAGAGGGGATAGAAGCAGGAATTGCTCTCAATTGAGTTTCCTCTGCTCTCCCTCTCAGCAGCAGCAGTGCAAATTCCTGAAAGAGAGGGTAGCAGAGCTAATTTAGGGGTGCCAGGTGATTATAATGTATCTCTGAAAGAAGAGGGGGTGAAGTCACCCACTCATATCTGACTGACTGACTATAAATATAGGTAAAAATTTTCAGATGAAACTTTCTATTAGCCAAAAAAATGCAGATTCAGGTCGACCACAATATTTCACAAATTTATTGAATTGTTTCAGTCAGGTGGAAAAATCAAAAAAATCGAAAGGTTTCAACATTTTCTAAATCAAATATACTAATTTTTTAATTCAAAATTACTTTTTGTTTCACATTTGACTTCACTTTTATTTTAAGAAATCAAAAAAACCTGAGAACCAAACGAAGCATTACATTTTGGAGCAAACTACACATTTCTCATCCACCCAAAAGGATTTTAGCTGGTTATTCAGTTCAGCCAGGAAAATGAAAAAAAAAATAAAAAAATCACACAGTTCTAATGGTAACACACCAAAAATGGACAGAAACAGCTTACAATAAACTAGCTTCTGTTCGGGGACAATTAAGACCTATGGTTCCAAGATGGTCATAGAAAACTTTCTTCCTCATTCCCTTCTAGATGCTTTGGGTACATATTGTGACTACAATTATCACCACAAAAAGATGAAGTATCCCACTAGAGAGTCTCAAGGGAGTCTTCGGGCTGACAAGCAATACAAAACACCACCCTCCATGAGCCTCTCTCAAAGAAAGGACTGATGCCATTCAGAAATGACTTAGTCCATCCCACTAGCGGTTGTAGGCATAGCAACAACTCCTCATGGTCAATGGTATCAAAGGCACCTAACATATCTTGAAGAATTAGCATTGACAAATTACACCCTCTTCCCCCCACGGCCTTTGACCAAATTCACCAGCACAGTTTCTGACCCATATCTTGGTCTAAAACCTGATTATAAGCCATGAAGGAAATCTAAGGACTTCGGATGCCACCAAAACTGAGTGAAGCTGTTTTAAATTAGAGTTAATAATAGAGCATAAATAAATAAATAATCTCACTCTGCCCCAAAGAGAAAGTTAAAGTAACTCAGGAAAGGACAAAAAGAGAAGCACTTTTATATCCTCACTTGAAAAAAAGTCAGGACCTTACCTGGCAATTGAATTGATGTAGTGATGAGGGAAAGAAAAATCAGGAGCAGGTAGACAGTCATTATAAATGTTTCACTCTCTTCTTCCCTTCACCAAAAATAACAATGAGCAACAATCAGTACCTCCTAAACCTTCCCTAATGAGCCAGATTAGCAGGTACTCCTTAGTTTTGAAGAGTTGGCAAATATAGGGAAGTTCTGGGCTCTAAATAAGGAACTATCCTGTCCCATGTGATATTTTTAAATAAATTTATTGTAAGAACTTTGCATTCGTAAGCTAATTTCTCTAGGGTTGAAAGAGTGTGTTCTTCTACAGAAATGTCAACAACAAACTTAGTGTTTGCAGTTCATTGTGGTTTTCTGGGAACATGGTTGTCACACACGGGTTACTAAGCCAATCAGCATTCTAGTGAGAATACAGTAAAAAAGACTGGGAGAGGGCAAAAGAGGAAGCAGAGATGAGTCTGTAAATGTGAGTCAGTAACTTAAGAGAAAAAGCATTAGCGCAACATTACACTTTTTAGAGAATATGAAATTCAAAGTTGATATGACCTTGCAGTTAGCAGGGACTGAGGATTCCCAACCCTGCGGATCCAGACAAAAGAGGAAATCTACAGAAGCAAAAGCTGTCTTCATTGGCAACTGGCCATTCCGTATCTCCATTGCCCATGCTCTCACAGGAGCCAGAGGCTGATGACTACATTAGTAGCAGCCATGGAAGGAACCCACAGGGACAATATCAGATCACCAGCTAGATATTTGGCAGGGTTCCAAGGGATAGTGCTAATAGCCATCCTGGCTATTAGTCAGGATGGGCAGGGATGGTGTCCCTAGCCTCTGTTTGCCAGAGCCTGGGAATAGGGAATGGGGGATGGATCACTTGATGATTACCTGTTCTGTTCATTCCCTCTGGGGCACCTGGCATTGGCCACTGTAGGCAGACAGGATACTGGGCTTGATAGACCGTCAGTCTGACCCAGTGTGGCCATTCTTACGTTCTAGAGGGCAGCTAGATCACTGCCCCATACTAAAACCATAGAGCGCCAACAAAGTGGCATTGCCTGAGGAATATTCAGGAGTTGGGGCCTCTAATATTATGAAAAGATGGTAGGCCCTATATAGATCAGGCTAAAGGTAGTTTTACATTATAGGGCTGCTGGGTGCAGGTGCTTGCAATTCAAACTCTTCAGGTGAGAGGCTACGGAGTTTTAAGAGCTGTACATTTGTTTCCTTTGAGCGTTGTCTTTGAACAGTGACCGAGGGACATGACCTGTCCTTGGGTAGCTGAGTTTTTCAGCTAAATAAATTTTGATTAAGAATTTTCACTCCAGGGTAAAATTAGAAAGAAAGAGAGAAAGAGAGAAAGAGAGAAAGAGAGAAAGAAAGAAAAAGAAAGAAAGAAAGAAAAAGAAAGAAAGAAAGTTTATTTTCCTAGTTTTGAAAATTAGAGGCAATTCTCAAATAAAAATTTTCATTAGGAGAGTTAAAGCAATGCCATATACACCGACCTCACTTTTTAGAAGAGTGGCTCACTTTTCTAACCAATTGCTCCCTTCAAAATAGGTACAGGTGGGGTTACAAACTATTACTGAGGATGCGTGACACTTTCCATTATAAGATCCTATTTTCACTTGCTTATAACTTTGCCATACTTTAACCATTTGGTTTGAAAAGTTCTGTGATGAGTGTCTTTTATTTACTTGCTTGTTTGAAAGTTTCCAACAAAAGGGTTCAGCCATTTCTTAGAACAAGGTTAGGTAAATATACTGTTTTGTCGTGTTAAAAAAATTGTGTCCTACTCTGAAAAACTCAGGCTTTGGAGAAGGGACTTGAAAGTTAGAAGTCTTTGAAAAATCTCAGTTCACACATCTCAGTAGAGACTTGGAGGAATTTAACTGCAAAGCTTCAAGAATATTCAGCCTACAGTAAACATGGTCTAACTGGGGCTACAGGCACCAAGCAGAACTTTCCCTGAAACTGCTGTTTCTGGCTGCTGCATGAATAAGAGCCGACTTCTGCTCATGCCGGTGGGTGCTCAACCCTCCTTTGCCTCTGGCCCCACCGTGCTCTGCTCAATCTCGCCCCTTCCCCGCCCCCATTCTAACTTCTTTCCAAATCCCCACCCCAGCCCCGTCCCTTCCCTGCCTCGCCTCCTCCCCTAAGCACGCCACGTTCCCACTCCTCCCGTTCCCTCCTGGAGCTTGCTACCGTCGGCAAATGCTGGGAGGCAGTCAGAGGAGTGGGGACATGGAGAGCTCCGGGGAGGAGGTGGAGTGGAGGTGAGATGGGATGGGGAGGAGAGTTTGGCTGCGAATGGGTGCAGAGCACCCAGTAATTTTTCCCAATGGGTGCTCCAGCCCCAGAGCACCCACAGAGTCTGCGCCTATGGCTGGAGCCTGTGGTGCACTGGGCACCAGAACTGAGAACACGGAGCCCTTCAGTCCTGTGCTCTCAGTGTTCTTTCTCCTGTCCCAGGAAGCTGGGAAGACCAAGCCACCTGAGAAATGCAGAGGAGCGAAGAGCTGGATCAGGGAGGGGCAGTACATTTCTGGTACTTCAGGAACTCTCATTCATAAGCGATAGTGCCGGTTGTAAAGAAATGCCCCTTCTGGCAGCACTAGAATGGCGTTCTGGAGCATTCTGGCATGACTCACATCCTGGGGAGGGGTCAGGGAATAGAATGGGACAAGGAGTCAAGATGGGGAGGGGGAAGGTGGATAGACTGGAATTGGAGGCTGGCAGGGGTGGGGGAAGAGAAGCTTGGACTGGAATCTGGGGGTGGGTGGGAATCTGGGATGGGCTGAACAAAGTGACTGGGACTGAAAGGAGCCTGGGACTGGCTGGCCAGGAAAATGGGGGTGGGTAGGGAACAGGGGAGTGGGAGCGAGTGGATGAAAGAGACTATGAGTGGCTGGAAAAATAATATGTATACATGTAATTAAAGATTGTAACATAACGTATATGCCCAAGGCAACCAAAATAAGGGCGAACAAGCAACCTTTATTTTGGTCTTGCGTAACTTTGCAATGCTCAGCTTTTCAATTGTAATGTTCCTTTAGCATAACTTTTGTGTGTAATACGTACAAAATTATAATCTGGGTTATTCTGGAGGCCCCTGATTAAGGCCCTCTTTCTAGTACAATCGCTATCTCTCTGGTCAGGTGTTTTTCTGTTTTTTCTGCAAGGGGCAGAGCCAGCAGAAGTTGCACCAGAGGCAGCTTGATTATCACAGTGGGAGGAAATTGGAGAGTTGTAGGAAAGCAGAACCTCTGCCATCACTCCTACTCTCATGCCTGACGCACAGGATGTCAAGTGCCGCAGAGAGCCCAAATAGAACAGAAGCCAAGGGAGGGTGTTTATAGTAATAGAATGCACATTAATACAGTGGGGGATGAGAAACTGAACCTGTTCTGAACATCAGTTAGTTTTTGGAGAAGTAGTTGCTAATACTGAAAGACACCAATGACCTGTAGAGAGATGCTAATAACAAATAAATAGAAATATTAGGTGTCTGATTCACCTCAGGGCCTATACTTGATTTCGCTACCACAGAGTTCCCCGTGTCCAGTTTTTGGCCGGAAAGGAACCCTGGCAGTTCCAGTCAGCACTGCTGACTGAGTCATTAAAAGTCCAGTCGGCAGCACAGGCAGACTCCCTACCCAGCTCCGTGCGACTTCCAGGAAGCTGCCGCATCTCCTTTTGACTCCTAGTTGGAGGGACAGTCAAAGGAGCTCTGCACACTGCCCCCGCCCGCAGTGCCAGCTCAACTGCTCCCATAGGCCAGGAACTGCAGCCAGTGGGAGCTGAAGGGGTAGTGCCTGCAGGCGTGGGCAGCGCAGAGAGCCATAGGGTCGCGCCTCTGCTTAGGAGGTGGAGGGAGAGGCTGACAGCTTCCTGGGAGCCACCTGAGGTAAGCACTGCCCGGAGTCCACACCCCCCACCTCCTCCTGCACTCCAACCCCCTGCCCCAGCCCAGAGTCCCCTCCTGCACCACAAACTCAAGCCCCACCCCAGAGCCCGCACCCCCAGCTACAGCCCTCACCCCCAGCACACATACATTCCACCCCCCTGCCTCATACTGGAGCCCTCTCCTGAACTCCAAACTCCATATCTCCAGCCCCATCCCAGATCCTACAGCTGGAGTCCTCACCCCCGCACACACACACCCCGTCAGGGAGGTAGCAGTGGCAGAGCCTAAATCTACCTTCCATTGGGTGAAGTGGGGCCCAAAAGCCTGGACCTGAGAAGAGGGTTGCTGGGCATAGTGATGATTCAGCATGTTCTATCAGCAACATCTGCCTAGGCACAGGAAATCTTCATGTTCACAGTACTCAGACGCACCATCTTTCCTCGAAATCTGGACACATTTGCAGAAAAAGAGGAAAAGAAAAGATTAAGTACAAATGAGCAAGAAATGAGGCAACACACTAAACACAGATACATCTGTGTATCATCACCTGACTGATGTTCTGTGGCCCAGAGGAAATGAGTCAGTGATCTCAGACCAGGTTCTAGTGGACAGTTTTCCACAAAGTCCTTGTGGCACAACTGCTCCTTGCCCTTGTTAAAATGGGATTAAAGAACTCCTCTGGGCTCAATCAATCCCAATCTGCCGCACCTGCGCCACTTCCCATCGCTCCCATTGGTCGGGATCAGTGAACCACGGCCACTGCGGGGTGTGGGCAGCCATGCAAATGTAAACAAACTATCTGATGGCCCTCCAGTGGATAACCTGGATGGGCCACATGCAGCCCATGGGCTACCCACCACTGGCCTAGGCTATATTTCTCCAGTTTATTTAAGAAGTGGTCATGTAATTCAGTATCAAAAGATCTAAAGCCGAGATATACCACATTTACTGCTTCCCCCTAACTACAAGGCATGTTACCTTATCAAAAAAGAATATTAGGTTGGTTTGACAAGTTCATGTTGACTGTTACTTATCACCTTACTTTCTTCTAGGTGCTTACAAATTAATTAATTATTTGCTCCATTATCTTTGCAGGTACCAAAGTTAAGCTGACTGGTCTGTAATTCCATGAGTTGTCTTTACTCAATATGAGACAGTTCCTCAGATTTGTCACCTAAAAAGAATATCTCAAGTTGGGGAATCTCCTTCACATCTTCACCAGTGAAGTCCAATGCAAAGAATTTATTTAGTTTCTCTGCAATGGCCTTATCATCCTTGAGTGCTTCTTTAGCATCATAATAATCCCGTGATCCCACTGGATGTTTAGCAGGCTTCCTGCTTCTGGTGTTCTTAAAATTTTTTTTTGCAATTCATTTTTGAGTCTTTGGCTAGTTGTTCTTCAAATTCTTTTTTAGCCTTTCTAATTACATTTTTACACTTCACTTGCCAGAGTTTATGCTCCTGTTTATTCTCATCAATAGGATTTAACTTCCACTTTTAATATAATGCCATCTGGCCTCTCACTGCTTCTTTTACTGTGTGGTTTAGCCATGGTGGCATTTTTTTTGGTCCTTTTACAATGCTTTTTAATTTGGGGTATACATTTAAATTGAACCTCTATTCTGTTATCTTTTAAAAGCTTCCATCCAGTTTGTAGGGATTTCACTTTTCACATTGTATTTTTTAATTTCTGCTTCCTCATTTTTGTGTAGTTCCCCTTTCTGAAATTAAACGCTACCATAGTGGGCTGCTATGTTGTGTGTCCCCCACCAGGGATGTTAAATTTCATTATATTATGGTCACTATTACCAAGCAGTTCAGCTATATTCACCTCTTAGCTTAGACCCTAAATCAAGAATTGTCTCTCCTCTTGCGGGTTCCAGGAATAGCTGCTCTACGAAGCAGTCATTTAAGGTTTCAAGAAACTTTATCTCTACATCCCATCCTGAGGTGACATGTACCCAGTCATTATGGGGCTAGTTGAAATCCCTCATTATTATTTTACATTTATAGCCTCTCTAATCTCCCTGTGCATTTCACAGTCACTATCATCATCCTGGTCAGGTGGTTGGTAATATATCCCAACTGCTTTTTTTATTATTCAAGCATGGAATTACTGTCCGTGGAGATTCTATGGTACAGTTTGGTTCATTTAAGATTTTTACTTCATTTGACTCTACACTTTCTTTCACATACAGTGCCACTCCCCCACCAGCATAACCTGTTCTGATATATTTTGTACCCTGGTATCACTGTGTCCCATTGATTATCCTCATTCCACCAAGATTCTGTGATACCTAGTATATCAATATCCTCATTTAATATGAGTCATTCAAGTTCACCCTTCTTATTATTTAGACTTACAGCATTTGTATATAAGCACTTAGCTAAAAAGTGACAATATTTTGTCTGCCATTACATGATGTAATTGAATGGGACTCTTTTTCATTTAACTGTTTCTTATCAACTCCTACACCTATTTTATCATCTTCCAGCCTCTCCTCCTTACTAGGACATAGAGAATCTCCATTAATAGATTTTTCCCCAAGGGATATCTCTGTCCAAACTATGTGCTCCTTTGCTCCTGCTGACTTTCCCCAGTCGCTAGTTTAAAAACTGCTTTACGACCTTTTAAATTTTAAGTGCCAGCAATCTGGTTCCATTTTGGTTTAGGTGGAGCCCATACTTCCTGTACAGGCTCACCCTTTCCCAAAAGGTTCCCCAGTTCCTAACACAGTAAGTCAAAACCCCTCCTCCATACACCATCATCTCATCCATGACTGAGCACCTGTAGTTCTGCCTGTCGAACTGGCCCTGTGTGTAAAACTGGAAGTATTTCAGAGAATGCTACCATGATGTCCTGGACTTTTAATCACTTACACAGCAGCCTAAATTTGGCCTCCAGAACTTCGCTCCTATCCTTCCCTAAATCATCGGTGGCTATATGTACCATGACCACCGGCTCCTCCCAGCACTATACATAAGCCTGTTCAGATGTTTTGAGAGATCCACAACCTTTGCACCAGGCAGGCAAGACAGCATGCTGTCCTCCAAGTCATTGCAACCCCAGCTATGTTTTCAATGATCAAATCCCACATTACTGTTTGTCCCAGGGAGGTAACATCAGTACAACAGGATACCAGGAATCGTCTAGAAGGAGGGTCCCAATTATGTGATCGTTTCCCTCTGCTCCAGTTTGATGTTCTCCTTCCCTGAGACCTTCATCCACCTCAAATCCACAGAGGCTGTCAGATCAGGGGTGGGACCATTCTACAGTGTCCCTGACCTCTCTGTTTCTCTTAGCTCCTCCAGTTCAGCCACTCATCTCCAAAGCCCACATACAGTCTCTTGGAGCCAGGAGCTCCTTGCACCGAATGCACACGTACACCACCTGCCCATAAGGCAGGTAATCATACATGCTGCATTCAGTGCAATGAACTGGATAGCCCCCACTCTGTTGCTAGACTTCTGCCTGCATTCTGTTTTTACTCCTGCAGCTCTTTCTTTATTGGGTTTTGTTTTTATAAGGGGGTATTTATTGCCTTAAATTTAAAGAATATTAATGATGTGTATCTAGCCCCCATCCACCTCCCCTTCTAAACTCGCTCACAAAACTCCCATTAAATGCACCTGTTTACTATCTCCTCTGCTCACTTAAGAGCAGGCTTTTTAAACTCCTGTCCTTCCTGAGTAGCCCCACCCCTTGGATGATGGGTGCTAAAGGGATTGGGGATGAAAGACTCACTAAGAAGCTCTCAGCCTTGCATCGCAGGCCGCTAGGCTCAGCACATAGTCTTCCGAACAACCAGATCATACTATGTATTTCAGTCAAGCACCAAGCATACCACCAACACGAACACACTACAGACAACAAACTCACCTCATGAGTCATATAGTCACTCCTCCATCCTCTGGAGAACTCCCTCACAAAACTCCCCTGTTAGTTGTTCCTGTTCACAAGCTACTCTGGTCAGAGGAGACACATTTGGTGGCCAGAGATCCACGAAGACACTTTCTCTCAATGTTTTCATGGATCCCTGGCCACCAGACATGTCTCCAAGCTAGGGCCTTCATCTGTATAATGCCAAAATGACCTCAAGAAGAGTTTCCAGAACACAAGACTGAAGTGATTTTGGAATGATCACCCACATTTCCCATACGATACAAACTTAATTCACAGATAACTCATGTGATTATGCATGCAGAGCACACACCTACATGAGAATGGATATGAGCAACCACTCAAAGAAGAATTCACATTTGTCTTGATGGACTCTCATCCCATGGTCTTTCAAACTTTGCAAGATAGCACTCAAATTTTGAAGATGATCCTCTTGATATTTTCCTGTAACAAGAATGTCATCCAAATAACACTGAATTGTGTTCATTCCATTCAGGATCTCATCCATGGCTTTCTGCAACAGGGCAGGTACTCAGAGTGATACCAAAAGGCAACATATTGTAGAAAAATAAGGCTTTTTTGTGGGTTGATTATGAGATACATATGAGAGGCCAGGTCAGTCTTCATTTATAGGTATGCACTGAGCACATCCAATTTATTGAAATGCTATCTTCCATTCAGAGCTGTTCATAGTGTTGTTGTAGCCATGTTGGTCCCAGGATACTAAAGAGAAAAGGTGGGTGAAATAATATCTTTTATTGGACTGTCTGTTGGTGAAAGAGACAAGCTTTTGAGCTACACAGGTGACCTAAAGAGCTCTGTGTAGCTCAAAAGCCTGTCTCTTCCACCAACCAAAGTTGGTGAATAAAACACATTACCCTACCCGCCTTGTATTTCCATTAAGAATAGCAAACAAATCTTCAAATAACAAACAAATATGAGGTAGTGGATATTGGTCTGCACATAAAACTGGATTCAGCATCACTTTGAAATCTCCACAGATTTGGACAGAGCCATACTTCTTAGTCACTGGTATGATGGGTGTAGCCCATTCACTGTGTGAAATCAGTGATGAGACTCCAATTTTTGCTAATTGTCCAAATCATCTGAGGCTTCAGAGCATAAGGCACAACTTGTGAACTTTTGGCTGGCTGTCAGATTTAACAGTGATCTTCATTGACACATTGCTCATCTGTCCAAGTTCTTGTTAAAAAACTTTAGAGTGTATGTCCAGTATTTCTTAAAGGTTTCCAAGTGTTTTGGGGATCACCTTAATCTCAGTCCAGCTGCTTCTCAAGCCAAGTTCTGCTAAAAATAGTGGATACTTTCCTTCAATTACATGCAAGGCTAAAATGACTGATTGTCCATCAAATTGAACTTTCCTCCAGAATAAGTCTTCATAACTATGGAAGTTTCTTCCAGGGGAACTTATGACAAAGTCTGGTGACAGATTCAGAAATCGGTGAGACAGCTGCTCCAACATCAATCTCCAATCTTGTAGGAACTCCCTCAATCAAGGCTGTGAGCCAGATGCCATGTATGACTCCAGCTTCTAACATATGCAGTTCTAAGTCTTGATTGGGGTCACTAGAACTCATCTCCCTCCGCATTATAGATTCCCAACTTCCATCCTTTCTCAGTCTTCATAGGCTTCTTCTTGGATGTATATTTACTCTGTGTTGCTGGCTGTTGAACTGTATGACAGGTCACAGTGATGTGTCCTTTCTTCTGGCACTTCCTCCAAATGACTTGGCCTGCCCAGTAATCCTTATCAGCATGCGTAGGTTGTGCACAACAGCCACATAGAATTTCCTTACATCCCCATGGTCCTCTGTATATAAGTGGGGGAATAGTTCCACTGTTGTGGGGAACTCTCCAGGCTTCTGCACTACCTTGGTGAAATGGGCTAGCAGAAGGATCTGAGTCCTGACTCCCACTTCCTTTACCCAGAGGCCCCCCTGCCCTTGAGGACTTCCCTTCCACTCTCCTGTCTGGTGGAGTCCTTGTAACCCCAACAAGGCTGGGCCCAGGATTCCTGGGGGGCTCGACCTCAAACGTTGCTTAGGTCAGGGGCTAGGGTGTCCCCACTCCGGGGTGCTCCCTCTGCACTGGGCACTTCCCTGGCCCCCTGATCATTGCATACAACTTAAAGCAAATGCAAATTATTTAATCAACAATTTATCTCAAAATGAATAAGGAAAAATTAGAAAGGTTAGAGAAAACACATCACTCTCCTCTGTGGTAGCAGGGAACATCAAAACCAGTGTCTGCAAATGTCAGGACAATTCACAGTCTATTCCTTGTAGGTCCCAGGCCTCCTTCTCAGCTGTGCTGCAGGGGTGCTGTGAATGAGACACTTCCCCTGGTGGTAGCCACACACTCTCAGGCTCTGGACTGCTCCAACTCCAGTTCCACTGCTCTGTCTCAGCTCCACTCTGCCTCAGTATGGCTGCTGCTGCTGCTCTGCCTCCAGCCCCCTGGGCTGCTGCCCTGGCCCCTCTGGCTGTTACAGCTCTGCTCCCAGGACAGGGCTGCTCTGCACGCAGCTCCTGTGTCTCTGCTCGCAGCACTGAGCTGCTTTGTGGGCTGCTTTTCTGGCCTCTCTAGCTCTGGTTCCTGCAGCTGCTCCCAGGGCAGGTCTGCTCTCTCTGGGCTGTGCTCTGGCTTTGGGGCTACAGCTCTGCTCCCAGCATAGGCTCTGTCTCACTGGGCTGCTTTTCTGGCCCCTCTGGATCTGGCACTGCTCTGTTCTCCAGCTCAGCTCTGGCCCCTGCTTTCTCCTTAGTTCTGCCCCACTCTGTCTGACCCAGGCAATTCCAGCTCACACGGAAGATGGGACCCACCCTGCTCTCCTTGCTCCTTGATTAGCCTGCCTGCCCTGTCAATCAGGCTGGCCTGGAGCATTGGCCTCTCACCATTGTTCCTGGGGGCTGTGAGTCTCAGGGCCCTGATTTCCCATCAACCCCTCCCCTTTTGGTACTAGGAGTTAGCAACTAAAAATCCCCTTACTAAGATTCAGTGGGGGTGAACAGTCCCCTTACATATAATTACTCTGCTGCTGATTGTTGAACTGCATGACAGATTGCAGTGATGTGTCCTTTCTTCTGGCACTTCCTTCAAATCACTTGGCCTGCCCAGTAATCCTTATCACAGGGGTGGGCAAACTACGGCCTGCGGGACCGTCCCATCCGGCCCCCCGGCCAGTAAGGCTGCCCCCGCCCCTCCCCCGGAGCAGCGCCACGTAGCGCTGCGGCTGGGGCTGCGCGCTCCCCTGAGCCGCGCCACGTGGGCAGCACTCCGGGGGCCGGGGCTGTGTCCTCAGCCCCTCCCCGGAGCTGCGCCGGGTGGGCGGCACGCTGAGCCCCTGTCCCGGAGCCACACCGCACAGGCCACAGTCTGGGGACCGGGGATTCGCGCTCAGCCCCTCCCCCAGAGCCACACCACTGGGGCAGCACTCCAGGGGACCGGAACTGTGTGCTCCCTGGAGCCGCACCGCGTGGGCGGCACTCCAGGGGGCCGGGGCTGTGCGCTCCCCCTCTTCCCCCAGAGCCGGGCCACCACTCATGGTAAGGGGGGGGGAAGGGGATTGGAGGGTTCCAGGGGGTGGTTGGGGGAGTAGTCTGGAGGGGGCAGTCAGGGGTCAGGGTGGGTTGGACAGCGGGGTGGGGTTCTCGGGTGGTGGTTAGGGGGTGGGAGGGTGGATAGGGGTCAGAGCAGTCGGGGACAGGGAGCAGGGTAATTGGGTGGGGTCCTGGGGGTGGTTAGGAGTCTCTGGAAGTGACAGTCAGGGGATGGGAGGGGATTGGATGGGGATTCTGAGGGGGCAGTCAGGGGGTGGAAAGTGGGTGGGGACTGGCTTGGGGCCAGAAGTGGGAGGGGGCTGGATTGGGGGCGGGGCCTTCCCTTACCTGGCCCTCCATATAATTTTGTAGACCCAATATGGCCCTTGGGCCAAAAAGATTGCCCACCCCTGCCTTATCAGCATACATAGGTTGTGCACAACAGCCACACAGAATTTCCTTACATTCCTATGGTCCTCTGTCTCGCTGATACAGGAGGTGAGCATCTCACGTCACGCCAAACTCCAGGTTTCAGAGCAGTAGCCATGTTACTCTGTATTAGCAGGAGTCGTCCTTGTGGCACCTGTGACGGAGTCAGACCAGAAGGGTATAGGAGAGTGCTGGAAGGCAGGTATATCAGCCTCAGGATGTGCAGGTCCCTGTTCCCTGGATAGCCAAACAACGGCTACTTCAGGCCAATCAAGACACCTGGGGCCAATTAAGAACCTTCTAGAAAGGAGTAGAAACAGCTAGCCTGATTGGAACACCTGAAGCCAATCAGGGGCTGGCTGAAACTTGTTAAAAACCTGCCAGTTAGTCAGGTGGGGGGAGCCAAAGAGAGGAGAGGAGCCAAGCCGAGCCTTGCCTTGCCGTGACCCTGAGGTAAGGGAGAGGTGGGAGAGCTGTGGGGAAGTGGCCCAGGGAAAAGTAGCAACTCTGTCAGTGAAAGGTTGGCTGCCAACAGCTGCTACCATTAGGATTCCTGGGCCAGAACCCAGAGTAGAGGGTGGGCCTGGGTTCCCCGCAACCTGCTACTACTGATACACCTCCTGGAAGGGGAAGGCAGGCCCCTAGCAGAAGAGGAGGCTATACTGTCTTGAAATAAGAGAGGGGCTACGTGAAGAGTCACAGTGAGCCGCTGAGGCTAGCACAAACTGCTTGGAAGTGCAGGACCCACAGGGACAAGGCTAGAGCTTTGCCACACACTTTAAAGACTAACAAATTTATTTAGCCATAAGCTTTCATGGGCTAAAACCCATTTCATTAGATGCATAGAGTGGAACATAGGGTAGGGAGGTATAAATGCACAGCATATGAAAAGATGGGAGTTGCCTTACCAACTGCTAATTGAATTGGCTAGTGCTAACTAGCCAACTCAATTAAGGTGGAAGTGGGTTATTCTCAACAGTTGACAAGAAGGGGTGGAAATCACTTTTGTAGTGCTAATGAGGCCAGTGTAATCAAGGTGGCCCATTTCAAACGGTTAACAAGGTGAGAGTATCAGCAGGGGGAAATTAGTTTTTGTAGTAACCCATCCACTCTGTCTTTATTCAGGCCTAATTTGATGGTGTCCAGTTTGCAAATTAATTCCACTTCTGCATTTTCTCATTGGAATCTGTTTTTGAAGTTTTTTTGTTGAAGAATTGCAACTTTTAAGGCTATTATTTAGTGTCCAGGGAGATTGAAGTGTCGTCCTCCTGGTTTTTGAATGTTATAATTCTTGATGTCAGATTTATGTCCACGTATTTTCTGCAATTTCCATGGCAATAGTTACCTCAACAGTCTTCTTGAATGAAAGAGTTGACACAGCAGTAACTTTTTCCAGATCCAGCCATTGTGTAATTCAGAGACTCATTAGTCACACAGGGCATTGCTTAATGTTTGTTTGAACTGACAAAGTTCTGCCAACGAACTGTGCTACTGACTCTCCACTTCCCTGATGTCTCTGAGGGCACTGGTATTGATCTGCTGTCATCAATGGGGTTGGAAAAAATGTCCCTGCATTGCTGCAGTAACTGCTGCATATGTGAAAGCTCCGTGCACAGTATGGAGTCCATATGTCATGGAGCAGTCCTCGTGACTTCAGACCCGTCATTGTTAGCACGGTTGAAACCCATCTGTCTAGAACAGAATTGCAAGCGACACATTGCTCAAAACATTTGAGGTACCAGCCATGATTTTTGGTTTTCACTGAATTCACTAATATTACCCACAAAAGTTGCCATTTCATTTCTCTCCTGTTGAACTTCACACCCTCTCTGCAGATTTCTCTTCCCTAGGGAAATTTTTTATTTTTTTTCTTTACCATGCACTGCCTGTGCTTGATCTCCCTTTGCTGGCTGTGTGCCTTCATCCCAAAACAATCCTTTGGCTGTAACCCTTCAGTGCAGGCTAAAGGTGGTCTTTCTAGCTTGTCAAGACAAGCTGCTCAAACCCTCACTGTAGCATCTTTGTTCTGGCCTTATTTGACTACTACCTTTTTTTTTGCTAGGTGGCTCATACAATCCGTTGCAGCAAAAGCAGCAGTCAGCTATCCTGTGCCTCTAGGTCATCTCTTTTCATTGTTTTTTATATTATTGTTTGCTCACTTTTTCTTCTTCTTATTCAGGCAATGGAAGCATTGGATACTTGTGAGCTAGAAGGTCCTTGTCACCAGTGTGCTATCTGGACCCAGCAAAGAATAGGGGAGCTATAGACACACCACCGTCTGGTGTGATGGCTTCAAAACAGAACCAAAAATGAAGTGAGGCTTTTCACTGGCAAGGGCGAATGCAGAGCACGCAAACATTTAAAGGGACAGGACATTTTAGGGAAGATCCTGGCTGAGGCGTGGTGGCACTCAGCAGCAAAAAGCAGAATGCACAGAGTTCTTTGGCACTAGAGAACAGAGGCTGACCGCTGGGGAACTGCTTGAGGGCTCCAGCTGCCCAAGCCCTCTGAGGAAACATAGGGACCAACTTTTCCTTACTTTTATTTTCACAGTCCTGGGATAACACCTGGTTGTTTAGACATACAAGGGATGAGAAGCCCAGACCTTTCTCTAAGTACCTCTTGGGCTTTGCCCTATGTCAGACTGCAGGGACCCAGCACTTTCCAAGGGCCATGGAGGTATTTTGCCTTTTTTTCTATTTGAATTACTTTAACCTCCTGCCCCACAAAAAACTCCCCTCCTCCATTGAAAAGGGTGGACTCCCTGAGAATACATCAACACAGTTTGCGTCAGCAGGCTTTTCAGCCAGGGTCGACAGACTTGGGCCTGCAGGGCTCATGTTATTGCTCTAATAATAGCTGGGTAGACTGTGTTTTAAAGATGGGCTTGGACAGGAGCTTGTGCTCTGAAGCACAGGAAAGGGGTGGAGGAGGCTACAGAGCCTGAGCTCCCGCCCAAGTCACACTTCAAAACACAGTCTACCCAGCTATTATAGAGCACTAACAGGAGACCCAATAGCCCAAATCTGCTAACCCAGATAAGAGTCTCACTGACACAGGCTGTGTAGACATACCCAGAAGGTAAAGCCAGAGGGTTGCACCCAAGTCTGGAACCCAGCCTAGAAAGTCAAGCCAGAGTCCAGAGAAGGACATTCAAGATGAGAAGTGCTGCCCAATGCAGTGCCAGACTCTAGCACCATAAATGCATCATTGTTCAGGGATTCATTGGATCTTAAGTCCAGAAGGGACCTTGATGATCACCTAGCCCGGGCTGAGCAAACTTTTTGGCCTGAGGGCCACATTGGGGCTCTAAAACTGTATGAAGGGCCACGTAGGAAAGACTGTGCCTCCCCAAACAGCCTGCCCCCCTCCCCTCCCACTTCCTGCCTCCCCCCCCTTAGAACCTCCAACCCATCCAATCTCCTGCTCCATGTCCCCTGACCACCCACCCCCGGCATCCCCTAATTGCCCCCATTCCGGTATCCCACCCTCTATCCAAGCCTCCCTGTCCCCTGACTGCCCCGACCCCTGTCCACACCCCCACCCCTTGACAGGCCCTCCCTGACTCCCACATCTGTTCCTTGTCCCCTGATTACCCACCCCCCAGAACCTTTGCCCCATCCAACCACTCCCTGCTCCCAGTCCACTGACTGCTCCCTGGCACTCCCTGCTCCTTAGCCAACACTCCCCCACCCTCTTACTATGCCGCTCAGAGAAGCGGCTGCCGTGCTGCCTGGCAGGAGCTCACAGCCCTGCCACCCAGAACGCTGGAGGCACTGCGAGGAGGCTGCAAGGGAGGGGGGACAGCAGGAGAGGGGCCGGGGATAACCTCCCTACCTGGGAGCTTAAGGTCCAGGCAGGACAGTCCCATGGGCTGGATGTGGCCCAGGGGACGTAGTTTGCCCGCCACTGATCTAGCCTGATATCTTTCATTACAAATGACATAGAATTTCCTGCAGCAAGCTTAGCATCTTGTTGAAGAGAACATATCTTTTAGAAAGCTATTGCTGGAAGTCTCCATGCCCTGAGCTAAATAATGTGGGGAGAGAATATAACATTTCTATCCCTTCAGGGGATGCTTCCAGGTCAGGGTCAAAACACATGAACAGAGCAATTTAAGGAAACGTTCACTGTTGCTTTTCATGCTGTTCTGGTTCTGTAGAAGCAGCAGATGTTCTCAGTCTTTTGTGAAATCAGGCAGCTTTCACAAGCTCTGAAGAAGATAGCCGAGGCAGCAAGTTATATGGGTCTGTGGTGCCCAGGCTTCAGCAAATTCAGGGCCCAGGGGGCCCGGCTCCACCAATGTTCGGGGGTCAGGTGTCCCCTGGCCCCACCTGTCACCCCGTGCAGCACCTCCCACAGCCTTGCCTGCTTCTCCCACGCACCTCCCCTGAGCTCCGCGGCTGCCTCCTGAGCTCTGCACTGCACTCCCTCACCAACCATTGCCGGCTACAAGGGAGTGGAGCCAGGGGCAGGCTGAGGCAACTGCTGCCATAAACACTGACTTCTGCTCC